>CM065723.1:8096853-8106853 GCA_033310375.1 Conus canariensis | reverse complement strand
ATGAATACAAAATAACTTAACTAGGAAGGAACTTCCGTTTTAAAACCATTTTTAAACACCAGTTTTACGAGAACATTAAAAAAAGATTATAATGTGTAAATATTATACATTGTGCTCTTACGCTATTATAGGAAATTAGATGTGAAACAGTAGACCTCGGAGTAGATCTCGCGGCACCTACGAACCAATGGACATAAAGTAGACCTAACGGGAATAGACCTGGAAGGAATAGACTTAAAGGGAATAGACCTTGAAGGAATAGACCTAAAGGGAATAGACCTAAAGGGCCGCCCCCGAGCAGAGCACCAGCTGAAACTAGGGCACTAGACGTACACAAAACCTTCAAAAACCCACGACCGAGACAACAGCTGCAGTTTGAGACAGCTGCAACGGGCCCCGACTGGAGTCATGGCCGCCAAGAACTGGTTGCAGAATGACTATAAACAGCTAACATCGTTTTAGTGGGTTACGAAAGAAAACTTGCGCTCACTTTCAGTGTTCACCAGTGGACTGAATTTCGGTGGCAATATAGTTAGCTCCCTTTCTGTAATTATTCAAATTTGCCAAGTTCGATTTTTTTTTTAAATATTTGCAGATTGAGCAATTTTAGATTGAAGAAAAAAATGCTGTAATTGTATGCTTCTTTCTTCTTTTCTTCTTCTTCACTTTTTTAAATATATATCATACATTTTTTTCTGTGTTGTTAAAAAAAAAGCAAACACACAAATCCGTACACACTCGTGGGCCATATTTAATTGTTTACTACAGGTCCGAATCCCGCGTTCAAATATAGGTTCATTTTTATTCAAACATCTATACACAACCCCGTCAATTCTGTAACAATTACGAAAACATGATAAATAGATACGTGTTTACTTATTTTGTTGGAAAGTGAAAGAGAACTTGAGTCTGTAATTTTCGTATGTACATCTCTTCACATTGCACAAACGCAAAGTACAATATGCAGCATAGTTGAACATGGTATTTCATGTTCATTGAACACATAAACTCCGATGGTTAACAGACTAAACCAGGGCTACTAAACAGATTTGCCTATACGGTTTGTATTATTGTGGTGTCGGTCTCAATCTGCGTAAACACAACGCAAAGTCGTGCACATCATAGCGACGTGTAAAGTTCATCCCCATTCTGTCTGTGTCTCTTCCGATTCTTCTTTAAGCAAAAGGGGTGAGAGTACTCGTTCAAGATGTGGAATGACTTGCACAGTTACATGTTACCGACGTTCAGACACACAGAGAAGGATCAAATGATACCGAGGCGACTCCTCTACACGACACTGCAGTTTGTTCAATTGTGCCTATTCCGATCCGATATACAAGAATATCATCTGTTTAGCTTTTCCCCTGTTGGTACAAAGATACTCATGACCCCATCCACAGGCAGCGACTATGTCTCTCACAGTGCCAGTACACATGGAATACCGAAGACTTACAGAGAGAACCAACAAAAACCCAACCGTTGTACGTACTTCTTAATGTGACATATTATTTTTCTTGCACGCATTTACTAAGCGTTTTGTGTGAGTGGAAGTGTTTCTAAGCCCTATTAAAAACGCAATGAATTTCATGATGATGAAAAATGTTAACAAAAATGAAAACTACTATTATCATTGTTGTCATTGTTATGATTATTACAATCATGATAATGTTAATAACATAAATTCTAACAACTACCAGAACAATAATAATGATGATGATGATAGTGATCATGATCATAATATTCAAAGTATTAAAACGGTAATGATACTCTCATGGTTAGTTTTATAATCACAATTTCATGAAGTTTTAAAAAATCCGAGATCTGACTCCTGTTGGGATTGAAAACGGTGAACCTTGGTTTGATGAATTCGACCAGTTCCATGGTAAAGCAGTCTGGCTGGTCTCGATCGAAATGGGAGGCACAGAAAGCCAGTTGCCTGCCACCAGCAGTTCACATTCGTGTCTCCCTTGTAAGCCTTTGAACGTGTAGCTAAACGAGAAGGTCAAGAAGCAATGGGGGGGAGGGGGGTAGGGGTAGGGTGAGGTAGGTAGGGGCAAAGGAGATGATGGCTGGGGTAGGGGTGGGATGGGGCAGGATTGGGTGGGAGGAGGGGGAGGGGGGGGGGCGGTTCTGACCTTGTTTCTCATTGGTCTGCCGGTGGTGACGCTCCTGGAAATGTTTTAAAGGTATAAAAAGTTTGTCCCCAGTCTGAGGTAACTTTCTCTCTCTCTCCCTGTATGTGTGTGTGTGTGTGTGTGCGCGCGCGCGCGCGCGTGTGTGTGTGTGTGTGTGTATGTGTGGTAGAGAGAGAGAGAGAGAGAGAGAGAGAGAGAGAGAGAGAGAGAGGGGATCAACTCCGGTAGTTTACATGCAGCATTCCAAATCAGATCGTCATGAAGCAACTCACCAAAAGCAACCGGCCTGGGCTTAAAATATCCAGCAAATCCATGCCTCTGATGGGAATCGCACCCACCACCTCCTAGACTGCAGGGCGCAATGCTGACCACTGGACCAAGGTGAAGGAGATGGGCCGGTGGAACTCACAGACAGAACACACCTTGTTCAGTTACATACAACACGCTGCTGACAGGTGCAACAGCATGGAAACATGGAAGTCCTAAAGAGTACACACCTTGTAAGCCACATGTTTGCTACGGGGAACTAAATTTCTTTTTTCGTCATCACCCATTATCAACATCATCATCTTTCATTCATTTCATTTCAGTTTCATCAAGGAGGCGTCACTGCATGCGGACTAGTCCATATACGCTACACCACATCCGCTAAGTTTTGAGACCACACTACGCATGATTTGGAGCTGATGGATAAATGAATTAACAACAAAGATGAGACAATTAAAGAAGAGGGTCTCGTGGCTACGAGCTCAGCGGATGTCTGACCTACGCATTAGCCCAACGCGCTGGTCAGACCTTGAGTGCCTACCTACCATTGTTGTGTGTGTGTGTGTGTTGTGTGTGTGTGCTGCGTGCGTGCGTGCGTGCGTGCGTGCGTGCGTGCGTGCGTGGTGTGTGTGTGTGTGTGTGTGTGTGTGTGTGTGTGTGTGTGTGTGTGTGTTCATCTAATAAGAATAATGGTTACATTAATGATAAAGATGACGATGATGATAATGATGATAGTAATGATGAAGACGACATGCTTGCCACATGGAACTAGATTTTGTCCTCATCATCAATACCATCTTGCGCCGAATTTGATGAGATAAGGGACTGCTCGTTCTTCATTTTCGTTGTCCTGAGTGTTGTTTATCTTGCCTGAAGAAGACCTAAGAGGTCGAAACGCGTCGTGTTTTGTCTTGTGATTCGTTTGTTCATGTTTGGCGGATATAGTACTTAAACGTTTGAAGAACAACAACAAGAAGAAGAAGCATGATAATAGTAATAATAATAATGATAATGATAGTAATAGTAATAAGAATGATGGTAATGAAGATGACATGCATAATGTATATTTTATCCAGGTGAGCTCAAAGCCCTTCGCAGAAAACTACCATTTAAGACAGCAGGTCACATGACCCCCCCCCCCCCCTCCACACACACACTCTCTCTCACACTCACACTGACATTTAACAACAATGATAATAAAAATGTCTTGAAAGTTTTGTGAAAAATGAAACAAAAATGGGTAAACCCCAAATTTCAAATTATTAAAATGTCATGAAATGATAATCGGAAGTACTCTCTTATCCTTATTTCTCTTCCTCCGGCTATTTAACCCCCACCCCACCCCCGGTTCCCCAACTCTGTCTGTCTGTCTGTCTGTCTGTCTGTCTGTCTGTCTGTCTCTCTCTCTCTCTCTCTCTCTCTCTCTCTCTCTCTCTCTCTCTCTCTCTCCATTCTTTCCTTTACATTTCACTTTGTCCGCCACCCCCTCCTTGCCCTTTCTCTTCCCTTCCCTCCCCGACACCACCCTACCTTTCTTTCGTCTCCGTTAATAACTGGATCAAACCATACGTGGGCACACACTAAACGCATTCAAAGCGTGGGTGCACCGCGCTAAGGAAATCTGAGGTAAAAAGGAAAGAGTCCTGTACTATCCGAACAAATGGGTGTTCAGAGAGAGAGAGAGAGAAAGAGAGAGAGAGAGAGAGAGAGAGAGAGAGGAGAGAGAGAGAGATCCAGATGAGGCTGCAAAAGTGAAGAGACGAACGGTGAATAGAAGTCGGTTCCAGACTATTCGACCCTATTCCTGATTGAAAAGAGAATAGTAACTAAAGGGTTTGGTTCTGACAGACTGAGTACGGAGAATTCCATCACAAAACGTTAAAAAAAAAAAAAAAAAAAAGACCCCCAAAGACCGCCACAGTCGCGCAGTCCAAAGATCGTCCTATCTAATGTTCGCGGAAAAACTTGGACTCTTTTAAAGTTTGGTGCTTTTTTTCTGTCAGATAGCACACACACACACACACACACACACACACACACACACACACCACACACACACACACACACACACACACGTAGACACACACACACACACACACACACAACACGCACGCACGCACGCACGCACGCACGCACCACACACACACACACACACACACACACACACACACCACACACACACACACACACACACACACACACACACACACACCCATTACAGAATTCAGCCAGATTACTGAACTAGAAAACTGTGTCTGATTTTTTTGACGATCAATGATGTTTTGCTGTCCACTTTCGGTGGGTGGTTTAAATTTTTTTTTTTTTTTTTTGGGGGGGGGGGGGGGGGGGGAGGGGTAGTGTTTACAACTTCAGTTCCATGATTTGACTCTCTGCGAAAACATGCTGATCTCATCGTGTGACCTTGTCATACCAGTTAACATGACTGTCATCATGAGGACCAGTCTCTCATTCTCAGAGATTGTTTCAAGTCTGAAATGTTTTTTTCCGGCACAGTTTCTTGTACCTGCGCCACGTACACAAGAGACCTCGGTTTATTGAAAACAAACGAACGACCCCCCCCCCCCCCCCCCCACCTCCACCCCCACCGCCACCGCCCACCCTAGTACTCAGTGGAAAGGCGGGAACAAAACCTCACGAGACATCTGTCAAAGGACTGCTCTGAAACAAACAAACAAAGAAACGAAGGAACCGTACAAACAAAGAAACAATGGAAGGAACAAACAAACAAACGTACGAACAAACGAACGAAAAGATCCGGTGCTCAGTTCACAGGTGGCAAGAAAAATCACAGTACTTTGGTTCACTGACTGCTCTGAAAAAAAAAAAAATCAACAAAAAACCACCAACAAAACAAAAAAAAAAGCCCCCCCAAAAAACAAAAAAAAAAACACACGCACGCACGCACGCACGCACGCACGCACGCACACACAATCTCTGCACATTTCTTGTGGTAAAGTGTTTTGTTAGCAATTCCGAATTTTTCATAAAAAGTGATGGTTCGCCTATTAATTTCAGTTCTTTGCTTGGATGCACTTGTGTACAAAAGTGTGAGTTTGCTGAGAAAACATCTTTCCAAAAATTGTTGAGTTCTACAAAACGACTTCGTCCATAGTAATTCTTTAATTTCAGTTCTGGATGTAACGAGTGCATTATTTTTGACAACTTCGACATTTTTCTAATCCAAGAAAGTTTTAGTACGTGAGTATTTGTCTCAATGCTAAGAATATATTTTCCACCATTTATGTAAGGTACGGAATACTTTCTTTGATTTTGTATTTTTCCGTGAGTAAATAGATGTACCGTATAGTTTTTACACCTTTTTAATATGGTGATCCGTGGGTTTAGCAACAAAATCCATGAAAAAATGAGTTTTGATAACATCAATGATCTTAGCACAGTTAATTCGTCCAGTGCAAAATTTGAAAAGAGAGGGGGTTAGTTACCGCCAAGGACACAGACAAACAGAGTACAGGACTAGACACAATGCATTTCGACCTCTTGGGTCTTCTTCAGGTTAGGACAGTGACAAAGAACAAGAAACCACTTAGCTGCTATTAGCCGCTTCTCCTGTTCGTCTTGTGGCCATTTTTGACTGTAAGACGAACAGGAGAAGCAGCTAATAACAGCTAAGTGGTTTCTTGTTCTTTGTCACTGACCTAACCTGAAGAAGACCCAAGAGGTCGAAATGCGTTGTGTCTAGTCCTGTACTCTGTTTGTCTGTGTCCTTGGTGGTAACTAACCCCCTCCCTTTTCAAATTTAGTTTCATTTTCCCCCCTCAACCACTCCGTTTTGAAACTCGTCCTGTGCAGTCAACATGTTTTTGTGACTATATTTTAAAGAGAGTCTTCACTTCGAAGAGTTCGTCTGATGCGTTAATGTCTGACATACGAAAGAGATCACATGGAAACCAGAGTTCTGATATTTTGAACTTTGGGAGGTTCCGTTTCCTTTTCTTATGGACGAAATATGTCTTTACAATTCTCTCTGCTTCCTCACTATACATTCAAAGTTTTCGCAAACTTTATTTTGAGCCCCGAAAGTCCTTCAGAGTGGTTAAGTGTTTTAAACAGTCCTTTGTAAGAATCTTTGTCACTTTGCAGTGTAAAAGTGGTACGACCCACAAACTGATTGTCTTTGGATGCAACATCTTTTATGTTTATCCCTTTTATATCTCTGTCTCCTCTGATGTTGCATGCGAGTGTCTCTGCATAGAGAACAAATAAATAGGGACAAACTGGGTCACCTTGACGACAAGCTCTTTCCACATTAAAAGTGGTAGATGGCTTCCCATTTACTGTTATGTCAGCGTCTATATCTGTATAAAAGGTTAATACCTAGTTTGGTATCGTTTCTCCCAAACCAAATGCTGTCATGACTTTGTTTATGAATGACTAACTAACAGAATCAAAAGCCTTTTAAAAGTCCTTTAACACGAGCAAACCAGGCAAGCTGTCAGTTTCCAAATAACTCATTGTTTTGTTTTTTTTTTCCACTTTTTTTTTTATTGGCAGATGAAGAGGACAGTATGAAGCACCAAAAAATGAAGAGGTGGATTTCGACCTTAGGAGGGAAAAAAAAGTCACCGCCTTAGGTGCTCCATTGATCCGACAACTGATGCACACAAAAAAAAAACAAAAAAAACAACAAAACAAACAAAAACCAACCCAAAACAAAACAAAACAAAAACAAAAACAACCTCATTCTGTCATGATGAGTTCCGATACAATCGCCTATGTATCTGCCAGGAACGAATCCCGTCTGATCTTCCTTTTACTTTTTCAGGTCCACTTTCACAACTTTCGAAATTTCTTTGCTGACCGTGAAATTTATTCTGGATAAATCCGCCATTCAAGCTGTGAAGGAAGCCAGTTTTCTGAGAGTATCTTCGACCACAAACTTAACTTTAAAAGTCACATACAACACGTAAAACTTCTTTTCAGAAGGCAATGAACATTCTGAGAGTTGTGGCACATACAGATTGGGGCGCTGATAAAACTTTTCTCCCTCTGCTGCGCTCGTGACTAGACTATAGCTGTGCTGTCTATAGTTCGATCAGACGTTTCTACCTGAAAACTCTGGATCCCATCCACCATCAAAGGCTTCGACTTTGTCCGGGTGCATTCCGCACCACCCCGTATAAAGTCTGTACGCAGAGGCAGGGAGAACCGCCCCTCTCTAACCATTGGCTTAAACATTCTGTGAACGACTGTTCGAATCTCTTCTCCGAACCCCAAAGCCCAGCTTAAGGCTGCATTTTGATCCGGAGTTCCTCACAAAATGGAAAGACCTCCCCGGTTCCGTTCCACCATTTGGAATTCGTGTTTTTCCCCATTTGAAGAGTGCAGACTTAGACCTCGGAGTCGTGTGAGATTTGTTCGCCATCGACTTTCCTCACCCTGGAGATTCACGCTGATCTGGCTTCACATCGTAAAGACTCCGCCAATTCTTTGGCATACGAGACGTTTTTTGTCGCAAACTGCTCTAAATGTCCACCCTTCTAGAGAGCATTTACTGTTGGGTCCAAATCTGAAGAGGAGGTTGCCTCTGCTGAGTTTTGCACAACTTCTCAGAAATGTTCTAAATTCGTTCCCACTGACAGCTCCATCTCAACTGCTGAGCTCATAGCGTTGATCTTGGCTCTTTTTAATGGTCTCTATGTCAAAACATGAAGACTTCCTCTTTCTCTCAGATTCCCCTTTCGTATTGAGGGCCATTGTTGGCATTAACCTAAAGCAACTTCTTTGAAATCTGATGGATACAACAATGTTTGCTCGAGTCCCCGATCATGTTGGCATTCAAGGCAGTGTAAGTGGTAGATCGCCTTGCCAAGAATACCACAAATAAAGAGTTGGGCAGATCCCCTATCCTTTACACCGATCTCAAACCCTAAGTTGAAGCTCATGTTGAAAGACTTCTGGCTAATGGAATGGCACTCTCAGACGGATAACAAACTACCAAATCCGTCCAAACCTGAAACAGTTTTTATTGTGTGCCACTGGCAGCCAAAAAGGAGAAACAGTCTTGTGCCGCTTGAACACAGGCCACTCCTTTTACACCCATTCTGATCTTCTGAAAGGTGAAGGTGAAGGTCCGTGGTGATTTCCATGTGATAAGCCACTTACTATTAAACATGCAGTTACAGGGCCTTACATGATGTCAGACATTACAGTTAACCCCATGAAAATCTTGTTTAGAAATATCCCACCTCATGCGAATTTCTTTGTTTATGAAAGAGATCAACGTTTTCCATCTGATTTAAGATTTTACGGAAGAAAGGTTTTAACGAAATTCTGGTGTGTATGTATGTGCTTTTGTTTTAAAAATCTGATTTGAAAATTGACTTCAACGCGGTGCCGGCTTGATACGGCCAGTTGCCGTCACATGGGCTATAGGCGACATTCTCTGTCTGTCTGTTTCTTCGTTATGATTTTGGCAGAACAGATTTTCATCTATTTGCAATGCATTATTATCCAGTCTTGTAGACTATATTCAGAAGAATTATTATCCCTTCTTTTTGAGTTATAATATTTCACCTTTCTGAAACCCTTCATTTAGGGAACTAATTACAAAGTCACCAAGTTGTCTCAAAAAAAAAAAAGAAAAAAAAGAAAAAATGCTGAAATGCCTTCAGTACCTGGGCTCACAGGGCCTTCGATGCTTCATCTGATTTAATCGCTCTCGCTGTCAGATTCATCCTGTGCTAACAATAGAAAGTTGTAAATGTAGGCTTCTCTCTGTGTAAAGGGTGTTTCTTTTTATTACAATAATTCATAGAAGTTCTTTGTCTCTTCTAGCATGTCTTTGGTTTTTGTCTGATCTACGAAATTGCTTGATTATGAAGTGCCTTTCCTCCTACAAACAAAAATATCTTTTCGATCTTTAAAGCCTGTCTTGCCTTCGAGCGAAGAATTATACCACCCATTATCTGTTTCTTAAATGTCTTTAGTTTCTATTTTTTATCCTGTAAAAATTTCTTTGGGTATCCGTATTCGAAATTATCCTTTCTAAGACTATAATTTCTTTTTTCTACGTTTGTTCTCTTTCGTTCGTTGTATTTCATTTTAGTTATGTCAAAGGATATTATTTTTGGTCTTATATCCATAAGAAGAACATCTAGAAACAACTGATCTAATATTGTAAAGTGTATTTGGTTATTTGGAATATTGTTCGTTTTCTCTATTATACGGGAACGCTGTGGTGTACTTTTTTGATCTTTCTTCTTTTAGTTTGCAAGTATACAACTCGCCTAAGCAAAACGAGCGATACAGTGAACATCATGGCTGAACGTGAATTTCCCCAGCGCCGGTCGAAACGGCCTGTCTGCAAGTTCAGAAAGGGCCATTGAAGGGTGCTTGCCACGGCCGGCTACGCTCCCTGAGAAAAACCGATATATTTATTTAATTAAGAAAAAAGCTGGACAAATCGGGCTGTTTGGACAAACAAAATGTCTACAGAGCACCCGATTTGTCAATTTGGGGTGTTTGTACATTGCGGTGTCTACAGGGCACCCGATTTGTCAGTTTTGGCTGTTTATAGGGATCCCGATTTATCAGTTTTGGATTGTTTGGACAGTAGG
>CM065723.1:8081853-8089353 GCA_033310375.1 Conus canariensis | reverse complement strand
ATATTTGTTTAAAAGAACAAGACAGGTCACAGAAATCTTTACACAGAAATAATTTGATTGACTCATGTCTACTCTGCAATTTTGTTGATGCCCAAATTGTACCACATTTGAAAAGTGGTGCTGAAGTGTGTGTGTGAGTGTGTGTGTGTGTGTGTGTGTGTGTGTGTGTGTGTGTGTGTGTGTGTGTGTGTGTGTGTGTCGTTCAATATCAAGAAAAAAAAAGAGACATACCTGTAAACGATTTCTTAAATGTCCCGTCGCATGCTTCAAATATAAGTACACGTGAATAGTCTGGTTGATGTCAGTCTTATATTAGGCTATATGTTGAATGTATGAAATATTGGTTCAAACTTACAAGAGGCTGCCTGCAGTTAAATTCTGTTAACAGACGGATATGACGTCATCAAACGAAGAGGAAAGGAGGGAAATAGGCCGGGAGAGTGTAAGGGACTGGTGCAAAAAACAAACAAAAACAAACAAGATGCAAAGCGTATAAACGTACTCCCAGCTTAGATCTATCTTTGGATACGCGTGTAAAAAAAACCCGTCACAATCAAACTTGCGTCATAATAAAAGAAAACACGTCACAATCAAACATGCGTCATAATGTATGTCGTCACTGAGATAAGAAATCGGCGAAGTACTTTCAGAGATATTTCATAAAGAAGAAAACCCGTTTTGGTCCGTTATAGCCGTTAGTAACGGCTATTCTGGTAAAATAAAACATTGGGCATCATCCGTGACCCATAATGAACATACCTATAAATTTTCAGAAAGATCGGCCCAGAAGTTTTGTCTGGAGCGAGTGGAACACATTTTGAGCACGGACAGACAGACAGACAGACAGCATTTCTTCGTTCCCATTGTAAAGTACTCTCTGTTCTATAAGAACTGGGAGTACAAAAAGGATAGTGTTTGCGAAAAAGATGTTTACCATGCCTAGATTTGATATTGTGTTGGTATTGACAGGAGTCGGATATGAGGAAGGAGTAGTTATGGAATTTGTGAACACAAAATTACAGAAAAAAACTGGCATTCTAAATCCGATGGCAGCGAAAATTACATTTGTATTTTCATTGCTATGAAATGATCTTTGAAAAAGAGAAATATACTGCGATAGTAACCCAAAGGTCATAGAGTAGGACAGACAAAGAATGCTCAGTTTTAACAAAATTGTACATTCGTGAACAAGGTCTCAGTTCTTGAAAGTATAACTGAAATAAAAATGAACACACAGCAGGAGAACTGCAAATGAATTATGATTCCATTACATTGCTTGCAGAATTTTTTGCATAGGCGTTTAACATCCCAACAAGAAAAACAAGTATTGAAAAGTTGACGCTCAAAAGAAAAAAACAACAACATATTTTAAAGAAGACATAGAAGAATACTGTAGAAGTTGATGTGTCATGATTTTTTGTAATAAGGGTTATACTGGATTATCAGGATGTACCTGGTTTGATTTCAAGCATCGAAGTACTTTAGATCGTGGGTTGGATTTATTGTTTTAATTATCATTGTTTTCATTTGCTTCTCTACGTCACTGCCGCTGTAAAGCTCTTCACACGCACGCACGCATACACACACACACACACACACACACAACACACACACACACCACACCACACACACACACACACACACACACCACGACACACACACACACACACACACACACAAACACAACACACACACAATGCACACACAGAGACACAGACACAGACACACGCACAAGCACACACACACACACGCGCGCGCGTGCGCGCACGCACGCATGCACACGCACACACGCATGCACACGCACACACACAAAAACTGTTCAGCGTTTAGTGCTCTCTCACTCTCTTTCTGTCTGTCTCACTAAACAGTTTCTAAACGAGACTATGTATTAGTTGTTCTCCTTTGTTAAACATCTCTCTCTCTCTCTCTCCCCCCCCTCTCTCTCTCTCTCTCTCTCTCTCTCTCTCTCTCTCTCTCTCTCTCTCTCTCTCTCCCCACCCCCCCCTCCTCTCTCATCAAGCATCTAATCCCTCTTTCCCGTTTATGACCCGATTGAAGCATACATGAAACATCATATTGTTCTCCCCTCCCTTTTTTTTCCTGTTCCTGGGTGGAAAACTATGTTATTTGCTTTGTGTGATAATATTCGTGTTTTCATCATCACCATCATCATCATCATCATCATCATCATCATCATCATCATCATATCATCATCATCAAGATGATGATGATGATGATGATGATAGTCATCATTCTTATTATCATCATGGTTATTATCTCCTGCTCCTTTTCCTTCTTCTTCGTCTTTTTGTCTTCGTGTTTTTGTACTTGTTTTTGTTGTTGTTGTTGTTTGTTGTTGTGTTTGTTGTTGTTGTTGTTGTTTTCTTCTTCTTCTTCTTCTTCCTTACTACTACTACTACTTGTTATTGTTGTTGTTGCTGTTCTTCTTCTTCTTCTTCCTCTTCTTCTTCTTCCTCTTCTTCTTGTTCTTCTTGTTCTTGTTCTTCTTCTTCCTTCACTTCATGGGCAAATCATGATGGCACCACACTGAAGCACAGGTGACTAAGTTCCGACAGTTCTGTTGGCTGTGCAGTAAGCTCTGGATCTCTGTCAACGTGGTCCATGTCCACTCTGCGATGTTGTCAGTCCATCATTCTTTTTTTTTATGTCTTCTGCTCTGTCTCCCTCCTTCAATTGTTCCCTGGAGGGTTGTATCCAGCAAGGCCGCTGGATCTTGTTACGTGGCCTTACCAACAGAGTAGTCTTTTCCTGACTGATGTCTCTAGGTCTTCGTACAGTCCTATGTGTTGCCTGATGGATTAAAGCACTGGTTGATTTTATTTTATTTTATTTTATTTTATTTTATTTTATTTGCATTACTTATTTCAATAATAAATTATTATTATAACAAATTGCTTTATTCCCTTGTGATTCAGTTCCTAAGCTCTGGCCCTCAGACTTGTAGTCTAAGGGTTTGATTTTATTATATTTTTTACTTTTCACAGAAATATACTTGTTTATGATCTTATGCAATGATAAAAATATCTGATAGCGTTTTAAGGTGCACCTATGGTTGGATATTTATGAAATCAAAAGATACTAGTATTCAACAGTTTTGATATTTTAAACGAAAAGCAGAGGGTAATATACACTTTTCAAAGAAACATCAGTGTGGAGACGGAATTTGCTGTATTAGACAAGTGTAAAATCAACTTAGAACTACAGATCTTTTCGCGCTGTAGTGGGCGTAGGGTGTAGTGAGTGTATGCAGTGTTGTGTGTATATTATAGCTTGCTCTGTTTCCCCGTGCTACATGTGTTTCAGGTGTTTTTGTTCACTGTTAGGAACTTCCATCTGTGTCTGCAATTGTTAACCATTTCTGTCTGATATTTAAAGTTGCTAATTGTGGTTTACATAGTATGATGTTATTTCTCTGTTAGGCATAGGTTACATCTTTTTGAAGTGTTGTTGTATGGTGCTGCTCTTTTTAAGATTTTCCCAGATATGTTGTAGTCTGTGTTTTTGTCTTTAAGTTTCCAGATATATTTACTCAGTTCTGTTTGAAAAGCTACTAACTAAAGCTATAAGATTTGCCAACAAGTACACAGAAATATCAGGGTCAGAAATGGAAATCATTTTCCATACAAAGAAAACTTTACTGCACAGCAAAAATGGAACCTGGATTAAAAACACAAACAGGAATTCAACTTTTGATGTCACGATGGGATCATATGATGGTGCCGAAACTTGTGAACTTGTAGGACTATTCATGTTATCCCATATTAAAAAAAAAACTTGGAAAACAAACTGGACTGTACAGGGATGACGGCCTTGCAGCTCTGAATGACAACCCTAGGAATATCGAAAATAAGAAAAAAGAATTGTGTAAAATTTTCCACAACCAAAACTTAAAAATCACGATAGAAGCAAACAAAAAGATAGTGAACTATTTAGACATAACGTTAGACCTCAACCAACATACATATAAACCATACAAGAAACCAAATGACACGCCTGTTTATGTAAACATCAAAAGCAATCACCCACCCTCCATACTGAAAACAATACCCAAAAGCATAAACAAAAGACTGTCTAATTTGTCATGTAACGAAACAGTATTCAACAATGCTACAGCTGAGTACCAAGAGGCGTTACATAAAAGTGGCTACAATTATAAACTACAATACGATCCAGACAACGATACAAAAGATGCAGAAAGAACAGGAAAAGGAACATCATATGGTACAACCCCCCATATGATGCAAGAGCCAAAACAAATGTAGGGAAAGAATTCTTTAAAATTTTGACATCATCCTTCCCAAAAGACCATAAATTATTTAAGATATTCAATAAAAATAACATCAAATTATCATATTCATGTATGCCGAATCTCAAAAATGCCATTGATTCGGCAAATAAAATGAAAAATAACACAGAGAAAAATGAGGGTGACAAAAGGAAATCTTGTAACTGTACCAAAAAAGAACAGTGCCCTCTAAGCAACAAATGCCTTTACAGCAACATTGTGTACCAAGCCACTGTAACATCAGAGAACGCAGAAGAAACATATGTAGGTATCACTGGTAACCAATTCAAAACTAGATATGCAAACCATAAACAATCATTCAACAAAGAAAAATATAAAAACCAAACAGAACTGAGTAAATATATCTGGAAACTTAAAGACAAAAACACAGACTACAACATATCTTGGAAAATCTTAAAAAGAGCAGCACCATACAACAACACTTCAAAAAGATGTAACCTATGCCTAACAGAGAAATACATCATACTATGTAAACCACAATTAGCAACTTTAAATATCAGAACAGAAATGGTTAACAATTGCAGACACAGATGGAAGTTCCTAACAGTGAACAAAAACACCTGAAACACATGTAGCACGGGGAAAAACAGCAGCAAGCTATATATACACACAACACTGGCAATCAAGCTCACTACACCCTGACGACCGCACTGACAGCGCGAAACAGATCTGTAGGTTTTAAGCTTGATTTTAACTTGCTCTTAATACAGCAAAGTATATAATATATTATATTAATTAATATATATATATTATATATATATATATATATATATATATATATATATATATATATATATATATATATTATATATATATATATATATATATATATATATAATATATATATATATATATTATATATATATATATATATATATTTTATATATCTGTATGTATCGTATTATGTATTATCTATCTGGCTATCTATGTATGTATGTATGCACATATATCTAACTACTATATTATATATTTCTATCTATCTATCTATCTATCTATCTATCTATCTATACTATCTATTATATATATTTGCACTTGTTTTATGCCACTACTAAATTGTTCAGCATAGTATTGCTCAGTCAGTCAGTTGGAGATGGCGTCTCTTACGAGATCCAAAGTAAAGAATGTCCTGCACAATTCCTAGCTGCTGAACATGTTTTGGGTTATTTAACAGTTGAGCTGACCACTCTGACTGTTGAGCCCTGGTTGATTTATGATGTGATCAATGTATTCCATGTCAGTACCTTGCGGCATCATCGCATGTCCGTGGTTTGAGGTTCTTTCCAGATTCGCAGTAAGGTTCCATTGTCTTGCATGCGTCCAGGAAGATGGAATACTATTCCAGAGCGAGTAGGAGCCCGTCTTATGTGTCGTGGAGATGTTCTTGTTCGTCCATTCACATTCCTTTTGTCTGGATGGTGCTGTGGTTGTCCATTCACATTCCTTTTGTCTGGATGGTGCTGTGGTTGTCCATTCACATTCCTTTTGTCTGGATGGTGCTGTGGTTGTCCATTCACATTCCTTTTGTCTGGATGGTGCTGTGGTTGTCTTTGCTACTCTTGATAGGAGTTCTGTGCTTGGATCCCTCGCCGTTAATGATGGATCATAAGTAAGGATCGTGGAACAGATTCTAGCTGCTGACCGTGGACAAGTTCTACCAGTATTGATGGTGGGGAAACCTGGTAATGTTCGTTCTTTTTATCATCAAATTAAAACATAAAACTATTTATTAAAGCCGATCACGTTCCTTTTTTTTTTTTTTTTTTTTTTTTTAAGATATCATCATGAACGAATCTCAAAACAAGATCACTAAAGTTAGTCCACTAATTCTCACGTTTTTCCTCAACGAAATAAAAACAAGATTGTTAACTCTCACGTTTTTCCTCACCGAATCAAAACCAGCCGAGTCCAATATTGTTTGCGTTTTTTTTTTTTTTTTTTTTTTTTTTTTTTGTAAGCACGAATAAGGAATAGAATTAATCCAAGGTGAAAAAAAACAACACATGGGATTCAGATGATACCAACGTAATCACGGTTTTGAGTGTGCAGCAAAGACGTAATAGTGATGATGGAAGTTCTGAAGTAAAGGTACTGAATGAAGATAGCCTAATAAGCACTTTAAAAGTAATGTGTACCTCAGTGGGAATTCTGAATACTGTCGCTGTGGTATGAGTGGACACAGAAAGAGGGACGATACAGACATCCAGAAATCAATAACCAGATTCTGGATTCCATTATCTTCTCACCACCAGGTTGTCGACACTCACCGTCTCTGGATGCCTGCAACGTGATCCTGTCTGACGTCATTCTCTTGCTACTTTTCTTTTTCTTTTTTTTTTTTTACACGAGAAAGGACAAGTCTGCAAAGCTTCCCCTACCCTTCCCACCCCCCCCCCCCCCCCCCCCCCCCCCGCCTTCCTCTCCACAATAAAACTGATAGTAGCAGTCCCTTGGGTAAGTATTTAAATGGAACATCAGTCCAGAGTTTCCTGGGCGGAGTATCGCCATTTTGGCGATGAAAGAGTGAACAAAACTGGACACGGTCGATCCTTTTTATTTGTTTAATACTGTTCATCCTACAGACTAAAACCTTTTTTCAATATGCAGTAGAGGTTTTTGGGTGATGGGAGATGTAGTGGAAAGAGATAAAACGCTTGCATTTGCGATCGAACATTTTCTGGGAGCTCCATTATATTCTTCTAATACACAAGGGTATGGCGAAACCAGAGATTATAATCTTTCTATTAGAACTGCTGTAAACGGTGTCGAACTCTGGATAAGCTTCGTAAGATTACCGACAAATCGAATGTGCAGACAACTCTGTGGAATGATGTTGTTACACCATCAAATGTAAGTGAAGTGAAAATGAGCAAAGTTTTTTTTAGAGGAGGCCGGCTATCTCGATGTGTTTGTTACTTACAACGGTTTATTCTGATCTTTTAGGACTGGGTCAGTTTTTGTCGAAAAGGAAACTGCTATTGGGACACGGAAAACGACGGCATCTATCTATCTATCCATATGAACGTTTTTTTTTCGGTGTGCGCGCGCCCAGGTGTGTGTGCGTGCGTGCGTGCGTGCGTGTGTGTGTGTGTGTGTGTGTGTGTGTGTGTGTGTGTGTGTGAAGAATACCATTTCAGCCAGAAAAAAACATGCAATATTTATTACAAATATATGAA
>CM065723.1:8066853-8071853 GCA_033310375.1 Conus canariensis | reverse complement strand
CCCCTCCCTCCCCCTCTCCCTCTCTCCTCTCCTCCTCTCTCCCCTCCCCCTCCCTCCTCTCTCCCCCCTCTCTCCCCTCCTCCCTTCCCTCTCTCCTCTCCTCCTCTCCTCCTCCCTCCCTCCTCCCTCTCCTCCTCCTCCCCTCTCCTCCTCTCTCCCTCTCCTCTCCTTCCCCTCCCCTCCCTCTCCCCTCTCCTCTTCCTCTCCCCTCTCCTCCTCCCTCTCCCTCCCCTCTCCCTCCTCCTCCCTCCTCCTCTCCTCCTCCCTCTCTCTCCCCTCCCCTCTCCTCTCCCCCCTCCCCTCTCCCTCTCTCCCTCTCTCCTCCTCCCCCCTCCTCTCCTCCCCTCCCTCTCCCTCCCTCCCTCCCCTCCCTCCCCCCCCCTCCTCTCCCCTCTCTCTCCTCCCCCTCCCTCTCCCTCTCTCCTCCTCCTCTCCCCCCTCTCCTCCTCTCCCCTCCTCTCTCCTCTCCTCCTCTCCCCCCTCCTCCCCTCCTCCCTCCTCCCTCCCTCTCCCTCACCTCCCTCTCCTCTCCTCTCCTCCTCTCCCCCTCTCCCCTCTCCCCTCCCTCCCTCTCCCTCCCTCCCTCCTCCTCCTCCCCCCCTCCTCCTCCCCTCTCCCCTCTCCCCCCCTCCCTCTCTTCTTCTTTTTCTCTTTTTTACCCCCCCTCCCCTCTCTCTTCCTCTTCTCCCCCCCGGCCCCCTTTTCCCCCTCTCCTCTCCCCCCCACCCCCTCTCCCCTCTTTCCCCTCCCCCACCCCCCTCTCTCTTTTCCCTCTCCCCCCCCCCTCTCTCCTCTCTCTCTCTCCCCCACCCCCCCTCTCTCTCCCCTTTTCCCCATCCCCCTCTCTCTCTCTCTCCCCCACCCCCCCTCTCTTTTCCCCTTTTTTCCCCCCAAACCCTCTCCCCTTTCCCCTCTCCCCCACCCCCCTCTTTCTCTCTCCCCCCCCCCAAAACCCCCCCCCTCTCTCTCTCTCCCCCCACCCCCCCCCCCTCTCTCTTTTCCCCCACCCCCCTCTCTTCCCCTTTTTCCCCCCACCCCTCTCCTCTCTTCTCCCCCCAAACCCCCCTCTTTTCTCTCTCTCTCCCCCCCCCCCCTCCTTTTCCTCTCTCCCCCCCCCACCCCCCCCCCTCCTCTCCTCCCCCCCCCCCTCTCTCTCTCCCCCACCCCCCCCCCCCTTTTCCCCCCCCCTCCCCCCCCCCCCCCCCTCTTCTCTCTCTCCCCCCCCCCCTTCTTCCCTCCCCCGCCCCCCCTCTCCCCTTCTTCCTCTCCCCCCCCCCCCCTCTCTCCCCTTCTCTCCCCCCCACCCCCCCTCTCTCCTCTCTCTCCCCCAACCCCCCTCTCTCTCCCCTCCCCCCCTCCTCTCTCTCTCCGCCTTTTCCCCTCTCCCCCCCCTTCCCTTTCTCTCTCTCTCTCTCCCCCCCCCCTCTCTCTCTCTCTCCCCCTTTCCCCTCCCCCCCCCCTCCCCTCTCTCCCCCCTCTCCCCTTCTCTCTCTCTCCCATTTACCCCCCCCCCCCCTCCTTTTCTCTCCCTCTCTCTTCTTCTCTCTCTCCCTCTCCCCCCCTTTCCCCTCTTCTCCTCCCCTTCTTCCTCTCCCTCCTCTCCTCCCCCTCCCCCCCTCTCTCTTTCCCCTTCTCCTCCCTCCCCTCTCTCTCTTTTCCCCTCCCCCCCTTTTCTTCCCCCCTCTCTCTCCCCCCTCTCTCTCTCCCCTCTTTTTCTCTCCTAAATTCTTTAAAAAACCTACCAAACCTATCCCTTAAAAATTTTTTTTTCCCCTTTTGATTCTTTTCCCTTTTCTCTTTTTCCCCTTTTCCCCCCTCCTTTCCCCTGTCTGTCCTCTGTCCGTCTCTGTTTTTTGTCTTCGCTGTCCAAACCCCTTCTGTCTGTCTTCTCCCCCCCTCCCCTTTTCCCCCCCCGTGGTGTGGGTGTGTTTTTGTGTGTTTTTGTTTTGTGGTGGTGTGGGTGGGGTGGGGGGTGGGTGTTGGTTTTTTTTGGGTTTGGGCGTTTCCTGGGGCCTTTAAAAACCCCCAAAACCTTTTTTTTTTTTCCTTCCCCCAAAAAAAAACCCCCCTTTTTTTTTTTTTGGGCCCCCTTTTTCCCCCCTTTTTTTCTTTTCTCCCCCCCCCCCCCCCCCCCCCCCCCCCCCCCCCCCCCCCCCCCCTTTTCCCCCCCTTTTTTCCCTTTTTTTGGGAAAAAAAACATTTCTTTTTCATTTCCTGGGGGGAAAACCCTTTTTATCTGCTACAAATTATAAAGCCAACGCATGTGTTTACAGTAGGGGTTTGGGGGATGTCCTTTTGCTACAAATCTGTCCGTTTTGGGACTTTTTTTGTTTTTTTGGGTTCTGTGTTTAATATTTGGGGGTTTTTTTTCTTTGCATTCCGTTGTGATGGCGCTTGAAATGGGGCGAGGTTATACTAAAAAATTACCGGGGGCCCGAACAACCCGCCCCGGCGCGCACCCCAAAACCAACAAGAACACATCTACATCTATATCTATATATCATAACACATACACAAAAAAAAAGAGAAAGAGAGAGAGAGAGGAGAGAGAGAAGAGAGAGAGAGAAGAGAAGAGAGACAGAGAATAGAAAAGATGTGTAAATATCTATCTATTTTTCCCCCCATGAGAGAGAGAGAGAGGAAGGAAGAGGAGAAAAAAGAGAGGAGAATATGTGTGTATCCCCTGTGTGTGTGTGTTTGTGTGTGTTTTTGTTTTTTGTGTTTTGTGTTTGTGTGTGTGTGTGGTGGTGTGGGGGTGTGTGTGTGTGTTTTGTGTGTGGTGTGTGGTGTGCCCCCCCACAAAACACCCCAAGCACAAACACAAAAAAAATCTACAAACCCCCCCTAAAACTTTTTTGTCTATCATTACGTATCCATCAACCTACCTACCCCACCACCTGCCTCCCTTTCCACCTCCCTCCCCCCTAAACCTACCTATATACCTCCTAGTATGTAATTTTTTGGGATGTATGTATGTTTTATTTTGTCCCCAAACCCCATCTTTTGTCTATCTACTCTGACGTCTCCCTGTGGGGGGTGTGTGTGTGTGTTTTTGTGGGGTGTGTGTGGGTGGTGGGTGGGCGCGCCGCGCATGTGCTGCGGACGTGGGGTGACTGATGTATGTTTTGTATGTGGTTTTTTTGGGGGAAACCACCCAGGACACCCCAAAAAACAAAATGAGATTGTTGTGGAATCAAGGTGAGTCCCCTGATCCGCCATACTAACTTTTTTTTTTGGGGATTAGAAACCTAAAGAAGTAACTAACCAAGGCCCCCCGGGCCCTTAAAGTAACAGTCAAAAATACTAATAATAATTAAATTAAACGCCATTTGCTGAGACCAAGCTCTAACCTTTAAAAAACCACACCCCTTACACCAACGCTTCCCACCCGGGTATGCCGACTAAAGCGCCGCGGGCTTCATTCATCGTTTTTTCCCTTTCCCCCCCTCAATATGGCCCAAAAACGTTCACGTCAGTTTCCTTTCTTCCTTCATTCTTTTTCCCCCTTTTTACGCCCGGGGGCTCTAGTTAAAAGGTCCCCCCATACCAACGGTCAAACTGTCTTTTCCTTTTTCCAAAGATGGTAAGGGAAATTTTTCTGGGGCAAGAGTTTCCGGCGTTCAACCCCACGGAACCTCTCTAAAGCCCTTCGAAGGGCTGGGGGAAAAAAAACCCATGTTTTTAAACCCCCGAGGGAAAAACCCCCCTGTACCCAAAAAGGGGGGCCCCCCGGGGGAGATTGGGGAAACCCCCGACCCCAGATCACGTCCGGCGCTCTAAAACCCAAATAGCTTTTTTTTTTTTTTTTTTCCGGCCCCCAGCAAAACATCACAAAGGGGAAATTTTTCTTTCACACAAAAGGGGCCCCCCCGCTCCCCTTTGGGGGGAGCAGTGACACACGTGTACACATTCGCAGTTCTCGAAATTCAATGAACCCGGGGGGTTAAAAGCACTCTAAAGAGCAAGTAAAACACATTTTGTATATAAAAATTTTTGTAAAAGCATGACTTTTGGGGGCCCCTTGTGGGCCCCCTGTATATCATTTTTATGACTATTTTTTTTAGCCTTTTTTTGTTATTTTTTTTTTTTGCCATTGTTTTTTTTTTTTTTCTTTTCTTTTTTCTCCCTTTCTGTTTGGGTTTTTGCATTTTTTCCCCCTCGAAAAAAAAGAATTGAAAACTAAAGAAAAAAAAAGCCAAAAAAAAAAAAAAAAAACATTCTCCACCATCAATTGCGATTGCCTTTAACGGGTTTTAGATCTGTAGAAAAAAAAATCATTTTAATGGTTTCCTCCAAATTTCAGCGAGGCACACTAAAAACAAAATAATGAAAAAACCGAACTATTCGAAACCTTTTTTTTGGGAAACACCCCCGCCTCCCCAACACCCACACACACACACACACACACACACACACCCACAAAACCCACACACTAAAAAGCACACCATAAACCACAAAAAACAAACCAAAACCCCACACCACACACCACAACCACACAACCAAAACACACTGACACACACACACACACCGCATAGCACACACACAACACTCAAAAACACACACCACACACACACACACACACACACACACTGACACACACACACACACACCCCACACAAACCCCCATAGCACACACACACACCACACACACTCAAACACACACACACGCACACACCCCGGCATACACACCGCAGGGACAAACAAACCCCCCACACACACACACACACACACAACCCCCACAACCAAACACACCCAAAACACACACAGAGGCCACTTAACAAACAAAACACACACACACACACACACACACACACACAAAAACACACACACACAACACACAACACTAACAAAAAAACAACACACTTAATCAACAACACACCACACACACACCCACACACCCCCCACACACACACACACAACAACACACACATCCCAACACACATACGCACACGCAACCCCCCCCCCCCCCCCACACCCAAACAACTGAAAAAAAAACCCCA
>CM065723.1:8064250-8066753 GCA_033310375.1 Conus canariensis | reverse complement strand
TGCATCGCCCCAAAATGTACCGATTTTTAAAAACAAAATTCATACCAAGAGAACAACTGCGGTATATCAGTTGGTAACTTTTGCACATTTCTTTCTGAGGGAAAGAAAACATTGTTGAACGGAAGTAAATTCATAGAATTAACCTAATTCAATTGACGCTGTTAGCAATTTAGCCATTTCTGCTTATTTAACCATTCGCCGATCACAGTTACAACAAAGTGTATTTTCTTTATTGCCACTAACACTAAGTCTTTTTTGTGGTTCTCAATTGAAAGAAAAAAACAAAACAAAAACAAAACAAAACAAAGAAAAAAACGTCTTCTATGCCCCCCGAAAGAGCTACAAGATAAATAAACCTTTGAATCTTTGAATCTGCTGTTGTCGTGAATCTCTATGTTCAGCATACATCTTTATGTTGTCAACCCTCCTTCCCCACTCCCACGCCCCCCCCCCACCCCCACCCCCCCACCCCCACCCCCTCACCTTCACCCTCACTCACGACCAGTGGTAAATATAAAGGTATCACGAGGAGAAAAAATCTCACTCCTTCAACAATGTCCACAAGCTTGACAAACGTGAAGACATTTCTATTCCACTCCTCGAGGGAAACTTCTTATCTGCTACAAGATTATCAAGCCAACGTCATGTGTTTACAGTACGGGATTGGCGGATGTCCGTTTGCTGACAAATCTGTCCGTTTTGGGACAATGTTTGTTTTGCGTATGTGGACTGTGTTTAAGTAGTTTGAGGTGTTTTGCGTTTGCATTCCAGTGTGTGATAGGCGCTTGTAATAGGCGAGGTTATACTAAGCTGTAAGTTTACCGAGGGCGAACAAGCGCGCGCGCCGCGCACACACACAACAAGCACACACATCTACATCTATATCTATATATCTATACACACATACACACAAGCAGAGAGAAGAGAGAGAGAGAGAGAGAGAGAGAGAGAGAGAGAGAGAGAGAGAGAGAGAGAGACAGAGAGATAGAAAGAGATGTGTAAATATCTATCTATCTGTCTGTCTATGAGAGAGAGAGAGAGAGAGAGAGAGAGAGAGAGAGAGAGAGAGAGAGAGAATATGTGTGTATGCCTGTGTGTGTGTGTGTGTGTGTGTGTTTTGTGTGTGTGTGTGTGTGTGTGTGTGTGTGTGTGTGTGTGTGTGTGTGTGTGTGTGTGTGTGTGTGTGTGTGTGTGTGTGCGCGCACGCACACAAACACTCATGCACAAACACATATACGTATCTATCTACCTACCTGTAATCTATTTGTCTATCATATACGTATCCATCAACCTACCTACCTACCTACCTGCCTCTTCCTACCTCCCTCCCTCCCTACACCTACCTATATACCTACCTATGTATGTATATATGTATGTATGTATGTATGTATCTGTCTGTCCAACTATCTGTTTGTCTATCTACGTCTGACAGTCTGCCTCTGTGTGTGTGTGTGTGTGTGTGTGTGTGTGTGTGTGTGTGTGTGTGTGTGTGTGTGTTGCGCGCGCGCGCATGTGCGTGCGGACGTGTGTGACTGTATGTATGTCTGTATGTGTTTCTGGGGGGAACCTACCTCAGCGACACCTCAACCACGAAAATGAGATTGTTGTGGAATCTAAGGTGAGTCACGTGATCCGCCATACTAACTTTTTTGTTTGGAGTTTAGAAACCTAAAGAAGTAACTAACCGAAGGACCCACAGCCGTTACTGTGACAGTCAGCATGATAATACTAATAATAATTACTTATATAGCGCCTATTCTCGGCTAGAGACCAAGCTCTAAGCGCTTTACAATCCACACTCGTTTACACAACGGTCTGCCTACCTGGGTAGTGCCGACTGAAGAGCTGCCAGCTGGCGCTTCATTCAGTCGTTTCCTGTGCCATCCAGTCAATATGGTTCAATATCGTTCACTCAGTTTCCTTACTTCCTTCATTCTTTCCATTTCTTACGCAGGGTGCTTGCTATGTGTAACGTGTCATCCATACCAACGGTCAAACTGGTCTTCTCTTCCGAAAGATGGTGAAGGGATTTTACGTGTGTGCAAGATGTTACGCGTGCGTTCACACACGGAACCTCGGTCTATAGCCACATTCGAAGGACTGGAATCAGAACCGATGTTAACTCCGAGGGAAAAACCCCCCTGTACCGAAACGGCCCGGCGGAGATTGGAACCCGCGACCCCAGGATCACGAGTCCGGCGCTCTACCAACTGAGCTATTCCGGCCCCCAGCATGACATCACAAAGGAAAGGTTTTCTTTCACACAAAGGGCCAGCTGCTCCTTGGTCTGAGCAGTGACACACTGTGTACACGATTCGCAGTTCTCGAAATTCAATGAAAACCCGGCTCTTATGATATAGCACTCTAAGAGAGCACAGTAATCACATGTTTGTATATAAATTGCCATGTAAATGCATGACGTTTTGGGGTCCATTGTGGCCCACATGTATATCATTATATGACGTATTTGTTTGAGCCTTTTTTTGTTATCACTTTTCTTTTG
>CM065723.1:8049250-8061750 GCA_033310375.1 Conus canariensis | reverse complement strand
ATGCTTGTGTGTGTTCGCGGATTGAAAAAAAACAACAAGACTCTTCTAAAACTGTTTATTCATGTAGTTTTTGTTTTTCTTCTCAAGCCATTGGCGAACTTATGCCAGCCATGGGTACAGAGTGTTTCCTTATTGTTGAGACAAGAGACGTTTTGATCAGGTAGTGAATAGCAGCAAGGGACCCTCTGACTGCATGATGGACAATTGCAAGACACCCTTTGATATGATGATGACCGACTGGAAGAGGTTCTTTGCTTGGATTGATGAACGACTTAAAAGAATAGTTAGATCGGATGATGAACAGCTTAAAGAAGATCTGTTGACTGAATGATGAACGATTGAAAGAGATCTGTTGACTGAATGATGAACGATTGAAAGAGATCAGTTGGGCTGGAGAATCAACCACTGTAAGAGATCCATTGATTGGATGATGAACATCTGCAAGAGATCCATTGATCTGATGATGAACATGTGCAAGAGATCCATTGATTGAATGATGAACATCTGCAAGAGATCCATTGATCTGATGATGAACATCTGCAAGAGATCCATTGATCTGATGATGAACATCTGCAAGAGATCCAGTGATTGAATGATGAACATCTGCAAGAGATCCATTGATCTGATGATGAACATCTGCAAGAGATCCATTGATCTGATGATGAACATCTGCAAGAGATCCATTGATTGAATGATGAACATCTGCAAGAGATCCATTGATTGAATGATGAACATCTGCAAGAGATCCATTGATTGGATGATGAACATCTGCAAGAGATCCATTGATTGGATGATGAACATCTGCAAGAGATCCATTGATTCGATGATGAACGTGTGCAAGAGATCCATTGATTGGATGATGAACGTCGACAAGAGATCCACTGATTGGATGATGACTGTAAGAGGTCCGTTGACTGGATGATAAATAACTGTAAGAGGTCCATTGATTGGATGATGAACGACTGCAGATCTTTTGTTTAATCTATGTTGTTTTCTTTGTACAAGCCAACACATTGTCAGAGTGAGTGTGCCAGTTCACCACACATTAGAACACTAACAAACCCAGACACTTTGTATCAAACGCCTAAACATTAAAATCTGCAAAAACGTGTCCATTTGTAAATGAACAAACAGACTATGCATGGTGTGTAAGGGACTGGTTGAAAAAAAAACAACAAAAAACAAACAAAAAAAAACCTAGTAGTCGATTTTTTTTTTCGCTTTTTGTTTTTTTTGGCAGATGAAGAGGACAGCATGAAGCACCAAAAAATGAAGAGATGGATTTTGGCCTTAGAAAAAAAAAAGAAGAAAATCACCGCCTTAGGTGCTCCATTGATCCGATAACTGATGCCACAAAAAAAAAAAGAAAAAAAGAAAAACAAACAAACAAAAAAAGGGTATACTATTACAGATGTTTTAAAATTTCCTAGCTGTTGGACTCGTGCCAAATCGCCAGGTCGTTGGCATGTAGGACGATGATTACACCATTCACTCGTATCTTGTTAATCTCATGTAAGACGATACTAAATAGAAGAGGTGCATGCAGTGTGGGCGAATGTGTGTGTGGGGGCAGGGGGGGGGGGGGGGGAGGGGGGTAAGGTGGGGATCACAGTGGCCTGTGGCACGTCCATATCACGTTTACTACAATGTTGAAAGTAGCTCTAGAAAACATGTTAAAGATAAATCGCTGACATTTTGACATTAAAAAAAAAAAAAGAGACAAAAGTCTCCGTTCGCGGGAAGATAACTATTACAATGACATGGTGCTTTCAAAAGATTGTAGAAGAAGTCATGTTCTGTCAGGCATTTAGTCAGTCTGGCTGCCATGACAAAGAAGAAGAAGACAGACGACTATCCCCTCGAGACGCGCGGTGGCTGTGGTACCCGGAAGTGATTAGTGACCCCTGTGAGCGAACTGGACTCCGCCAACAAAGGCGGACGGAGAGAGAGCGAGGCTGCACGCTTCCTGTCCTGACTCCACGTGCTGACGGCACGGATCGATAGAGTACTGGTGTTAATGCATGAATGAGGACAGCAGGTGCCAGACAGTCACAAAGATCAGCTCTCTGGCACCAGGTGGAGGGAGCACGCTTCGGTTTTTTTTCCCCCCTTTACCATGACTTCATGATCCGTGCGATGCAGACACTGAAACCACTCAGTTATCATAATCATCATTGTCTGAACAGACAGTGACTGTGTGTTGTACTGGACTTTGCGTTGCGTTGTTTTGTAATGTAGCGTGCGGTTGACTGGGTGTTCATTTATTGTAGGACGCGCTACATAGTGTTGCGTTGCTCTTTATTGTCTTCTGTTGCTTTGTGTTGAATTGTGTTGCACTGGATTGAGTTGTGTGTTGCACTGGATTGAGTTGTGTGTTGCACTGGATTGAGTTGTGTGTTGCACTGGATTGAGTTGTGTGTTGTATTGGATGGAATTGTGTGTTGTATTGCATTGAATTGTGTTGTGTTGTATTGAATTGTGTTGCACTGGATTGAGTTGTGTGTTGTATTGCATTGAATTGTGTGTTGTATTGCATTGAATTGTGTGTTGTGTTGTATTGAATTGTGTGTTGTGTTGTATTGAATTGTGTGTTGTATTGTATTGAATTGTGTTGTATTGTATTGACTTGTGTGTTGTATTGAATTGTGTTGTATTGTATTGAATTGTGTTGTATTGTATTGAATTGTGTTGTATTGGATTGAATGGTGTGTTGTATTGTATTGAATGGTGTTGTATTGTATTGAATTGTGTTGTATTGAATTGTGTGTTGTATTGAATTGTGTTGTATTGTATTGAATTGTGTTGCATTGTACTGAATTGTGTTGGATTGAATGGTGTGTTGTATTGTATTGAATTGTATTGTATTGGATTGTGTTGTATTGTATTGAATTGTGTTGTATTGTATGGAATTGTGTTGTATTGTATGGAATTGTGTGTTGTAATGTATTAAATTGTGTTGTATTGTATTGAATTGTGTTGTATTGTTTTGCATTGTTTTTATTACAGTTTTGACTGGAGTGTGTAACAGAGCAAGTCTGTGGAATTACCCTGTTTAGGCGCTCTCTGTCTGTCTGTTTTTCTCTGTCTGTCTGTCTGTCTGTCTGCCTGATTGCTTCTCTCTCTCTCTCTTTCTCTCTGTCTCTGTCTGTTTGTCTGTCTGTTTGGCTGGCTGGGTGGCTCTTAGTTTTCTGCTCTCTGTCTGTCTGTCTGTCTGTCGATCTGTCTGTCTGTCTGTCTTCCGTCTGTCTGTCTGTCTGTCTGTCTGTCTGTCTGTCTGTCTGTCTCTCTCTCTCTCTCTCTCTCTCTCTCTCTCTCTCTCTCTCTCTGTGTCTCTCTGTTTGTGAGTGTTTGTCTGAGAGGGTGCGTGCGTATCTGTGAAAACACGCACGAACGCACGCACGCATGCGCGTGCGCACGTGTTCGTGGTAAACATTAAATTCGGCATTATGTCAAGAGCCAGGGAGGTTTTGCAAGTTCCTAATCGCCCTCAGGCGTCGCCGAGAACACAAGGTGTATTGACTGCTGACAACGTGATGGCGAGCTCCAGGGAATCAATGTGACTTTTTTTATTTTTTAATTTTATTTTTTTTTTTTTTTTTTTTTTTACAAATGTTAATACAAAGCCTTCTGTGAAATCTGGTCTTCCTAGCCTCGGTGGTGTGTGTGTGTGTGTGTGTGTGTGTGTGTGTGTGTGTGTGTGTGTGTGTGTGTGTGTGTGTGCGCGCGCGCGCGTTCTCTCTCTCTCTCTCTGTATTCGTATTCTCTCTCTCTCTCTCTCTCTCTCTCTCTCTTCTCTCTCTCTCTCTCTCTCTCCCTCTCTCTCTCTCTCTCTTTCTGGTATGTGTGTGTGTGTGTGTGTGTGTGTGTGTGTGTGTGGAGAGAGAGAGAGAGAGAGAGAGAGAGAGAGAGAGAGAGAGAGAGAGAGAGAGAGAGAGAGAGAAGACACACACACACACACACAGACGGACAGACAGACAGCAAAAAAACTAGAGAGAGAGAGAGAGAGAGAGAGAGAGAGAGAGAGAGAGAGAGACACACACACACACACACACACACAGACGGACAGACAGACAGCAAAAAAACTAGAGAGAGAGAGAGAGAGAGAAGAGAGAGAGAGACACACACACACACACACACACAGACGGACAGACAGACAGCAAAAAAACGAGAGAGAGAGAGAGAGAGAGAGAGAGAGAGAGAGAGAGAGAGAGAGAGAGAGCGAGCCGAAAACTAGCAGCGAAGATTGATGTGCGCAAAGCCGATCGTGTTGAAAAGTAAGAGGATAGAACTGAGTAACGACCCGTGCAAACGTCATCTGATCTGGAACATACGGAGACCGCTTTGGCGCTGAGAGTCCAAAGGGTCAACTAGGTTCGTCCAGTCGTATTCTTCTTCCTCCTTGTTAATTAACGGCGTAGAAGAATTTCACCACACCATAGATGATGCTACAGTCAGGAAGCATCTTGGGGTTTTTAGATCTCACCTTCTCATATGAAATGTTGAGTTCACTCTGTCTGTCTGTCTGTCTGTCTGTCTCTGTCGTCTGTCTGTCTCTGTCTGTCTGTCTGTCTGTCTGTCTGTCTCTGTCTGTCTGTCTGTCTCTCTCTCTCTCTCTCTCTCTCCTCTCTCCCCCCCCCCCCCCCCTCCCGTTCAAGTTTTTTTTGTTGTTGTAAATTCCCGTCAGTTTAGACTGGCACTTCTTCTGACTTGTACTCATGAACAAACTGTTGAAAATTTGTCAATGTATTTATTCAAAGCATTCAAGTTATGATCATTTTATTCTGTCATCAAGTAGTATTCCGAATAACAATGCTTTGCGTGTAGTTGCTCAGGTGGTAAGATGGCTGTAATTTACTTGCAACCCCCTTCACGAGAGGCTATGGCCTAACACGTGAACATAGTATCTTGAGTCGTGAGTCGTGAGTCTCTCTCTCTCTCTCTCTCTCTCTCTCTCTCTCTCTCTTCATAAGCTGCTATATCCAAGTATTGTATTTGCTAAATTCTGATCAGTTTTGTTCAGAGTCTAAAGGAAGTAAACTAGCTATGGCATAAAGAGTTGTTAAGAACCAGAACAATAGCAAAATTAATGATTTTGTTCTCCCAAGTTCCTATAGAACAGTGAGTACTTTACAATGGGAACTAAGAAATGCTGTGTGTATGTATGTGTGTGTGTGTGTGTGTGTGTGTGTGTGTGTGTGTGTGTGTGTGTCCGTGGTCAAAATGTGTTCCACTCGCTCCAGACAAAACGTCTGGGCCGATCTTTCTGAAAATTTGTAGGTATGTTCATTATGGGTCACGGATGATGCCCGATGTTTTATTTTACCAGAATAGCCGTTACTAAAGGCTACAACGGCCCCAAAATGGAATATCTCAGAAAGTACTTGGCCAGTGACGAAATACACTATGACGCATGTTTAATTGTGACGTTTTTCTTATTATGACGCAAGCTTGATTGCGGCTTTTTTTTTTTTTACTCGCGTATTCAAGATAAACTGGGAGTATGTTTATATGCTTTGCATATATTTTTTTTCAGACTTATCCTCACCATGCAAAATCGGAGTGTTCAGTAACTAAAATGGACAGTCTCTTGCTGATTTTGATATTTTGTCGTTTGAAACAAATCGTCTGGTCTTTTTTATGTATTGATGTTTGGTGTGCTAATACATTCATACTGTTATGTTGACCACTTTCAGCGGAAAGAAAAACAAATGGAAAGAAGAAGGAATAAAGGTTACAGTATTCATGAGATAACAGTACATTGTGCCTGTGTGCGTGCGAGTGTGCGAGAGAATATACGGATACGAATACGAAATGTTTTATTCAGATTTAGGCATAGGCCCCTTTCTGAAAGGGAACAGCAAGAACATCGAGACACACACACACACACACACACACACACACACACACACACACACACACACACACACACACAGAAAGAGAGAGAGAGAGAGAGATCAACATCCACTTTTTAATCATACAAAAAACACCACGCTGTTGTCACTGATTTTATTCGAATTCCAGCTAACTGCTAATACTTAACAGGTTCTCTAGCATTCTCTCGATGTTGATCTCTCTGTCTGTCTGTCTGTCTGTCTGTCTGTCTCTCTCTTTGTTTTAGAAACATAACTACCAACCTTTCGAAAGGGAAATTGATCACTCTGGGGAAGAAGGAGGAAGAGGCTAAGAAATCTAAGTAAACAAGGGAAAAGAAGAAGAAGAAGAAGAAGAAGAAGAAGAAGAAGAAGATGATGATGATGAAGAAAAAGAAATAGACAGCACTGGTTTGTTTCAGATTCAGACCTTCGAATGTGAATACAGCGTTCCCTGCAAATGTGTTCAGGGCAAGTTCCATTGAATGAAACGGTGGTGGGTCACTTGACGACTTTACGTACAACGCCGTGATCCCAGAAGGGAGGTATCTTGCCCTTAACCTTATCCTCCCTCTCCCCCTTCCCCACTCCCCCCCCTCCATCCCGCCCCCCTCCTCGTCTGGGTTGTCTAAGAATCCAACGAGCAGCATTGTTTTGTACTTTCTGGAGACGACTGAGAAGATTCTGGGGACAGCCAGCAAGGAGAGAATTACAGCAATCAACTCTTGATAGAATGAAGGCAGAAACAAGGGGTTTTTGTGGCATCAACAGAGAGAAGAAGTCGCACAGAACCAATGCGGCGAAGCTCAAAGTAACAGACACGGCAGACTGTGGAAACATGTTGCTGGAAGGAAAGTGCTGAGTCAAGGGTAACACCTAAACTGCGTGCAGATGAAGATGTCTGAATAAGGCAATTTTCCAATGGGAGAGAGTCTGGGATACAGTCCGATAAAAGAAGTCTTTAGGGTGCAAAGAAGATCATTTCAGTTTGTTCATTGTTGAGCTGAAGTTTGTTAATTGTCGTCCAAGATGTTATGTCCATGATACACGACTGTGTGAGTTGAATAGCATAATTACAGTAGTTATATGTAGTGATGTTGACAGTGCTTGGGTTATCAAACGGTAGGGCCCACTACTCTAACCGTCCACAGCTTTTGACCTCCCTTGCATCCTTGATGGAGCCTCAAACATAGGCTCAAAGATGAACCCTTATATTGATTACTCTTTACTTATTTATTTGATATTTTCATTACTCTTTATTTATTTATTTCATATTTTATGCAACTTCTTTTCCTACAGCATTTTCTTCTGTTTTCCATTTTCTACCCTGTGCTCACCGGTCCGAGAGGCTCTCGGATTTTGTTTTGGTCTCAGTGGTGGTGAGAATACTGCAGATTTACAGGTCGTATAACTGTTTGATATTGTCGTCCATCACACGGCTTTTCACGAAAAAAAAGAAGTAAAACACTGACCATCTACGAATGAACATTTTCATCCAGGATTCTGCCTGAGGATGCCGTTTTCACGAGGTACCTCCTCACATCTGAAGACTCCTCCCGTTCGAAGATGCCGACACGTCGGACAAAACAAATCTACGCGCTGCCACTACCAACTTAAAAGCTTTAGCTGAGAGAACGTTAAACTCAATCTCATTCCTTTGATAACGATGGTAGATGACCACAATCAGCCTAGTTTTGCCCGTCAAGGAACAACGCAAAACAACAGGTATTATAAAGTAGTAAGTTACCATAGCAGACTTCGATTCTCCATAATTACCGACTATTGATGGTGCTGTTGCCAGATTTGTTTCACTGTATGTACGCGCGCGCGTGCACGCTCACAAATATACGTAGTCTATAGAAGTACTTGAATTTCCACCCCTATGATTCACGTTGCTGCTGTCAATAGCAACAATTGACATCGTTTTCTTTCCGCTACCTCCTTACCCTTTCCTCTGCACCTGCGATGTTCTTCTTGTTCTGTCCAGTAGCCTATCTTTCGCGTGTATTCTGTGATGTATGTCCTTCTTCTGTCTATCGTTGTTTTGTTTGCACCATTGATGCTCAAATGTTTATCGTTCCTTCTCTCAGTCATCGACGTTTTCCGTACGTTTTTAAATCTGATCAGCGAACTTTTCGATTATTCTCGCCGTGATTTCAATTGATCCTGAACCCGTTTTGATCAGTTTTATTTAGTTTTGAATAGAGCTGATTAAAACAAAAAATGATTGAAGTTAATGACTCCTTTGAAAATGTGCTCTCGCACAAGGAACGGAAAATGGAAATTTCTCCGCCCAAAGTTTTAAAAAGAGATTGTGCAGATAAAAAATGGAAACGGACACGGTGAAGTCATTTTCTTGAAGCTGCAAGGCTTCAAATGAAAGAACCCTCGTTTTCATGATCACGTTTCTCACAACCGGCTTTTCTGACAAGTCGATTTAAATCGTGTAGGCGCGGGGTTTCCTGTGCTAGGTTAGTCTGAGTCCGTCAATGTCTGTATTTTTCCAACTCTGCGTCTGTCTCTGTCTGTCTGTCTGTCTGTCTCTCTTACACGCCCGCCCTCTCTCTCTCTCTTTTTAACCCCATCTCCGCCTACTTCTCTGTTTCTCTCTTTTGTCCTCTTGTGAATTAATCCAAATTATGGACAAGTATATACATAGGCATAATTGTAGTCAAAACATGGCTACTTTACCATCGTGCCAAAGGCATATTGTTAGATTAATTCATAAATTAAGGCTGAATACATGGAATACTGAATATTCTCATGGCATTACTTGAGTCTGCAGAGAAAACATTTTTGTGTATCATCTTTTGTTTGAATGCTCAGTGTTAACCTCGCTCTATCAATAGAAAGGTTTTGAGCTGAATAACTTTGATAATGTTAATACTGTCTTGTACGGTCCATATGTTGCTGAAACTGCTATGGTTATTTAGCAATCACAGGTTGCAAAATTTTTTTTATAAAGATCAACAATTTTGTGTACCACTAGGGTATTTCACTTATGTAAATATGCATAAATCAAATGTGGGTTTGAAAGTACTTACATGAATGATATGTAGAGTGTGGAGGTGTTTTTTTTTTTTTTTTTTAAGTGTCTAATATCATCTGACGATGAAAAGACATTAAATAAACCACTGAAACTGAACTGAACTGAACTGAACGTTTCTCTCCCTCCTCTCTCTCACCCCCCCTTTCCCTTCATTCCTCTCTCTCTCTTCCTTTTTTTTCACAGAAAAAGGAGACAGATGATTTCTAAAGACTGAAATATGTTCGTTCTCGACAGTAAGATACAGAATTCGGACGGGATCAGTCCTAGGTCCAGTTCATTTCAACGATCCTTCTGTTTGTTTATTGCCCTCGTGAGTTTCCTGAGGATGATACTGCTTCTTACAATAAAATCAAAGAATGCAAATTTGTCGCGCACCTGGTCTTGAACACGTGAGGAGAAAGTGGCAAACTTGTGAGATTCTGGTCGTATGGCCGGACATATATCCTCTCAAATCTACATTTGTGTTGGTAGCAAGAATACAAAAAAAAAAAAACAACAAAACGTCAAAGCATTACAACCAAGTTATGAGGATTGAAATTTCTCGACAAAGTGTAGGAAGAAAGCGGAGATTATGCATTACTCTGCTTCACAATATATAATACTTTGTCATGGTTTCTAATCCTGTTTTTACTTTAAGACAATATTGACAAAAACTTCACAATATACAATACTTTGTCGTGCTTTCTAATCCGGTCTCTACTTTAAGATAAAGCTGACGAAAAAAGGCCATTAAACACAGCCTTAAGAATTATAATTTTCCGAAATCCATATACCCACCACTTATTTTTCCATACACACACAAATCCCGATATTAATTGTTCTCAATGTCATGCGGCTAGCCATAACAGTGTTTAAAAACACTCGAATGCACGTACAGGCAAATTCTTGATTATCTTCTGTCTGCAAATCAACAATTACCAGGAACATGAAAATCTCCCGTTTCATTTGAAATTTTTAAAAATGTCTTTTTGATTTGTCTTAATGCGTAAAAGCACGAAACACTCCCAGTCATCTGCAACAGAGGAGAGACACCGGATACACCTGGTGCTTGTGTCGTCGAATTCAACGTGTCTGCGTTATGCGATTTTAGAATAACACAAAAGAAAAAAAAAAAGTATGAATAAGATTATCAGGTTTCGAGTGGACCTAAGCAACAGTTAACAACATGAAAATGAAATTATCTTTTCTTTTTTTTTCTTCTTTCTTTCTGCGTACGCAGGCTGATACTCTTGCGGACACTGCCTGTATAGACAGGCAGTGGAGTTTTGTGTGTATGACCGTTTTTTTTTTATCCCGCCATTAAGGCAGCCATACTCCATCTTCGGGGAAGGTGCATGCTATGTGTAACGTGTCATCCATACCAACGGAAAAACTGGCCTTCTCTTCCGAAAGTTGGTGATGGGATTTTACGTGTGTGCAAGATGTTATGCGTGCGTTCACACACGGAACCTCGGTTTATAGTCTCATTAGGACTGTGTGGGGAATGGAGTCAGAACCAATGTTAACTCCGAGGGAAAAATCCCCCTGTACCGAAATTCGAACCCGCAACCCTAGGAACACGAGTCCAGCGCTCTATCAACTGAGCTATTCCGGCCCCCTATCTTCATCATTATTATTGTCATAGCTCGACATTGAAAAAAAAAAAAGCCTCAAATTCTGTGGCCCTTCGCGCCCTGTCCTCGTGGTGACCTGTCTTGATTCCCTGTCCACGTCTGTGTCCTTGGTGAGTTCAGGTCGAGGTTGCTGGTGTCGGCAGATTCATGGGGACTGTCGTTTGACAGACGTAGTAGCGCCATGGGAGGGGGGCGCTCACTCACGCCGGCTCCGAGACTCAACGATAATTGCTGTCAGTAAGAGGCTTGGGGCCGGAATAGCTCAGTGGGAGAGCGCCAGACTCGTAGTAACCTTGGTGATAACCCGTTGTGGGGAGCAGGTTCGAATCTTCGCCGGGTCAGTCTGGTATAGGATGATTTTTCCCTCGGAGTTAAGTCAGTTAACTAACATTGGTTCTGACTCCCATTTCCCATACAGTCCTTCGAATAAGACTATAAACCGAGGTTCCGTGTGTGAACGCACGCATAACGTCTTGCACACATGTAAAATCCCATCACCAACTTTCGGAAGAGAAGGCCGATTTGGCCGTTGGTATGGATGACACGTTACACATCAAATGCACCCTGCGTGAGAAATGGAAAGAATGAAGGAAGTAAGGCAATTCAGTGAACGATATTGAACGATATTGACTGGATGACACGGGAAACGACTGAATGAAGCGCTAGCTGGCAGCTCTTCAGTCGGCACTACCCAGGTAGGCAGCCTGTTGTGTAAACGAATGTGGATTGTAAAGCGTTTAGAGCTTGGTCTCTCGCCGAGGATAGGCGCAATATAAGTATTCATAATAAAAATGATAATAATAACAGCAATAATAATAGTAGATGGTGTTCTCCTGCCAATGTTGGGTGAGATGAGGAACCACTGAACACCACCAAAGTGACTCGGCGCCGGTGCAATGTGTCTCCTCGAGCGGTTTGCGCCCATGACGACTGGACAGTGACTGCTCCCTGTGGAATGCCAGTGCTGGGTTTGCAGTGGAACGAGTCAGGGTTTGGCTGTGGACGGTGGGAGAGGGGGAGATGGGGGCGGAGGGGAGGGGGGAGGGGGCGGAGGGGAGGGGGGCAGAGGGGAGGGTGGGGGGGGGGGGGGCTGTGGGAGTAATGTCTCTGACGTAGCAACAGACAATCAGGCAAACAACAAACAAACCAAAAACTAGTCAACTGCATTGCTTAAATGGTATTTTTTAAGAAGCTGAGTAGGACATGAACAATTATTACCTGAGCAAACAAGCCACACTTTATTTTTGCAAAATAGTTTTCTTTTCTGCTTTCTTTCTTTCTTTCTTTCTTTCTTTTCTTCTTTTTTCTTTTTTTTTCTTGTCTTTTCTTTCTTTAAACAAAACAAAACAAAACAAAACAAGGTTATATGTGCGCATATTCGTTTATAATGTTTTTTTTTCTTTTCTTTTCTTTCTTCTTTGTTTTTTTTTTTTTTTAAACAAGGATATGATGTGTGCATATTCGTTTATAATGTTCTTCTCTAAAACTCTTCTTCGCCGCCGCCCCCCCCCCCCTCCTTCTTCGCTCTTTCACTCTCTTTCTCTTTCTCTCTCTCTCGCTCAGTCTATCCACCCATCTATATATCTATCTGTCCATCTATCTATCTGTCTATCTGTCTGTCTGTCTATTGTCTGTCTGGCTGTCTGCCTGAGTGTCTTTTCTTCCGTCAGCCTACCTGCTAATCTCCCGGTTTATGTTCGTGTTTATCTCTCTATCTGCTAGTCCGTCGATCTAATAATCATCCAGACCTTGATGTCCTGACTATTTTTTTTGTCACTTGGGGAGGAGATAAGATTAAAAAAAAAAAAAAGCAAACAAGAATTAAAAAAGATGGGATCAAAGGTCAGAGCCTGTCAGAGAATGATAATATTGATTCATTTTGTGTCGAGAGGGGGAGAAAGTGAGGGGAAAGCAGGGAGGTGCTTTGCAAGCCAGTGGTTTGCTCCTCCCCAGAGAGGAGAGTCAGCA
>CM065723.1:8041750-8046750 GCA_033310375.1 Conus canariensis | reverse complement strand
GCAAATCCCAGCACTCTCGTCTACAGGGTATGAAACGACGAGCAGTATTGCCCTGTGTGATACAAGGACAGCGAGGCCAACAGCACGAAATAGTGATCCCAGAGGGATGAAAGGCTTTCTGTTTGTTCTTGTTGTGTTCGTCTGTCTGTCTGTTTCGTCGTTGCTCGAGTACTGACCTTTAACGTCATATTCTCTCTGTCTCTCTGTCTGTCTGTCTCTGTCTCTGTCTCTCTCTGTTTGTCTGTCTGTCTGTCTGTCTGTTTCTATCTGTCTGTTTCTGTCTGTCTCTGTGCACGGGTCTGAGCACGCATACGCGCACGCATGTGTGCGTGCGTGCTCTGTGTGTATGTCTGTGTGTGTGTGTGTGTGTGTGTGTGTGTGTGTGTGTGCGTGCCCGCACGCGTGCATGTGTGTGTGTATGTGTGTGCGTGTGTGTGTGTGTGTGTGTGTGTGTGTGTGTGCGTGCGTGCGTGCGTGCATGCGTGCGCGCGCGCGTGCACGTGTGTGTGTGTGTGTGTGTGTGTGTGTGTGTGTGTGTGTGTGTGTGTGTGTGTGTGTGTGTGTGTAACATATCCAGTAAGGGACATAAAAGAGTGTTCACGAAAATCTACGAGTGCAGAGGCAACTTAGACAGCGATGACCTTCCTCAAGGTCGAACGAATCTTGGATCCGTCTTTTGAGTCAGTACACAAATGACACGAGTGAAAAGAAGATTATTTCCACGCCAGGGGGAAACAACACATCTGACGGACTGAAGGAGTTACGTTCCGTGGATTTAATTAAAAACGGCATGCAAAGTGGGAGATATCGGCGCTTCGATCAACAGAACAATTTCGGTATTTCATGAAACGATAAAAAGGGGCCGGAATAGCTCAGTGGGAGAGCGCCGGACTCGTAAACTTGGTGATCCTGAGGTTGCAGGTTCGAATCTCCGCCGGGCCGTTTCGGTACAGGGGGATTTTTCCCTCGGAGTTAACTTTGGTTCTGACTCCATTTCCCATACATTCCTTCGAATGAGACTATAAACCGAGGTTCCGTATGTGAACGCACGCATAACATCTTGCACACACGTCAAATCCCATCACCAACTTTCGGAAGAGAAGGCCAGTTTGACCGTTGGTATGGATGACACGTTACACATAGCATGCACCCTGCGTGAGAAATGGAAAGAATGAAGGAAATTAGCAAATTGAGAAAACGATATTGAGATAGATGACACGGGAAACGACTGAATGAAGCGCCAGTTGGTAGCTCTTCAGTCGGCACTACCCAGGTAGGCAGCCCGTTGTGTAAACGAGTGTTGATTGTAAAGCGCTTAGAGCTTGGTCTCTAGCCGAGGATAGGCGCTATATAAGTATACATAATAATAATAATGATTCGTTATTAAGTCTGTACAGCAACTTCTCAGTGTTGACGTTCGGAGGAAATCAGTGACGATGTGGACAGAATCTGGATGTACATTTCGTTTCTGATCTGCACCGCACCAACATGAACCACCATGAATAAGGCTGTGTCTGAACAACATGTCCTATGTCCCTGAGAGCTTCCAGATGATAGGACGTTGAACTCACCCCCGTCCATCCACCATCCATCCATCTATCATCTATCCATCCATCCATCAGTCCGTCCGTCCTTCCGTCCATCCATCCATCTATCCACACATTCATCCATTCATCCATCATCCGTCCATCCGTCCGTCCGTCCATCTGTCCATCCATCCGTCCATCCACCCATCCATCCATCCATCCACCCATCCATCCGTCCATCCACCCATCCATCCGTCCATCCACCCGTCCATCCACCCACCCACCCATCCATCCGTCCGTCCGTCCGCCTGTCCATCCACCCATCCACCCGTCCATCCACCCGTCCATCCGTCCATCAGCCCGTCCATGCACCCATCCACCCGTCCATCCACCCACCCACCCGTCCATCCACCCAAACATCCCGCCCTCTCTCCCTCCACCCATCCAACCGTCCGTCCGTCCATCTAAACGAATTCACTCTAGGGCCACACATAAGTTCCCCGCCAAGTTTGGTTTAAAATCGGTATTGTAATTTTGGTGTATCAAGAGTTTGTAATAACTTTGATGGACGAATCTGAATCCGCTGTTTTAATCAGGGTTTGGCGCCTTACAAACTCCGAACCCAAATTTCATGCCTTTGTCCCTCGGCTTCTTTCTCTGCTTTGTTGAAGTTTGGTTTAAAAAAAATGCGTTGAGTTGTTTGGGAAAAATCCTGCAGACAAACAGGTAACTAATTAACCAAACCAACCGAAAAACCCGTGTTAGGGACTCTATGTATGCGGCGGAGGTTAGCTCCCTTTAAACACTCCGACAGACTAACGAGCTTCCTCAAGATGCTTTTGATTAGTACACTTACACCACATGCCAGCGGTTAAAGTCTACGACGCCAGAGGAGCCGTTAAATATCAATTTAGCCTCGGAAGATTGTGTGTTTTAAAAGCTTAATGTCACTGAGAGAGCAGGACCACTTATCATCACTATCCCCACCGTCGTCACCATTAATGCAGCAAAAGAACATTGTGTTCTTTGTTTCCTTGACGACCACGATTCTGAATAGAACAAATGGACAGTGCCATTTGAAAAAAAAACAAACAAAAACAACAACAACATCTGCTCAAGTGTCTGGACAGCAGACAGAAGTTTCAAGTAGACCATTTCCCACCCACGTTATTTATGGGTCTGCTTAATTTGTTTGTTTGTTTGTTTGTTTGTTTGTTTGTTTGTTTTGTTTGTCCATCGACAAAATTGTGCAAAAACTATCAAAGCGATATCAGTACTAATGATGATGATGATGGCGATGGTGATGATGATAATGATGATGATGGTGACGACGACGACGATGATGATGATGATGATGATGACGATGATGATAATATTAAATATGTAGTAATGGTAATTTTTTTTAATGATGATGATGATGATGGTGGTGATGATGATAACAATAATCATTTTTTTTATAGCACACTCCAGTTGACGAAGCTCTCTACAATAACAAGCAACACTCACATATGCAACATCTCTCATTTTCACATTGAAACATGCTCTCTCTCTTTTCCTTCCTCCCAATGCAGGCGTGCTCACGCCCATGATCAAGCCTATACCATACACACACTACACATGTACACCCACGCGCCCCCCCCCCCTCCCACACACACACACGCACTCACACACACACACACACACACACAACACACACACACACACACACACACACACACACACACACACACACACAGCACACACACACACACACAACGCACACACACGCATTTGTATTTCTTCGTTTTCATTATTTTATTATTCAAGTTTCTATGTTTTGTTATGATGGCTTGATGTGAAAAAGCAGTTTCTCTGCTTATTCAATGTTCCATCTGGAAATAAAATTTTGACTTGACTTGACTTGACTTGACTTGACCCCCCCCCCCCCCCCCCCCTAATGAACCAGTCTGAAGAAAACGTGGTGGAAATTTAAAATGTATCAGAAAGATGACTCCTAGAAATGGAGATGTAGATTAAGTGAGAATCTGGACCAAGGGACGGAAGCAGGATCTTTTGTGCCGTGGTGGAGGTCTACGCTTACCCGGTGGCTTCTTTTGTTGAGTGACATTCAGGTTTAACGTGCACATCCACCTGCGGTGATAGGGATAATCATCCCAGGGAGGGTGTGGGAAGAGGGAGGGGGTAGGGAGGGGGGAGGGGGGGGGAAGGAAAGAGGGCCTGTTTTACACAACACCACACCCCGAGAGAGACAAGAAGTTAAGACGGGTAACGAAAACGGCACTTTGTATGTTGCTAAGCAATAGATGATAATAATGTTGATGATAATTGATATTATTGATATGAAAATGATGATGATTGTCATTATTATTATCATAACTGATATTATTGATATGAAAATGATGATGATTGTCATTATCATTATTATCATCACGATTATTGTTATCATTTGCCTTAAAGTTTGTGGTCTCATCAGCTTGCAAGATATCTGGGGACGGCATTTGTATTATGTTTTCCTTCCATGCGATGGTAACACTGACAGAACTGAGTGCGTGATGTATCATACCTAAATGACCCACCAAATCGTTGCCATACAGATTCTTTTACTTCCTCAGCTACACTTTTTTTTGGAACTGCCCAGTCTTTTGATTCTTATTTGTTCAAATATCTGGATCAGGGCAAGGTTTTCTTCTTTCTCTGTGCCAGACCTATGCTAAACTCTCACAGCTTTGCGTCAAACTACACAACAACTGAACAAGAACAAACAACAGCAATGCACGAAACGCAGGCCGCAATGCTACGTTCGCTCCGCATCCACACAAGTCCGGCTTTCACCCCCCCCCCCCGCCTCTCCACCCATTTCCGCTAGTCTTAAAGGATCGCAACCGAAGACATCACTTACAATCTGTAATATAGCAGCTAGCCTCTACTTAATGTCGGATCTCAGGTATTGGAGCCCCACCTGTCAGTATATCTTAATGGCAGCCTGGTTCCTGAAATAGTGCCAGTCCTTTCATTAGAATCTGTCTCATTATAAGCGGTTTACAATCCACACTCGTTTACACTACGGGCTGCCTACCTGGGTAGTGCCGACTGAAGAGCTCGCTGTGCGTATGAGAAAAAAAAAGGGGGAAATCAACTTTCAAACCTAATAGCAAGTTCTGAGAATACCTCATTTGTGTCTGTCTGAATTACATTCGAGACATGACTCAAGACTTTGGGGTACTAATTTGTGTGGTATGTTATATCACGGTAGATGAAGCAAAATACCAAAAAAGACAAAGTCAACATCCTGCAAAGTTCCAAGCTTTTACAACTGGCATTTCTTTTTTTCAGATACTGTGTTTAGGCACTGTTCAAGTCAGCACGGCAGGATATTCTCCAACGGGGGGGCCTTTGGGCGATCTGATGGTGATGGTAAAAATGTAGACAAATTGGAGACTTAGACCGCGACGAAACTACCCTAGGAATGGCTAT
>CM065723.1:8006750-8011750 GCA_033310375.1 Conus canariensis | reverse complement strand
GATTTTTCTTGGAAGCCTCCAAACCCGAATAAGACAGGGTGGTAGCTGTTTGGAAGAGTTGAAAACGTAAGCAACTCTAGAAGAAAAAAAAAAGGCTATGTGTTGAGTAAAGTTGTATTGGTTTCTCTTGTTGAGTTATGCACTACCTGAGACAGGTCTTGAGAGGATTATGTACTTGTCGGAGGGTGAAAGGGTTCAAGAGTGTGCTTCTCTGATAAAGAGAAGCTTTTATTTTTTTGCTCCTTAGGAAGCCTGAAGTCTTTGGTGCTTTTCATAACCAAGAGGTTGTCTGTTGCTTTGTTCCGTGTGGTTTGTTTGCTGTTGTACGCACTGGTGCTGGAAGCAGCATATAACTGTCTCACCGTAGCAGCACGTGCTATCCTTCTTGTTTGGTTTTGCAAATCATCGTCGTCGTCATCGTCGTTGTCGTCATCATCATCATCATCATCATCGTCGTCGTCGTTATCATCATTTCCATCAGCATGATAATAATCAATGCATTAGTCATGTCATTGAATTCCTTTGTTTCTGCACCGGCTATAAACATCAGGAAACAATAAGGCAACCAACTAGAGAAGACACTGCACCGACATTTCAAGTCCTTACATAGGTGACTTTATACCCAACTTTAGCCGTCGCGACAGGAAAGCATTTTTTTTTTTTTGTAGAAGGCTACGCTTCACCTCCTGTATCTCACCAAGGACGTAAAGAATGACCTAGCTTTACTTCCCCACTATTTCGCTTCCACACTGATTCCTCTGAACGACATGGCTGGTTCGCCTCAGACTCGCACGGATTCTCTGGAAGTGTAGTGGGCATCAGCCGTGCCCCCTCTTGCAGCGCCTGGAGGTCCTCACAGTCCTGGAGAACGTGCTTCGTGGTCTGGTATCTCCACAGGAGCTGAAAGGGGACGGCACTTGGTGGACACGTCTGTACAGGTGGTGGTTCAGGCGGTTGTGTCCTGTCCATAGGTGGGAAATAGTCACCTGCTCTTGTTGAAGTGTTCGTGTTTGTTCGCACACACACATAAACGTCTACACTCACCACACACACAAAATATATATATATATATACACACAATAAACTAATAAATTCCAAGGATAAGTACCGCACCATTCCAGCAACTTACAGAGCAGCTTGGTGTTGCAATGACTGCAAGAGATATTCAATTATAAACAAAGCTTGGTCTTGTGTCTTAGATTGAAGAAATAGGGGGAGATAAGCATTCATATCTGCAGTGGTAGATAATTCTGCCAACTAACAATGTGTGTTTGAGTGGATGAATGGGGAAAAATAAAATAAATGTTTCTCAAAATGAGCCTTCAGCAAGCTTATAGTCTCCAAGGGGGAAACAATCTCCAATAGGGAGGAAACTCACTAACATATAACTCTTGGTCAGATACCGATATTTTGAAACCTGACTGTTTCTCCTCAGTGACCGCGGAAAGTGGTAACTTGACTCCTCTGCCTTTTCGGTTTTAAGAAGAATGCTATCCCAGAAAAGGCTGGTGTGCAATACCGTAGGATGTTTGTTGAGTTTTCAAAAAAACAACCAAAGGTGCCACCTAAGAAGCAAAAGGAAATCATGAAGGAACAAAACAAGCTACATTTTCTTGTGAAAAGTAGAAAATATAAAAAGATAACCTCTTAAGACACAAGTGCTGAGGGCCAGTTCTTGGAATGAATCCGCAAGGGACTAAATTACAATAAACTAATAAATTCCAAGGATAAGTACCGCACCATTCCAGCAACTTACAGAGCAACTTGGTGTTGCAATGACTGCAAGAAATATTCAATTATAAACAAAGCTTGCTCTTATGTCTTAGATTGAAGAAATAGGGGGAGAAGCATTTATTTTATTTTATTTTTTCCCCATTCACCCACTCAAGCACATACTGTTAGTTAGGCAGAATTATCTACCACTGCAGATATGAATGCTTATCTCCCCCTATTTCTTCAATCTAAGACATAAGAGCAAGCTTTGTTTATAATTGAATATATATATATATATATATATATATATATATATGATAATAATGGCACAGCCAAAGTTAGGCAGGTACCCAAGGTCTGACCAGCGCGTTGGGCTAATGCATAGGTCAGACATCTGCCAAGTCGTAGCCATGAGACCCTTGTCTTAAATTAATTCATCTCATTAATTCATTTATCCATCAGCTTTAAATCATGCGCAGTGTGGTCTCGATCGAAACTTAGCGGATGTGGTGTAGCGTTTATGGTCTAGTCCGCACGCAGCGACACCTGGGTGAAACTGAAACTGTTCGTTCGGATGATGACAGTTATCCTGTGGCTGCGGTGTCCTCTTCAGAGACTCAGCGCAGCGTAGCGAAAAGGTGAGTTTTACGCCCTGTTAGCCTGAGGCCCTTAAAGGGTGGTGAAAAACTGAGTTTTACGCCCTATCAGCCTGAGGCCCTTAAGGGTAGTGAAAAGGTGAGTTTTACGCCCTGTTAGCCTGAGGCCCTTAAGGGTAGTGAAAAGGTGAGTTTTACGCCCTGTTAGCCTGAGGCCCTTAAGGGTAGTGAAAAGGTGAGTTTTACGCTCTATTAGTCTGAGGCCCTTAAGGGTAGTGAAAAGGTGAGTTTTACGCCCTGTTAGCCTGAGGCCCTTAAGGGTAGTGAAAAGGTGAGTTTTACGCTCTATTAGCCTGAGGCCCTTAAGGGTAGTGAAAAGGTGAGTTTTACGCCCTATCAGCCTGAGGCCCTTAAGGACATGGTTAGCCAGACCGAAGTCTGCAGTTCTGATGGCAGGATGTCCGGTCGTTGGCAGGAGTCTTGGGGTTGGTTCCGGATGGGGGCTGTACCATCCTGTTCTGGATGTCGTCTCAGACGGGAGTCCAAGTAGCGATGCAGACAAACAGGGCTGAAGGGGACAATCAAAATGGCGGAACGCATAAGGTGCAATTTTGTTCTGGAACCTAGATTTTACACGGAGCCAGTGAAGTTCGTTTGTTAGAGTTGTTATTTGTCCAGTTTTGTTTTTAGTAGGAGTCTTGCAGCATTGTTTTGAATTCTCTACAGCGGAGGACTATTTGCGTTAGAAACCATGACAAAATGTGAACACAAGCTGACTTAAAAAAAAAGACAACATAATGAGTTAATGCAAAGGGAAAAAAAACCCTTATACAGTTCTTAATTTACATGGGTTATATTCCTGCAGCCTTGCAATAAAGACAGAGCAGAATCATTAGAATTGACACAGTGACTGCAAAAATCAAAACCATTAGCGTGATGGTTTTGTATTTCAATGTTGATTTGTTTTCCAGACATTTCACTGTTTCGTTTCGTCTGTTGTATTTGGTTTTACATTTCAATACGTTTTCTTGTTTAAATTTTGTCTGATGTTTATTGGGTTGGTGTTATTTATTCTAATTCCTTTTTCACGTTATCTTATTTCAGATCGTGCTTTTTTGAATGTCGTGTTTTGCTTTATTTATTTATTTATTTTTTTACTTCTCGATACGTTGTAAAAGCATAGCCACACTCAGCATTCCTGTAGACAATGAGGTGGCCACGAACATCCGAGTAACTTAAAATTAAAACCATGCTCATAGGAAAGAAAGATGGACTAGGAGGAGGCGGAGGAGGAGGAGGAGGTGGAGGAGGAGGAGAGAGGAGGTGGAGGAGGAGGAGGAGGAGGAGAGAAGGAGGATGATGAGGACGAGGAGGAGGAGGAGGAGGAGGAGGACGAGGACGAGGAGGAGGAGAGAGGAGGAGGAGAGAGGGGGAGGAGGAGAAGGAGGAGGACGAAGAGAGAGAGGATGAGATGATGATGGAGGAGGGGGAAGGAGGAGAGAGGAGGAGAGAAGGATGGAGGAGAGGAGGAGGAGGAGGAGGAGGAGGAGGAGGAGGAGGAGAGAGGATGAGGATGAGAGGGGGAGGAGGAGAAGGAGGAGGACGAGGAAGAGAGAGGATGATGAGGACGAGGAGGAGGAGGAGAGGGAGGGGAGGAGGAGGAGGACGAGGACGAGGAGGAGGAGGAGGAGGAGGAGGAGAAAGGATGAGGATGAGAGGGGGAGGAGGAGAAGGAGGAGGACGAGGGAGAGAAAGGATGAAGAGGACGAGGAGGAGAAGAAAAAGAAGAAGAGGCGAAAGAAAGAGGTGGAGAAGAGGGAGGGAGAAGGAGAGAGAGAGAGAGAGGATAGGGGAGAAGGAAAGGGGTAGGAGGGGAATGGAAGGGGGGGGGGGGGGGGGGCTGCCACAGACATAACTTAAAAAAATCGTTCGTTTAGTCTACCGAGAACAAGTATGGTAGATGAAAAATAGAAGCCACATAACACCCATGAGATAATGGCAATATTTCGGTTTATTTCAACCTTTCTTAAGCCACACTGGCCAACTGACAGACATGACACTTAAGAATTCTGTTGTTGTGTCGCTGAAAAAAGTTCACTGGAAAAAAAAAGGTCACTTAAAAATCTACAGATTATGAAATGGACAATGTCCTGTCTACATTTGCAGCATCACCCTGGCTTCTAAGAAATCGGCACACAGTTCCAGAGAATGATCTAGCATCAGTACAAAAAAACTGCTGTATCTTTATAGTTCACTGTACCTTCTACCACCATTGAGCAAATCGACGTAATAAGGTCTGTGTGAGGTTGTGGGTATGTAAGGTTGAAGGTTGATAAAACATGTCACATTGGAAGTACTTTTCATTATTTTTTTGAGTACTTTTTATCTTTTTTCTTATTGGGAGTACTTTTTTCTTTTTTCTTTTTTTGAAATTGGGAGTCCTTTTTATTCTTTTTGTCATGGTTTGAATATTGATGTTTACACTGCTGAGTTCATTTAGATAATGGTTTATCATCATCATCATCATCATCATCATTCATTATTGTTATTATTGTTATTATCATACTTCTTCTTCTTCTTCTTCTTTCTTCTTCTTCTTCTTCTTCTTCTCCTTCTTGAAAGTATTTATATATCACCTTTCCTCGATGAGAAGCCAAGTTCTATGCGCTTAATTTACAATCCACGCTCTTG
>CM065723.1:7996750-8001750 GCA_033310375.1 Conus canariensis | reverse complement strand
AGGTGGACTGATTTGTATGGTACGAAAAGTCTTCTTCCGTATGTTCATCAAGTGGATTGTGACCATCAGTATTCAATGTTATTTATGCTTGATAGAGACTTTTTCGGTTTTAGTAAAAATGTCTTACTTGTATGTGTGTATGTCCCTCCGGAAAATTCACCTTTCTATTCCAAGTGTGGTTTTGATGATGGTATTGAATTGCTGGAGAATTGTGTTGTCAATAACTTGATGTACTTTGATGATATTGAATTATTATTTTGTGGTGACATGAATGCAAGAACTTCAAACATGTCTGTGGAAATTGTATGCGAACGTGAATTATACATTAATTATGACAAGGAGGTTAATATTATATATGAAAGATGTTCTCAAGACAAGGTATCAAATTTGTATGGAAAGAAATTACTTAACATGTGCACTGTATTAGGACTGATAATTCTGAATGGTGTATGTAATGGCGACCTTGAAGGTCGTTTCACGTACATTTCTGATGTAGGGAGCAGTGTGAATGACTATTTTTTAGCATCTGTACACTTTTTGGAATTATTGTATGAAAGGATTATTCTTACTGTGATGGAAAGATACGATTCTGATCACTTGCCACTAGTGATGTGTATTAAAATGCAGACTGATCAGCCACATACCAGTATTGCTCCTAGTGTACAGTGTGGTCAGGGTAGTCAGTTCATTGTTCAGTATTGCTGGAATTCAGATTATGGTCAACAGTTTACGGATCTTATGAATTCACCACATGTTCTAGAAAAGTTGAGAGCTGCGGAAGATCTTATTCATGTGGACGTAAATGAGGCACTGTCTTTATTTAATGAAACTGTCAAAGAACAAGCTGAAAGTATGAGGAAAATTAAACCAGTAAACAAGAAATTTGAGCAGAATTGGTTTGATCAAGAATGTAGGGCAGCCAAAAGTAAATTACGTAAATTGTACAGAACTTTTTTGAAAACGCTGGATGAAAATGACAGAGTATCGTTCTGTATAGCAAGAAGAGAGTACAAAAATTTAAATAAAAGAAAAGAGAAAGAATACAACGATTCTCTATTGAATGATCTTATGTCCTCAGTCAAAAATCAACAGTTCTTCTGGAACACTATACACAAAATTTCAAAAAAGAAATCACAACCTGTAAATAACATTCCAATGGAAGATTGGTTCATACATTTTAAAAATTTGTTAGAAAAAGATGACCAAGTGTACACAGTGACCAATGTGGAGATTGATAACGAAGAAAATATATATGATAGACCAATATCCAGAGAAAACATAATACTAGCCATTAAAAAATTGAAAAATGGCAAAAGTGCTGGACCTGATGATATCATTGGAGAGTTTTTCAAGAATTCCGGTGAGACCGTTGTAAGCTTTTTATGTAAATTCTTTAACTTTCTTTTTGACACTGGGGTTTATCCAGAGGACTGGAAAGAATCCATAATATTGCCCTTGTTTAAAAAAGGGGAGGTAAATGATGTAAACAATTATAGGGGTATATCTTTGTGCAATATATGTAGTAAACTTTATAGTTCCGTTATTAATAACCGATTACATGAATGGATATCTCAGAATAATATGACAGGAGAACATCAAGCAGGATTCAAGAAAGGCTACTCTACAATTGACCATATGTTTAGTCTTTTAGCCGCAGTTCAGAAACAATTTGTGAATAATCGAAAGTTGTATGTTGCTTTCGTAGATTTTGAAAAAGCCTTTGATTCAGTTTCACGGATATTGTTGTGGCCTATTTTATTGAAGAATGGAATTAAAGGTAAACTGTACCGTTGTGTAAGGAGTATGTATAGTGAAGTGAAAGCTAGGGTCAGATCTGGAGCAAAATTATCAGATTATGTCATGTGTACCAGAGGAGTTAAGCAAGGGGACGTCTGCAGTCCAGTTTTGTTTTCCTTGTTCATAAATGAACTGGCCATGGAAATTATTCAAAATGGAAGGCATGGTGTAACTTTTGACCTTTTGGAGATCTTTGTCTTGCTTTTTGCTGACGACATTATTTTAATGTCTACAACTGTTGTTGGTCTTCAAAGACAATTGAATAGTTTGTATTCCGCTGCATCTAGATTAGAATTAAAAGTAAATATGAATAAGACTAATATCATTGTGTTCCGTAAAGGTGGATATTTGGCTCGAAATGAGAGATGGGTCTATGGTAGTCAATATATTCTTGTTGCCAATGCATATAAGTATCTTGGTTTTTATTTCACAACCAGATTAAGTTTCACTTTTGGATGCCAAGATCTTGCAAATAGAGCAAAGAGAGCTGTCGCTGTTATACTTCACACGCTATATAGATTGAATTGTAATGCATTTTCAGTTTTCTCAAAGCTATTTGATTCTCAGGTGCAGCCAATATTACAATATGGAGCGGAAATTTGGGCTCTTGAGAAAAGTGTTGAAATAGAAAATGTCCATTTGTATGCAATGAAAAGATTTTTAAATGTAGACAGTCGAACACCGAATGATCTAGTTTATGGTGAGCTTGGACGATATCCAATCTATGTTAACTCGTTTTTGAAATGTATTATATACTGGCTGAAAATAACTAGAATGGAAGAAATCAAAATACCTCTTAAAGCTTACAAAGTTTTGAGAAATCTGGATTGTAATGGCAAGAAGACATGGGTTACTAATGTTCGCCAGTGCTTAACTTCTTATGGTTTTGCTTATGTTTGGGACAACCAAGGAGTTGAAAATATACCAGGATTTTTGAAATGTTTTAAACAAAGAGTAATTGACTGCAGATGGCAGGACTGGCATGATCACATCTATAGTAGTGACAGATTTGCGCAATACAGACTCTTTAAAACAACGCATATGATAGAACCGTACATTAAAATGGATATGAATAGATATGTTAAGAGTGCACTGAGTAAGTTTCGATTTGGCGTTTCTGACATTGCGTGTCATCGTTTTAGGTACAGTACCATTAGTGAAAATGAAATGATATGCCGCTTATGTAATTTGGACAGGGAAGATGAAGTCCATTTCCTTTTTTGCTGTCCTGCTTTTCATGACCTTAGAGTGAAATTTATAAAGCCAAAGTATTTTTCTGAACCCTGTAGCTTTAGACTGAACTTACTCCTCGCATCAAGAAATGAAAATATTCTCTTAAATCTTGCTCGGTACATTTATGAAGCGCAAAAAAGGCTGCGTACTGTTTATTCTTAATATTATTGCATTGTGCATATATGTTTGCTTTTTCCTTGCATTTTCCTTCATGATGGTATTTATATCATGTGTATTGCAGGTATCACCCCTTCAGTATGGGGCTCTGGCCTTTATCTGAATAAAATTTCGCATTCGCATTCGCATTCGCATTCTCTCTCTCTCTCTCTCTCTCTCTCTCTCTCTCTCTCTCCTGATCTCTGTGTGCTGCTTTTGCCTCTCTCTCACTCACTCACTCTCTCTATCTTTCTCTGTTGTCTTTGCCTCATTCGCTCTCTCTCTCTCTGTGTCTGAGTTGTCCTTGCCTCTCTCCCTGTGTCTGAGTTGTCTCTGCCTCTCTCTGTGTGTCTGTGTTGTCTTTGTCTCTCTCTCTCTGTCTGAGTTGTCCTTGCCTCTTTCTCTGTGTAGTCTTTGCCTCTCTCTCTGTGTCTGTGTTGTCTTTGCCCCTCTCTCTCTGTGTCTGTGTTGTCTTTGCCCCTCTCTCTCTCTGTGTCTGTGTTGTCTTTGCCTCTCTGTCTGTGTCTGTGTTGTCTTTGCCCCTCTCTCTCTGTGTCGGTGTTGTCTTTGCCTCTCTCTCTCTGTCTGTGTTGTCTTTGCCTCTCTCTCTCTGTGTCCGAGTTGTCTTTGCCTCCCTCTGTGTCTGAGTTGTCTTTGCCTCTCTCTGTGTCTGTGTTGTCTTTGCCTCTCTCTCTCTGTCTCTCTGTTGTCTTTGCCTCTCTCTCTCTCTCTCTCTCTCTCTCTCTCTCTCTCTGTGTCTGTGTTGTCTTTGACTCTCTCTCTGTTTGTGTTGTCTTTGCCTCCCTCTCTGTTTCTGTTGTCTTTGCCTCCCTCTCTGTTTCTGTGTTGTCTTTGCCTCTCTGTGTGTGTCTGTGTCGTCTTTTGCCTCTCTCTCTATGTCTGAGTTGTCTTTGCCTCTCTCTCTGCGTCTGTGTTTATGTCTTTGCCTCTCTCTCTGTGTCTGTGTTGTATTTGTCTCTCTCTCTGTGTCTGTGTTGTCTTTGCCTCTCACTCTGTGTCTGTGTTGTCTTTGCCTCTCTCTGTGTGCCTGTGTTGTCTTTGCCTCTTTCTCTCTGTGTCTGAGTTGTCTTTGCCTCTCTCTCTCTCTCTGTTTGTGTTGTCTTTGCCTCTCTGTCTCTGTATCTGAGTTGTCTTTGCCTCTCTCTCTCTGTCTGAGTTGTCTTTGCCTCTCTCTGTGTCTGAGTTGTCTTTGCCTCTCTCTCTGTCTCTCTGTTGTCTTTGCCTCTCTCTCTCTGTCTGTGTTGCCTTTGTCTATCACTCTGTCTCTCTTTTGTCTTTGCCTCTCTCTCTCTCTCTGTCTGAGTTGTCTTTGCCTCTCTCTGTGTCTGTGTTGTCTTTATCTCTCTCATTGTGTCTGTGTTGTCTTTGCCTCTCTCTCTCTGTCTGTGTTGTCTTTGTCTCTCTCTGTGTGTCTGTGTTGTCTTTGCCTCTCTCTGTGTGTCTGTGTTGTCTTTGCCTCTCTCTCTCTTTCTGTGTTGTCTTTGCCTCTCTGTCTCTGTGTCTGTATTGTCTTTACCTCTCTCCGTGTCTGTGTTGTCTTTACCTCTCTGTGTGTCTGAGTTGTCTTTGCTTCTCTCTGTGTCTGAGTTGTCTTTGCCTCTCTCTCTGTGTCTGAGTTGTCTTTGCCTCTCTCTCTGTGTCTGAGTTGTCTTTGCCTCTCTCTCTGTGTCCGAGTTGTCTTTGCCTCTCTCTGTGTCCGAGTTGTCTTTGCCTCTCTTTCTGTCTGTGTTGTCTTTGCCTCTCTCTGTGTCTGTGTTGTCTTTGCCTCTCTCGGTGTCTGAGTTGTCATTGCC
>CM065723.1:7979250-7991750 GCA_033310375.1 Conus canariensis | reverse complement strand
AAAAAATGTTTCATAAAAATTAGTGTGACTTTTCATGCTTTCTCACACATTGGGACCCCCCCCCCCTTCCCTACCTCCCGCCTCCCGACTCGCCTTCACCGCCTTCCCCACCTCCCGCCTCCCGACTTGCCTTCACCTACATCCTCCCATAGTCTCTCTCTCTCTCTCTCTCTCTCTCTCTTTCCATCTTTCAATCGCTCTCTCTCTCTCTCTCTCTCTCTCTCTCTCTCTCTCTCAATCTCTCCCTCTCTCAACCTCTTCATCCCTCTCTCTCTCTCTCTCCCTCTCTCTCTCTCTCTCTCTCTCTCTCTCTCTCTCTCTCTCCTCTATATATATATATATCTGCCCTTTTGTGTTTCTTGACTTAAAAAAAATTGTTTACACATATTTAGAGTTCTCTCATAACCTCATTTTTTCGACAACCCCCCCCCCCACATCTCCCACACCCCCACACCCACCTCTCTCCACCCCGCCTCCAGCTGTGACTGTTAATTCACCATTGCCGGAGTGTGAACGACCAGTCCTCCATCAGCTCCTGGCTCGTTGACACAGTCCGTAGAGATCTTCCTGTCACGTCATCTAATGACATGGAGTGTAAGTTCAAATAATTTGTTGTAGTTATCATTGATATTATTATTTTCAGAAATCTCAAGCCAGATGGTCTGGCCTTCAGTTTCAGTTTCAGTTTCATCAAGGAGGCGTCACTGCGTGCGGACTAGTCCATATACGCTACACCACATCCGCTAAGTTTTGAGACCACACTACGCATGATTTGAAGCTGATGGATAAATGAATTAACAACAAAGATGAGACATTGAAGAAGAGGGTCTTGTGGCTACGACTCAGCGGATGTCTGACCTACGCATTAGCCCAACGCGCTGGTCAGACCTTGGTCTGGCCACATCGTCAGAATGCCAGATAGTCGACTGCCGAAACAGTTGCTGTACGGAAAACTGAGTTACGGCAAGCGCAAAGTTGGGAGGCAGAAGAAACGTTTCAAGGACTGCCTCAAAGTGTCCCTCAAAGGCCTGGACATCAGCCTCAACACCTGGGAGTCGCTTGCCCTGAACCGCCCAGCCTGGCGAAGCAGCATCACAAAGGGTGCATGTACATCAGAGAAGAGACGCACAGCAGAAGCTGAGAGAAAGCGAGCCGCGCGCAAGGCCAGAGCTACCTCCACCTCCACTGTAGCAGCCACCCACATGTGTCCCACATGTGTGCGTTCTTTCCGGGCCCAGATCGGCCTCACCAGCCACCTGCGGACCCACACTCAGCGATCTTCCATCTGAGATTGAAGTCATGGTCATCTTCGAACTCGAAGGACGAACAACAATTATTTTCAGAGTGGCCTCATCCCACATTCGGCAGGTGTAGCCTTAGTCTTAAGTTTCATGCATCCAGTGGGACAGAGAAAGGTTACAGGATTCGGAGAATCGCCTATGCTGACACACTGTAGACTTTCATCTGTCTCTGTCTTTCTGTCTCTCTGTCTCTGTTTCTCTCTCTCTGTCTCTCTCTCTGTCCCTCTCTCTGTCTCTTAGAAATAGACAGACACTTGAAATATATCATGACCAAGTTTTGGAATATCAGAATTGGCAGTTCACAAGTTTAGATACAAAACCGTTGTTGATGACAATGTCTTTTTGTGTCCACTTTGTAAAGAGTCTCCAGAAAATGAAATCCATTTTGTTCTTTGCTGTCCAGCCCTAAAGAACATTAGAACTGAATGCACTCAGCCCAAATTTTATAGACAGCCTTCTCTATTTAAATTGACTATACTGATGTCGTCAACCTCACCAGAAGTTGTTCGAAATTTCTCATTGTTTTTGTATAGGGCATTTAGATTTAGAGAAACAGCTACCTTTTGATGTTCTAAATTATTTATGTTTGGATTGTTTTATCTCAATATCATATATTATCTTCACTCACCCCTTCATAAGGGACTAAGGCCTATATGAATAAATCATCCGAGTCTCTTCTCTCTCCTCTCTTCTCTTCTTCTCCTTCTTCTCTCTCTCTCTCTTCTTCCTCACTTCCCCATAGACATCCTTTTCTGAAATTCTCTCATCTTAGTCATTAATTCATTTATCGATCAGCTGTATATTATGTGCAGTGTGGTCTCGAAACTTAGTGGATATGGTATATGGATTAGTTTGCATGCAGTGACACCTCCTTGATGAAACTGACCCCCCCCTCTCTCTCTCTCTCTCTCTCTGATGCTAGTGTTATGCTGCGGTTCTACTCTGTGTTTATACTTGAATATTGTAGAATAGCAAGAACAGATTGGATGACTCGGCGTTACCTTGAATCTCGACCCTTGAGTGACAAACTTCTTGAGTCTTTTGAGTCTTGGGACTCCCCCCCCCCCTCTCTCTCTCGTTTAAAAGTGTGTGTGTGTGTGTGTGTGTGTGTGTGTGTGTGTGTGTGTGTGTGTGTGTGTGTGTGTGTGCGTGTGTGCGTTCGTGCGTGCGTGCGTGCGTGCGTGCGTGCGTGCTTGCGTACGTGTGTGTGTGTGTGTGTGAGAGAGACAGACAGACGGACAGACAGACAGACAGGCAGACAGAGAGAGAGAGAGAAAGAGAGAGAGAGAGAGAGAGAGAGAGAGAGAGAGAGAGAGAGAGAGAGAATGACAATGACAACGCTTTACTGACAATAGTTAAACAACCCTTATGCCAAAGGAGTGTATGCGCAATTTCCACTTTGCGCTGCCAAACTGCCAACAATAGAAATGCGAGTCAGTACGAGTAACTAGAAAATGAAGAAAAAGACCATTCATCAAACAATACTCTCATCACAATAAACCACTTATTGCATGATCATGATTTACAAATACAGCCTGCATATTAAGTTTTTTTCTCTCTAAATCGAAAAGCTTCCGTCACAAACTTAACAAATGAGTTTACAATGTCTACATTTTCAGAGGATAAAATACCAAAGAGGTTTTCAGTTTGACCGAAAAAGGACTTAAAGGCAGAACAATCACTTCTAAATTTATATACTCTGGGCATCCAAAAACGAAGTGTTCCTTATCTTCAATTTCTTTTGAGCAGGATGGACACATCAAATCACTTTCCGCGTGTATGAACCATCTTTTTCTTGCTTCTCATTCGAAACCGAGCGAACACATCTCTAAAACGCTTAGAGGAAATTGATGTGAGATAGTTCACAGCTTGAAAAAGATGAGAGAGAGAGAGAGAGAGAGAGAGAGAGAGAGAGAGAGAGAGAGAGAGAGAGAGAGAGAGAGGAAATCAGAGAAAGTTTAAACAAATTAGTTTCTGATCTGACTTTTTTTAAAAAAACTATTGCTGTGTCATGCTGGCTGCTTGCTGATCAATTGTATACCGGTATCGTTATCGGACTAATCATGCCAAAAACTTTAACACGCAAAGTGGCTTTTGTTTTCCTTAAATAAAGTACGTTATGTTAGTTTTCATCATTCCAAAAGACAAGTTTCCTCAGCAACTTAATGGGGGGCCAGCCGAGATGGGAAAGAGAGAGAGAGAGAGGGGTGGAGACGTGGAGATGGAGTGAGCGGACGTCATGGTGACCCATAAAGCTCACGGTAAAAACTACGTCACTGGTAGTTTCTTTTATTACGTCATTTTTTTTGCAATTGTGCGCTCTAAGGGAAACACTGAGGACAATAGTCTCATCTGAGAAAACAGTGGAATTCGTCTGATGTCGCCAGGATGATTAGATTTCTTTTATCACGCATTCAACATCTGAATGCTTCTCGCTCTCCGCAGTTGTCCCATCCAGCCCTTGTACTTTGTCAGTCTGTGGTGTTTATTGATCACACGCGAGTTAAAATAGGAAAACAAGCTCTCTCTCTCTCTCTCTCCTCTCTCTCTCTCTCTCTCTCTCTCTCTCTCTTAAATGAGTTCTAAATCGCGCTCAGATTTTCTTTTTTGCATTGAACCAGGAAATTGGAGGGGATGGGGTATGAGAAATAATGGAATGGAGAGGGGGGGGGGGGGGGGGGGAGGGGGGGGATGGGTGTCTGCTTTTAGGATGTCAGATCGCCCACAATGTCTTTTATACCCCTGACTTGCGCCTTGGAGTGAAAGCTTTCTTGTGCTAACTTTCCTTCTTTCAACCCCCTTTCTTTTTTTTTTTTTTTTATCTCGCCAGACATGTGAACGTGCCGGTGAGCCTTTGAAGAAATGTAGAAAAGAAAAAAAACCCTTCCCCATGACGCTTGAAGGAATGTTTCTCCAGCAACTTGCGCTTCCTTTGCGTCTTTCAAATCCATTTCTTTCCTCACGTCATCAAACGTGTCTTGTTTCATGTCGACAGCGTGTTCAGAGGGAAGACACAGGACAGTCACTAGGAGGAGGAGGAGGAGGAGGAGGAGATGGATATGAGGTTGATATTCTCTCTCTCTCTCTCTCTCTCTCTCTCTCTCTCTCTCTCTCTCTCTCTCTGTCGGTCTGTCTGTTTGCCTGTCTATCTGCCTTTAAGTACGCACGTACGTATGTATGTATGTACGTATGTATGTATGTATGTATGTATGTATGTATGTATGTATGTATGTATGTATGTATGTATGTATGTATGTATGTATGTATGTACGTACGTACGTACGTACGTATGTATGTATGTATGTATGTATGTATGTATGTATGTATGTATGTATGTACGTCCGTCCGTACGTACGTACGTACGTATGTATGTATGTAGTATGTATGTATGTATGTATGTATGTATGTATGTATGAATGTATGTATGTATGTTTGTATGTATTTTGTTAGAGAGAGAGAGAGAGAGAGAGAGAGAGAGATTGACTTTTTGAAATGTATTGTCATTGCCAAAACGTCTTATGACAATGGGGTGTAGGCGAGACAACAAAGAATATCAAACTAAATACAAAACATGACAATATTAGGAAAAAAAGGGAACAAATGTTTGTAGATATTATCTGTCAGACTCACGAGCTTGAGATAGACGGAAGTGTCCAAAAATAAAAACAAGCCCCAGATCATACTAAATAGCACATTTAAAGCATGCACACTGAAATCTGGAGAAAACTGTAAGCAAAGTAGATATAGATTCTCAGCCATCCAAAATATGTAAAATACCTCGATTTCTGCTTTCAAAATAACACATTTTGTCTTTTTTTTTTTTTGGCATAACTTTCTGTTCTGCAATAAAGTTCGAAATATTCACTTTATTTGATAACAATATGCCAGCAATGTGTCTTCCTTTTAAAAAAAATTTTTTTTACTTCCTTCGATTTTTTAATATCGAGATTTAAAAGCAAAACTGTTTCTCTTTTAATCTTCGAAAGCTTCACACTGAAATAAAAAGTGGTTTCCGCCATCAACAGGATGTCAGCACTTTGGACAAAGCAATTCCGTGGAGGCCCCAGGGAGAAACTCTTTCTCCTTTGGATTTTGTGAAATGGCTGTATTCTAAATGTTGGTGATTTTATCTTATGCTATTTATTTATCATCATGGGTTATGTTTCTCTGTTTAGAAAACATTTCCGTGTCAGAGTGCCAATGCTGTCTGTAGCATAGCATTCAGTTAATTGATCTTTAAACCCTGAAATAAAACCCTGTTTATGCCGTGGACCCCGGGACAGCCAAACAATGCCAGATCCATTTGCCTGATAAAAGTGTTTTCATCCGAGATGTCCAGTCTACGCTGCCATGGTCCATTTGTCCCAGCATCATGTCATACGCCTGCCTACGAAGTCGAGGGATAAAAAAAAAGTTTTAATCAGTGTTTTACGCATTTAGAAGATGCTATTATGAATATTGGGTACCTATTGGTCTCAACGTTTAAAACTTTGTGGAATGCATGAATAGGAAGGAACATTTAGAAAATGCTTTAGGGCAAAACGATGTACTTTTTTCTATTTGTTTATTGTTCCATATGCCCCAGTATTCAATGGCGTATGTAAGTATTGTTTCTATTTGAGTATCAAACTTTCCCCCCAAAAAAAACAACAAAATATCAAAAGAGTTTGGGTTATCAATTCCAAACATTTTTATAAGCCAGTCTTGTCGGTAATATTAGTCCTAATTATCTGTACGCATTCACTATTTTTACTACTCTACTGCCATAGAACAATATTCCTTGGCCGGAAAGATTATTACCTTTATAGAAAACTACAATGTTTCTATCATCAAGATTAACAGTCAAAAGTAATCGTTCGGCTTCCTCTTTCAAAGTACGTAGATGGCTTCGTAGACCAAAAGAATAACATAATCTGCAAAGAACAGTAAAAACACTTTAATAACCCCCCGGTGTGATTAGTGCTCAATTCTCTCCTTTCATCCATAGTTCCACTACTAATTCTTATATGTCAAAAGGAAAACATTAGTGGAGTCAAAAAAAACATCCTTGGTTTACACCATGTAGGTTTTCAAACTATTCTGTCTGTGTTACTGTTATTTCGAACACAAGCAAACGCTGGTCGCAAATCAAATTTAAAAAGTTTTAATTAACAGTGTCAGACGACTTCCTAGAATCTACAAAGGCAGCGTAAAGATTGCTGTTACTGAATAAGAATATTTCTACCAATGTTTTGTCTTCCGATCCATTTGGTTGATCGTTTATTCAAAATGTGGGTATAAACTTCACTCTGTGTAACTGTGAGAGTTACTCCTCAGTAACTATCAGAATTGTTCACTGCTCTTTTTTCACGCAATGGGACAATTATGGATTTGGCTCACTCTATAGGGAAAGTTCCAGTATCGAATGGTTTATTGAGTAAGACAACAAGAAAACCAGTGACGTTTCCACTGGCATGCTTTAATACATCTCCAACTGTTTTATCAGGCCCTTCACTCTGTCCTGGCTTTATATCATTGATGCTTACTGTTAGTTCAGCTCATGTAATGCAATGTTTGAAAAATGGGTCACAGATATTGTCAAATTCAGTTTTGGTTTTAAGAGCAGTTTGATATGTGGTAACATGTATTGCACTAGAGACTCACAAGAAGTGATCGTTCCACTGCCAAGAGTCAATTTCATTTTGTAAACGACATCATTCCTGTTTCTTGATCGAACTGTGGACCAGAAAAGCATTTAGAGAATGTGGACCAGAAAAGCATTTAGAGAATGTACATATTCTTTTCCTCACTGACACGGACATTGACAACATTTTTGTTGTTGTTTGTTTTGCATCTTTGGAATTGGTTAAACGACTGTCAATTCTTTTTTTGTTTTTGTTTTGGTCACAGTCAGCGTCAAACCAGCTGATACATTTTCACTGCCTTTCCCAACCTCTTTCACCATAGAGACTGTAGCTCCATACAAGCCGATTACAACATGTTCTAAAGAAGCATTCACATCAACATTTAGCATTTGGTAAGCTTTAACCCAACAATTATTGAAATTATCACGATCAAGTTCATCCCCGTACATTTCAGCATACTCGTCTGTCCACACAATGCATTCCTCATCTGGCAGTTTCTCAGTCACATCACATGACTGTGTCATTACACGCTTTTATTTTTATTTTATTTTATTTTATTTTATTTATTTTATTTTTTTTTTGTCATTACGCACTTGCTTCCATTCCGTTTCAACAGAGAAATACCTTGGGTCAGCTCGATCAACAGCTTTGGAGTTGCACTTTCCCCATCACTTTAGAAACATTAAACTATGTGGATGATCACAAAACCATGGAAGGGAGGGGAACACCCAAGTATATAACGTTACGTCCATCACCATCATATATATCATTCAAGATAACAGCATCGTACAGATGACAGAGATCAAGTGAAGATTTCCTGAAATTATTGATGGAACTATCTTTAGAACACACACACACACACACACACACACACACACACACACACACACACACACACACACACACACACACACACACACACACAGGTGCAATGGCTGAGAATGAATGTGTGTGTGTGTGTGTGTGTGTGTGTGTGTGTGTGTGTGTGTGTGTGTATGTGATAGAGAGAGAGAGAGAGAGAGAGAGAGAGAGAGAGAGAGAGAGAGAGAGCAAGCGTGTGTGTGTTGGAATGGAGGAGGAGGAAGAGGAGGAAGAGGAGGAGGAGAGGAGGAGGAGGAGGAGGAGGAGGAGGAGGAGGAGGAGAGAGAGAGAGAGAGAGAGAGGAGAGAGAGAGAGAGAGAGAGAGAGAGAGTCTAGGCTAGTCATGTATCTATCTGTCTATATATGTATCTATATGTCTGTCTGTCTGTGTCTGTCTGTCTGTCTGTCTCTCTCTCTCTGTGTATGATTGTTATCATGTTATTCGGTTTACAATGGACATACATAACAACGTAAAGTCTGGTGGTGCTGCAACCTTGTTTTCACAGGGGTGCCTCCTGAAAACAACAGCAGCAGCAACAACAACAACAACCAGAGCGACAGCAACAACAACAACAACAACAACAAACGGTGTTTGAGCAAAATATATCGAATGCCTGATGTATGGAACAGAGCGTGGGGTATCTTGTGAACACGGTGTCTTTGAACTCAGGTTTTACATGAAGCATTTCGAGTTGCAGTTTGCCGACGGAAGTTTACCTTCAAACAATTTTTAACCAGAGTTCTCTCATCTTGCCGCACAGTTAGTTGACAGTATTATTTTTTTTTTACACACACCTGGTTCTCAGTTTGTTTGTTTTTCTTTCTTTCCTTTTCTCTGTCTTTCTTCTTTTCCCTTTTTCAAGGTGTTTGAGTTTGTTATTTTCGCGGAGTATTGCGAAAGGTGACATGAAAACCGTTGCTATTTATTCTTGCTCGGATTCTTATTTCTCTGTTTGTCCCTCTTGTAAAGGTTCGCAGACCAGCGGACGGAAAGTGAAATTTCTTCTGTAAACTTGTCTGTGGAATTCTCTTCCTATTTTCTTTCTTATTTTCTTTTCTTTCGCTGTTCTGTCTTCCACCCCCTTCCAACCTTACCCTCTCCATCCCCTACCCATCAATGGCACTAAATCCGCGCTGCTCGCTCTAGCTCCCTATATGCAGCCTATCCCAGTATCAACCTCAGCACTCACTGTCTATTGGAAGCACACCGAGTCAAGTCGTCATGGGGCAACCCACCAGAGGAGACACTGCTCTGCTGAAGAATCAGTAGAGTGATGGTCACAGCTCTCTCTCTCTCTCTCCTCTCTCTCTCTCTCTCTCTCTCTCTCTCTCTCTCTCTCTCCCCCTCTCTCTATCTCTCGCTCTCTCCCTCTCTTCTTGTTGTTATGAAATGAATTATAAATAATTACAAAGAACAGCAGCGTGTGAACGATAGCTAGAGCGAAGGAGTGATTGGGGCAGGAGTAGGGGTGGGTGGGAGAACCAATGAAGTCAGAGATGTTGAGTGAATTCGTTGGTTTCTAATGGACTTTGGAACGTCCATAACTAGGTAAGTAGGGTAACTCTTGCTTCTATGATAAGATAATTACACACCTTTAACTCCAAACGAACGTTGCTTACAACACAAAATCGCCTAGCAGAAATGCCAACTTAGAAAATACAGAACAAAAAATGAGGCGTAAGAGGTGTTTTTGAAGTTCTTCGTTCTTTGAGTGTCCACCTTCATCGAGTTGAAGATTCTGACACTTTTGTGTGTATGACCATTTTTTTTTATCCCAACATTAAGGCAGCCATACTCCAACTTCGGGGAAGGCGCATGCTATGTGTAACGTGTCATCCATACCAACGGCCAAACTGGCCTTCTCTTCCGAAAGTTGGTGATGGGATTTTACGTGTGTGCAAGATGTTGTGCGTGCGTTCACACACGGAACCTCGGTTTATAGTCTCATTCGAAGGACTGTATGGGGAATGGAGTCAGAACCAATGTTAACTCCGAGTGTGTGTGTGTTTGTGTGTGTGTGTTTGTTTGTGTGTGTGTGTGTGTGTGTGTGTGTGTGTGTGTGTGTGTGTGTGTGTGTGTGTGTGTGTGTGTGTGTGTGTGGTTCGCGTTTTTTTATGTGACTGACGATGCTGCTGTCAACCTGTCTTTCACATCATTTGCACCTTTATCCCCCTGCACCCCCCTCCCTCCACACACACACACACACACACACACACACACACACACACACACACACACACGCGCGCGCACGCACGCACGCATGCACACACACACACACACACACACACACACACACACACACACACACACACACACTTACGCAGTCCCTTTATTCCTGTCTCTGCTCTGGTCTCTGCCTGGTTGCGTATCCCTCACACGTATTATTCACTTCTTTATCCTCTATCCCCGGTTCCCCACCTGTCCCGTCCAATTCTCTTCTTTCCTCTGTCTGTCTGTTCGCCTGTCTGTCTGTCTGTCTGTTTGCCTGTTTGTCAGTCAGTCTGTCTGTCTGTTTGTCAGTTTGTCAGTCTCTGTCTGTCTGTTTGCCTGTCTGTCTGTTTGCCTGTCTGTCTGTTTGCCTGTCTGTCAGTCAGTCTGTGTGTCTGTTTGTCTGTCTGTCTGTCTCTCTGTGTGTTTGCCTGTCTGTCAAATCTGTCAGTCTTTCTTTTGATGTCCCGGAGTAGCGTGCGGGGCACCTGGATGAAAGATGCTGAGCTCATGGTGAATGATTCGGGACAGTTCACCTCTCTGTAAGACAGACAGTGGACATTTGGGCCAGAATTGTCACACAACGGTGTCATCTGAAAATAAACTCGTTTCGCGCCATTCCCCCGTCTGACGTACTTTCCTGAGAAAAAAAAAAAAAAAAACGGTTTTCCAAGCTCTCTTGCGCATGAGATCATTTCATGACGTGTCTGGTTCGCCGAGTTGCAGTCCCACGAACCAATGAAGAGCTCTGCAGGTAGACACGTGATCAGGACTCGTTTGAAAATCACGTAGCAAACGAGAGTCGGATCAACAGGGTGAGTCATGAATAGCAACGACGGTTCCTACCAATCATTAGGCAGTTGACAGATTTCAGCCAATGAAGTATCCTGACACGAGATCAAAGTTGAAGGCAGTGACAAAGTTTGAATAGTCTTGTTTCTGTTTCCGCTTCTTTCGGTTTCCAATCCAGTTCCTCTTCAGTGCAAACGATTCAAGGGTTGTATCCAATTGTCGATCTATCTGCCTATCTAATTATCGATCTATCCATGCATCTAATTATCTATCTAATTATCGATCTATCCATGCATCTAATTATCTATTCATCTATCCATCTATGTGTGTATGTATGTATGTATGTATGTATGTATGTATGTATGTATGTATGTATGTATGTATGTATGTGTCTGTCTATCTATCTATCTATCTGTCCGTCTGTCTGTCTATCGATCTATCCATTTGTACGACTGTAAATCATTATTTCACACGGTTTACAGTTCTAATACATAATAAGGGTTTGTCTGGTGGTGCTACAGCCTTGTTTCTACTGTGATGCCCCCGGAAAACAACAGCCACGACAACAACAAAAACAACAACACAATAACAACAACAACAACAGCAAATATATCCAACATCAATACATTTGTGCGAAACTGTGTTTGCATAAAACACAGTCAAAAGCCTGATTTTCTCTGAAGCATTTCAAGTGGCAGTTTGCTGACAAAGGTTTACCATCAAAACACAATGTTTGACCGATGTCAGTGTTCACAAATAGTGTTTTTTCATGTTGCGGCGCAGTTAGCTGACAATAATTTTTTTTACACACCTAGTTCTCGGTATTTCTTTCTTTCTTTTTAAAAATCTGTTTGAGATTGATATATTCGTTGAATATTGAAAAAAGTGACATGAAAACCATTGTTATCTATTCTTCTTTCAGATTTGTATTTCTCTGTTTGCCCCCCTTGTAAAGGTCTGCACACAAAGCAGAGAGCGAAATTTGTTGTGTAAATTTGTTTGTGGAACTCTCTCTCTCTCTCTCTCTCTCTCTCTCTCTCTCTCTTGCTATTGTAATTTCCATGTCCCCCCCCCCCCCATCCCACTACCTTTCCCCAGTTGATCAATGACGCTACCTTCGTACTGCTTATACTGGTTCCATGTACACAGCCAATCCTAGACTCATTCTGTAACAAGCACAGCACCCACAGTCTACTGGGTGTACGTAGTATCCACTCGTCATGAGGCAACCCCCCCAGAGGAGACACTGCTCTGCTGAAGAATCAGTTTGGTAGTGTTCTCTGTCTCCTTTCCCTCTCCCTCTCTATCTGTCTCTGTCTGTCCGTCTGTCTATATGTCTGTCTCTGTGTGCATGCATGCGTATGTGTGCGTGCGCGCGCGCACGCGCGCGCGTGTGTGTGTGTGTGTGTGTGTGTGCGCGCGCGCGTGCACGTGTGTGTGTGTGTGTGTGTGTGTGTGTGTGTGTGTGTGTGTGCACGCGCGCGTGCGTGCGTGCTTACCCATGTTCTTTATACTTTCGTCCTTCATGCTGTGATGATATTAAATGAATGGATGCCAATAATAGTTATAAAATACACGAATAACGTGCGCACAAAACACAAAAAAGGAAAGTAGCGAATGAACGATACGTGAGTGCGTACGTGCGTGCATGAGTGCGTCCGCGCGCGCGCGCGCGCGTGTGTATGTGCGTGTGGGCGTGCCTGCATGCGTTCT
>CM065723.1:7956750-7971750 GCA_033310375.1 Conus canariensis | reverse complement strand
CTCCACCTCTGTCTCTGTTTCTCTCTCCGTGTCTCTGTCTCTGTCTGTCACCATTAGTGTTCCTGTTCCTATTCCTCTCTCTCTCCTCTCTCTCTCTCTCTCTCTCGCTCTCTCTCTCTCTCTCTCCTCTCTCTCCCTCCCCATTCGTATTTGTATTCGTATTCTTCTCTCTCTCTCTCTCTCTCTCTCTCTCTCTCTCTCTCTCTCTCTTCTCTCTGTCTGTCTGTCTCTCTTCCCCCACCCCTCCCTCTTCTTCCCGCTTTTTGTTACGTACGTGCCGAGAAACGAGACATAAGCGTATATGACACTCCCGTCCTTTTAAGCGACGGAAATCACGAGCCGAATGGACACAGGTGAAAATGGTCATGTTTACCATGAGCTGTCACAATTCGATCCCACGGTCACCGCGAAATGCCCTGTCGGAAATTGCTATGGCCAGCCCCGAGTTGTGACCGTTCTTCAATTGATGGGACTGTTTCCTGCAGAACAACGCTTTATATCATCTATGGCTTGCGGTGATACTGGAACTTTTTGTTGTTGTTGTTGTTGTTGTTGTTGTTGTTGATACTGAGATGAATAGCATCATATAAACTAGGGAGAAGTATGTTTGTGTGTGTGTGTGTGTGTGTGTGTGTGTGTGTGTGTCTCTCTCTCTCTCTCTCTCTCTCTCTCTCTCTCTCTCTCTCGCTGTCCTCTCTGCCTTTTTCCCACAGTCTCCTGTAAATCCATCTTCGTATCAGGTCATACTTTGTTCCCAACAAATGAAGGTGGAGATGGTTACAGAGATAGAGAGAGAGTTTTATTTTCCCCCAATATTTTTCTTCTCCTGATTTTGCAAACTTGCACATTCTTTTTTTCCCTTGTTTTCTGTCTGTCCTGCTCTCTCCATCAGTGATGTAACTGCTGGTTCGCACGTGTCTCACGGTCGGTGCAGCACGTGATAAACGGTTCAACGGTTTGACACCTTTGTAGGCAAAAATGGCCAAACGGCATTATCATGCTACGGCTGTTTTTCCTGCCTTCCTCCATCCCCTACCCTATGTTTTTCTGCTTTTTTTTTCTCGTTTTTTTTTGTTTTTTTTGCTTGTCTGTGCGACAGTTTCTTTTGGTCTGGCTGTTTTGCTGAAAGTTCGTTCATTGATGCGGTCATTCCCTCATCCATTCCTTCGTTTAGGTGTTCGTTCGTTCACGTATTCACGAATTCATGTGTGTGCTCATTCATCATGTTTGTTTATTCATCATTTATCCATCCCTTCACTGATTGGCCGATGGATTTATTTTTTTATTCTTTCATTTGTTTCTTCTTTCTTTCCTTCCTTTTTACAGTTTTATTGACAGCGTGTGCATTTATTTCTTTATTTCGATAGATTTTATTATTTTTTTTTTTACGAATTCCTTTGTCTGCCTTTGCGCTGTCCATCTGTCTATGTTTCTGTCTGTCTTTCTTTCATTCTATCTTTCATAAATTAACTACCTACCTAACTAACCAGCCAGCCAGCCAGCCACTTAACTAGCTAACTAGCTAGCTAGCTAACCAACCAACCAACCAACTAGCTAACCAACCAACCAACCAACCAACCAACCACCAACTAACTAACTAACTAACTAACTAACTAACTAACTAACTAACTAACTAACTAACTAACTAACTAACTAACTCTTTCTCTCTTTCTTTTTCTCTGTCTGTCTCTCTTTCTCTCATTCTCTTTTCTTTGTTATAACGAATAGAATGAATATGTTGTTACACCAAACACTAGCTCATCAATACCTCCCCCCCCCCCCTTCTATCAAATCTTGATATATTAAAGTTGAAATGAGAATGTCCATTTACAGCGATACCAATAAACGTTACAGCGGTGGTTCCGTGGTGAGCATCTCAATGGATGATCAGTGGTGCTATAGGTCTCTGTTGTTGCAGCAGACCCTATATCCTTCGACCAGCTCACTGGGCGCTGATGTAGGCAGCAAGGATAAGCAGTGGGGACAGAATTGCGGTGAACATCAATCGCCGCAAGTAACATGATTAGTATAACACATGCTGTGACAGGTAGTCTTCTATCAGTCTGACCAGGTAGAGTATTTCGAACTGTTTTAAAGGCAAGCAGAAACAGAAATGGCATTTCTATATGGAAGCTCATTTCCGTCGTTATTTGTGCATTAGTTCCTTGCGCCATGGCTTACATATGTGCTGTCTTTGGAAGAGGTGACTTGAGAAGACAGCCAGTGCAAGCGGTAGTATTCTAAGAATATTCGAAAGCGGAGGTCAAAGATGACTGCCAAAAGCCCACCTTCGTTTTGAAAAAGAAGAAGAAGAAGAAAAAAAGAGTAAAACTTCAGCTGTTAATGATTTTACCAACTGTTGGATGTCATAATTTGCTGTCATAAAAAAACAAACAAACAACATTTAGGACAATGAAAACGAAGAACGAGACAGAACTTATCTTCTCATATTCGGCACAAAATGCTGTTGGATGAAAACGAGGCCCGTCCTAAATGTTGTTTGTTTTTGCCTGAAGAAGACCCAAGAGGTCGAAATGCATCGTGTCTTGTCCTGAAACTCTGTTTGTCTGTATCTGTGGCGGTAACTAACCCCTTTTTCTTTTGTAAACGTTGCTTCATTTTCTGCCCTCGGTCGTCTCGTTTTGAAACTAAGCAATGAATGTGGTCAGTGGGGGATGTAGATGGCGGTGTCCAACGTAGGCTTGATCAGAACAGGCGCCGCTGAAGAGCGCCAAAGTAATAGAACGACTGAGCCGAGGTACATTCCTGGAGTTCTTTATAAACATAGAGTATGGTTCTCTTTTCGTCTTGTTATGTCTGTCCGCTATTGTCCATCTCTCTGTCTCTCTGTCTTTATGTATCTCTCCTCTTTCCGAGCGAGCGAGAGAGAGAGAGAGAGAGAGAGAGAGAGAGAGAGAGAGAGAGAGAGAGAGAGAGACAGAGAGTGAGAGAGAGAGAGCACGACAGACGGACAGAGAGACAGACAGAGAGAGAGAGAGAGAGAGAGAGAGAGAGAGAGAGAGAGAGAGAGAGAGAGGGGGTAAGGTTTTGGCTGCGTATTATTTAGGATATTAAGGATTTGTGTCACATTGTTAAAAGCAAATCGTCTGATCACGGAATTTGTCTACACCCTGTGGAATATATACTTTAATCTGATTTTTTCTGTGTTTTTCTGTCTCCATCCAACCCCATCCTTCATCTCTCCCTCTCTCTCTCTCTCTCTCTCTCTCTCCTCTCTCTCTCTCTCTGTGTGTGTGTGTGTGTGTGTGTGTGTGTGTGTGTGTGTGTGTGTGTGTGTTTTTGACCTTACAGATTGACAGCAGATTTTTTACCGTCACAGTTTGAGTTCTGAGTGCTCTTTCACATGAGGTAACTCAAAACAACGACTTTCTTTTACATAAAACAATATTTCTCTCTGCTTGTAGTAAGCGGTCGTGCATACTTTATTCGTCCTCTCTGTCTGTCCATCTCTCTGTGTCTGTGCCCCAGTCTGTCTGTCTCTCCATCTCTCTGTGTCTGTGCCCCAGTCTGTCTATCTCTCCATCTCTCTGTGTCTGTGCCCCAGTCTGTCTGTCTCTCCATCTCTCTGTGTCTGTGCCCCAGTCTATCTCTCTGTCCATCTCTCTGTGTCTGTGCCCCAGTCTGTCTGTATGTGTTGTCTGACGTGATTAACTAGGCTATGCAAAAGCCTCCCGCAGTTCCTGCTGAAGTCTTTGATCTCTCGCTTCATCCTTGTCAGTGCCAGACGTGATCCTCCTGTTAGCAGAGACGACGGTGAGTGGGCAGCCTGTGGAGAATAATTAATGGCGCACATTGTCACAGCACTTCAGACACGGAGTGACGGGAATAAACGTAACATCAGTGTAGCACTTCAGACACGGAGTGACGGGAATAAACGTAACATCAGTGTAGCACTTCAGACACGGAGTGACGGGAATAAACGTAACATCAGTGTAGCACTTCAGACACGGAGTGACGGGAATAAACGTAACATCAGTGTAGCACTTCAGACACGGAGTGACGGGAATAAACGTAATATCAGTGTAGCACTTCAGACACGGAGTGACGGGAATAAACGTAACATCAGTGTAGCACTTCAGACACAGAGAGATGGACAGACAGACAGACAGACTGGGGGCACAGGCACAGAGAGATGGACAGACAGACAGACAGACTGGGGCACAGACACAGAGAGATGGACAGACAGACAGACAGACTGGGGGCACAGGCACAGAGAGATGGACAGACAGACAGACAGACTGGGGGCACAGGACAGACAGATGGACAGACAGACAGACAGACAGACAGACTGGGGCACAGACACAGAGAGATGGACAGACAGACAGACAGACTGGGGCACAGACACAGAGAGATGGACAGACAGACAGACAGACTGGGGCACAGACACAGAGAGATGGACAGACAGACAGACAGACTGGGGCACAGACACAGAGAGATGGACAGACAGACAGACAGACTGGGGCACAGACACAGAGAGATGGACAGACAGACAGACAGACTGGGGCACAGACACAGAGAGATGGACAGACAGACAGACAGACTGGGGCACAGACACAGAGAGATGGACAGACAGACAGACAGACTGGGGCACAGACACAGAGAGGATGGACAGACAGACAGACAGACTGGGGCACAGACACAGAGAGATGGACAGACAGACAGACAGACAGACTGGGGCACAGACACAGAGAGATGGACAGACAGACAGACAGACTGGGGCACAGACACAGAGAGATGGACAGACAGACAGACAGACTGGGGCACAGACACAGAGAGATGGACAGACAGACAGACAGACAGACTGGGGCACAGACACAGAGAGATGGACAGACAGACAGACAGACTGGGGCACAGACACAGAGAGATGGACAGACAGACAGACAGACTGGGGCACAGACACAGAGAGATGGACAGACAGACAGACCTGGGGCACAGACACAGAGAGATGGACAGACAGACAGACAGACTGGGGCACAGACACAGAGAGATGGACAGACAGACAGACAGACTGGGGGCACAGACACAGAGAGATGGACAGACAGACAGACAGACAGACAGACTGGGGCACAGGCACAGAGAGATGGACAGACAGACAGACTGGGGCACAGACACAGAGAGATGGACAGACAGACAGACAGACTGGAGCACAGACACAGAGAGATGGACAGACAGACAGACAGACTGGGGGCACAGGCACAGAGAGATGGACAGACAGACAGACAGACAGACTGGGGCACAGACACAGAGAGATGGACAGACAGACAGACAGACTGGGGCACAGACACAGAGAGATGGACAGACAGACAGACTGGGGCACAGACACAGAGAGATGGACAGACAGACAGACAGACTGGGGCACAGACACAGAGAGATGGACAGACAGACAGACAGACTGGGGGCACAGGCACAGAGAGATGGACAGACAGACAGACAGACTGGGGCACAGACACAGAGAGATGGACAGACAGACAGACAGACTGGGGCACAGGCACAGAGAGATGGACAGACAGACAGACAGACTGGGGCACAGGCACAGAGAGATGGACAGACAGACAGACAGACTGGGGCACAGACACAGAGAGATGGACAGACAGACAGACAGACTGGGGCACAGGCACAGAGAGATGGACAGACAGACAGACAGACTGGGGCACAGGCACAGAGAGATGGACAGACAGACAGACAGACTGGGGCACAGACACAGAGAGATGGACAGACAGACAGACTGGGGCACAGACACAGAGAGATGGACAGACAGACAGACTGGGGCACAGACACAGAGAGATGGACAGACAGACAGACAGACTGGGGCACAGACACAGAGAGATGGACAGACAGACAGACTGGGGGCACAGACACAGAGAGATGGACAGACAGACAGACTGGGGCACAGACACAGAGAGATGGACAGACAGACAGACAGACTGGGGCACAGACACAGAGAGATGGACAGACAGACAGACTGGGGCACAGACACAGAGAGATGGACAGACAGACAGACAGACTGGGGCACAGACACAGAGAGATGGACAGACAGAGAGGCGGACTATACGAAATATGCGTGACCGGGAACGAAGAGCAGAGACAAATATTATTTAACATAAAGGAAAGTCGTCGTTTTGAGTCATCTTATGTGAAAGGACAGTAAGAACTCGACCTATGAGGAAAAACAAATGTCGGCGTGTTACTTGTAAGACCAAAAGAAATGTAAGCATTAAAACGACAAAACGAACGAACGCACGACTAAGTGAATGAAATTTCTGTAATGAGTGAAAAGAATAAGGGCAATGCGCATGCTAACATCTTGCCTTAAATAATAGAAAGAAAAATTGATAAGCGAATCACCCACCATCTTTTTTCCGTTCATCTCCGCTCAAACATTTGTATGGAAAGTACAAACTTAATTCAACATATACATTCAATTTCTAACTTACATATAAGAACAGACAGACAGACAGACAGACAGACAGACAGACAGACAGACAGACAGACAGACACACACACACACACACACACACACACACACACACACACACACACACACACACTGGGGCACAGACACGCGCGCGCGCGATTTGCAAATACCAATATAGATGCCATAACAAATGGCAAACAATAGTTTTTCTTTAAAATTAACTGAATTTAATATCATACCCTGTTGGAATCCGGTCTCAATCCAATTTCAAAACGGAACTTTACCAAGGAAACAACAAAGGTGAATTTAAATCAGTATCATTCCAAAAGAGGATCCAAAGGAGAACACAAAACACACGCACACATGTGTGCCTGTGTGCGCACGTGCGCACGTGCACACGCACACGGAGAAAGAGAGAGAGACAGACAGAGACAGAGACAGAGAGACAGATAGACAGAGACAGAGAGAGAGAGAGAGAGAGAGAGAGAGAGAGAGAAGAGAGAGAGAGAGAGAGACGGATACGGATACGGATACGGATACGGATGATTTATTCAATATAGGCCACGGCCCCTTATGAAGGGGTGGATTAAACATGTACAAAAAGTGATACCATAAACATATCAAGAAAAAAGGAATGAAAAACAGTACTTAGTCAAGAACATGCTAAGCTCCGGCGTTTAGAAGCTTTATATAAGTACAATGCAAGCTTTTTTACAACATTTTCTTTAGTGCAAGACATGAGTAAGATGAGTCTAAACAAGGATGGTTGTCGATAATAACTAGGAGGAATGAATTCATTTCTAAGATCACTCAAGACAGTACACTGCAGTACAAAATGAACTTCATTTTCACACGCGTTTTTACATAATGGACAGGTAAGATCAGAATTGGAGTGTTGCCTGTAACGAAAATGATGACCTAAGATATTATGTCTGTCCATTTTCATTGACAAGTAAGTCGGAATACAGTGTAAGGAGTTATATTGTCTATACAAATCAAATCTAGCACTATCATTCATGTGAGAATTCCATTCTTGCCATCTGCTATCAACCAGCCTGGCATGGAGCGTTCGAATGAAGGTCGGTTCATCTCCTACTCCCTGATTTAACCAGGCATACCCAAAACCCAGTTCATGTAATCTAATTCTCATTTTCGTGGCCCAGTTTATTTTTCCCCTGGCATCTAGGTTACGTAGCATGTTGTAAGCTTTCTTCGGTAATCTACGATCATTCATTTGTATCAGATTTAACCAGTACCTAATACATCTAACTGTGGAATTCAAGTATATTGGGTATCTGTTAGTTTCCCCGTAAACCAAATCATTGGACGTTTGTATTGAAACACCAAGAAACCTCTTCAGGGCAAATAAATGGACTTTCTCACAATCGACTGCAGCTTTATCCAAACCCCAAATTTCAGCACCGTATTGAACAATGGGTTGGATTTGGGAGTCAAATAATTTCACAAATACTTCGAATGACTGATTTCCCAAACTTGATAGTTTCCTCATTATACACAAAACAGCGTGCTTTGCTTTATTCGCAAGATCTTTACAAGCAAAGTTAAAACTTCTAAGAACTGGGAGTACAAATTGTAACTCACGCTAACTTGTTGAAAGAGACATGGGCATTTTCAGATCATCTAGTGACCTCAGTCTCGACTTGCTCTTCGCCTCCATGCGAATGCTGAGTTAGTGTGAAGGCATTGGCGAGTTCATGGGGACTATGGTTGGATGGACGCGTTGGTGCTCCGTGGAAGGTGACACTCACTTACCACAGGCGACGCGACTGGGTAATGATTGTGGTCAGTAGGGGGCTTGATAGATAGATAGACAGATGGTGTCCCCGCTTAGGTTGGATCGGAATAGACGTTATGTAACAGGGATGACGTAACACAACGGCAGAACGCAGTTACAACCCCGGAGGTATTTAAAAAACACAAAATATGGCTCCTTTTTGCTTCTCTGTCTGTCACACACACACACACACACACACACACACACACACACACACACACACACACACACACACACACACACAGAGGTGGGGGAGCGCTCTCTCTCTCTCTCTCTTCATATACTTCTCACCACAGAGAGAGAGAGAGAGAGAGAGAGAGAGAGAGAGAGAGAGAGAGAGAGAGAGAGAGAGAGAGGTTAGGGTGAGGTGGTGGTTGGGTATTATTCCGGATATTTGGGATTTGTGTCACATTGTTAAAAGCAAATCGTCTGATCACAGAATTTGTCTAAAGCCTGTTGAATATATGCTTTAATCTCCGCCCCCCCCCCCCCCCTCTGTATTTCTCTGTCTCCTTTCACCCACCCAATCGCCATCTCTCTCTCTCTCTCTCTCTCTCTCTCTCTCTCTCTCTCTCTCTCACACACACACACACACACACACACACACACACACACACACACAGAGATCTTCAGACCCGTCTGTTTCCTTTATAATGTAATGATAACTTCTTTTTTTTTAAAAATGATCAGTGCGGTGAAAGATCTGAAGAGTGTTCAGAGATCTTTCCTGGTCTTTTCCCTTCCGATTTGTCTTTGTCTCTTTGATCTTTCCGTCTGTCTGTCTGTCTGTCTGTCTCTTAGACTGTCTGGCCGTTTTTTTTTTTTTTTCGAATTCCTTCGCCAGTCTGTCCGTCCTTTTCGTTCTATGTCTTATTATTTGGTGTTCTATATGCCCCTGTTTGCTTGTTTGTCTGTTTACCCCTCAGTCTGTCCGTCCGTCTGTCTGTCTGTCTGTCTGTCTGTCTGTCTCGCAAGCAGTATCACCCAATGTAGACACACGTTAACTTGAAAAAGCCATTCGCAACAAGAAACACAGTGCATAGAAAGAGTCGCTTAGTTATCATGTGTGAATCAGAAGAACTTAAACCTTGTGAAACACATCGGGACAAGATCGACACAGAGTCTGCCATGAATGAAACGCCAGTCCCTGGTGTCACGGAGATCGAGCCTCCGACTGGAAAAAAACAACAACAAACAAACAAATAACAAAGAGGCAAACAAAACAAAAAAAAATGAAGTCAACTAAGGAGCAGTTTATTAAGTGGTGTGTACAGTGCCGGTTCGTGATCCTTTACGAGGTATGATGTGGAAAGTAACGGTGTAGCAAGTATGCAACTGCATGAGATTGTTTCCCTTGTTTCGGTGGCTAGAGAAAAGAGGGAGAAAACTCCTATAAGGATGAACGGATTTTTAAAAAAGATTTCGTCAGGCTGCGCGTTCCACTCTTCTTGCCTGAGGTCTTGGTCATTATGTTTGGGGGAATTCTTAGAGTGCTTGTTTCTTCTTTTTTTTGTTTGTATTAACGGCCGAAAACGGCCTCAAGACCAGAAAGGGGATTTTTTTAGAAGCCAAGGAAAAGAGAAGCGTGTGTGGCTAACAAGAAACAGATACTGAGGAACAAAATCGAACACCAGAGAAAGAACACACAGAAACTTAAGAAGCGAATTGTAACACTGTACATAATTAGTGTAAATCAGTAACACCGTAACTGAATATAATTAGTGTAAATCAGTTGCGAATTGTAACACTGTACATAATTAGTGTAAATCAGTAACACCGTAACTGAATATAATTAGTGTAAATCAGTTGCGAATTGTAACACTGTACATAATTAGTGTAAATCAGTAGCGGATTGTAACACTGTATATAATTAGTGTATATCAGTAGCGAATTGTATTTTCCAAGAGAATAAGGGTGGTTGGGTCTGTGGGGTGTGCTCGACAGCTGGAGGGTGGTGTTTTTTTTGCCGGTGGGCTCTGCAGTCATGAAATACGGGCTGGTACACCCATGGGGATGCTACTTTAAGGCTGTTGTGAGTTGCATCCTGTAGTCTGATTTACCTCTGTTCAGGAGCAGTTATGTCCCTTGATATCTTAATGGAGTGTCCTGCGCGTGCCTGTACCCACCGTCAACACAGCGCAGGCCTCCAAGGGTGGTACATGACTTCTCTAAAGGCAGGTGAAGACAGTGCTTCTCTGGGTCCTCCCCAGCACCTTCGGGTGTTTCTTTTTCTTTTTCTTCTGTACATAATTAGTGTAAATCAGTAGGACTTTACAGAAGCTGGAAACAAAGTTTTCTGAATGAAATGCGATCGCCGAACATTCCGAAGCAAGATATTAAGTTCATGTACTACAACTCCATGTGTGTACTCTTTATGAAAGTCAGTCCTGCAGTGAGGACATTCCGAAGCAATATATTAAGTTCATGTACTACAACTCCATGTGTCTATTCTTTCATGGAAGTCAATCCTGCAGGGATAAGCTATCCAACAGACGGGGATTCTCCTACCCCTAACAGTTCAGAAATGTATGAGGTGATTCATACTAATCAGGTGGGTGATCATCAGCTTGCCAATAATGGCACCAATAAAGAACTGAGCAAACTGTCTATCCATCACTTCGATCTGGAACCAACCTAAAGCTCTGGCGCGAGGTCTTCAGCATGCAAACAAATAACAGACTCTTTCAAATCCTTAAAGAAGAAACATTGTTGGGTCAGTTACACACAGCCCACTCCTTACACCAACTCGTATCTTAAAAAAAAGTTGTGCATTTCTTGTGATGTGCCACTTACTATGAAACACGTTCGTATAGTGTTGTGACTCTGCTGCATGATGTCGTACAAAAACATTTTTACAGCAGATTCCATGAAAATCTGGTATAGAGATGTCCCATTTGATATGAGTTTTGAGTTCCTGAAAGGGATGAATACCTATCAACTGATACAAGATTTTGTGGAAGAAAGAATAAGATTTCATGGAAGAAAAAAATTTAAAGGTTTTTTTTTTCGTATTTAAGAGAACTATACAATATCTTTTAATATTTGTGTACGGAATTCACTTTGACTTGACGGGATAACGCAATGTATGCCGCATGATGTCATACATGAACATTTTGACAGCCGACTCCGCGTATATCTTGTACAGAGATGTCCCATCTGATGTGACGTTTGAGTTCCTGAAAGAGGTAATATTTATCAACTGATATAAGATATTATGCAAGAAAGATTTTAAAGGTAATTTTTGCGTGTTTAACGAAATCTGTATTAAAGAGTATCTGTTAATATCTGTGTGTGGAATTCACTTTGACTTGACGAGATAAAACCCTGATATGAGCTTAGAGACAACATAAACTGAATCGAATACGCGTAATTAAACCTTGCCTTGCAATAGCATTTGATTTTTTTCATTGGAGCGAATAAAACCCACTTCACAGCAGGGACCCGAAGCGTTAGATTAGAACAGTGAAGTAGATAACACAAAGCCCCGAAGCGTTAGATTAGAACAGTCAAGTAGATAACACAAAGCCATTAAAATGGCGATTACTCGGTCGTAGAAATGGATCTGTATTTTCCAAGATAATAAGATTTTTCTACTTTTGAAGACGAAGAGCAAATGGTTCTGGGTATCCAGAAGAGACCCACGTGTATAGTGAACAAATTCGAATTTTTGTATGTATTCTTTTACTGTTCGCCACTCAGGTTTTCACTGTCATTGTTGATAGTTGATGCCAAAACGTTGCTTGCTCTCTGGAGTTCCAGCTGTGGGTTGCAAAATGACAGACATTTGAGGTTTTACTATTTCGTTACGGTTAATTTCTTGCTCTTGGAATACATTTTCCGTGCAGTTGTGCGCACAGAAACTTTTCCCCCACCCTTTTAGGTAAATTAATGTCTTGTCTCAGCCTAGCTCCATTTTCAATATTGCTGTCGCATGTTGACATTTGTGAGATATATTTTGCAACAGTTACTTGTCAATACTCATTTTAAAGGTAACTTTTCACGTTTCGTAAGTGAGATGACCCATGATACAGCGCATCCAAAGCCAGGTTGAAAGCTTGCAGCCTACGATCAGCGTATTCATGAGCGAACATTTAGGAGCACTGAAAAAGACTCCCTGTTCGTAAGTTTGGAACTTATCAGCAAAAATGATACGTGTTTTAATGCGGTAGCATCTGGTTCCCAATTTTGTTTCTGCACAACTTTAAGGAAGTGATTTTTTTGGGTTAGCTTTTGTGAATTGAAACTGAATGTGAAAGTTCCACGATAATTTTGAAGTAAGGTATACTCCAAGAAAAGTTTACCATTTGTCTATATTCCAGCATTTTGTCATTCATTCGAAAACGTTGGTAATATCGATAGATCTGACCGATTTTCAAAAAGGAAAATATATCTTCATTTTCAGTGATAAGTCTATTCTCCATCGTGTAAAATATTCATATATCAAGTTCTAGTTGATACAATTTTCTACCTTTGCTACCTTTTGAGTTTTTTTTCTTTGCATGATAACTTTCATTCACATGCATATAATTATTGTCTGTATACTGCACGGGCAAAACATTATCCTGCGCGCATTCCCTTCTTCCCTCCTCAACCTCCTCCTCTCCTGTTTGCACACACACAACGAAAAGTAAACAACAGCAACAACGACAAAAAAAAAAAAAAAAAAAAAAAAAAAAAAGTCCGACAATAAAGCGAATTGGTTTTTTTTTTTTTAGAGGCTTTCATTCCGACAATTGTGTGTATGTCACTCCCTAGCATCAGAGCTTTCATTTCATCGACCTTCCACTGGGAATGAGCGAATTGTTGTATTTCCTTAGATTATCACAACTTGAAATAAAAAAAAAAGACAATGTGTTTATTGTACACGCATGCACGTAGCCGTGGATATTTTCGGGCTAGGAGCCTTGAGATTAAATTGTTTTTGGCTGTTGTTGAAATACTTTTAGTTAAATTAAAAGCTGTTTGAATATACACATACACATCCCCAGGGGGGTTGCGATCTCGCCATAGTCGGAGGACTTGCGAGACTCGGTGGTCCCGTAGGCTCTGCCGGCGGGGACATCATTAACTTGATGGAAAGCTGGTTGTCCAAAATGGTTCTAGTACTCACTGGGATTGTCTTTATCGTGACAATGTTTTACTTCCTTAACTTCAGTTTACACAATACTTTGTTCCCGTAACCTTTGCCGGTACCTAATCTACGGTTGCTTTTTTATTGTTGTTGCCGATTCTATTGTTGCTGTTGCTGTTGTTGTTGATGTCATCAAGATGATGATGATGATGACGATGAGTGGTGTAAGTTGTTAATCTTAGTGGGCAGCAGCAGCAGCAAAAGCAGCGGCAACAGCAGTAGCAATAGCAGTAGTAGTGATGGTAGTAGTAGTAATAGACGTCGATGTCGTAGCAGTAGTAGTTAGTAGTCGTAGTAGTAGTAGTGGTAGTAGTAGTAGTACAAGTAGTAGTAGTAGTCGTAGTGGTAGTAGTAGTAGTAGTAGACGCAGCAGCAGTAGCAGCAGCAGCAGCAGCAGCAGCAGCAGCAGTGGCAGTAGTAGTAGTAGTAGTAGTAGCAGCAGTAGTAGCAGCAGCAGCAGCAGCAGAAGCAGTAGTAGTAGTAGTTGTGGTAGTAGTAGCAGCAGCTGCAGCAGCATCGTTTTTAGTCTCTTTGTTCATGGCTTTTTCATGGTATTTTAGTACAACATAGTGAAATGTCAATAATGACAGATTGTATTCTAGATACTATTCAAATCTTCATTTTTGAGTAAAAGGAAAAGTGTTAGGGTCTCGACACTGGCTAGCTCCCCACGTCTCTTTCTTTCTCCATTTGTACCATAGAGATTCATTTTCCCTTTCACACAGCGCTTACATCGAGGAATTATCCATGCTGTGTTTGGCATCACCTGAAGTGATTAAATATGTTTCTTCCCTCCCCCCTCCCCCTTCCGACTATTGTTCGCTACTCTCATTTACCCCGCCCTGCATTTCTCTCTGTTTCTGTCTGTCTCTATCTGTCTGTCTGCCTGTCTCTTTCTGTCTCAATCTTTCTGTCTCTGTCTCTCTCTCTGTCTTTGTCTGTCTGTTTCTGTCTGTCTCTGTCTGTCCGTCTGTCAGTCTCTGTTTGTCTTTCTGTCTGTCTCTGTCTCTGTCTGTCTGTCTGTTTCTCTCTGTCTGTCTGTCTGTCTCTTTCTGTTTCCATCTCTCTGTCTCTCTCTGTCTGTCTGTCTCTGTCTGTCTGTCGCTCTGTCTGTCTGTCTCTTTCCGTCTTAATCTCTCTGTCTCTCTCTGTCTTTGTCTGTCTGTCTCTCTGTCGGTCTCTCTCTTTCTTTCTTTCTCTCCACTCCCCCAACTGTCGTTCTCCATACTTTGAATGCCTTTGTACATCGTGAAATGAAATAGTATTTGTCAGGCTTTATCTTCCCCTCCTCCCCCCCTCCCCCCCAAAAAAAAAAAAAAAAAAAAAAAAAACTGGTCAAGGTAACACAGAAAAGAGAGGAGAAAAGTCGGTAGTCTGGTGGCCTTGAACCACTTCTTCCTCGCTTCAACTTTTTTCTTTTGGGGTACCTTTCGAAATGGCTGATATTCGTAATAGCTGATACTCCGTAATCGATACTCTTCACTTTTATGTCTGGCTATTTCAGTTTGTACGTACTTTCACTAAAACTCTGGTTTTTCAGTACCCATTTTCCCAATTTTTTATGGCAAGGGTAGGAAAAATTTGGACAATACTTATGGCAAAAGACAGCCATTTTTTGTCAGTATAACGCGAAAGAAG
>CM065723.1:7951750-7954250 GCA_033310375.1 Conus canariensis | reverse complement strand
ACAGCAACAGAAAAGTGTGTGTGTGTTGTGTGTGTGTGTGTGTGTGTGTGTGTGTGTGTGTGTGTGTGTGTGTGTGTGTGTGTGCGCGCGCACGTGCCTGCATGCGTGCGTGTGTGTGTGTATGTGTGTCTGTGTGTGACAGAGAGAGAGAGAGGGAAAAAGGGGACAGGAAATGGAGAGAGAGAGAGAGAGAGAGAGAGGAGGAGAAGAGAGAGAGAGAGAGAGACTTTATCTCAAAGAGAAAGGGGAAAAACATACGATTGAGCCTTTCACAATTTTTACTCTTCTCTGAAATAATTCTCTCTCTCTCCCTCAAGAGAGAGAGAGAGAGAGAGAGAGAGAGAGAGAGAGAGAGAGAGAGAGAGAGAGAGAGAGAGAAACAGACAGACAGACAGACAGAGACACAGAGAGAGGACAGGACAAATGTATAGATATCTATAAAAGAAAAAAGAAAAAAAAAAAAAGGGGGGGGGGGGGGGGACCACCTGAGATGTTCAGAGCTGTTTTGTAACATTGTAAGGGACACAGTTGTCGAATGACGTGGACACTTCACAGAACACGACAGTTTGGAAATAACCTTATTTGGTAATTGGACAGAAACCACCGACATCGGCTCTCTGGAAAATGACCGCGTAAGGAAAGAATCAAGAATGGCATCGACTCTGTTCCCATTCTCTCTTGTTCCCGTTTATACCCAGGAAGCTGTCACATCAGAAAACGGTTACATCAAGTCGTTTCTTTGGTGCCCCTCCATGGAGAGAGAAGATATGGCTACAGGTCAGTCTCGGTTTACATTCTAACTCTAGATCTCAGTGTTATGCAAACCGAGATGTTAACTCTTTCGCCGCCGCCTGTTTTTAAATGGAGTAGTAGTTATCGACACCATTTGATTTCACAATCACTGTTCTCAGACGCTTGTTACAGCCTTTTCTGAAAAAAGGTGTCTTTTTTTCCCCCTAAACAACAAAATAAAGGGATATAACTGTCGTTTTATATCAGGGAGAGGGTTTTTCTTCCTACGCGATAAAGACATTAGGTTTGCAGTTATGTACCTTGGTCTGATAGCAAAAAATGGGCTAACTGCCGATGAAAGAGTTAATCCCGGCTGTCCATACGACCGCGCTGTCTCTCTCTGAGAACAACTAGAAACAGAAGAACAGGAAGAAGACGGAAGAAAAGAATTAAACAAAAGTGACAAGCTGGAAACGAAAAGCACAAGTTGTAAGGTAATTTTACTCATTGCTGGTTCTTGGAAAATCTTTTTGAATTAAAACAACAAAATCAAACTGAAGTGGAGTAGCTTTAGATTCAAAATGCATTATATTACCGATAATTTTACTCGTGCAGACAGAAAAGGAAACAATGAAACGTTACAGTGTGCTAAGAGTATTAACATCTTTTAATCTTAATAAGGATCAAACACAAAGCAAACGAAAAACAACAGAATATGAACACGCATGCTATTCCTTCATAAGTACAGTTATTGTGGAAGAATGTCAGAATAATCACTCCATTCGAATACCAGACAAATGGGCTAAATGCACCTGTGTGTTTGTTTTCCAAACACAACAATCTTAAACATTTGTATCGCAAGCATAGGTGGGTACAATGTTGTTTTCTTTTTCATCATGATTGACAATTCAAGCATCTCCTCCTACGCCCCGTCCTCCTCTGCCTCCTTCTTCATCCTCCCCCTGTCTGTTTTTATTACTACAACAAAGGCATTTTTTTTTAATTGACTAGTAAGATAAAAATTAACAACAAGTCGTTGATAAGAAATTAATTTTGGGCTGTTCCTTGTTCTTGTCTTACCCCTTGTTATCTCTGCTGGTAACACGTGTTCAATCCTCTTTTTGTGTTTCTGTGGGTTCTGACTCAGAGTCTAATGAAATTTACCTGAGGGAAATTTTCGGCCAGCTACTGCTGGTCTTCATCAGCCCAGACTGACTGGTAGTTGTGGTGGATGTTGGAGTCCTCTGAGTTGTCATCTCTGGTGGAGTGATTGGTGTTCAGCGCACACTTGTAAATGGGGGGGGGGGGGGGGGGGGGGGGGGGGGGGGAGGGGGCAGGTCATAGCACAGTCTCTGTTCAAGCTTGGTTTTTTCTCTCCCTGATTTCTATTGCTTCTTTCACTTTCCTTTTTGTGAACTGTGATTGAGCTGCAATTATGGTGGCTTGAAACTTGTTGGTATGGTGGGTTGTTGCTGTCAGATGTTCAATCCTCTTTTTGTCTCTGTGATTACTCTTAGAACACACGTCATGTACGAATTTGACTGCCTCTTTATCTTTGTCCAAATGCAGTCTGGTTGTCTGTGTCCATCTCTTTGATATAAGGAAACGGAGAGAGTGACTGCCTGACATTTCATAAAAAAACAAAGAAACCAAAATGTTGAAGATACGTCTTAGAAAGGTTCGAAGAGATAACGGCCATTTTTTTTTCAAATGATGAACATCAGCTGAAAAGTTCACTTGAAGTTCAGGAACACAGTTCCAGTCTGGA
>CM065723.1:7946750-7949250 GCA_033310375.1 Conus canariensis | reverse complement strand
AGAGAGAGAGAGAGAGAAAGAGGAAGAGAGAGAGACAGAGAGAGAGAGAGAGACAGAGAGAGAGAGAGAGAGAGAGACAGACAGACAGAGAGACAGACAGACAGACAGACAGAGAGGTAGAGGGGAAAGCATTTTCAATCATTTGAACCCTGAGGATAGAGATGGGCGAGGATGACTGATCCAAGCGACAATGGCTGTTTAAAGCACCGTCAGCATCGACTGAAAAGTTCACTGCAAGTTGAGAGAGATCTGTGGACTCACAGGGAAGAAAGGGGAGGGAGGGAGAGGGAAAGACACAGGGTAGGGATGGGGAATGAAACGGATGAGGACGGGGAGAGGGGTGGGGACGGCAGAGAAGTGGGGGATTTTCTTCGTTTTGGTCAGTGGGGATGGTCCGTTAGAAATCAAGGGGGCATCATAGAAAGAGTCTGGAATGGAGAGGCAGAATAACCCAGTGTATTTGACTTAGAGAGAGAGAGAGAGAGAGAGGAGAGAGAGAGAGAGAGAGAGAGAGAGAGAGAGTGGGGAGAGAGAGACAGACAAGAGAGAGAGAGAGACAGAGAGAGAGAGAGAGACAGAGAGAGATTCAGATGATTCATTCAGTAAGGCTTCTTCTTCTTTCTTTGAGTGTCCACCTTCATCGCGTTGAAGACTCTGACACTTTTGTGTGTATGACCGTTTTTTTTTTTTTAATCCCGCCATTAAGGCAGCCATACTCCAACTTCGGGGAAGGTGCATGCTATGTGTAACGTGTCATCCATACCAACGGCCAAACTGGCCTTCTCTTCCGAAAGTTGGTGATGGGATTTGACGTGTGTGCAAGATGATATGCGTGCGTTCACACACGGATCCTCGGTTTATAGTCTCATTCGAAGGACTGTATGGGGAATGGAGTCAGAACCAATGTTAACGCCGAGGGAGAAATCCCCCTGTACCGAAATTCGAACTCGTAACCTCAGGATCACGAGTCCGGCGCTTTACCAACTGAGCTATTCCGGACCCCTGCTAAAGCCCTGCCTGAAGAAGGTGGGGTCACAATGTTTAGCAGGTATTATAATGAGAATTAAAGCAAATTTCATGTTCCCTTACGAGGATATATTAAGGCAGAACGCACGAGAGAAGAGCTTGTTTTAACTGAAAGGCTTTATGCACATACAATGCTAATTTGCGTTCTGTTTCTTAAATGTTCCATGCCATAAGTCAACAAAATCGAAATAAACATGGATTTTCACAGAATTTCTCTGGAATGTATTTCACACAAAGATCGTTCAGAACAGAAAATATACAGTTTTAAAGCGATACGAATGTGCATTGACTTCAGATACATCAAATCTAAATTTTCTAACAATAAACTGCTAGTACTTATCTATATCAAACGAAATATATGCTTTCACCAAATACCAAGGGATATAACTTCTACACCTTTTATACCTCTCACTTAATCTTATGCGGCTTTCCAGTTTTGCATTCTACAATCAATCTCTAGCATAGAGTTTGCACGTCCATATGTTCTTGACCCACACACACTGGTATTCCCATGCATAACCGAAGTCAAATTCATAAAGAAATAATCGAATATTAGATACCCACTTATTTTCCCCCTTTGAGTCTCAACCTTGTAACACAGTGTAAGGTTTCCTTGGCCGTCAGTCAATGTACATTTTAATGATTTGAACCAGTAACCAATGCACCTAATTGCCGGGTCTATGTACATTGGGTACCTGTTGGTCTCTCCTATACCAAGTCATTTGAGTTTTATATCCACTCCTAACAAACGTTTCTTAAGTCCAGGTAAGTGAACTGAGACTCACAATGCATATTATCTTTTCCGCCAGCCTCCACAACTGTGAGCCATGTACAGCAATCGGTTGTATGTAGGTGTGGAAAATCTTGAGAGAGAGAGAGAGAGAGAGAGAGAGAGAGAGAGAGAGAGAGAGAGAGAGAGAGAGAGAGAGAGAGAGAGTCGTATCATCATGAATTTCAAAACGTGTAGGAAAATCAGGGGACAGTGGTTGCTGCTGTATGTCTGTGGAGACAGAAATAATAGTCATATCTTATGGACATAATTATTCTCTCTCTCTCTTTCTCTCTCTCTCTCTCTCTCTCTCGTGTAAGTGAGTGAGTGAGTGAGTGAAAATGAAGAAAAATACCAGAGAGAAAGAGATAGAAATGTACAATGTCAGGGACCAAGTCTTAAGTAAACACACACACACACACACACACACACACACACACACACACACACACACACACACACACACACAGATACAAGCGTGTTCATGTGATCAAATAGCAACAGATCAGGAGTTCAATCAGCCTTGATACAACGCATAATGAAACATTGCAGCAGTTTCCACAAAAAATTGCAGTGTCTCAATTTTCGAATACGTCATCCACTCAAAATGCGGTATTGCGATATTGTTCGTGCGTAATTCACCAGCATCATAACAATCGTTACATTTTTCGCGTTTTTTAAGCACGAACAAAGTGACCAAGTATT
>CM065723.1:7924250-7926750 GCA_033310375.1 Conus canariensis | reverse complement strand
AATGGAACGTGGGATGGTTGGCGGTTGCACGTGGGAGTAGGGAAAGGATGGGGGTGGGTGGAGGTGGAACCCTGGAAATAGCCCCATTTCGTGACATTACGCTAACCAACGAACGCTGCTGCGAGGCTCCATCTCTCGGTCGTCAGCAGTGGTGGTTCGCTTTCTTTTCAAATCGCTTTCAATTTCACCGTGTTTGACTTCATCAGAAGAAGAAGAAGAAAAAAAAACGCTCGGAGGAAGTTTTTTTTTCTTTTCTCCTTCATGTTTCGTGTTCTGACATGATCAGGTAAACATATGGAGAAAGGGAGACAATTTGACTGTTTGACCCACACGTGTGATGAATACATGCAACAGCTGGATGAAGGATGAAGGGTAGGGACGGGCAGAGGGGTATGTAACTGGCAGTTACGACAGGCGCACCCATCGCTTCTGTAGAGCAATAAACATCTTGCTGCAGATGTGTCAATGCCCCCCCACCTAAAAAAAAAAAAAAAAAAAAAGAGAAAAAGGCAGCAGCACAAGCCCATCAGAAACAGCAAGAGCAGCAGCAGCAACAACAACAACAAGAAACCAAGACGGATTGAAAAAAAAAGCAGGAAATGTCATTAGCCATGTTCACATTTCCATGCATACCAATGTCTTTGTTATAGCGGTTTCATGTGATATACCTGCTGACATACAGAAACACAGAACGAGTACGTGGCACTTTGCACCAGCAGTTACAGACGACATCGCAAGTGCTCGTTTCTGAAAATACATTGATGACTAGTGATTTTCCCCCCCAATGCTTTACGGCACCCTCACTCTTTCACTTTCCTCCCCTCTCCTGCCATCTTGACCTCTGCCATGGGTCCACTTTCCCACTCGCCCATCCTTTCCCTACCACAAATTCTCTCTCTTCGTTTGCCCTGTGTCTTTGCTCTAAGCTACACCAGTCTGAAGTATCCTGAATTTGATAAGCTCTTGAGGCCGGAATAGCTCAGTGGTAGAGCGCCGGACTCGTAATCTTGGGGTTGCGGGTTCGAATCTCCGCCGGGCCGTTTCGGTACAGGGGGATTTTTCCCTCGGAGTTAACATTGGTTCTGACTCCATTTCCCATACAGTCCTTCGAATGAGACTATAAACCGAGGTTCCGTGTGTGAACGCACGCAAAACATCTTGCACACACGTAAAACCCCATCACCAACTTTCGGAAGAGAAGGCCAGTTTGGCCGTTGGTATGGATGACACGTTACACATAGCATGCTCCTTCCCCGAAGGTGGAGTATGGCTGCCTTAACGGCGGGATAAAAAAAAACGGTCATACACACAACACTCCACTCCCTATACAGGGAGTGTCCACAGGAGTATCAGCCTGCGTACGCAGAAGAAGAAGAAGAAGAAGAAGAAGATAAGCGCCTGCATGCGTCTCTTCTATGTGATAAGTTCATTTCAGGGAGTTAGAAATATCAGACAGTTTGCTCTCATATTTCCTGTGTTCCTGATCGACAGGTGCAGGTAAAAAGTATAAATCTATTGAAAGAGCACATATCATAAGCAAAGAAGAAGATCATTCTTACAAGTGTCATTAACGCTAGTTTTTGTTATCACTTCTTTTCAAAGAAGTGTTTGTTTACAGTTAGAGTGAAGATCAGATTAGGGTTGGGGTAAAGTTGATGCACTGAAAACTGAATTCCATGAACGTTCGTGGACTGCGTTGCGAGAAACGTGTGTCTTTTTCACTATCATCTTTCAAATATACATCATCATCAAACTGACGAACATTGATGCAATATTTTCAAATAATATGCATGAGACGCCTTTCGAGGCGTGATGCACCCATTTTGGATTTCCCCATTTAAAGCATATGCTTTTGACAACGTTGGGTTTGGCAACGTTGGGAACATTGTCAAATTTGCAATGCATTCCTGTAGTTTATGCTTTTGACAACGTTGGGAACATTGTCAAATTTACAATGCATTCCTGTAGTTTATGCTTTTGACAACGTTGGGAACATTGTCAAATTTACAATGCATTCCTGTAGTTTATGCTTTTGACAACGTTGGGAACATTGTCAAATTTGCAATGCATTCCTGTAGTTTATGCTTTTGACAACGTTGGGAACATTGTCAAATTTGCAATGTATTCCTGTAGTTCATGCTTTTGACAACGTTGGGAACATTGTCAAATTTGCAATGAATTCCTGTAGTTTATGCTTTTGACAAAGTTGGGAACATTGTCAAATCTGCAATGCATTCCTGTAGTTTTTGTAAGTATGTTTTAATGTGAAAAAAAGAAAGGCAGTTTAATTTACTGCTTTGATAGCGCTTTAATTGCTTGGTTCACCACAACGACGGACTTGCTATAGTCTGATTGAGCTGTGTTCTTTTTGGCAAAACAACATTTAGTGATACATGTAGTAACGTCTCCACCTGCACGTTATGACCTCACCATGAAAGAATGTAGTGTAATATTCATTACGACATATGCAGGCAATTTCGTTTGACGTCTTTAAACCAGT
>CM065723.1:7909250-7916750 GCA_033310375.1 Conus canariensis | reverse complement strand
TTTTTAGGAGGTGTCTTTCAAAGAGATGTGCACATGTTGTTATTTTATTTTATTTCATTTGTGAGTTGACTTCAACGTGGTGACAGCTCTGATATGGCCCTTTGCGGTCGGCTGGGCTATAAGCAACATTACTTTACCTCACCTTACCTTCTGCCAACCTGCCCCTAATATCCACCGCAGTTTCTATGATGAGGTGAAGGTGGGAGGTAGCAGAGTGTATGGTGGTGGTGGTTAGGATATGGGGGAAGTGTATGTGGGGGTGGGGGTGGGGGTGGTAGAGAGGGGTGAGGGGAGAAAAGACTGAAAGTGTTGACTAAAAATGCGTTCATGAATGGAGTAAGAGTTGCAAAAGGAGAGCGTTTGCGTTTTTCTGACAGTATAATTACACCAGTGCTGTCTAGCATAGTGGTATCTGATTGGGCGCATGGAGTTCTTTGAAGAAACAATATTGTTGTAGAAGTTTCATGTTGTGCAATTTGAGTCTGAATGGAAATCTCTCTCTCCTCTCTCTCTCTCTCTCTCTCTCTCTCTCTCTCTCTCTCTCTCTCTCTCTCTCTGTATTTCGTGTCTTGTCTGTCTGTATTCTCTCTCTCTCTCTCTCTCTCTCTCTCTCTCTCTCTTCTCTCTCTCTCTCTCTCTCTCTCTCCCAGTGTGTTCACCGTCTAAAAGTGTGTCTGACTTTCTCTCTGTCGGTCTGTCTGCCTGTGTGTCTGTGTATCTGTCTCCCTGTGTGTCTATGTATCTGTTTGTCTGTAGGTCTTAGTCGCTCTCTCTCTCCCTCCCTCTCTCCCTCCCCCCCCCTCTCTCTCTCTCTTGTAAAATCACATCACATTTCATTTTCTCCCATGTGTGTCCCTGCCGTGTCCTGACAATAAAAACACCCAAACGGGCATGAAAGTTTCCTTTTCCGACCCTTGCGCTTCAGTGCCTTTAGGTCTGTGATTTCCGGGAAGAACTTTCTGAGATTTTCCAACAACTGTAACACTAACCTATCGCTTTCAGGAATTTAACAACAGTCTTCTACAATTCTCTAAACTCACGTTCCTTGAATTGAGGTCAAAGAAGCGTGTTCGCACAGGATAATGTTGAGGGGATAATGAATTGAGGTGAAAGAAGCGTGTTCGCACAGGATAATGTTGAGAGGCTAATGGCCAAGTGGTTAGAGCGTTTGTCAGTGGAACTGAGGGTAGTGAGTGTCAACCACGCGTGGGCTTTTTGTTCGGCCTGAAAACCCTCTCTGCTGATCCAGCAGTTCATGGATACCTACTTCAGTTCAGGGAAGGGCAAAGGCGGTGGAAGGAGAATTATGGCCCCCTCGCCTTCCATCATGCTGTGCCTGGGACACGGTGAACTTCTGACCGCACTGCCCAATATGGGCAGAAAGGCGATGGAAACTTCAAACTTTTTTTTTTTAATGTGGAAACTCTAATGTTTTGTTTCTGTTCTGAAGCCAGTTGTCTAGGAGAACAGAGAGATAGATTCCTAGTGCATTAATGGTCGTGAATTGTTGGACATCGTCGTTTACACCTTTTCACGAAGGGCCATTGTTTACATAAATAAACGACCTGAGGTCTGAAGTCTGTCCGACAGCAAATGATATGCAAATATTCTTCTTCTTCTTCCTTCTTCTTTCTTTCTTTCTTTCTTTCTTTCTTTCTTTCTTTCTTTCTTTCTTTCATTTCTTTCTTTCTTCTTCTAGTTCTTCTTCTTCTAGTTCTTCTTCTTCTAGTTCTTCTTCTTCTAGTTCTTCTTCTTCTTCTTCTTCTTCTTCTTCTTCTTCTTCTTCTTCTTCTTCTTCTTCTTCTTCTTCTTCTTCTTCTTCTTCTTCTTCTTCAGGCTTGCTGTGCTCTGTTGAGGGTATGCCAAACCCAGTGTCTCTGGAAATGGTGTCTTGTCCACTCTGCGAAGTTTTCAGTCCATCATGTTTGTCTTCCTCTTTGGCACCCTCTGTCCACAGTTCCATGAAGGTTTGTTTTTAGCAAGATGATTGGAAATGTATAAATGACGAGAAATTAGCTCACCCCTTTCTTCTTCTCTTCTTCTGCGTACGCAGGCTGATACTCCTGCGGACACTCCATGTATAGACAGGCAAGGATTAATCCTATCTATCCAACAAAGGGAGTGGAGTTTTGTGTGTATGACCGTTTTTTTTTATGCCGCCATTAAGGCAGTCATACTCCAACCTCGGGGAAGGAGCATGCTATGTGTAACGTGTCATCCATACCAACGGCCAAACTGGCCTTCTCTTCCGAAAGTTGGTGATGGGATTTTACATGTGTGCAAGATGTTATGCGTGCGTTCACACATGGAACCTCGGTTTATAGTCTCATTCGAAGGACTGTATGGGGAATGGATCAGAACCAATGTTAACTCCGAGGGAAAAATCCCCCTGTACCGAAACGGCCCGGCGGAGATTCGAACCCGCAACCCCAGGATCACTAAGATTACGAGTCCGGCGCTCTACCACTGAGCTATTCCGGCCCCCGCTCACCTCTTTTAATGCAGGCTGTTGCCTTTCTGAATACATTATGAAACTGTATGGTATCATCCTTTCTGAATACATTGTGAAATTGTATGGTATCATCCTTTCTGAATAGATTATGAAATTGTATGGTATCATCCTTTCTGAATACATTATGAAATTGTATGGTATCATCCTTTCTGAATACATTATGAAATTGTATGGTTTCATATCAAATTACATATTACTGTATCCGTGTCCTGCCTTTTTATATTCTGCCCTGACAGTGCAATGTAATACACAAGATGGCTTTTAGTGATGCAACATGTGCTGTTTTCAAAACATGTTTGCAGCCTTTTGAAGGGCGAGTTAATTCTTCCGAATCTACGTATTTCCAGTGTCCTTGCCAAACGAATCGTTCAGGGAGAAAGTTAGACTAGAAGGAAAAGGGGAAAAAAAAAAACACGACAGCTAGAAATATATAGCACCATTCTCTTCGAAATCTGGGTTCAAATAAAAAACAAAAGAATCTGTATCGAACATTATGACATACAAAATCATGCATACTTCAAGGACCATTTTCAGCAATTTATACGAATACATTTTGAAATTCCTGTAGGGTTTGTTTGACCGTTCTTGAGAATAACAGGATGATTTGACGGTTGTTGGAAAAGCTCAATAAGATCGTTTCTGAAATATCGATGATGGATTCTCGGAACAGAAACTCCTATGTGCGTGCGTACATGGATGTGTAAGCTGCACACTATGATGCTGTGTTATTAGAGAGAGAGAGAGAGAGAGAGAGAGAGAGAGAGAGAGAGAGAGAGAGAGAGAGAGAGAGAGAGAGAGATGTTCAAATATAAAACTACAGTAGTGGATTTCTTCCACATTGTTTCTTCGAAGGACTCCATACATCCAGCCAGATAACACTATGCTAACACCATGCCACATAACTGTGCTGTAAAAGTGCTTTTATGAAAATGTCAACGCATGCACAGTGACATTTCTCAGTCCGTCTGTGAACGCATTTGATGACTTCTGGTTCTCTCCCCCTACTTCTTCTCTCCCCTTTCTTTCCATTACCCCCCCCTCCCCCTCCCACCCCCGGCCCTCCTCTCCAACGCCCCCTCCCCCGTCACACAAGAAAGGGAAGATTGACAGAAGAGACTGCATTTACTGAACAGTCCTGTCGAACTGTAGAGGCTTAGAATCTTCCTGGAGTTTGAAGTTTGGAGGAAAATGGAAATGGGGTAGGTGCCAGATGATGAGCCTAGTCATGAAGAACCGGAGAGTTTTGGCACTGGTTCCTTCCGTGACTTCAACACGAAGAGATGAATTTGACCACATGTCTTTCTTTTCCATCGGCTACTACAATGTGTTTTCCAAGCTGGTCTGTTCTTGTTCTGATACTTCACCTTACTTGCTCAAAGGTCAAACTGGTCAGAGGTAATAGGTCTTTCCCATATTTCTCTATTGTGACTGTGTGTACTCGAATTCTTAAAGGTTCAGTGTGATTGTGTACACTGTATCAGAAAATTCGTTTCTGTTGTTGGAAAGACGAAGATTGCGAAACACACACACACACGCACACACACACACACACACCACACACACACACACACACACACACACACACACACACACACACACACAAACACACAAACACACGCACACACACAAACACACGCACACACGCACACACACACACACACACACACACACACACACACACACACACACACCACCACCACCACCACCACCACACCACCTTGCACTTTATGAAGGTCAGAGGCATGAGAGCATTTAGCAGACAAAAGGATGTCATGTTATAGAACATCTTTGTTTCTCTGCCCTTAGAAACCATGGTAAAGAACCTAGAACTAAGTGACTGGGAACATTTGACAGGAGAGAATGCAGTGAATTGATGGTGCTGTCGAATCGCAGAAGCTTAAAGCTTTTCGTTGAGACAGCTTTCATGCCGGAAGGGAAAAGAAAATGGAATGAAGGATGATGACTCGCGACATGCTGAGGTGGGAGAGAGTCCTGAAACGAGCTCATCTTGTCAAATGACGCAAAACAAATTATCCCAGGAACATTTTTCACTTTCATCAAAAGCAATGTTTGTTTTGTTCTGAACCTGTTTGAGCTAGAGAGCACGCAGCAACTTCATGAATTCTTTCTACAAGTATTGTGCTCTCTTATAATCAAGACAACATACCCCTTTTTCATTTGGACTGAGCCTGCTTTAGTGTTTGAGCTGGAGAGAAGGCAGCAACTTAAAATGAGTTCTTTCCACAAGTATCGTTCTCTTTTATAATCAAGACATCATACCCTTTTTCATTTGGACTCATAATACGGGCTTTGGACATTGCAACAAGAGAACATTCACTGCAATGACGCTATAGCGCACCTGCTGTTTCCAGTGCCTCTTGTAAGTGGGGTAGCCTGCATACTCTCAGTGATTCATGTATGGACAGATGTTGGAATTAGGTGGAAGATTATTGAGGCATTGCAGTCTGGGGTGAGTTCTTAAGTGTATGCAGCAAGGATAAGGGTTTTCGTGTCAATTCTCTGCTTTTTAGAGCGGATGCATGCAGGTGCTGTTTGTGCCTGTCATTGTCTGTGGGAGAAGTTGATGCCTACCTCTGCTTCTCCTCTTTCAGCTGTACAGTGAGGAATTGATGGGATGTGGTCATGAGGCAACCCACCGGAGGAGACACTGCCCTGCTATTGATCCTTTACTTCACTGATGCCCATCGCTCCCACTGGGACATAGGCCGCCGACAAGGTCCCTCCAGCGGTCTCTGTCCTGGGCCAGTCTCTCCAGCTGCCCCCATGTGTGGCCCATCTTCTTCTTGGCATCTGCGTCCAGGTCACGTCGCAGTCCTGGTCGAAAGAATGGTAGTCGGGCTGAGTGGCTTCCGGATGACTCGGGCTTTCACCACTCCGCGTCATGGGTCCTCCAGCTGAAGGTCCATCTTCTCCCAGGGCTGAGTTTTCCGTACAGTCTCTTGTTGGCGTTTTTGTAGCATGATGGTGTTTTACAGGGAGGGGGTGCTAACCACCTCGCCCAACCCTCCTCCTTTCTCATCCGGGCTTGGCACCCTGCTATCGATCCAGTACTGTCATATTCAGTTGTGATTGTGCTGATCATGAATATGTAGCACGCACTAATTGGCGAATATAACTGCGCTGTTGCAGACCCTGAGTAAATAAGTGTCCTCTTCCTGCTCCTCTGTGATTTGAGCTACGTATTAGAGATGGATTCATTAAGTTTATGAAGGTCAACTGTGTGTTTGCATTGTTTGCTTTTGACCTCATAGAAATCTCAGAAACTTTGGGCATGAGCAAAACAGGATTGGAAAATCCGAAAGACGTGTGCCTCTATAAGGAGTGGAATCCATAACCTCACAAACCGCAACCTGCCACTCTATCAACTGCATCGCAGTACCTCGTATGGTGTTTGTTTCTCAGGTTCAATCTCAATGACCATTTACAATTTATTTGGGATGCTGAACTTATGACCTATATCAAATGAAATAAACGTAGACAACACAATTAATAGGGGTTTGAATCTTGACCAAAAATGGGTGAAAACGTGTCATTTTTGGATTATCACATGAACTGAAAAAATATTTGCAACACAACACAAAGAGACAGACAGGCACACAGACAGCATTTCTTCGTTCTCATTGTAAAGTACTCCCTGTTCTATAAGAACTGGGAGTACAAAAACAAACAAACAATGATGATCAATGAAAATGAGAGTGAAAACGATGAAGCTATGGACTTTCTCTCTGGTCAGAATTTATATGACAGGACTGGATTCAACATTTCCTGTCATCCTAGTATTCACCAGGACTGAGAGATACGCATACCTGTGGAGCTGGTTAGGAAAATTTGAGCAGTACTCACAGAGACACACCCGTTAAGTTGATGAAACTCGACTATGTGCTTTGAGACTTCACTCTCAAGCCCAAAGCACACTCAACTCTGAGTTGGAACCAGCTGAGTCTGAAACGCCTCACAAATAACTGGTTGTGATTGGAATTGAACCCACGACTTCCCACATGGCAAAGTCCGTGACACTAACCTCTGAACCACAGCGGCTGGTATTTTTCTCAATATTTTGTCTCTCATGTGTCAGTAAGACCTCTTTTTGTTTAAACAACACTTCTGTATACGTCTGAAGCATTTCTTTCCGTTCTTGATAAAACGCCATCATCTTTGCCGCGAACGAACAACAACAATCGGGAAATTCGCAATCCTGTTGTGCTTTGTCCCCTTTTACTCACAAAGAAATTGTTAGCGGAGTTAGACATTCCGCTAATTTCCATGGTTAGCTCCAGGAACACCTGTACCGGCTGTGTCGCCATCTCCGTTCATTGTAGCCGGCTATGACTCTGTCGTCTGCACTGCTTTCACTTCAAAGGAAAACGTTTTTTTTTTTTGTAGGGTTATTGTATGACCTGATTTTGTGATTACGACTTTATGAAACGAAGCAAAACAATGCAAAACAAATAAAACAAAAGCCACACCCTACGTTTTCCCATTTATCTCAGCCATGACTCGATCTCGCTTCTACCCGAACCCATCTCCATCCTAATCTCCACGTCTACTCTTTTTTCTTTTTTAATCTTCCTTTCTTCTTCTTTTCATCTCCGCGCACCCCCCCTTCCCCCCCTCCCCCCCTCCCCCCCCCCCCCCTCTCGCCTCTATAAATTTTCTGCTACTGGCCCAGCTTTAATCAACATGATGCCCATTCCCTTCACGTTGTCCATCTCGGATCGCCTCCACTTCATTCGCTAGCATCCCCCCCCCCTCCCCCCCAACACACACACATACACACGTACGCACGCACGCGCACACACACACACACACGCGTGTACGCACGCACGCACGCACGCACACACACACGCATGCACACACGCACGGACGCACACACACACACACATATGCACGCACGCACGCACACACACACACACACACGTATGCACGCACGCACACACACACACACACACACGTATGCACACACACAC
>CM065723.1:7896750-7906750 GCA_033310375.1 Conus canariensis | reverse complement strand
TACAACAGATTCGCCATATTCTGTCAGTTCATGCCAAAGCTCTGGTCTCTGCAAATGATTTCCCTGTCCATCCTGCGATTCGTCAGTCCATCTTTTTTTGTGCATCATGTTTGGCTCCATCTGTCCACAGTTCCACGGAGGATTATTTTGATAAGGTAAACACAATGTATAATTTACGAGAAAGTATCTGATCTCTTGAAATTGCTGCCTGTTGCCTGTCTGATCATGCCACGGAATTGAGCGGTATTCTGTCATTTCATCTGACTGTATCTGTGTCCCGCTTTGTTATACCCTGCCTTGTTAATGCAACGCACGTAAGATGGTTTGAAGTGATGCAACGTGTACTGTTTTCATTTTTTTTCAATGTCAGTTTGCAGCCTACATTTGAAGAGGTGGGTTAACTCCTGATTTATACATTTCCGATGTCCTTGCCTGAACGATCATCCAGGAAATTGTAGAATGAAGAAGCTAGAAAGAAAACAAAAAAGCAACGAAGTCCAGTAACTACTGATGCTCTGGGAACAGATGGCTCTGTTCTCCTACAGAACCGGTTTAAGAACAAACACAAAGCATCGCCATCCAAACGCAATGAAATATAAAACAATGCACATCTTACGGCACTTCAAGGAACGTCTTAGCAATTTATACAACAACTGTTGGAAATTCTTGGCAGGTTGTTTGTTCGTTCTTCAGCACAACATGCTAATTGAACTGTTGATGAAAAAGCTCAATAAGCTCGTTTCTGAAATCAAAGAGATGGTGCATTCAAGACGAAGAAACTCTTATGTACATGGGTTCATAAGGCTAGAACAGGATAAGACTCGACTGTACATGGATATGATAAGCTGTACTAGGATGCTGAGTTATCAGAGAGAGAGAGAGAGAGAGAGAGAGAGAGAGAGAGAGGGGGAGAGAGAGAGAGAGGAGAGAGGGAGAGAGAGTGAGAGAGAAAGAGAGAGAGAGAGAGAGAGAGAGAGAGACAGAGACAGAGACAGAGCAGAGAGAGAGAGACAGAGAGAGACAGAGAGAGCAAAAGAGATGGATTTCTATTCAAGTTTAAAAGTACAATAGCAAACTTCTTCTATGTCGTTTCTTAACAGGACTCCATACATCCAGTCATATAAAGGTATACCAACACTATACTACATAACTGTAGTGTAACAGTGCATTTATGAAAATGTCAACGCTCTCATGATGCAGTTCTTAGTCCATCTGTGAACACATTTCGCGACAGATCTTCTCGTTCTCTCTCTCTCCCCCCCTCCCCCACCATACACACCCCTACTCTCCCCTCTCTTCCAGTTACTCCCTCCCCTTCTTCTGCTCTCTTCTCCACTAACCCCCCCCCTCCCCCCCGAAATGGAAGTTTCACAGAAGAGACTGCATTTGATAAACGATCCAGTCGAATTGGAGAGGCTGGGAAGCTTTCGGCGGTTATGGCTTTGAAGTTTGGAGGATCATGGGACTAGGGTGTGAGATGATCAGCCAGGTCATCAGGAAGTAGAGAGCTCTGGCACTGCTTCATTCCCTGACCTGAACTCTAAGACTGAATTTGTCCAAATGATTGGTTTTTTTGCCAGTCTGCTGTATAACTTTATCCTATTTTCCAAACTGATCTCATCTTCATGTTTCGTGTTTTATCTCTATCTGTTCAAAGGATGAACGGGTCAGCGTTAAACGTTTTTCCCTATTTTTTTTTTCTTTTAGCTCTTGTGACTTCGTATTCTAAAACTTTTTGGGTCTCACTGTGATGATGTATGCAGTATCAGAAGTTCGGGTCTATTGTGGGAAAGACGAAGGTTACACACACACACACACACACACACACACACACACACACACACACACACACACACACACACACACACACACACACACACAACACCACCACCACCACCGCCACCACCACCAGCACAACCATCACCACCACCATCTTGCACTTTGTGAAGGCCAGAGACATAGTAGCATTTAACAGACAAAAGAAGTACGTGTCACACAAAAAATTTCTTGTTTCACCGCCCCTAAACACTGTGACAGAGATTCCAGTGCCACACGATTAGGAACACTTCACAAAACAGAACGCAGTGAACTGATGGTCCTGTCGAACTGCACAGACTTAAAAGTTTTGGCGGAGACGGCTCTCACGCCGGAAGGCAGATGAAAATGGATTGAAACATGATCACTCAGGGCATGCTGAGCTAAGAGTGCTTCCTAAAACGAGCTCATCTTGTAAAAGTACCCCAAGAAGTGAACTCATCAACATTTTCTCTTTTCATCAAAAAGGAATGTTATGTTTTTGTTCCAAAATCTGCTTTGGTGTTTGGATTCCATGGTGTGTGAGCTAGAGAGAAGACAGTGAATGATTGGGTCCTGTCCACATGTGTTATGCTCCTGACTGGTCAAAACAACATACTCTTTATCCTTTTTGTTTGGGCTCATTGTCAGGGACGTTTTACCTTGCATTGGGAGGATATTCACCGTGCTGCCACTCTAGGCATCGAATGTTTGCCGTGGCCTCTTGTAAGTGGGATAGTCTGCCTGCTGTCAGTTATTCATTGACAGAAGGTGAAAATTAGGTTAGAAAATGTACTAGGGCATCAGAGTCTGTGCTGAGTTGTTAAGTGTTCGCAATAGAAATCAGGGTTTTTTTTTTCTCTGTCATCTCTATACTTCGTAGAATAGATGCATGCAGGTGCTGTTTTTAACATGCCATTTTCTGTTGGAGAAGTTGAGGTATATCTCTGCTTTTCCTCTTTGAACTGTACTGTGTTGAATTGATATCTGGTGGTCCTGAGGGCCACCCAGCGGGGAGACGCTGTCCGGCTATTGGGCCAGTCTAGTGACAGTCAGTTGTACTCATGCTCATCATGTATATGTAGGACACACCTGTTACAGTCAGTTGTACTCATGCTCATCATGTATATGTAGGACACACCTGTTGGCCGAATATAACTGCTTCCTTGCAGAGCCAGCATGAAAAGGCGCCCTCTTCCTGCCTCTCTCCGATTTGAGCTAAGTGTAATAGATACATCTCATTTTCAGTCCTTCGAATGGGACTATAAACAGAGGTTCCGTGTGTGAACGCACGCACAACATCTTGCACACACGTAAAATCCCGTCACCAACTTTCGGAAGAGAAGGCCAGTTTGGCCGTTGGTATGGATGACACGTTACACATAGCATGCACCCTGCATGAGAAATGGAAAGAATGAAGGAAGTAAGGAAACTGAGTGAACGATATTGAACGATATTGACTGGATGACACGGGAAACGACTGAATGAAGCGCCAGCTGGCAGCTCTTCAGTCGGCACTACCCAGGTAGGCAGCCCGTTGTGTAAACGAGTGTGGATTGTAAAGCGCTTAGAGCTTGGTCTCTAGCCGAAAATAGGCACGATATAAGTATTCATTATAATCATAATAATAACATCCATTGACTGATTGAAGCTCAACCGCATGTTTCCATTCTACATATCTGACCTCATAGAAATCTCAGAAACATTAAGTGTGAGCATAACGGGGTTGGAAAAATCCCGAAGACGTATATCTGTTAAGGGAGCCTCCCAGACTGCCACCTTCGACTCTTACAACTGCGAAAAGTAGCTACTATCGTGTCTGTTTCTTGGGTTTCATCTGAACAACCATTCACAATTCATTGGGGATGGTAAACTCATGACTTACACCACATGAAATAAACACAGAAAAACTCAAGGCGGGCTTTAATCATGGCAGAAGAAAATCTGGAAAAAGCATGCCATTTTTTTTGATCGCATGAATAAACTGAAAACAAAATGCAACACAAATGCAACAGAAACATGCGTTTGAGTTGTCTAAGCACATGCGCAAAGACGCACACACGCACACACACACAGACATACACTCACACACAAACTCACACACACACACACACACACACACACACACACACACACACACACACACACACACACACACACACACACACACACACGCGACTGTCATCCAAGTCAATGATTACTTAACATGCTCATTTCCATTTTTGGGGGTTTAATTTTCACCATGTGCAGAAAGTAGTGTGTCTCCATGCAGACTTAATTACGCAATGTCCTGCATATGCTAGATCAAAACTGCAACCACTGACCACCGAAAGGACTCAGTGGCGGTGCTGTGCCTTTCATCATGAGCTGATATCGATTGCTCCCTGTGGATTACTGGTAAGCAATTCATGACAGGGTATCCAAGGGTATGTATGGGATAGCCGGAGTGAACAGCTTGGGGAACAATACAATCAATAGCACATGACAAACATGACAGACACAAAGAAACATCTTCACTGTAATTCTCCAATGTTGTGAGCAAAGCTTAGGAAAGGGTGACCAACGACAGGTTGGTCGTCACAGTCATCGTGAAAGAGTGTCCCACAGCGTACGGCGCCACTCAGCTAGTCGAACGAAGGCTGCCATGAACTTGTGAATGCAGACAACTTTTGACATCAATTCCTCAGGGGCACGGATGTAGAGAGGCAGTCAAAACTGAAGTTACAACGACATCAGAACTTGAAGAGCTACAGACTTTGAGATTTTCGTAAAAAAACAAGATGCAAAGCATATAAACGTACTCCCAGTTTATCTTGAATATGCGTGAGATATTCCATAAAGAGGTAAAACCGTTTTGGGTCGTTATAGCCGTTCGTAACGGCTATTCTGGTAAACATCGGCCATCATCTGTGACCCATAATGAACATACCTGCAAATGTTCAGAAAGATCGGCCGAGTACTTTCTGAGATATATCATAAAGAAGAAAAACCGTTATGGGCCGTTATAGCCGTTAGTAACGGCTATAACGGTAAAGTAAACATCGGGCATCATCCGTGACCCTTAATGAACATACCTGAAAATTTTCAGAAAGATCGGCCAAGTACTTTCTGAGATATTCCATAAAGAAGAAAACCCGTTATGGGCCGTTATAGCCGCTAGTAACGGATATAACAGTAAAATAAAACATCGGGCATCATCCGTGACCCATAATGAACATACCTACAAATTTTCAGAAAGATCGGCCCAGTAGCTTTGTCTGGAGCGAGTGGAGCACATTTTGACCACAGACAGACAGACACACACACAGACAGCATTTCTTCGTTCCCATTGTAAAGTACTCCCTGTTCTATAAGAACTGGGAGTACAAAAAAATGATCAATTAGGAGAAGAAGGAGAATGATGAAGCTAAGGAGTTCCACTCTGGTAAGAGATGACGTGACGGGGCTGGACTCAATGCTCTCTTCCTTCCTGGCATCAACCAGGCCCGAGAGATACAGACACCTTCAGAGTCGGTCAGGAGATTTGAGTCATACTCACAGAGACACACCTGGAATTCAACTGTGTGGTTTTGAGGTTTCACTCTTGAGCCCGCAAAGAACAGTCACCTGTTTGTAGGGACCAGCCAAGTCCAAATGTTCCACAAATAAATGCCTGTGATGGGAATGGAACAACGACTTTCAGCACAGCAAGTACATGACACCAGATGCTGATCCACACTGGATGGTTTTCTTTCCACAATACTTTGTCTGTTATAAGTCCTTTTTTTAACAGCATCTCTATTTCTCGCCCTTGATAAAAACGCCATCATCTTTGCAGAAAACGAACATCAACTCTCCGGTGATTGGATCATTATCCTATTGTGCTTTGTTCCCCCCCCCCCCCCCCCCCTTTTTACCGTCCAAGAAATCGTCAGTAGAGTTAGACATACGGTCGATTGCCACGGTTAGCTTCAGGAACAGCAGCACTGGCTGTGTTGCCATCTCCGTTCAGTTTGGCAGGCCATTACACTGTCTACACTGCTGTCAATTCAAAGGAAAACAGTTCTTTTTAGTTGACTTTTTTGTATCACGTGCTTTCGTGAAGACGACTTATAAAACACAGAAAAAAAAAACAAAAAAAAAAAAGGAAAAAACGAAAAACCCTGAACAAAACCTAAATAAAGAACAGAACAAAAGAAATCAAAACAGTCTTCTAACCTCACCTGTTTACCATTGATCGCAGTCATTGACTTTGATTCCATCTCGATCGTTCCACCACCACTCCCAACTCCCACCCCCCTCCCCTCATGTGCTCCACCTCTTTTTCTAAAATCCCCCCCCCCTCCTCTCATTTTACCCGGTCTTCACGTAGCCTCTGCTATTGGCCCAACTGTGATCAGCATGATCAATTATTCCCCCCCACACTGTCCATCTCTGATCGCCTCCACTCTTTTCTCCAGCATCCCCTCCACACCACACACACACACCACACACACACACACACACACACACACACACACACACACACACACACACACACACACACACACACACACACCACACACACACACACAACACACACACACACACACACACACACACACACACACACACACACACACACACACACACACACACACACACACGCAGACACACACACACCTGGAGCTCTTTACCCCACCTCACACCCTTCGTGCCTTATGTTGGTCTTTTTTATTTTCTTTTTCACCAGTTGTTTGTTTAAATTGAAAACAAAATCTAAATTCCCTGTCAGTAGCTAACATACCTGTCCTGAAACAGTAAAGTCACCTTTGCACTTACGTTCACTGTAAAAATGATGATCACCATTTCAGTGACCATACCCTCCATTCTGCTGTCAAAAACCGTGGTACCAAACTAAAACTTTGTTACGTAAAAAAGGTTCAGTTGTGAGTTAAAGTAAAGGGAACTTCGCATAACCGTGTGTTTGTCAGACATTTCTTTCTGTCTGTGCGCCTGTCTGTCTGTCTGTCTACCAATATGCATATGTACGTCAAGAGAGGCGTTCATGTTTGTCTGCTTGTCTGTCTGTCCGTCTCTTTGTCTTATGAATGTATTAGAAGTAATCATTTAAGAACGTGTGCAGTTATTATCAGACAATGAAAAGAAAGGAATGTGAAGATGAATGAAAGAACGAAAAAAAAAAGGAAGAAAAGAAGACAGAAAGAAAAAAAAAATAAAGCAAACACACAAGAAATAGCATTAGATAAATCCGCCTAAAAATCACCTAGCAAGAGAATGCAGGTCTTTCCAGCTTTTCTCCCCTTGACTGCAAATCTCCTTTTTGTGCCACAGATTCGTATTAATATTGTTTGCTTTATGTTCTTTCTACTTTTGTGCACTAAATGCTGCTGTATCACTGACTTACGGAAACGTGGTAAGTTGTGTGTGTGTGTGTGTGTGTGTGTGTGTGTGTGTGTGTGTGTGTGTGTGTGTGTGTGTGTGTGTGTGTGTGTGTGCGTGTGTGTGTGCGTGTGTGTGTGAGCGTGCACGACGTGTTTCTGCACTCGTGCGCGCGCGCGCGCGTGTGTGTGTGTCTGTGCACGTGCGCGTGTATGTATGTGTCTGAGCCATCTTCGTCTTTTCAACAATAGAAACACATTTATCAAACAGTACATACCATCACAGCAACACTGTGTTGTTTCAGGGCTCATGTTAATGTACACCCTTCAGATAGAAAGAAAAATCAGAGAAAAAAAAACCAACTTTTAACTTTAAACCATTCTTGTCAGCCTATGTTGAGAAGATCCATTGACCTGCCATTGCCACATGAAATCAGATGAGAAAACAAAAGAAAAGTATAGACTGGATGGTAAAACATTCAGACAAGTTCATTTTTTCTCTGTTAAAGTGACGAGATCAACTTAGTGGCAGGTCTTACCTACTTCCTTATGTCTAAGTTAATCATCTCACACCCCGTTCCTACAGCCCCCCCCCCTCCCCCCATCCTCGCCACCCCCCCCCCTCTCTTTAGCGTCTTGACCCGTGAAAGCGTCCACACTTATCCAATGGGGCAGGGCCATTCATTCTCTACAGTCCAATCTGTCAATCTCCCCTCTTAATTAGTCCTCTAACATCTGCTACAAATTCTAAGAAGAGATGAAGGTAGCAGGGGGAAGTGGTGAATAGTGCTTGTGGTGGGGGCTTGAGGTGTGTGGAAAGGGGTAGAGAGAGGTTAGGAGAGAGAAAACCAAAAGATTTGTCGTGAAATGTGTTCGAAAATGGACTGAGCGTTGCAAACAGAGAGTGTTTGCATTTTCGTGATTGCGTGATCACGCCGAAAGCGTTAGAGCATAGTGTTGTCTGACTGTGACGTACATAGGTCTTTGAAGAAACTATCTTGTTGAAGACGGTTACCGTTGTACAGGTTGAGTTTGAGTTTGGATGGATCTGTCTGTCTGTCTGTCTGTCTCCCTCTCTGTCTGTCTGTCTGTCTCTGTCTGTCTGTCTGTCTTGTCGTCTGTCTCTGTCTCTCTGTCTCTCTCTTCTGTCTCTCTCTGTCTCTCTCTGTCTCTCTGTCTGTCTGTCTGTCTGTCTGTCTGTCTCTCTCTCTCTCTCTCTCTCTCTCTCTCTCTCTCTCTCTCTCTCTCTCCCCAGTTAAACCATTCTGATTTATACTTCCCCAGTGACCGTTCAGGGAATTAAAGAAGGAAAAAGCCAGAAAGGAAAGGAAAGAAACACCACCACCAGGAATTTGTGGCACCGTTCTCATAGAGAACTGGCTGAAGAACAAAACCAAAGCATCTATACTCAAAAAACGTAATAAAATCTAAAATCATGCCTCTCTGAAAGACAGTTCAGTGAGTATTCTTAGCAATTCAAAGAACATCATTTGAAAATTCTTCTAGGGTTGGGTCCCCATTTTTGAGAGCAACAGGTTACTTTTGATATTGTTGGAAAAGCTCAGTGTCTGAAATGTGATAGATGATGGGATGCTAGGAAAAGAAACTCTTATGTATATGAGTTCCTAATGTTAGAACAGGATAAAACTGGATATTACATGGACGTGGTAAGCTGTACTATGATGCTAAGTTATCACAAAGAAGAGAGAGAGAGAGAGAGAGAGAGAGAGAGAGAGAGAGAGAGAGAGAGAGAGAGAGAGAGAGACGACAGAGACAGAGACAGAGACAGAGATGGAGATTTCCTTTCAAGTTTAAAAGTACAATAGTAAACTTCTTCAGGTATTGTTTCTTCAAAGGCTTCTATACATCCTATCAGGTAACACTATACTGTATAGCTGTGGTGTAACAGTGCTTCCATAAAATGTCAACGTTCTCCCAGAGACAGTTCTCAGTCCATCTGTGCTGCGATAGATCTTCTGGTTCTCTGTCCCACCCCACCCCCCACTCTTCCTCTTCCCTCTCTTTCCCCTTAACCCCTCCGCTTGCTCCCCTCCCCGCCCCGTCCCTCTCCCCCCCACCCCTCCTCACATAAAAAGGAAAGTTTGACAAAACAGACTGCATTTGATAAATAGTTCTGTCGAACTGGAGAGGCTTGAAAGATTTTTGCTGTTTAAAGTTTGGAGGGAGACGGAAATGGGGTGGATATGAGATGACCAGTCAGAAGATGAGGAAGAGGAGAGTTTGGGCAGAGGTTCATCTTGTGACTTTAACACAAAGAAATGAATATGCCCAAATTACTTTTTTTTTCCTCAACCGCTGCATAAGTTTATTTTGTTTTGCAAGTTGATCTCATCTTGTCGTGGTATTGCATCTAATCCGATCATCGAACCCATGGGTCAGAGATATAAGGCTTTCTCCATTTTTTTTTCTCTTTTGTGACGTTGTATTCTAAAACTTTTTAAGTTGCACTGTGATGGTGTGCACTGTGCTAGAATTTCGTTTCCATCGTTTTAAAGACGAAGATTACGTAGACCCACATACACAGTCACACAGAAACAAAGACATACAAGCACATACAGACAGACAGACAGACAGACAGACAGACAGACAGACAGACAGACACACACACACACACACACACACACACACACACACACACACACACACACACACATCACCACTTTACATTTTGTGAAAGTCAGAGACATGGTAGCTTTTAGCAGGCAAAAGGATTCCCTGTAAAAAAAACAACAACAGCTTTGTTTCTCTGCCCCGTTGAAGTTATAACAGTGATTCTAGTGCTAAATGATTAGGAATTTTTCACAGAAGAGACTGCAGCAAATGGA
>CM065723.1:7864250-7891750 GCA_033310375.1 Conus canariensis | reverse complement strand
ATGAACAAGAGCCAGGACTCGCTCACCTCCAAATGTCCAAGCTGATCATCTCACACTCATTCTCCCCCCGCCCCCCCCCCCCCCCCCCCCTTTCATCGTCAGAGCCATAACCACTAAAAGCTATTAGGGTATGTTCATACTGGCACGCACGTCAATCGCGCGGACAGACACAAATCGTGCGGATGGGGCATTCCCTTCTTCATTTTCCCTTACAGAGTGGAAGGTGTTCATACTGCCACAGACACGCACGCACGACCACTTCCGCAAAAAAAAAAAAAGAAAAAAAAAGAAAAAAAAAAAAGACGTGCGTGCTTGCCACAATTCAAACGCGCGTGCGGACAGAAAACTGGAGCGGATGAGGCAGACCCTTCCTTTTTTATCACTGGCAGCGCTGTGGGCGTTCATACTGACACGACATGTTTCTTTTCCTCCACCACCACCTCAAAGTAAACCTTCTGTCCCCTCGTCAGCGCCATGTTGACCAGAATGCCAGCTGTGTTTATACCCCAAGCAGCCTGACACGGACGGAGAACGTGCGGATCAGCATGAACGCTTTTTCTCACGCGCGTGCGATTTTTTTCACGTCCGCACGACAGTCGTGCGTGCTAGTATGAACGTAACCTTAGGCCTCTCTAAGGTGGCAGGACCAATTCATCCGCTGCAGTCTCTTCTACCAACCTCTTCTCTTTATGTAGCCCTCTTACATCCACTACAGTTTCTTGGAAGAGGCGAAGGTGGGAGGGAGCAGGGTAAATAGTGGTGGTGGTGGTGGTGGGAGTGGGGTGTGTGGAGGGGTAGAGAGGAGGGGGGGGGGGAGGGGGGGGAGAGAATGCCAATGCTTTCATAAATGGACTGAGAGCGGCGAAGGGAGAATGTTTGCATTTTCCCGGTAGCATGGCTACAGCACCAAGAGCGTGGAGCAGCACAGCGTTGTCTGACTGACTGGACGTATGTGGAGGTCTTGGAAGAAACGATGTCGTCGAAGATGCTTACCTTTGGAGAGTTTGAGTCCGAATGGGAAGCTCTCTCTCTCTTTCTCTTTCTCTGTCTGTCTGTCTGTCTGTCTCTCTCTCTCTGTATGCGTGTGTATGGTGTGTCTGTGACTCTGTCTCTGCCCCTCTGTCTGTGTTTCTTTGTAACTGTTCGTCTGTCTGTTTATCTCTCTGTCTTTCTGTCTCTGTCTGTCTGTCTGTCTGTCTGTCTCTGTCTGTCTGTCTGTCTGTCTGTCTGTCTCTCTCTCTCTCTCTTTCTCTCTGTGTCTTGCTGTCTTCATCGAAATCTGTCTGTCTCTCTGTCTATCTTTCACTCACTCACTCGCTCTCTCTCTCTCTCTGGGGGATCGACTTCCGCTTGCGAAGTGAAGACGGCGTCTGTCAGTCGCTCTGACATCAAAGCGTGGTTTTTGAAGATCAAGGCCTGTAGTGGCGTTTCCTGTATTGCAGTCATCGAGATGCCAGCGGTACCTTTATCTTTTCGTTCGGTTTGTGGTGTTTTTCTGTTTACTTTCGTTGCTTTTATGAATCGTCGGTCGGCAAAGAAAGTCTCCTTGTTTTGTCGGACATTGAAGCTCCGAAGATGGCAAGACGGTGTCGCAGTAGGTTTGATCCTGTCGTTTTTGTTCCACGGACTTTTACTCCAGCGCTGTGGGGACATTGAACTTAACCCAGGACCCAGAACAGGCAGTAAGGAGGAGAGTCTCAAGCAGACACGACTGAAGAGTGCCAGAGGATCCTCGCCTGCAGCCAGTGCCTCGCCGTCCCGTCCGCCTGTGGAACCTTCTATCGCAGATGTCATGTCGAGTCTTCAGATGTTGAACTGTAAGTTTGATGGAATGAAGGCCGACATGAGAGAGATGAAAGAGACGCTAAGTGATTTACATGAGGATGTTTCTCTGTTAAAGCAGGAGATTACAGATCTGAAGTGTGATAATGAAAGGCTCAGAGAAGAAAACGAAAGACTGACTGAAAATGTGATGAAATTAGAGCAAAAGGCAGATGATCTCGAATGTCGTTCAAAAAGGAACAATGTCATTTTCCACGGTGTTCATCGAAGACAGAATGAAACTCGACAAGAGTGTGAGGCTTTAATTCAGGACTTAATGACAGACAAACTGGATCTGACCGAAGACATACCATTTGACAGACTACACAGACTGAACAGAAAGGCAGACTCTCCGATTATCGGTTGTTGCACCTTCTATAAACATAAAGAAAAACTGCTAAACGCCAGAAGTAAATTACAAGGAACCAAAATATTCATAAGCGAGGACTTTTCTCAGCGGGTTAGGGAAATTCGAAAAAAGTTGGTGCCTCATCTAAAAGAAGCCAAAAAGAAAAACAAAAGAGTGTCCATGGTCTACGATCATTTGATCATTGACGGACAAAAATTCTCAGTCGATCAGGATGGTAATCTCAAAAAGATGACCTAGGAAAATGGCCGGCCTGGTAAGGTAAGATATACTGGTGTAAATGAAAGTAATAAAAATATCCTTCACACTGACGATAGCACAGTGGGAACAAGTAAAAGTCGGACACCGCCTACTCCTGAACACGAGATTGAAATATCACGTGCAGTTCGGGATGAGGTGGTCGACATATCCGTGCCCGCGCTACACACCGACAACAAAATTCAAAGCGTGTGTTTCTCTGATTTTCATGTGTCCCCGAATAAAGTACGTGATGATATTGAGGATGTCAGTGATGTTATTGGTCATGATTTTTGGGATATCAGTGATATCATTGGTCATGAGGGTGGGGATGTTGGTGACGTCATTAGTCATGATGAGGGGGATGCCAGTGTTGTTGTTAGTCATGGTATGTGTGATGTCAGTCATGTTGTTGGTCATGATGATGTTGATGTCAGTGATGTAATTAGTCATGATAGTTGTGATTTCAGTCATGTTTTTAGTTATGATGGTGGTAGCGTCATTAGTCATGATTGTGGTGATGTTATTGTTGAAAGCAATGTAGTCAATCATGTCAGTCATGTTATTGGTGACGACAGGAATAGGAATCATAATAGTGATTTTTCTTCTGATGTTAGTGACATTATTGATTATGACCATGATAATGCAAATGATGTGGATGATGACGTTTTTGACCACAAGCAAGGAAGTTTTCAAAATGAACGGTTAACTTTTTTGACTTATAACATTGAGGGACTGGCACGTATTTATGAACCTGATATGCGATCTTTTATTGGAAATTTTGACTTTGCTTTGCTGGTGGAAACTTTTTCTCAGACGTTTTCTTCACAGTGTTTTCCCCAGCATAAAGCCTATGTTACACCGGCTGTCAGACTGACTGACTCTGTCACTGCCCGCCTCTCGGGCGGCGTTGTGCTATTAGTCAGAAAGGAACTAACTGCTTATATTGAATGTATAGAAATGGAATATGATAATGTAGTTATTTTGAAGTTATCTAAATGTTTATTTAATTCACACTCTGACATTATTTTATTGGGTGCATATCTCCCTCCGACTGACTCGGCATACTACAAAGATACGGAGATAACTAATGGTGTTGCACTAATTGAACAGTGTATTTTGGATGTTCTTGAACTGCTTGGCAATGTTCAATTTATTTTGTTTGGTGATTTTAATGCTAGGACTGGTACCGAATACCCTCATGATGACATTATCCCTGATGACTTTTTTGATAACTCTTCTGTGACCCATGTTAATTCAAACTATCCTAGTCGACATTCTATGGATCATGTCGTGAACAGTTTTGGAAGGTATCTCATTAATGTCTGTGAACAGTTTAGTTTTTCAATACTAAATGGAACTGTAGTGGGTGATGCACATGGGAATTTTACATATGTGGCTTCATCTGGTTGTAGTGTTATTGATTATTTCTTGATGTCGAGCAGCCTTTTGTCCTTGTGTTCGTCGCTGAAAGTTCAGAGCAGAATTGAGTCTAAACATATGCCAGTAGTTTTGGAGTTGTTGACTACCGCTATTGCTGAGATTCCAGAAAGAGTTCAGCCTAAAGGTAAATCTTATTCTAAGTATGTTTGGAATGAAGATTTTAGTCAAGACTTTTATTTGTGTTTGGATTCTGATGAGCTTAAAAACCACATCAATGAAGCAATTGAACTCGTTGATTATGATATCAACGCCGCTTTGACAAAGTTTAATGAGGGTTTATATATAGCTGGACGGTGTATGAAGAAGACTGTAACAACAGGTAGGGACAAAAAGCAGGTTTGGTACGATCTGGAATGTAGACAAAGTAGATTATTTCTAAGGAGAAAGTTGAGAGTTTTTAATAGGACACACGATGACACGGATAGACTGGGATATTGTGAGAAAAGAAAACAATATAAATACTTGTTAAGAGATAAAGCAGCTGGACACAGGGAGAGGGTGCTGTTGACGCTACAAGAAAAAATGAATGATCCGAAAGTTTTCTGGGCTACTGTGAAGTCTTATGTTTCAAAATCTTCCGCTTCAAATGAAATTACTAAAGAGGAGTGGTATAATCATTTCAACAATGTATTCAATTCACTGCCTGTTGATGGTAACGATATTGATTCCTTTGACATTGATGGCTATGATAGTAATGATGATGTTGGTTTCCATGGTGGGGAACAGGTTGATGACGATATTATTGAAGCTTTAGAAGATGATAATATAGATATTCTTGAGCGAGACATAAATAATGATGAAGTTTTGGAAGCTATAACAGCACTAAAAAAGGGTAAGGCTTCGGGACCAGATGGTATAATTGGTGAATTTTTCAAAAACCCGTCAACACAAATAATACAATTTCTTGTTAAATACTTCAATTTTCTTTTCACGTCTGGTTCATACCCTGATGTATGGATGGAGTCTTTAATCCAACCATTACATAAAAAAGGTGATACTGCTGTCCCAGATAATTATAGAGGTATATCCTTGCTGAATATAAGTAGTAAAATTTATAGTTTTATTTTAAATAAAAGACTCTCAAATTGGATAGAACAAAAAGAATTAATTCATGAAACCCAAGCCGGCTTTCGAAAACATTACAGTACTATTGATCAGATCTTTACTTTAACAGCGTTAGTTCAAAAACAGTTAGTTAAACGAAAGAAATTGTATGTTGCTTTCATAGATTTTAAGAAGGCGTTCGATTCGGTGATAAGGGAAAGGCTTTGGATTGTTTTGAAGAAAAATAAGATAAGGGGTAAAATGTTCAATGCAATAAAGAGCATGTATAATGTTGTAAAAGCTAGGGTTAGAGTGGGAGGAGATGTTTCAGAAACATTTATGTGCCCTCTTGGCCTTAAACAAGGAGAAATATGTAGTCCTGTTTTATTTTCTCTTTTTATTAATCATTTAGCTGAAGAAATTACACGAACAGGAAAGCATGGTGTTCAACTTAATCCCGATTTCACAGAAATTTTAATCCTCCTCTTTGCAGACGACGTTGTGCTAGTTTCAGATACTGTAAACGGATTACAAACTCAACTAAATATCTTGTGGAATGTGTCCAAGCGATTAGGACTAATTGTGAACCTTGAGAAATCTAATATCGTTATATTTAGAAATGGTGGTTATGTTTCTATTCGTGAAAGGTGGAAATATGGAAATGAAACACTTTCGATTGTAAATATGTATAAATGTTTAGGTATATTCCTTTCTACCCGTCTGTCATATACACATTCTCTTTTGGATTTGTCCAGTCGTGCAAAAAAAGGGGTAATTGCAATATTTCGTATTTTATGGTCAATTGGTAATTCGTCTCCTGCAGTATTTTTCAAACTGTTTGATGGCCAAATACAGCCCATGCTGACGTATGGGGCTGAGATATGGGGTATAAGAACAAATCTTCAGCCAATTGAATCTGTTCATCTTTTTTCTTTAAAAAGGTTTCTCAATATAAAAATACATTCTTCAAATATACTAGCTTATGGTGAGACTGGACGATATCCACTTTTTGTAAATGTTTATGTTAAATGCCTGAAATATTGGTTACGCATTCTGAGAATGCCTTTGAATAGGTTACCACTTAAAGCATATAACATGTTACTAACTCTGCAGAATCAAGATAAAGAAACTTGGGTGTCCTCCATGCGGAATCTTTTATATTGTTATGGTTTTGGACACGTTTGGGAAAGCCAAGGTGTCGGAAACTGCAATTTGTTCATATCAACCTTTAAAAATAGACTAATAGAGTGTTATAAGCAGGAATGGCATTTTGACATAACAACAAGAGATAGATTCTCTTTTTATTGTTCATTCAATTCGGCGTTATCTATTAGTTTTCATCTAACTACAGTAAAACATGTTCCTGTGCGAAATGCTTTGACTAGATTAAGACTTGGTGTCTCATCATTGAGACCTCATCGTTTACGACATTGTCAAAATGTTTCAGGAGAAAATTTGAACTGCCCATTTTGTTTTGTTAGAGAAACGGAAATACACTTCATTTTAGTATGTCCGAAATATAAGGAACTAAGGGAACAGTATATTCCCACCAAGTTCTATAAATACCCATCATGTTTTAGATTATCAATGCTTTTGGCAAACCAGAATAGTATCGTAATAAATAATCTAGCAACATTTATATTCAAATCATTGCAATTGAGACGGCTTTTCCTGATTTAAAAGAATTGCAAACCAGTTTCAAATCATCTGGTATTCCAGCATGTACTTTTGCTTTCCCATTGGTGAACATGTTCTGATAGTGTGTCTAATGTTCGACATGTTACACAATAATTGTTGTCATATTGTACTTGGAACTCAACTCCCATGATATGGGCTGTAGGCCTAATCATTAAATTTCGTATTCGTATTCGTATTCGTATTCTCTCTCTCTCTCTCTGTATGCGTGTGTATGGTGTGTCTGTGACTCTGTCTCTGCCCCTCTGTCTGTGTTTCTTTGTAACTGTTCGTCTGTCTGTTTATCTCTCTGTCTTTCTGTCTCTCTGTCTCTGTCTGTCTGTCTGTCTGTCTCTGTCTGTCTGTCTGTCTGTCTGTCTGTCTGTCTCTCTCTCTCTCTCTCTTGCTGTCTTCATCGAAATCTGTCTGTCTCTCTGTCTATCTTTCACTCACTCTCTCTCTCTCTCTCTCTCTCTCTCCTCTCTCCTCTCTCTCTCCATCAAAGTGTGTCTGTCTGTCTGTCTCTCCCCCACCGTTCCCCCTTCTCTCCCTCCTGTTTCTCCCCCCTCCCTCCCTCCGTCCCTCTCTGTCCCTCCCTCCTTCTCCCTCTCTCCCTCTCTGTCTGTCTGTCTGTCTCTCCCTGTCTGTCTGTCTCTCCGTCTGTCTGTCTGTCTGTCTGTCTGTCTTCTGTCTCTCCGTCTCTCCGTCTCTCCGTCTGTCTGTCTGTCTGTCTGTCTGTCTGTCTCTCTCTCTCTCTCTCTCTCTCTCTCTCTCTCTCTCTCTCTCTCTCTCTCTCTCTCCATCATAACCATGCGTCATACAACATTTTTCTTATCTGTGTGGCTGTTGTGTCCTGCCATGTCCTGATAAATACAGGAGTTTGCTTTTCTTGCCTTTGCTTCTGAATGCCTTTATCTGTGTTATATCAGGGACGAACTTACTGAGATTTTTCAACAGGAATATTAACGTTTCGCTTTCAAGTAACAGAAAAAAAACCTTATCCCCTTAGCATTTTAACAACAATATTGTATGCATCTCTCGAAATGTATGATGTGTCCCTTGAATTAGGCGTTGTTGTAAAGAAGCGTGTGTATAAAAAGAATGAATGTTGTGCGGCTCGTTTTCCAATGGTAGAATGCGTTTGTTCATCGTTAGGGGGAGGAGAGAGGGAGAGAGAGAGAGAGAGAGAGAGAGAGAGAGAGAGAGAGAGAGAGAGAGATGAGAAGATAAGATGATGTGAAAGTATTAGATAATCTTTATTTCCAAGGGTAACAGATAAGTAAACACATGCTTTTTTTATCCGAGTGCCTTGAGAGAGAGAGAGAGAGAGAGAGAGAGAGAGAGAGAGAGAGAGAGAGAGAGAGAGAGAGAGAGAGCAGAGAGAGGCATTCAAGTTTAAAAGTACAATAGTAAACGTCTTCAGAATTATGTCTTTCAAAGACTCCATACACTGAATCAGATAACACTATAGTATAGCTGTGTGAAAGTGCTTTGAGAGAGAGAGAGAGAGAGAGAGAGAGAGAGAGAGAAGAGAGAGAGAGAGAGAGAGGAGAGAGAGCATTCAGTTTAAAAGTACAATAGTAAACGTCTCAGAATTATGTCTTTAAGATCCATAACTGAATCAGATAACACTATAGTATAGCTGTGTGAAAGTGCTTTGAGAGAGAGAGAGAGAGAGAGAGAGAGAGAGAGAGAGAGAGGAGAGAGAGAGAGAGAGAGAGGAGAGAGAGAGAGAGAGAGAGAGAGAGAGAGAGAGAGGAGAGAGAGAGAGAGGGATCCGTTCAAGTTTAAAAGTACAATAGTAAACTTCTTCCGTATCGTCGTGTCTTTCTAAGACGCGATACATCCAATTAGATAACACTATGGTACAACGTTGTGTAAAAGTGCTTTTATGACCATGTCCACGTTCTGCCAGTGTAGTTCTCAAGTCCAGCGATGAACGCATTTCACGACAAATCTTCGTGTTTTCTCTCTCTCTCTCTCTCTCTCTCTCTCTCTCTCTCTCTCTCTCTCTCTCTCTCTCTCTCTCTCTCTCTTCCAAATTACCCCATTCACTCCCTTCCCTGCACCTCCAGCCCCCCCCCCCCCCCCCCCACACACACACACAAAAGGGACGTTTGATACAAGAGATTGCATCTAATAAAACGGTCCTGTCCAGCTGGAGAGGCCGAGAGCTTTCAGCAGTTATGGCCTCAAAGTTCGGAGGGAAAGGGAAGTAGGGTATGAAATGGTCACTCTGGACATGAGGGGAGGGAGGGGGGGGGGGGGGGGGGGGGGGAGGGATATGGCACTAGTTCATCTCGTGACTTTAACAGTAGAAGATGAATGTGTCCAAATGTCCTTTTTCCTATATGCTGTATAACCTTATTTCCTTTACGTGCTGTATAGCCTTATTTCCTTTATATGCTGTATAACCTTATTTCGTTTTCCAAGCTGATCTGATCTTGACCTGGTCTTTCATCTAACCTTCTCAAATGATGAAAAGGTTAAAGTTTAAAGGTTTCCCCCCATTTAAAAAAAAAATCTTATCTCTGATGACTTTGTATTCTAAAACGTTTTATGTTTCAGTGTGATGGTGCATAATGTGTCAGAAATTCATGTCTGCCGTTGGATAGACGAAGATTACACAGACACACGCTCAGACACAAGCACAGACACACAGACACAGGCGGACAGAGAGAGAGAGAGAGAGAAGAGAGAGAGAGAGAGAGAGAGAGAGAGAGAGAGAGAGAGGACAGACAGACAGACAGACAGACAGACAGCACAGGAGGACAAACAGACAGACAGACAGACAGACAGACAGACAGACAGACACACACACACACACACACACACACACACACACACACACACACACACACACTCACACACACGCTACCTTTTACCTTGTGAAAGTCAGAGACACGGTAGCATTTAGCAGACCAAAGGTTTTGGGGGTTTGAGTTGATGGTCCTGTCGGATGGTCGACCTGGAGAGGCTCAAAAGCTTTTCGTGAAGACAGCTCTCTTGCCGGAAGGGAAATGAGAATGGGATGAAGGATGATCACCGGGACAAGCCGAGGTGAGAGTGAGTCCTGATACGAGCTCATCTAGTCAAGTTAGGCCCCAAATGAATCCAGCTACATTTTCCTCCGTTGTCAAAAGTTTTGTGCCATTCTAAACCTGTTTTAGTGTCTTACTTCCGTGTCTGAGCTCGAGCCAAGACTGCTGATTAATAGGTTCTATCCACATGAATTACGCTCCTAAGACAGCTAATTAATAGGTCCTTTCCACATGAACTACGCTCCTAAGACAGCTAATTAATAGGTCCTTTGCACATGAATTACGCTCCTAAGACAGCTAATTAATAGGTTCTTTCCACCACATGAATTACGCTCCCATATGGTCAAGAGAACATGATGTTTTTTTTTCACTTGGATTCACAATGCGGGATTCTGAACATTGCAGTGGGAGGACATTCATGGCAGTAGCACCGTAGAGCACCTGACGCTTGCCAGTTTCTCTTGTGAGTGAGGCAGTCTTCCTGCTGTCAGCGAGTCACAGACACAGGTTGGAATTGGGAGGAAGATTACTGGGGCTATTAGAGCCTACGCGGAGTTCTCCAGTCTGCCTTTGTGGCAGACACCAGGGGCTTCATCTCATCTCGATGCTTTGCAGAGCAGATGTATTCAGGTGCTGGTTTGGCTTTTTTTTTTTTTGGCCTGCTATAGTCCGTCAGAGAAGCTGATGCATACCTCTGTTTCTCTTTGAGTGTACAATAAGAAATTGATGTCAGGTTGTCACGAGGCGACAGGACAAAACAGACACTGCCCTGCCATTGATTCTGCGCTGTGGCATTCAGTTGTACCTGCGCCGATCGTCTATTAGGCAGGACCACATCAATCAGCGAACAGAACGGCGTCGCTGTAGAGCCGGCAGAACTAAGTACCCTCTTTCTGCTCCTCTCTAATCTGAGCGAAGTATATGAGATGCATCCGTAAGGTAGATGAACCTCCGACTGTGTGTTACCATTCTCCCCCCCCCTCCAAAAAAAACAACAAAACTTGGTAAAACATGGTATTTTTGGATTGTAAACATGAACTGAAAAAAATGCAACAGAAATACAAGATAAGCAGGTGCGTGTGATTTCTAAGGACATGCACAAACACACATGCACACACAAACACGAACACACTATGCGCACACACACATACAGAGAGACAGAGAGACAGAAGAGAGAGAGAGAGAGAGAGAGAGAGAGAGAGACAGAGAGAGACAGAGAGAGAGACGGAGAGAGAGAGAGAGAGAAAGAGAGAGAGAGATGCGCACACGTAAACACGCACGCCACACACACACACACACACACACACACACACACACACACACACACACACACACACACACACGCACACACACACACGCAGGCAAGCGCGCGCGCACACACACACACACACACACACACACACACACACACACACACACACTCATACACACACACAGAGAACTGTCCCACCCAACTCAATGCTTACTTATCATGGTTAATTGTTTTCTTTTGGTTGAAATTTCAACACGTACAGGCATATTGTTTCTCCATAAAGGCTGTAAGTAGGTGAGGGTTGTGAGAATGAATGACTTGTGAGTTGACTTCAACGCGGTGACAGCCCTGATATGGCCCCTTGCGGTCGGCTGGGCTATCAGCAACATGACCTTACCTTACTAGGTGATGCCCTATATATATATATATATATATAATATAATATATATATATATATATATATATATATATATATATATATATACATACCAGGTCAGAACTGTACTTACCACTGAATACCACCTTCTTCTTCTGCGTACGCAGGCTGATACTCCTGCGGACACCCCCTGTATAGGAAGTGGAGTTTTGTGTGTACGACCGTTATTTCATCTCGCCATTAAGGCAGCCATACTCCAACTTCGGGGAAGGTGCATGCTATGTGTAACGTGTCATCCATACCAACGGCCAAACTGGCCTTCTCTTCCGAAAGTTGGTGATGGGATTTTACGTGTGTGCAAGATGTTATGCGTGCGTTCACACACGAACCTCGGTTTATAGTCTCATTCGAAGGACTGTATGGGAAATGGAGTTCGAACCAATGTTAACTCCGAGTGAAAAAAATCCCCCTGTACCGAAACGGCCCGGCGGAGATTCGAACCCGCAACCCCCAAGATTACGAGTCCGGCGCTCTACCACTGAGCTATTCCGGCCCCCACTGAATACCCCCGAACGGACTCCGCGGCAATGCTGTGCGTTATGGCTTGTCTCGCGACAATCTGACATTGACGGCTCCCTGTGGATTATCTATGCAGGTTGCGACAGGATCCATGGGTCCACCAATGTACGGGACGGCAGGAATGTGTAGGTTTGGGAGTAACACCACCGATAGCGAATGATAGACATGACAGAAACAAAGAAGTATGGACTGTGATTCCCTGTCTGGGAGCAAAATCCTGATCGTGTGTCCGTTGTCGTGAGATTTCATAGGTCTCGCGTCTTTTGAAATATGGTTTCCGAGCAGTGTTCTCTTATTCAGTTAAAAGCAGTGTAGTAGTGTATCCTCTTCTGGTGGGTTGTCTTGTAAAGATTGTATGTTACTTGCTTCCTGCGGACTGCTAGGTGATGGGGGCTGTCACAGCACAGTTAGGGGGGAGGCTGTGTAGGGGCATCTGAAGTGAACATAATGGGAGTAAAGTCAATTAAGAGTTCGGGTGGGGATGATGAGGAAGGAGAGGGAGGTCGGGGCGGCACCAAAGGGGAAACTCTAAAGAGTTTAAAACAAGTTTAATGTAAACACACACACACACACACACACACACACACACACACACACACACACACACACACACACACACACACACACGTACACACACGAGCGCGCGCGCACACACGCACGAACACACACACATGCACACGCACACGCCACACACACACAGACACACACACACGCACACCACACACACACACACGTGCGCGCGCGCACACACACAGACACACACACGCACACACACACACACGCGTGCGCGCGTATATGCATGTATATATGAATGCACACACACACACACACACACACACACACACACACACACACACACACACACACACACACACAATATCTATATATATATATATATATATATATGCGTGTGTGCATATTCAACTGAATAGAGGACACTGTTCTTTGCCAAGTCATTGGTATAATATAATGATTGTTAGCCTGCACCTGTTTGCGCCCATTATGAAATTGTTCAACATAGAGTATATATATATATATATATATATATATATATATATATATATATATATATACACTACTCAAAACAATTGAAGTACCACTTAGGAAACCTGCTGTCATTCGAAAGAAAACAAAGCTGAACATAATTTAATGATTGAATATTTTATTTTTATTATTCCTCAATCCATTCAAATTTATTCAAACACCGTGACAAAAAATTATCTTTGTTTTACACTTGATTAAAGAGGCATACCCCCAAAATGAAAAGTAACAAGAGTCTATGGTAGATGTCATGATGTTAATAACGGGTATGACCACCGTTCGCGTTCAAACAAGCGTCACATCGACGTCTCATGGAGTGCACCAGGCGGCGGAGAGTTTCCTGGGGATCGCCTACCACTCCTGCTCCAGCAACTGAAACAGCTGGTCCACGGTGTCTGCTGGAGGGTTGTGGGCCCGCACTCGCCTCCCCAGCACGTCCCACAGATGCTCTATGGGGTTCAAATCTGGTGACCTGGCAGGCCAGTCCATTCTTGTCACCTGCTGCCCTTGTAGGAACTGATTCACGATGGCGGCGCGGTGGCACGGCGCGTTGTCGTCCTGGAACTGGGCGCCCTGGCCAACTGCCCTCAGGGCGGGCATCACAAGGGGGCGGATGATGGTGTCGCGGTAGGTGGCACCGGTCAGGCGGCCTTCAACACGGTGTAGGGGGGTCCTGTGACGTAGGCTGAACCCACCCCACACCATCACGGACCCACCTCCATAGCGGTCATGCTCCCTGACGGCAGCGTCAACGTAGCGTTCTCCAGGACGTCGCCAGACGCGAACCCGCCCGTCGTTGAACCTGAGGGTGAACCTTGACTCGTCTGTGAAGAGTACTGTTGCCCATTCAGCTCTTGTCCACCTTCTATGACATGCTGCCCAGGCCCGACGATGAGCTCGATGCGCTGGGGTCAGTATTGATCTCACTGCTGGGGACCTTGACCTCAAGCTGGCGTCGTGGAGCCGGTTCCGAACTGTCTGGGTACTGACGTTGACGTTGCTGGCTTGTCGTAGCTGGTCTCGGAGTACTGTGGCACTGGCTGAACGGTCTCTCAGACAAGCGATAACAATGAACCGATCCTGCTGTCTGGAGGTGCTTCTCGTCCGTCCACGTCCCTGCTGTTCTTCAACACTTCCAGTGTTAAGCCAACGGTCTCTGAGCCTCAGAATGACTGGGTGACTCACTCCAAGCCGTCGACCAATCTCCCTCAAGCCAATATCTTCTTGGTACCATGCTATCGCTCTTCCTCTGTCGGTGTTGCTTAGTCGTTGTCTCGCAGGCATGGTTAAATCTTCCTCAATTTCGCGACTTTTTATACCCGTCAAATGTGCTAACTGATTGCAATTCTGCTCAGAAAAGACCTTGCTTTCACGTGCATCACATTTTTTTTTCTTGCTGTGTCTGTGTCAAAATCTGGGAGCGACACAAGTTCGATAATTTCTCGGGATTTTTTTTGCCTCAGATGCGACGCGGTAGATAACTGCTGACCGACTTTAACATAACAAAAATGCACGAGGAGTAGTATTTGAGAACCGGGTAAGCTTATCCAGCAGAGTTTATTCAATTATCAATATTAATTGGTTTATCAGAGCTTTTTAAAAATTGCATACAAAAATTAGGGGTGGTACTTCAATTGTTTTTAGTAGTATATACATATATATATACAGCGCGTGTGTGTGTTTAATTATATCTATCTATCTATATGTGTGTGTATGTGTGTGTGCGTGTGCGTGTGTGTGTTTGAGTGTGTGTGTGTGTGTGTGTGTGTGGTGTGTGTGTGTGTTTATAATTAGAGAGAGAGAGAGAGAGAGAGAGAGAGAGAGAGAGAGCAAGCACTATAATATTGCTTTGAAATATTGTGTTTCCAGGGAAATCAAGTCAGACGATACTATCATACACATCACGGTTGTAATCTTTATTACGGAACTTGCAATATGTTGAAAAAACTTTCGTCAACAAGTTCCAACATACTGGGGAATACATTTCACAATATTACATGTTTGTTGTTGCTTCCCCCCCCCCCCCCCTGTATGACAAATATTATCTAGGAACTCCGTACATCAATTCAGATAACACAAGACTATACATTACTGTTGTCATTGCTGTCTGAAAAAGTACTGTATTATGTTCACAAATCTCATCTAAGAACACGTTTCACGATATCGAATTTTTCTGCTGTCTCCTCACCCTATTAATTACCCCCCCCCCCCCCCCCACAAAAAAAAAAAAAAAAAAAAAAGTCAGAAATACTGAAGAATATATTTCACTATGCTAAATATTTGTTGCCACCCCATTCACTCCCCCACCCGCCCCCAAAAAGGGGAACAACTACACCAGTAGAGAAGTTCCACAGCTGAAGCTGCTGTGAATGATGTTCCTGCTGACTTCGAGAGGCTGAAAATGTTTCAATGGTTGCAGAATTCAAGCACGAAAGGAAAGGGAAATGAAGTGTGACATTATTAGCAGGCTCATCAGGAGGTGGGAGAGATTATCAGCAGGCTCATTAGGAGGTGTGAGATTATCAGCAGGCTCATTAGGAGGCGGGAGAGTCTGGACAACAGTTCATCAAGTGAAATTGAATGCGAACTGGCCTTAACTTCTTTGTGACATTCATTTACAAAGTCTTTTTACGTTTATTCGAAATTTATCAGATATAGATCAGGCAGTTCATTTGACTGGATTGCGCAACTTTTCTTAAATAAATGTTAGCGAACCGCCCAGAGAAACGTGGACAAACGAGTCACAAGACAAAACACAACGCGTTTCGACCTCTTAGGTCTTCTTCAGGTGAGAAACAAACGAATAAAATAACGAAAATTCACTTAGCTTTGGTCGCTTCAGATCGCTTCAGAGTTCAGCGCAAGGAAGAAGGCAGAAACAAAACAATAAGAATAGTTGTGTTCTCGCGAAGTGTTAGTTACTGGTGATCTTAAACTGACATTGACAAAATGATGTTTTTCCAAACAGTACACATCGTATTAGTGAAACGTATCTTGTGTACATCGTCTTGTCGGGGCAGGGTAGAACAGGATAGGAATCGCCTACGATAAGATATAAAAATTCAATGCTGTTTGCAGAAAGGTAACAGCCTGCCTTTGAAGGGGTGAGTTCACACGTCTTGGTCTGCATACATCACTGTTGTACAGGTTTTCGGCAGTGACAACTTTGAACCGTTGTCGGAGACTTTTCAGACCAGTTGAATTCTGTAGGCCATAACCCATTATGAAAGGGAATAAACTGTAAAGTCCAACAATTTACAAATATCAAATCACTAATATTACGTAAAAGTATTTTCCTAGACCACTGATTTAAGAACAGATACAAAGCATCGGTTTCCTTAAAAGGAAAATCACACATCTCTTAAACACAATTCAGTAAATAATACTAGTAATTTGCACAAGAATATCATTTCATCCTTCAAGGGTTCTTTCTTCCGATCTTGAAAGTTGTAGTGCAATTCTACATTCGCAGGAAAATGGATCAGGGCATTCTAGAATAAGGATCAGAAGAAGAAACTGTTTTGAACATTTTTGTTATTTGTCATGACAGGAGATGGGGCAACAGGACATGGATATGATAAGACGTAACATAACACAGAAACATCAAGAGAGAGAGAGAGAGAGAGAGAGAGAGAGAGAGAGAGAGAGAGAGAGAGACGCTTGACGCTTGACGCGCGTTTAACGCCGCGCCATTTATTGTGAGGCCAAAGGTCTGATCAGAGAGAGAGAGAGAGAGAGAGAGAGAGAGAGAGAGAGAGAGAGAGAGAGAGAGAGAGAGAGAGAGAGAGAGTGATTCAGATTCAGATAATTCAGATGTTTTATTCTTACAGCCTTGGCCCCTCAGAAGGGGGATATACATGAACATAACAAAGTCGCTTTACAAAACTAATAATAATAATTACAATACACAAATGCTTCGCCGTTTGAAAGCTTTGAATAAAAATACTGCGAACTGCTTTACAGTGTTTTCATTTGCAGATGACATTAACAAAATAAGCTTGAATAAGCAAGGTCTTGTATAAAATTTTGGGGGAATAAACTTTTCTCTTATATCTTGAAACTCTGGACAAGTTAATGCAAAATGTACTTCATCTTCTCTTGACTGTCGACATAATGGACACAGCAGACCAGAGGCATTTACTTGTCTATAACGGCAGTGATGAACAAGAATATCAGAAAAACCAACTCTAAATTTTGTCATCACAAACTTCAAGTGCCTGTCCATGGTCATTGACATATACGTTGGCAGAGAATGCACATCAATAAATGTTCTATAGAAACTAAACCCGTCACTATTCTGAACATGAAAATTCCAGTCTTGCCACCTACAGTCAGTTAGTCTTTCTTTAAAGGTACGAAGAAAACTGCTCATATCTCCGACACCTTGGTTAAGCCATAGTACCCGAAACCATATAAAATGCTGATAGAACTAGACAATAGAGGCAAGATGAACTGGGTGTCACGTGTTAAGGCGGAGAGAAGAGAGAGAGAGAGAGAGAGAGAGAGAGAGAGAGAGAGAGAGAGAGAGAGAGAGAGAGAGATGTGTTTCCATTTAAACTCAAACAATACACCAGAATTCTTATAAGAACTCGGGAACTGAACCAGCTAACACTACGCTGCACGCTAATGTTATAACAGTGATATTTGTCTGTGTTTTGTTTCTTTTTCTTCCATTTTGTAAGTACTGCAATCGTTCCTTTCGGTGTGAGTGGTAAATACAACAGAGCGAAAGTGACAGCACACCAAACAGTAGAACATAAATAAACCCAGACGCCTTGTATCAAACTCTAACAAAAGTAAAACAGCAAGCGAATGTCCATCAGTAATGAAACACACAGATAATGCATGGTGTGTGAGGCTTTGAAGAAAAAAAAAAAAAAAAAAAAGAAAAAAAAAAGAAAAGAAAAAAAACCCATTAAAAAACAAAAGAGGAATCTTTTTTTGTAAAGACGGGGGTGGTGGAGGGAAAAACAAACAAACAAAAACAAACAAAAACAAACAAAAACCCCCTAGTGGTATCATGAGAAGGTAAACGATCTCCCTATGCAACTCTCAGTCCGTCTGTGAACGCATTTCACTAACATATCTCCCGATTCTCTTCCCCCCCCCCCCCCAACCCCTTCTCAGGTCTCTTCCCATTACCTTCCTCCCTTCCCTTTCTCTGCCCCCCTCCCCCCCCCCCCCCCTACCACTTTCAGCTCTTCCTAGAAATTGTGGCAGAGATTCGACAAATGCACACAAAAGGGCCTGCAGTGAGCGAATGGTTCTGTTGAACAGGAAGAACTTGAAAGCTTTCAGTGAATAGACTTTGAAGTCTGAAGGGAAATACAAATGGGGCTTGGACATTATGAGGAGTTTCGAGGGGGGGCGGGGGGGGGGGGGTTGAGGGAGAGCGGGAGGGGAGGGGGGGAGGGGGGAGGGGGTCGGCCCTAGTTCATCCCGAGACTTTTAACAGTGAATTCACCCAAACATATTTTTGTCCGCCTGCAGTATACATTGAGTTTGTTTTCCAGTCTGATCTGATGCCTGTTCATGTAATAGTCTCAAGAGAGGCGAAAATGTATAAGTCAAAGGTAAATAGCTTTCCTCCATTTCTATTCTCTCTGATGCATTCAGGTAAATATATGCTCTGGAAACTTGTGTAGATTTCACTGTGATGATGAAGATTGTATAAAAAAACGCGTTTCTAGTGTTACAAAGACGAAGATCACATGTGCGCACACACAGACACACACACAGACACACACACACAGACACACACACAGACACAGACACAGACACACAACACAACACACACACACACGCACGCACGCACACACACACATACACCTACACACACGCGCGCGCGCGCATGCACGCATACATACATACATATGCGCGTGCACACACACACACACACACACACACACACACACACACACACACACACACACACACACACACACACACACACACACCACACCACACACACACACCATTTAACACTTTCTCATAGATCAGGAGCATAGGAAGATTTAGTAGACAGAAGAACTGAGAAAATCATAATTCATAGAAACGATACGAAGCTGTGGCACGGAAAGGATGATAGTGTATTGGATGGGAATTAAGAAAGGCGTACATTTTTTCACTGGTAGTTTAATTCGTATCCATCTGGTAATGCATTCATTCATTCATTCATTCATTCATTCATTCATTCATTCATTCATTCATTCATTCATTCATACACAATTCTTTCTTTCTTTCTTCCTTCCTTTCTTTCTTTTCTTCCTTCCTTCCTTCTTTCCTTTCTTTATCTACATCGTTCTTCACTCCCAGATGACACGTAGACATACACTCGGACAGGCACACCCACAACACGTACACAAACAGAGAGGCAGACACGCAGACCAACATGCATGCCTCTCGCTATGTCTACAAAGATATACAGCTGAGAGGGCAGACAGTCAGACACATACAAAGAAACCAGGAGAGGACGGATAAACGCATGTTCGCAAGAAGTTTCCCTGATTTAGACCCGGAACTGAACCAGAAAACTTGTTGTTAAGTCTCCAGTTTCTGGCGGCGAACTGGAAGGTGTACCCAGTTCAGTCGTGATCGTGGTTCATGGCTGCAAAACAAAGCCCAAATCTGGCCTTTCTGTGTCAGAAAATGTAGTAGTAGTAGTAGTAGTAGTAGTAGTAGTAGTAGTAGTAGTAGTAGTAGTAGTGATAGTAGTAGTTCAGTTTTACGCCTTTTCACATATGTGATATTAGACGAAAGGAGAGAGAGAGAGAGAGAGAGAGAGAGAGAGAGAGAGAGAGAGAGAGAGAGAGAGAGAGAGAAGAGAGAGAGAGAGAGAGAGAGACACACACACACACACACACGCATAAATGTCTGTGACTATGTAAGTGTATGCATAATGTAATTGTCTAAGTGCACATATATGTCCCTCTAAGCATCCCTACAACATACCTTCAAATAATCTTAAAGTAAATGCTTAACTGGACTACAAATTAAACAGTAAACAACATTGAAGGCAAGCTTTAAATCTGAAAAGACATCACATAAAGACATGCCTGATAACAGTGGTAAATGAGCTTGAAGAGGTAAACAGTCAAACAGCAGATGCTTGCTGGTTATTCCTCGTTCTCCACATATACATTTCGCTTCGTTTGTATATTTAGTTTTTAAAGCATCAAGTTTTAATCTATAAAACATTGAAATGAAATTTCTGTATTGGTACATATCTTTCACTTGTAAATGAGGAACGCTGTTTACGTGTTCATAATTAATCAAATGAGTGTTTTTTTTATCAGCCACACCAAGCAACGTATTTTTGTAGTGTTTTCTGAATCGGCACCAGACGGAAAATGTACGAGCTTGCACGTTAGCTACCTGCTTAGAGGAATTGCAGAAATATAAAGAAGAGGAAGAAGCCGCGGATGAAGAACAATGAAAAGAAATTGGGGGGAGGGGGGGGGGAAGGGTGTGAAGGGTGCAGATGGGACGGGGGTGGGTGGGTGGGGTGATGGTGGAAGGGGGTGGGGGTGATCAGAGATGGACGATGCGGAGGAAAGAGGCAGCACGGCGTATGGAGCATAACCAAATACAGAGACTGTTGTGAGCTGGAACTGAGTCGAAGGAGGAAGGGAGGTATAGGAGGGAAAATGAGAGAGAGAGAGAGGGGGGGGGGGGGAGGGGGGGAGGCGTGTGTGGAGGAGGAGGGGGGGGAAGGTGGCAGACAAAGTGGTGGGGAAAAGGAGATGGTGTAATGGTAGTGGATATATATGATTATAGTCAATAAAGGATATAAATGGTGAAAAAGTGTCATTAACAAAAGTCACCATCTCGCCCAGAGATCATAATGTAGCAAGAGAAGAACTGTTTTTCTCTTTGCATCAAAAGCAGTGTAGACTGTTTAATGGCCTGCTAAAATGAACGGAGATGTCGACAAAGTCAGTCGAGCCGTCTCTGGCACTCATCATGAGACTCAGCAGACGTCTGTCTAATGCCGCTAACCATTTCTTTGAGAGTAAGGTGAAACAGCGCGCAACAAGGGAACAGTCCAATGTCTAGAGAGTTGAGGCTGGCGGCACGGAGAATACCGTTGGATAACGAGCAGAAAAAAAGAACCCTTCAGACTCGAGGAGAAGTTCTGTTCAAACGAAAAGAGGACTTGGGGAAAGAAACAACACCGACATAGTGTTGACAAGTACACCACCCACGTGTTGTTCAGCAGTTAGCATCACAGACTTGAAGGCCAGAAGGCCATGGGTTTGATTCCTGTTAAAAGACTTCCCAACCTTATAAAAAAAAACACACATAGACATACACATAACAAACAAACAAACAAATAAACAACAGCAACAAACAACAAACGAAGAAGAACACCACCAACGACTGGCATAATTGCCGAACGGACAGAGAAACCTTTCACAGAGATCTAGATATCGGAACACAACCAACAGAATTGGAGGAATTTGTTAAACAGTCCTTCAATGCAAAACCTTAGTGATTCTTCACACAATTGAGGGTAAGAAGAAAAAAGAAGAAGAAGAAGAAGAAGAAGAAGAAGAATGCGAAGAAGAAGAAGAAGAAGAAGAAGAAGAATGACGAAAGAAGAAAGAAGAAAGAAGAAGAAGAAGAGAAGAAGAAGAAGAAGAGAAGAAGAAGAAGAGAAGAAAGAAGAAGAAGAAAGAAGAAGAAGAACAAGGCGAAGAACAAGGCGAAGAAGAATGCGAAGAAGAATGCGAAGAAGAAGAAGAAGAAGAAGAAGAAGAAGAAGAAGAAGAAGAAGAAGAAGAAGAAGAAGAAGAAGAAGAAGAAGAAGAAGACGATGATGATGGTGATAATGATGATGATTATAATGAGAAGGAGGAGAAGAAGAAGAAGAAGAAGAAGAAGAAGAAGAAGAAGAAGAGAAAGGAGGAGAAGGAGGAGGAGGAGGAGGAGGAAGAAGACGAAGACGAAGACGAAGACGAAGACGAAGTGTACTTCATAAGTGTTATAGTTCTCAGTAGTTATGTAAGTTTCAAGTGCTGTCAGATAGACGTCAAACCTCAGACTGTTTATACAGACCATGGCCCTTGGTGAGAGGGTGTGTGGTACGAAATCCAGTTCAAAGCTGTTGATACTTTAGAAATATGTAACACTATTCTCCTATACATGTATTTGAAGAACACAAACAAAAGAACACTGTTCCCTCATAAACAGATTTACTTGAATCAGACAAGTCTCAAAGACCAAATCAGGGCACATTTTTTTTTAGCGATTTATGCAAGATTATCTTGAGCTCCTTGAGGGATTGTTTGTCCGTAAAGAAAAAGATACACCCGAAGGTGCGAGTGAGATCCAGAGAAGTACTGTCCTCAACTGCCAAACCAATCCACTGAGAACAATCTTTCACCACCCTTGGACGCCTGCAGTGTGTTGACATAGGGTGCAGGCACACACAAGGCATTCCATTAAGACGTCAAGGAACATGCATGCTCCCTGACAAATGCCCTTGTGTAATGGCCACTGGATATGATAAAACGGAGCCTCCACGAAAGAGTCCTCATGGGTGCACCCGCCCGTGACTTCAGAGCCCACTGGCCAAAGATGTCACTGTCAAGCAACTGCCGTGTGCATCCTTCAGCCTCACTCGTCGTTGCTGTTCAGCTGATAGGTGAAAACAGAACAACTTCCACGGTCAAACGTTGGCAATATTAAGGTCTTATGTGCCCTCTGACGAGAATCCCGGGTTGCAGTCTTTCCAACTGTCAACAGATTTTTCCCTGGGTCGGTGAGTCTTCCCTGATCGTCATTGGGCCTTTCTCCAGAGTCGGTCAAAGGGCAGATAAGAAAAAGATACATCCGAAGGTGCGAGTGGGACCCAGAGAAGTACTGTCCTGAACAGCCCAAATCAACCAGCTAGAAGCAATCCTGTATCACCCTTGGAAGCCTACGCTGTGTTGATAGAGGGTGCAGGCACGTACAAGGCATTCCATGAAGACGTCAATGGACATGATGGCTCCCTGGCCGATGCCACAGTGTAATGGCTACTAGACGGACAGAATCTATGCGGAAGCGTCCCCATGGGTGCACCAGCCCACATTTTGCTCAAAAGCAGTAGATTAATGCTATTGCTGCGGGCACAGTTCAGTATATTCATTTTTAAAGTAAAAAAGATGAGAGCATTTGGATCTAGAATTTGAATTCGAAAATATGCTCTTATGTTTATATATTACTATTGTCAGGAAAGCATAGAAAACAACAGAACTCCAAGATAAGATGTAATATAAGAGAGAGAGAGAGAGAGAGAGAGAGAGAGAGAGAGAGAGGAGAGAGAGAGAGAGAGAGAGAGAGAGAGAGAAAGAGAAAGAGAGATCGAGATCTACATTCAAACTCAAAACTACAACAAGAAACTTCCTCTAAAACATCGTTTCTTTACAGAACTCCATACATCGTTCAGATAACAGTAAAGTACATACCACAGGCGTGATAATGCTATCAGGAAAACGCCAACACTCTTCCTAGACAACTCAGTCCATTCATAAACGCATTTCATGGCAGATCTTTTGGCTCTTCTCCATCCCCAATCACCACTCTCTACCTCCCCACCCCCGCCCTCCCTTCCACACCCCTCCCCCCCTCCCCTGCCACGTTCTCCCCTTCACAGAAACTGTAGTGGAGATTCGAGAGAGGGAAGTTTGCTGCAGAGAATGAATGTTCCTGTCGAGTTTGAGAGGCTTGAAAGCTTTCAGTGGTCAGGACTTTGAAGAGTGGAGGGAAATACAAATGGGGTTTCAGATGATCATTCCAGACATGAGGGGTTGGGGGGGCATCCTGGCATGAGCTCGTCCAACTGTCTTTTTTTTTGGTATCCCTTCTGCTACATACTTTTATTTGGTTTTCTCATCTGATCTGATGTTTCACTGGCATTTGATCTAACCTGCTGAAGGGGGTGTTTTAAAGGAATGGTTCAGACATAAAAGCTTTTCCCTATGTTTGTCTCCCTCTCATCCGTTCAGGTTAGTATGTGTTCCGAAGCTTTTAAGTGTCGCGCCTGGGGCGAGTAAAGTATTGGAAACCAGTTTCTGTTGCTGGAAAGACAAAAGTTACGCACGTTCAGACACACACACACACACACACACACACACACACACACACACACACACACACACACACACACACACACGCGCGCGCGCGCGCGCGCGCACACGCACACACACGCACACATACACACACACACACACACACACACACACACACACACACACACACACACACACACACACACACCACTTAACACTTTGTGTGGGTCAGGGGTACGATGGCATTCAGTAGACAGATGGAGAAGCAAAGTACAGCACACACACACACACACACCACACACACACACACACACACACACACACACACACACACACACACACACACACACACACACACACACACACACACACAGAGAAAAACTTACACAAAACTATTGCTGAAAAAAGAAGCTAACATGACATTTGATACAATGCAGGAAAGACACACACATTGTCTTGCTGGGTGATTATCATTCAGATTTGTATTTCACTTCTATGTTTATCTGTCTGTTTCTTTGTTTGTTTCTTTTTTTCTTTCCTTCCTTTCCTTCTGTCCTCTGTCATTCCTCCCTTCTTTCTTTTTCTTTCTTTCTTTCTTTCTTTCTTTCTTTCTTTCTTTCACCTTTGCATAGAGATGTATGGACAGGCAGGCGGATGAAAAACCACACAAGTGTACGTTTATAAGTAGAACCCTATACGTGCGTCTTCAAGCAGACTCTTTTATCTAAACAGATATTGAACATTCTGTTTGGTACAAGAAAGCTTAAAATCCAGTTTCTGACAGCAGAATAGAAGGTATGTCCAATGTTATCCTTACATTGATAGATAAAGAAGAAGAAGAAGAAAGTCCAAAGCCGACTTCACTGGGTCAGAGAACACATCTCAGCTTAAAAAAAACAAGAAAGGCAATAAAGGTACAGGAAAGCAGATGAATGGGGGGGGGGGGGGGGTGAAGAGGTGCATGTGTGCAAGTGCGTGTGGGAGGAGGGTGAAGAGAGGAGGGGGGGGGCGATGCTGGGGTGAGGGTGGGGGACTTGTGAAAGTAGGGGGAGGTTCGGAGATGATCGGAGATGGACTATGTGAAGGGAATGGAATATCATGCGCATCAAAGCCCCGCCAAACACGGTGGATGTAAGGGAGAAATGTGGGGAGGGGAAAGGTGGCCAGACAAGATGGGGGTATTAAAAAGAAAGAGTGAGAGCCTGGAGGTGGGAGTGGGTGGGTGTGGAAAGCGAATCAGAGTCAGTGATGGAGTTAGACAGCTTTTTTTTGTTCCGAAATGAAGTCGCCTTCACGAAATTACGTGAAACAATAAACCGACATGAGACGACCTGTTTTCCTTTGAAGTGACAGACAGTGTAATGGCCTGCTATAATGAGTGGAGATGGCGCCAGAGCCAGTACAGATGTTCCTGGAGCTTCTCATTGCAATCAGCCATGTGTCTGACACCGCTGACGATTTCTTGGAGAGTAAAGTGGGACAAAGCACAACAGGATAACAATCCAGTTACTTCAGAGTTTGATGTTCACTGGAAAAATGATAGCATTTTATTATGAACGGGAAAAGACGCTGTCGGGAAAGAATAGAACACGACAGAACATTGACAGGATAAGATGTAATATGGCATACACTCATGCGCGCGTGCACGCACACACACACACACACGCGCGCGCGCACGCACGCAGAGAGAGAGAGAGAGAGAGAGAGAGAGAGAGAGAGAGAGAGAGAGAGAGAGAGACACAGAGAGAGAGAGTGAGAAAGAGAGAGCGAGAGCGAGAGCGAGAGCGAGAGCGAGAGAGAGAGAGAGAGTTACCTTCTAACTCAAAATACATTCGAATTCAAAAGTACAACAGTAAATTTCCTCTGCCATATTGTTTGTTTAAAGAACTACAAACATCCAATCAGTTGACAGTATAGTACATTCCACTGGTGCAATAATGTATGAGGAAAACCCAAACACTCTCCCTATACACAACTCTGTCAGTTATGAATGCATTTCATCGCAGATCTTTTGGTTCTCCCCCCCTCCCTTTCCCCCAATCTCTAGCTGCCCCAGTCCTCCCTTCCACAAACCTCCCCCCCACTCCCTGCCACTTTCTCCTCTTCACAGAAACTGTAGTGCAGATTGAAGAGAGGGAAGTTTGCTGCAGAGAATGAATGTTCGTGTCGAGTTTGAGAGGCTTGAAAGCTCTCAGTGGTCAGGACTTTGAAGAGTGGAGGGAAACACAAATGGGATTTGAGAGGATGATTCTGGACATGAGGGGGTTGGGGGGCATACTGGCACCAGTTCATCTCGTGACTTTCACACTAAAAAATGAATTCGTCCAACTGTCTTTTTTTGGTATCCCTTCTGCTACATACTTTTATTTTGTTTTCCCATCTGATCTGATGTGCTCAAAAAGAACCGCTCAGACTTTAAAGCCTTTTCCCATTTCTGTCTCCCTCTGACGTATTCAAGTTCGTTTGTGTTCGGAAGCTTTTACGTTTCACACCTAGGGCGTGTATATGCAATGCATGAGAAATCCGTTTCTGTCACTGGAAAGAGAAAGATTATGCACTCTTGAACACACAAGTGCGCATGTTTGCATGCGTGCACACACACACACACACACACACACACACACACACACACACACACACACACACACACACACACACACACACACGCACACATACATAGATACACACATACACATGCACACATGCACTCACTCACACACATGCGCGTGCGTGCACACAGATACACACACACACACACACACACACACACACACACACACACACACACACACACACACACACACACACACGCACACACACGCACACACATGCACACAAACACACACGCGCGTACACACACATACACACAAACACATGCACATGCACACACATATGCTCACGCACATGCATGCGCGCATGTACACACACACACACACACACACACACACACACACACACACACACACACACACACACACACACACACACTTACTTAACACTTTATATGGGTCAGGGATATGAAGACATTCAGTAGACAGACGGAGGAGCAACATGCAGCAGATAATTGTCATACCAAGCAGTAGCTTAAGGAGGAAGCTAATATTACACTTGATAGAACGCAGGAAAGACACACATTATCTTGCGGGGTGATTATCGTTACGATTTGTGTAATACTTCTTTGTTTGTTTGTTTGTTTGTTTCTTTATTTCTTTCTTTTCTTCCTTTCTTTTTTCTTGTTTCTATCTTTCATCTTCTGTCTCTCTTTCTTTCTTTCTTTCTTTATTCCCCATTTTCTTTTACTTTTTCTCTTTTACTTTCTTTCTTTCCTCTCTCCTTTCTATTTCTTTCCTCCTTTTTCTTTCTGTCTTTCCTTCTTTCTTTCTTTCTTTATTTCTTTCATTTCTTTTCTACTTTGTTTTCCACACAGAGAAATAAGCAGGCAGGCGGGTAGACAGAAAGTGTGAAAGAATACACAAACGAACGTCTATAGGTAGATTTCTTTACGTATGTCTTCAAGTAGATTCCCTTACCTATGTATTCAACTGCACTTTTTTTTTTTTTTTTTTGTAAA
>CM065723.1:7849250-7859250 GCA_033310375.1 Conus canariensis | reverse complement strand
GAACGAAGAAATGCTCTGTGTGTGTGTGTGTGTGTGTGTGTGTGTGTGTGTGCGTGCGTGCGTGCGTGCGTGCGTGCGTGCGTGCGTGCGTGCGTGCGTGCGTGCGTGCGTGCGTGCGTGCGTGCGTGCGTGTTGTTGTTGTCTTCAATTTAACGTCTATCCACATAGTGATATTAGACGGGGGGAGGGGAGGGGAGGGGGGAGGGAGGGGATCGGGAGGAAGAGGAGGGGAGGGGGACCGTATTGTGTGTGTATGTATTTATGTCTCTTTGATAAGGGGGAGGAAAAAAAAAGTCAGAAAAATGAGCATTAACAAAAATTACAATCAACTAGTCTATAACAAATGTCCTACAGGACTATGAGTAAACATTTCGCAATATTAAACAAACTAGTAGCATTTTTGAAAACGCCTTCAATACAATTTTCAGAAATCACTGGTAAGATAGGTCTTAACTTCTGACATTCAAACATGATGTGCTTGCTAGAAATTTGTTCACCACATAAACATCTAACATTTTTGCTGTATTTTGTGATGAACGCATTAAGTTTTATCCTGTAAGATAGCGAACTAATCTGTCTGAATTTGATTACGCCAGTATAATTCAAGTATGATTTGTTATCCAAACCACGAGAATCAATATACTTATTCTTGGAGAGTCTATCTTTTCTCTGGGTATAGCCTTTAACTCTGCTCCATACTGCTTGTTCCAGCAAGTGATAACCCTCCTGAATGGATAAAGGAACATGAATTTCAGTGGATTTTGTGCCTTGCCTTGCGCCCTTTTTTGCTGCTTTGTCAGCCCACTCATTTGAAGAAAATCCAAGATGTGAAGGAACCCAGCAGAAGGAAACGTTGATCCCTTTTAAAGTTAAGATATGTATTAACTGACTGATTTCTAAGATAATTTTGGTCTTTTTCTTGTAATCTGATGATCTAAAAGCATAGAGTACCGATTGAGAATGTACACAAAATAAGATTTGAAATAACTGTAATGGAAAATCAACTATGTAATTGAGAGCCATAAGAATAGCAATAAGTTCAGCAGTAAAGATGGATCGATTTTTGCCAATGTAGTATGACTTTTCCTTTTTTAACGCTGGTATTACAAAAGCTGAACCTGCCCGGTGATCTAGGAGTGAACCATCTGTATATATCTTTAAATGATTTGGATAAGTGTTCTGTATATGTAATTGGACTTCAGTTTTCATAATGTTTGGATTCTCATTTTTCTTCATATCAGTATAATTAATATCAAACTGCGCTTTATTCATCTCCCAAGCAGGACAAGGGGAGGCCGCTTGATTTGTGTCAATATTACTTGGATTTATATCAGACCTTTTGAGTAGATCTGATACGTAAGTGGCAATTGGTTTCAATGATGGTATCTGCTTAGCTCGTTCAGGAAAAGATTTTTCAGATGTAATTTTCAGTTCCTCATATGCAAAGTTGTTACTTGTCGAACTTCTAAGAACATATTTAGCACATGCAAGACTTCGGTACTCGTCCAAAGGAAATTCTCCAATTTCTTTATAAGTTCCAAGCGTTGATGCGTGAAAAGGCACACCAAGAGCAAGCCTATAACCCTTGCAATCTATACTTTGAAGTTTCTTAAATAATTCGGGGCACTAAAAACTACCTCTTGTCCATAGGACAATTTTGATCTAATCAGCGACGTAGAGAGATGTTTCAAAACTTTGCAATCTTGTCCCCAGGCTTGTTTGCTTATAATCTTTAATAGATTTAAACATTTCCTTGCCTTGGTAACGATGTAGTTGATATGAGCATTCCAGGACAACTTTGGTGTAAGATAGATACCTAGAAATGTCACGATATCGTTATACTGAATAGTCGTATTTTCAATTTTAAAAAACGGCAGCTCTGATGGATTGCTGCCATTATTAAAGAGAATCATATGTGTTTTCTCTGTAGATAATGTCAGACCATTTTCGTCCATATAAGTAAATATATGATCGAGCTCTCTTTGATAGATCTTCTTGATGTAGTTCAATTCCCTTTTTGATGTTTTTCTTTTCATTGTAACATTCATCCAGATGCTGGGCTTCCCGCAGAACAGATTGCTCGGCTGCAGAGAGTCCAAAATAGCGCTGCACGACTTGTTTTGAAGAGGAGGAGGTGTGAGCACATCACTCCCATGCTGATCGAACTGCACTGGCTTCCCATACAGTATCGGTGGCAATTTAAACTGGCAGTTCTTGCTTTCCGCCACTTCAATGAATCTCTTCCTCACTATCTCTCTTCTTCTCTCTGCACCTACCAAAGCTCTCGTACCCTTCGCTCTTCTTCACAAAAACTTTTGAAAATCCCTAAGCGTTCTCTGAAATCTGTTGGCGAAAGAGCCTTCAGTTTTAGAGCACCTTCTATTTGGAACTCCCTCCCTGAAGACCTTCGTAATCAGCCTACTCTTTCTTCTTTTAAATCTCAGCTCAAAACTTACCTCTTCAAAAAAGCCTATTCTCTTCTGTAGATGACTAGATCTCTCTTAAATTCCTCCACAACTAGTTCGGTGAGACAGTTTATGCATGTAGGTGCGTCTGCCATTGTGTATTTTCTTTTTGCTGTGTGCATGAATATTGTATGAATAAGTGCAAATGGTGGATGTAAGCGCATTGAGTTGTACAACAAGAAATGCGCTATATAAGTATTATACATTATTATTATTATAAATCATCAGCATATTGTACTAATACAACATGCTTTGATAACAGCGAAGGCAAATCGTACATTAAGATGTTAAATAACATAGGGGCGATAACAGAACCTTGTGGCAATCCCATATGTAAAGATCTAGAATTGGAGTATGCAATCCCCATTCGAACACGTATGCTTCTTTTATTCAAAAAGCATTTAATGTAGTGATATAAATGTCCCGAAATCCCAATTTGTTTCAATTTGTAATGGAGCTTGGCGTGCCAGACTTGGTCATAAGCTTTCTTGATATCAAAAAAGGTCGCTAGAACATTTCTTCTTCTTGCAAATTGTTTTACATTTATTGTGAGTTTCACTAAATTGTCAATAGCAGATCTGCCATTTTGGAAGCCTGCTTGATTAACTGGAATAACTTTATTTTTTTGACAATATTGCGTCAATCTTCTCAAAGCCATTCTCTCTAATAGTTTACAGGTATGCGAGGTTAATGCTATCTGTAACTATGCTTATCTGTTGGAGGTTTGCCTTGCTTTAAAACTGGTACAATGATAGACTGTTTCCATTGTTCTGGCATAACGCCCTCAAACCAACAAATTTGAAACAATTTCTGCAGTAATAAGACAAAATTTTCAGGCAGGTGTTTAAGCATATCATTGGAAACTTTAGTCCCACGGAAGTTTTCTCATTAGGAAGAGATAGAATTGTATCTTTCACTTCATCAAGAGTAATTGGAGCATTGATGAAATGACTATTATCATTAACTGGATCTATATAATCGTCTTTATTTTCTTCGTCTGTTCTGAAAGTTTGATCTTTAAAGGACAGACCTTCCAAACGCATAGATTCGGAAGACATATCGGCGAATGATTCTGTTTTTTTTTTCTGAATTAGAAGGAAATTCTTTGTTCTTCAGCTTGACAGGACAAGATGGCAAGTTTAAACCCCTATTCATTTCATGAAACTTTTTCCAAACTTTTTGTAAATCTGTATGATTCGAAATCTCATTAGAGCAGAAAGAGGACCAATATTGCCTTTTAGCTTGAGCTATTACCATGTTACTGTAGTGATTCGCTCTGTTCTTGGCTATTAGATTCTCTGGTGTTTTGTCTTTTAAATATATTTTAAACAAACTTTTTTTGTTATTAACGGCCGAGTCACAAGCAGGTGACCACCAGATATTTCCTGAGTGTTTGTTTGACTTAACTGGGCGAAATTTTGGAATGGCTACATCTGCAGCACTAAGGATAGCATCAGTAAAATACGAATATAACTGATCAACGCTATCAATATTAATATCAACAGTCTTATATGTAGCTAGTTTGTTTTTGAAGGTTTCCCAATCAGCTGATTTATAATTATATTTTGGGATTATGTCTTCTTGAAATTCACAAGAATCAGTTATTTTATTAAAAGTCACAATTATTGGAAGGTGGTCGCTTCCTAGAGAATCGTCAAAGGTAGACCAGCTACATTCAGATGCTAATGCAGGAGATATCAAGGATAAATCTATTGCTGATGCCCTATGAGTTGGAATGTCTGGAATTCTAGTTATGCTGCCATCATTAAGCAAGTATAAACAATCAACAATATTTTCTACAAATCGGTTACTAGTTACTGATGTGCAATCCTTGTCCCAAAATGGCGAATGAGCGTTAAAGTCCCCTGCTATTAACCATTTTTCATTGTCTGGTAGAGTGTGTAACCATTCTGTATTAAATTCATTTGGTCCTTTGTGCGTGTGTGTGCGTGTGTGTGCGTGTGTGTGCGTGTGTGTGCGTGTGTGTGCGTGTGCGTGTGCGTGTGCGTGCGTGTGCGTGTGCGTGTGTGTGTCCGTGGTCAAAATGTGTTCCACTCGCTCCAGACTAAACTTCTGGGCCGATCTTTCAGAAAATTTGTAGGTATGTTTATCATGGGTCATGTATGATGCCCGATGTTTTATTTTACTATTGTAGCCGTTACTAACGGCTATAACGGCCCATAATGGTTTTTTCTTCTTTATGGAAAATCTCAGAAAGTACTTGGCCGATCTTTCTGAAAATTTGTAGGTATGTTCATTATGGGTCACAGATGATGACCGATGTTTTATTTTACCAGAATAGCCGTTACTAACGGCTATAACGGGCCAAAACGGGTTTTTCCTCTTTATGGAATATCTGACACGTATTTAAGATAAACTGGGAAAACGTTTATATGCTTTGCATCTTGTTTCCTTTCCATCTTCAATCTGTCTGTCCGTTTTTCACCTTCACACGACCCCCACCCCTTCCCGTCGCTTTACTTGCTCTCTAGCATATCTAGATTGTGCAGGTTCCCGAACTTTCCGCTTTGTGCTCTCTCTGTCTGTGTATGTTTGACTCTGCGTGTGTGTGTGTGTGTGTGTGTGTGTGTGTGGTGTGTGTGTGTGTGTGTGTGTGTGTGTGTGTGTGTGTACTGCGTGCGTGCGTGCGTGCGTGCGTGCGTGCGCGCCGGAATGTCACCATGTAGGTAAGGCTCTATAATTATCTAGTCATCGTTATCGCGATCACCATTATCAGTATGACAACAACAACAACAACAACAACAACTACAACTACTACTACTACCGTTTGCTCCGTTTCTTATTTTGTCTTCGTTGTTCTTTCTGTCTTTTTTGGTCCTTTATTTCTATTTTGATGAAAATGATTATCACAATTAACATTCATTTCGATGTTAATGAGAATAATTGTGACGGAAATGCTGATCCTGATGCTGATTATTGTCAGTTACTATTGCTGTTATCACCGTTATCAACATAGAACAGCACATCCAAAAAAATCTCACCATGACATTTTCATATTCGGCTTTACATGAGATCCACGTCTACATGACCTCTGTCCCCCGCGTTCAGAACCTCATCGTTCCCTTTCGTCACAACTTCCTTATGTGCATGTGTAGAAAATGATTGGCTGTTGCCATTTTTGTTTTCTTTAGTCGGGGATTTTTTTTCCCCCAATACAGAAGAAATCAACAAAGTACAAAGCAAGAACGTGAGCAAGCTAACAGAAAATCCAGGTGGTCATTTTCTGGGGCTATTTTTCGTCATTGTTCACAAGTTCATGGAAAATGAGAAAGCCTTTGGATGCAGTAACAGAGAGAGAGGAGAGAGAGAGAGAGAGAGGAGAGAGAGAGAAGAGAGAGAGAGAGAGAGACAGAGACAGAGACAGAGACAGAGACAGAGACAGAGAGACAGGCAGACAGATAGACAGGCTGACGAAGACAGCGACACATTTTCTCTCTCTCTCTCTCTCTCATGGAATGAAATATATTTGAGAGAGAGAGAGAGAGAAGAGAGAGAGAGACAGAGACAGAGACAGAGAGACAGGCAGACAGACAGACAGGCTGACGAAGATAGCGACACATTTTTTTTCTCTCTCTCTCTCTCTCTCGGATGGAATGAAATATATTTAAGGAGAGAGAGAGAGAGAGAGAGAGAGAGAGAGAGAGAGAGAGAGAGAGAGAGAGAGAGAGAGGTTAAATTAAAACGATGCACTTTGAAGATTTTACCTCACATTCCGGCTCTGTTATGTTTCAGGGATCGACAAAACGTGGCACTTCAGGAGTCCTGGAAGAAAGGTCAGTCTGCAATCTGCACGATAATATCGGACGCAACCCGGAAGTGAAACGGTGACCCAGAAAAAAAGCATCATCAAGGAGTAAAACCATTTCACATTCCCAAGGGAAAGAAAAAAAATCGAAGCAATTTTTCCCCCCCCCCACTCCCGGTCATCGTAGCAACACGCTCGAAGCAGCGTCGGACGGAGCTGGAAAAAATATACACCAAACTGTCAAATTCACTAAGATTACTGCATTTCAGAAATTGCACAGTTTTAAGTGTTAGCGGGAGGTTGTTGCCTCTGTTACTAAACGAATCACTTCATTTTGTGCACATTTGGGAATTTGACGTCAACTTCCGGTTTCCAAATGGGACGTCGGGACTCTGGGCGCGCGGTGGCGCAGCGGTACCGTGGGATGGCCAGAGGGGTGACGGTAATAGCGTGTCTGATGGTGGTGTGTGCATGTGTGGGACTATGTGATGCCACAGGTCGGACAAGTTTACGCGGCCATTCTTGGGAGACCCCCGGATGTCACCTTGTAGGTAAGGCTCCAGAATTCTCTTCTTTTTTTTTGTCATCGTTATCACCATTCGCATCTCCATCAGCAGCACACGTCATCAACATTATTGTTTTCATCACACCACCATCATCATTGTCATCGTCATGGTCGTCTTCGTGCTACCCATACATCAATGTTATCGATGAGGCTTTCGTCATCACCTTCGTGATTTCTCAATTCAGGACATGAATTTCTTACTGATAATATGGTTATAGTTAGGTTTGTTTGCAAAGGGGATTTTTTTTTTAATAACAATTTCACATCAAAACAGCCCCTCACATTGGCTTGCAATTAAGCACACATGATCTTTGATGCCCAACGAGTTCAGACTTGAACTTCTGAAGCACGAACACAATCCAGATGAGCATGGTTGGCATTTATAAATTAAAACAGAGCCACTGGGTTACTTCGGACGACACTGATGACGAGACCAGGCCTTTTTTTAATTTTTTTTTTTTTTTTACGTTGCACCATTCTTCGTACATGCGAGTTTATTTGGCCTTGTGCACACAACAAGCCAGCCAGCGGAATCAATGTGTTAGAATGCCCCTGAAGTTACGTTTTAAAACAGGGAAATGTGGAGTAAAGGTTATTTTTTTTTAGATGAAAACTGATACCAAAAACATGACTGCACTACAACCCATACAGTAAAAGGCAAACCCTAGGGAATGAACATTCACTGTAACTCATCCAGTTAGCATCTACCAAAAAGTTCAAACATTTCAAAATAACACAAGAAAGTGTGGAAAATGAAACATGTTATTCTTGAAACTAAATAACAAAGATCTCTATGATTTCTGTTTCCGGTGTTTATGACAGTGTTGTAAACATCATATTACACACACACACACACACACACACACACACACACACACACACACACACACACACACACACACACACACGCGAACGCACGCACACACGCGAACGCACGCACGCACGCGCGCGCGCGCGCACACACACACACACACACACACACACACACACACACACACACACACAACCGTACGCACGACGCACGCACGTACACGCACACCCCACAGAAGTTCTACCACTTCTCGTAGACTTCAAGAAGGCATTCGAAAGAGTCTAGCATGAGGCACTACTGGCCACAATGAAGAACGTTAACAACACCCGAAGCGTGTCAGCACCATTTAGCAATAGTACCCTAGAACGACTGGAGCGGTGCTCATACACGGTGCTGCTGGAGGATGGTTCCGTCCTTCAGTTGGGTTTTGTCAGGGCTGCCTTCTATCTCCCTCATTTTTCAACACATTTCTAGAACGCATCATGACTGATGCCCTTGAAGATCAAGTCAGCACAGCTAGCATCAGCATAAGAACCATTACAAACCTTCGATTTGCAGACGACATCAACGGCCTGACAGGCAGTGAACGAGGACTTGCCAAGCTTGTTAAGCGACTGGATGAAGTGTCAACAAGATGTAGGATGGAAATCAGTGCCGAGAAAACCAAACTGAAGGTCATCCACAATACCACCATCAATACTGATAAAACTGTCCACACTCAGATGCTAGAGTCTGTTCAACGATCTTTTCCACGATTCACTTACATGGATCCATCAATAGCAGTGAAAGATCCACCACCAGATTCTCTCAGGGGTAGGAAAGACAACCACGCCACGGCACTGTCCAGATGAAAACCTATTGTAAGGACAGAAACATCTTAATGAAACGCAAATCAGGCTTTTGCGTGCACTGGTATATCCCTATCCCATTTTTGTTCGGCACACATGGAGACATGAACCTTCACAGCAAATCTGGAAAGAAGAATGCAAGCCATGGAAATGAAATGTTCCACTAGATACTAATTATCAGATGCTCTGATCACATCACCAATCAGCAGTCAACAAGAGGGTCAAACCAGCAGGCAGTATACAGAACCACACAAAGACCTACGATATTAATTAGGAAAAAAAAACCTTCATTGTATGGCCATATAACCAGATCCACTGGTCTTGCTAAACCAGTCGTACAAAGAACTGCCAAAGGAAGAGAAGACAGAAGAAACGATGGACTGTCAAAAACTGCAGAGTGGACGGGGAATTCATTTGCAGAGACCCAGGCTTTGGGGACACAACCGACAGAACGAACCGAGTGAACTATTCATCAGTATGGTACCTTAGTGGACTTTCCACGGAGATAAGGGAGAGAAGAGTAGAGAGCAGAAGGTTCACATTTAATCATGTTCAAGGTGTCTTTCTTGTATTAAAGATCACTCACAATTGTACGCGCGTGTGGTATTGCATCCCATTGATGTTATTTTGGGGACAGAGCAAAAAAAAAAAAAAAAAAAAAAAAAAAAAAAAAAAAATCAGGAGACAGACGAGAACAATCCCAGCTTTAAAATTTCACAGACGTAATGAGGCGGCTCTGAACTTAATCTGGCGATTATGGCCCGGTCTGTCAGTTTCAAGAGAAAATCTGACAGCCCGGCACGGCAAAGACAATGGATGTTATTCTGATTTATAGAGTCTGAGGGGAGCGAGTGTTAAGAGAGAGAGAGAGAGAGAGAGAGAGAGAGAGAGAGAGAGAGAGAGAGGAGGGAGGGAGAGAGGGAGGGAGAGAGGAGGAGAAAGGGGTAAAGGGAAGGAGTAGCCAGGGAATGATGAAGAGGAGAAGGAGGAGAAGGGGAGAGAGACAAAGAGAGAGACAGTTGGGAGGAGGGGGTGGGGAGGAGGGAGAAAGAGAGGGGAGAGGAAGGGAGAGGTCGAGGGGAAGAAGTAGAACGGGGAGGAGAGGAAGGAAGAGGCAGACGAGGAGGAGGAAGAGAAGTGAAGAAGGAGGAGGAGGAGGGAGGAGAAGTAAGGTGATATGGAGAGGAGAGGGCAGGAGAGGACGGAGAGCGAGCGAGAGAAAGATGGAAGGGATGGTGGTGTAGGGATGGGGGTTGCAGACATCACAGTTCCAGATGAGCGTTGTCGCGTCCATTAACTGTTTATCAGTCCACCCAGAGAGAGAGAGATAGAGAGAGAGAGAGAGAGAGAGAGAGACAGACAGACAGACAGACAGACAGACAGACAGACAGACAGAGAAGAGACGAGACAGAGACAGAGACAGACAGTGACGGGCGGGGGCGCGCGCGGCGCACACACAGAAACAAGAGAGAGAGAGAGAGAGAGAGAGAGAGAGAGAGAGAGAGAGAGAGAGAGAGAGACAGACAGAGAGACAGAGAGACAAAG
>CM065723.1:7809250-7844250 GCA_033310375.1 Conus canariensis | reverse complement strand
CTTTTATTTACAATACAACCATTCACTCGCACTAGCACTCCAGACGGGGTAAGGACTCTAACAAAGAAGAGAGAAGATAGCCGAGAGAGAGAAGTGGGGCATAGAAGAGGAAGGCATTACACAGAACTAGCTGTCTTAGGGGACAGGGTAAATTGAAAAGAACAAGGAAAAAAAACCACTCCCAAGTACCCCAGGATCCTGCTACTATCCCAACCTAACCCGCTACAAGGACATTCAGCAGAATGACGGAAGAAAGATAGTTCTAGAAACAATACTATCTGATAGGACCTACACAGCGAGAATTAAACTAAAAGCGAATCGGTGACAGCCTTTAAACACACACACACGCCAGACCCACATTTATACCACACGAAACGGTAACTTAACTCAAGAGTCTCTGACTGAGGAGGTTGGCAGAGGGAGGTGGATTTTGTAGAGGTGAAGGTCGTTGTTGGCTTGTCTCCTGGTCAGAGGTGAAGCAGCTGTCTCGGAGAAGTAGAAGAGTTCACCACCGCCAGTTCACAAGGTTTGAACGAAGGCTGGTGCTGGAGTGAAGGTTGACTGCAGGGTCCGCGGATGCTGGTCGCCCAGCCAGCCCAAGAATGGAGGCTGCAGCTAAAAGAAATGGGCGAAAAATTCCGCCCTACGGCGGAGATCAGTCTCCAGACAAGAAATCACCGCCCTACAGTCCTTGTGGCAGTCAATGTGTGGCAACGTAGTGTGTCTGGCAGTGCGTCACAGTATCAAGGGTCACAATATAGTAAATAAGATCAACAACGTCGTTTTTGTCACTACAAAAAGGACAAATAAATTAGAATAACTTCTTTCCTTTATTTTCCTTTAGTTGACCTGTACTAAGGACACTTTCCTTAGTCAATAAATACAGTTAAAAGTCCATCCACATTTCTGTCACACAAACATATAGAACACCGGACACGAAGAGAACGGAACCAAATGTAGGGGCGATATACAGCGAGAATTCCTCGCTCCCCGGCCTAAATGTTTAGCCGTTCGCACGCTCATGCGTTCCACGATCCGTCCCGTGTCTATGAAACGTAAAGGAAAAATGAAACTAACATCTCTGATATCCTATCCGCCCAGAATCACATATTGAACTAAAGAAAATATCTATCACATAATTCAAGTCTGATACGACTTTCAGAAAAGAGGGGAAATAAGTATTGACTCAACCCGAGTAAAGAAAAACAAAACAAAACACAATTAGCTTCCATTGACCGAAATGAATGGATATTGTATAGTTAGCCATTTCCAACTTGGTCCGAAGCGACAGAACTCTAGCCGCTAAGGACGGAAAACGCAATTAAAGACCATGCGTTTCTCCAGTTTTACAACAAGGACATAGGTGCATATCCCAACACCAGTTTCATACTTGCTCCCCCGCTTAGAGCAGTTACACACAGACAAGGTGTGCCTGAGCCAACAGCACATGTAGGGAAGAGGAAAAACCTCTCAACCGCTGAAAGGCTAGACAACCAAAATGAAACAATACGCTGTCCAAAACGGAACATATACTTACCAGAATGGCGGGTGGGCGAGGTGACGAATGGTCCACTTCCAGGTCCAATGAAGGGTGGAAGCCAAAACCGTGATGGTCCACACTGAAGTGGACTAAGGTCAGGGACGACCTAAGGTGCTTCTTCCAGCTGGCAGGGATAGGGATCCCAGAGGTGACAAGTGGAATTCTTTCCTACCCACCGAAGGGTGAAAGACAGTTCCACGCAACGCACGCTGAAGTGGAGTCAAACAGGAAGGCTCCAGCTGGCAGAGATAGAGATCTCTTCGACTCGAAGGTCCGTAAGCGAGTGCCACACCACTAGCCTAACAAAGCTGGCAACAGGTTAAAACCACTCACCTGTGGCACCTGACATCAGCTGATGCACCACGTGAAAAGCGATAAGCATAAGGATTTATGCCGAACACAGGGCCCTGTACTGGCCGGCCTAAAAAAACCCGCAACTAGAAGCTAAAGAAGGGAACTATGACAAAGACCAGAAAAAGAAAGTTTTAAAAGAAAAATGGAGAGAAGTATTGGAGGATGGGAGCGAAATGCACGGACGTAGCGTACCCAGGGTAACAGAAACAGCTCACTGGTCGACACCCGGCCAATGTAGTAAAGAAATCACTGGTAACACTCCAATTTACACTGGGTTTAAAAAGAAACGATTTATCTTTTCAACTAAAAGTATGTACGTCCGTGACAACACCCCCCAACCAAAGAGGCTTGTGCCACTCAGGCACAGCCTATCACAGCCTCCAATACGTTCTGTACACTCTTACACTCATGTAGACCTTCGTCACTCAGACTGATAGATCTTCCTGAACCTTGACTTACTACTTAATACGGCTGAGGTAATCAGCCTTCATCATCATCATCTTCATAGTCATCATCACTGTCATGCAGCGCCTCTCTGGGTACACCACTGCTAACCGGGGCACTGGAGATGGGTAGACAAGGTGGTGGTGCTGAGGGCGATGAGCAGGACGACTGCTGCTGTAGTTGCTGTTCAGGGACTGCTGGAAAGCCGTGCGCGCTATGTCCTGATGCACTGTGTCGGCTGGCTTCATCTGCAGCTTGAATTCCTCCAGGTCACCGCCTGGGTCGATGACGTTCAGTGTCTGAAAGCACTGTGTGTAGAGCTCCAGGGTCCTGGCATGGAAGACCAGCTCAACGTTGACAAACTCTCTCAGCACTTTCATGTTGGTGATCTTGGTCTGAAAGCTGTGAACCTGTTGCTCCAAGGCGTGCTGACTGCGAGAAGCTTCTACACTGGCCTTCTGTAGATCTGATTCCACCTGCACAATTTGCTGTCGGTTGGTTCTGTGGCGTCTTCATCTTGATCTGTTCCAGCTTCCTCTTCTGCACTGCTTCCTTGGACTGGGCATTGAAGGTTCCTTTCAAGTCATTCTTGGTCTGTTCGCACAACAGTCCGTAGTCACTGAGATTACACACCACTTTCTTTTCTAGTCGATTCACCTGAGCGTCCTTGTAGTCCTTAACATCCGAAAGACTTTCAGCACAATTACCTTTACGTAGAGAAGGGTTCCATTTCTCATATTCTGCGTATTCTGCTATCTCCCTACATACGTGGTCACTTTTGTTATGGAGACGTGCTGTTTTACGTGTGAAGGAGACAGAGCTGTCACACAGCTGGCCCAGGTGTTGCTCTATGGCTGTGAGGCGGCCCTGGTTGGTCTTTGATTCCCTCTCACTCGCTCTCATTTCAGCGCATGTTCGATTCACTTTGCGTCTGCTCCTTTGCTTTGCTAGCAATGGTTTTCTACTCCTCGAGGGTGCAGAACCTGCTGATGTCAACGCCACAGGCATCCTGGTGTTCCGGCCCTTCGGAGTAGTTCGTTGGTGAACATCACAGCTGCGACCGCACCTTTTGACGTTCTTCACCACTCCTGGCCAGTAAAAGTCTGGCTGGATTCTCTCCGGTGTCGGACATGTCCCCAAATGTCCTGCCATAGGAGTATCGTAGCCTAGGCGCATGACCATACTGCGGAGTGCTTCTGGTGCGACTAGCTGAGTGGCAGATGAAGTAGGTGATGTGAAACGCCTGTGTACAAGTCCTTTGCGTTTCACAACCTCTACCGCACTGCTGCAGGACGCCCTTGCTGGCTTCCCAACCAAACTCCGGATGTTGTTGAGGGATGGATCCTTTGCTCGCAAACTGCGTACAGTTGAGGGATCCATGATCAAGGTGTCAAGCTGAGATAGGGGCTTCAGGAGGGGTTTCAGGGCCTCTTTCTCTCTCTGTGCTTGGGAACGCGTGGTTGCAGCCACAAACACCTCAGGTGGCAACTCTGATGATACCTCCTGGCGTTGACCATCCCCAAAGCGCACTGAATTGCCTATCAGTAGGGAATATGCAGGACGCTGAAGGGTGACTGCCCATACCTTCCCTTTAAAGTATTGCGTAGAGACATCTACCAGTACAGTAGATCGGGTTGCCCTGAAGGATGATTCGATCCCTGACACCTGGCATTCTTCCCCTCGAGACGCCTCTCTTGGGACTAACTGTTCATCGATGAAGATTGCTGTAGCTCTGGTGTCCCTAATAGCCTCTACTATCTTGCCACACACCACCGACGGGAAGGTAGGATATGATGGGGTCGTGACTTTGTTCTCTCCAAATGCCACCCTAACGTGCGAATCGCCGGGTCTTGTTTTGCCCTTCCTCTTGGGACAGTCCCGAACGAAATGTCCCTTTTCCCCACAGAGGAAGCAAAAATCTTGGGCTTGGCTCCGGCGTTCCTGGAATTGCTGGGGACATCGTTTTTGGAGGGTGACCACGGTTTGAGGTCACGTGGTTCCCGATCGGCGAGTTTCCTACCTGCTTCTGGGGTAGGCATTCGATAGTGGCGCCGCGCATCTGCGAAGGGTTCGGCTATCTCGATTGCCCTGGCGAATGTCTTAGGTTTTTCCTCACCCAACTTAAACTGTAGTTCCTGGGATACAGAGTTCATAAGTTGCGCCAGGAGGAAACAATCCTTCATTTCCATTTCTGAGGCTTCAATCTAGTATTCCATAGTGCGCCAGAGGCGATCCCCGAACTGGTGAAAAGTCTCCTCTGAAGGTTTCCTCATCATGTGAAACTGCTTTCTGTAAGACTCGGAAGTCATGTGCAGTCTCCGGCGAAGAGCCGCTTTTAACTCCGTATAGGAAGCTCCCGGTGGGATGTCAACAAACGCCTCCTTGGCCTTCCCCGTCAAGCTGCTGATGAGGTTAAGGGCCTTCCTCTGCTCAGTCAGCTGGTACGCAGCGGCTACCGCCTCAAAATGCTCAATGTAAGTGTCTATGTTGTCGCTAGCGCTATACACTGGCATGTGTAGCATGGGTGGAGCCACCGGAATACCCACGCCCTGATGAAGATCCGTCATTTCCCGATGAACAAGAGCCATGCTCGGAAGCAACCACAGACTGTGCCTCCTCTCGTTCGGCAGCATCCAACTGTTGAACTAGCTCGGCCCGAAGTCTGTCTCTTTCCTCCGCCAGACGAGCCTCAAAGCCCAACTCTTTCTGTTTCTGGGCCTTCCTTTCTAACTGTTCTCTCTTCTCTTTCGACTCTCTCTCCCGTCTCCTTTCCTCCATCTCCTCTCTCCATCGCCGTTCCTTCTCCTCCCTCTCCAATCTTTTCTCTCTCTCTCCTCCCTTTCTCTCCATCTCCTCTCTCCATCCCGTTCCTTCTCCTCCCTCTCCAATCTCCTCTCCTCCATTTCCAGCTGCCACCTTCTTTCTTTGTCTTCTTTCACTCTTTTCTCCTTGGCCTCTCTCTCCTCCCTTTCCAGTCTCCTCTCCTCCCACTCTCTTCTCTCTCTTGCCTCTCTTTCTTCCCTCTCAATCCTCATCAACAAGAGAGGATCCATGGGCGCTGGTCCAGGAGGATGAGGCATAGGCGAAGGCCGAAAGCGGAAATCGTCTCGAGGATACGGCATCGGAGGCCGAAGTCCCGAGACCGGAGTGGGCAGAGGTCGCCTTGGAGAGAGTGACCCAGGAGGGGTCATCTCCAGTATCGTGGTGGACGCTGCGGTGGCTGGAGGACGAGTCCCACCAGAAGAAAACGCGACCTGGGTAGTAGGGCCAGTCGTCGCCTGAGTCATGGGGCGTCCCATCCCCGGTAGGATTCCTGTACTACGAGTCTGAGAACGTGTGATCCGGCGCCCGTCGTCTTAGTGTTCCATAATTTAACGCACACCACATGACACACGAAGTCACCGAATCACAGAGTGATGCACAGAATTTACACAGCCCCGCAGAACCCTGACGAGCGAAATCCCACGAAGGTCCCCACGTGTGTGTTCACTTCGCACTCAGTACTACAGTGGACTACTTCGAAGGTTACAAAATAATTTAACCCCCAGGTCAACAGTATAGGACAACACTAAGTGGATATAAACCCAAGATCCTGTGAATAGTCGCTAAGTTTGAACAGAACTATCCCTAATTTCCAAAGGGAAGAAACGCACTATCTTAAATCAGCGAGTTATGTAGGGGTAACACCAGCACGATTGTTAACCCACACTCACCGAGAATGACAACACTCACTGAAAGATAATGAATAATAAAAAAAAACCAGCACTGGGATTTGTTCTAAGTCAAACACGCATAGGTGACCCTAACAAAACGCCAAAGTCAAAGTCACGAGGAAGTACCTCAATTCAACAAACCGAGAGTGGCTAACCAAGAATATTTCCTCTAAAGTCCAAGTTCTTCCAAGATAGAACCCCCAAAAGTTCAAGTACAAAAATGTGAACTGAAATTCTAAGCAAGCTCACAAAATATCAACCCCAATCCGTTGTATTGCAGCTATATTCCCACGAAAAGGAAATACGGAGTAGTAAGGTTCCACAAGTGTAACTATGACTAAGTGTAGTCAACAACAACTAACAATATTCCCCAAAACAGGGAAAGAGAAATGACAAAGTCCTACAGATATGACTTTTTGACTAAGTGTAGTCAACACCAACAAATCTTCAACCGTATGTTACAGTCTAAGGTATGTCTCAAGACAAAAGAGTAGTTTGAACAACAAAGTCAACAATATATGACTTTATGACTAAGTGTAGCCAATCCACAAAACCGTTCAAACTCGAAGAGAAAGAATGCTTCCACGAACTAAATTACAGCAAAGAGTACTGCCACACTAAGTTAGCCCCAACGAATTGAATCGCTTAACCCTGGCTAAGCTCAATAAGTAAAGCAAACTAACCTCTCCTTACCAAATGAACACCGAGTATCCGAATCCAATAACTAGCTAAGAGCTTGAGTTATTTCCCCTGAATTCCAACGCAGGAGATATCCAGTTATGTTTTTCACACTTCAGAGCGTTGAGAACAGCAATCTTCAAAAACCGACGGCCAGAAAACGTAGTCCGAGCTCAACAGTTTCTTTTCCTCTATGGAAAACAATGTCCAAACCTGTACCAATTCCGACACGACGTGGAATTAAGCAACAAATCGACAAGGCAAAAGCTTATTATTACTGAATAACAACAACTGCCCTTGTGCACAGGCGTGCCAAGAAACCAAAACAAAGTTACCACACCTGGGTAACAAACTTACATCCGGATCAAATGTTGATTTAAAAAAAATAAAACTTCAAAGACGTTTATCCAGCAAAGAGGCCAAAGAAATCACAAACCTATACAACTGGAATTTACGATTCAACGCGCTACTACAACCAGCAACCAATTTATCCAAAGAGAAAAACAACAATCCACAAACGCGCATAAGGCAGGGACGGACAATATGATTTTAAACGACCCGTACCGCCAGGTCAAACAGCTCACTTAGATTCTGCCGGTGTTACGGAGAATATTGACTGCGTAGAAATTTGACTCCCGGTTCTTTTTTCTCCGCAGAAAAATGAACCGTTCAATTTTCTACAGGTTTTGGAGTCAATATTCTACGGAGAATATTGACTCCTTCTGTAGAATATTGATCCCATGGTTACGGAGAATATTGATTCCCGTAGAAAAATGACTCCTGTGTCAATTTTAGTTGCTACTATGTTTGATTTGTAAGTATATATACGTATCTTGATAATTATTCATCCATCCCAATATTCTTATAAAACACACTGCTTGATTAATTTGTAGATTGTTTCAGTCGATGAATTTCAAAATTATCTATCATTATTATCATTAGTAGTAGTAGTATGTCATTATAATTATCTGTTAGTGTGAATGCACATGTTGACGTGAACGTGCGTGTTGGGTTAGCACACGGCGCTTTGGGCTACATTCATTTGGAACTGTGCCTGTTATCATCATCATCATCACTTTTGTTGTTGTTGGTGGATTTTTGTTTGTTTTATTGCTGACGCTGCTGCTTTTTCTACAACTATCACTGTTTAATGCAGATTGTTATCATGATATTAAGTAGAAACGAATAGATAATGACCACTATTGCAGTCTCTGGTCAAAGTCCTGTCATTGCGGCAAGTTCCAAGGAGCACAGCTTCGTTTGTCGGCTAAACGACATCCGTTTTCAGACTGTGAAGTTACGATAAAAGCGCATAAAGACTGGAACATGTCGCAGGACTTCTAACAGACGCCGACACGGCCAAGGCATTAGCTGAGTCAGTCTATGCTCAAGCCAAAAAGTTCAGCAACCGAGCTCTGAAAACAAGGAATCAAAGAATTTTTATGTAGTAATCAATAAGATTTCTCAGACTATGTTTTACACAAATGATAGTTCATTAAATGTTACAAGGGTGTGCTTTTGAGGAAAGGTTATCAGACTTGGCAGTAAACTTTCATTATTGGAACTTGCATGTTTTTTGAAAAATATGCCTATCTGAAATAAACTAGCAAAAGTATCTGGCTCTGGTAGCATGCAGGATGGGTACAGCCATGTTGGTTGATCTCCCATCAACAGGTCTCCGTATAATTATTTTGACAGTTTCGCAGCGTGCAGGATGATGCAGGTCGATAGATCACTATAAAATATGCTTGAAAGGATCATGGGTCGATGATTGACTATGGTCTGAACTTCTGTCCAATTTTTGAGAACCATATCAGCATCACTTCTCACACTCAGAGACATACAAGCACACATACCCTAAATACATAAGAACAAGCAAGCCAAAACATGAAATAAATGAAGTTTAAAAAGTAAAAATCAATCAAACCAGACAAACCCTGCAGAAACTGTGCATTTACAAACTCAGTAATAAAGTAAGTTTATACATAGATCTATCGACATGGAACCTATATTGCAGTGCAGATCTAATGCGCGGATCTACCAAACAATCCAGTCAGTGTGCTACGCAAATGCAACGAGGGGTTCATTATAATCTGACTTGAGTATAAACTGAACAGTTCGAATGATGAATTATTGGCAGAATAAATTTCCGACAATGTTCTCTCGGGGTTCAGTTTAGACTGGTCTCTGAACGACATGGATGCTGCCAAGATAGATGAACTGAGAAGTACATCGGAGAAAAGATCATACCAGACAGAATTAAAGAGTTCTGACACAACAAAAAGCAATTTTCGAAGAGACAGCAAGAAGTTCTTTCTTTCTGAGAGCAATGATCTGTTTTACAAGAATCGACAAGGCGACAGTCTGCGAGTTCTTTCCATAGAAGACAGGGACGAAGCGCTACTCAGTGTCCACGCCCATCAACACGGCGGCCACCTGGGTGTGAACAAGACATAAGTACGATATCATCCATTTCTATTTTATCGGTGTGTTTGTGTCTTTGCTATCTATTCCCTCCTCCCCCCCCCCCCCCCCCTTTTTTTTTTTCCAACAGTACTTTACAAGTAGACCCTGCATAATAATACTACTCTGCTAAACAACGCGGCCCTTACCAAAGGTTAAAAAGTATTGTTTGTTTCTGGCAACATGGCTGAAAAAATAGGGAAGGTCAGATTTTTTTTTAAAGACTTTTTTTTTAGCACAGAAACTACAAAATCTTACTTCTGCTGGAAGAAAACGGTTTGTCTCAAGAAGGAGAAAGACGACTCAAACTATGTTTGCAATCCTGGCGTACACTTTCAGCTAAAATAAATGTATGTCACTGCCAGCGTCAATTTACTGTAGTTTCCAAAAGCATGGTACTTAGGTCTTCCACAAAATCGACTTTCGATATAAGCTTGACTGCTTTTGTGTGTGTGGTGTGTGTGTGTGTGTGTGTGTGTGTGTGTGTGTGTGTGTGTGTGTGTGTGTGTGTGTGTGAGGAGAATTAAAGAAAAAGTCTAGGGTCGGCAGGGAAAATTTGGTAGGGTCGTGTGACCACAGACACACAACTTTTTTCTTTGGACAAAGCTCTTTGCTCTTTTTGACACGCGTTTTTGCGTTAGCTTACATGTGTTGCAAAGTTAAACTGTTGAAAAACCACAAAGTCTATAAACAGCAAAACTGGCACAGATTTCAAACACCATCATTCTGAGAGGTTTCGAGCCACACCATCTTCGTTTGCTACTTACAAACAACGTCACGAAAGTAAAGTGAAGTAAATATTGTGTCATGCTAACAAGACAGAAGGCCCAGACAGTTCACCAACTGCGTGCGGCACTTGTTCTTTGCACGCCACTCTGAAAAGACACAAAATCTGTTCGTCGTGACCTTTGACCATTACCACGGCTAGAGTTGCTTTAATGAGTTAATCCTAATATTTTACACACGCGCACGCACACACACACACACACACACACACACACACACACCACACGCACGCACGCACGCACGCACGCACACACACACGCACACACACGCACACACATTAAAAACATTTTTTTTTGTATGAAAGGCAAAATAAAGCCAGGAAACTTTCTCACTTGCTTTTTATTAGACAGTGAATGTAGTATTGAAGTCCAAACCAAATTGAAAATCCACAGCAACCTCCGGCTCTTTAGCTAGTTGTCTGTCTATCTCTCTGTCTGTACGAATTTTGGATGTAGGAATCGGCCAAGACAAAGATGAATCTTGTGCGAGACCAACAACACAAACCACTGTTATTACTGCTGCTGGTGCTGCTACGAAGACCCACACGCACGCACATGCAATGTGCACGCCAGCACACACGCACACGTACGCAGACACACACGGCTACAAATTCATGTTTCGCGCGCGCACACACATACACACGCACACATACACACACACACACGCACACGCACACGCACACCGTATTATAAACACAAAAGTTCATGTACGTCGACGCGATCACATCAACCAGGCTGCGGCACACATAATTACACTGTCACAATACATTCTAGCCAACGAGATCCCAATTCACAGATACACAACCATTCCTTCTTTGTCAATAGCAATATTATTTCCAACAACAAGTCAGTCAGACAAATGAAACAGAACGACACTGATTAAACATGACCAAATAAATACGTTAGACTTCTAGCTAAAGTCCCAAAAATCTACCATTGGCTACATTTTACACTTGGCGTCAAAACTACGCCAGATAATAATTAATCAATAATTAAATGACGAAATAATTCCCTAAAAATGAAGCTCTGAGTCCGATTGGGTGTTTTTTCTGGGTCCAGTACTTAGGCATATGTACTGCTCAAGGAACAGCCTGCTTGATATGTGATTTAAAGCAACAACATTATCACTTGGAAAGAAACCATCTAAAAGAGCTGTTCAGCTGCATGACTATCTTCACACACACACACACACACACACACACACACACACACACACACACACACACACACACACACACCACAATTGCAATTATAAAAGCCGCTTTACACGCAAGCACATGCCCATACGCGCAATTTAACATGGCCAGAGTGATCTGACCTTTCGCTCACAGACTTTATTTTTCTTTTGCGGTTTATGGTTGTGAAATACAACGAACCAACCAAGTTTCCTTTAGATCCGTTTTATAAATCCCAAGAAACAACTGTGAAGAAAAATTAACGTGGCCATTGCTACCTTGATCTTTGAGTCACAAACCCTTTTTTTTTTCTTTTCTTTTTTTGTGAAGGTGATAATTGTGGATAGCAACTAACCCACCAACTTTCGTTCAGATCTGTCCAATAGTTCCCGAAAAATCCCCGAGAAACAGCTACGAAGGAAAATTAACGTGACCAGTGACTTTCACCTTTGACCCATAGACCTGATCTTTCTTGTGAGAGTGATGAATGTGAAACGTGTACAAGCAATCCATCAAGTTAATTCAAGATCCATCCAGAATTTACGAAAAACAGCTTTTTTTTCTTTTTCTTTTTTTTTTTTTTTTGCGTACTGTCACACAAACACACACTGTGACAGACAAACGGAGCTGATAATTCACCAGAGTTTGCAAACTGCAACAAAATTGACACAGGAGTCATTTTTCTACGGGAGTCAGTATTCTCCGTAACCATTGGAGGCAATATTCTACAGAAGGAGTCAATATTCTCCGTATAATATTGACTCCAAAACCTGTAGGAAACTGAACGGTTCATTTTTCTCCGGAGAAAAAAGAACCGGGGAGTCAAATTTCTACGGAGTCAATATTCTCCGCAACACCGGCGACTGACGCAAACACGGAAGTACACGTGCACCAACACGGTCACTGGGGCACCGGGACAGAACCGACCCGACCAAAACGGAGTGGCCCGATGAGCGCACCGAAATCCCGTGCTGCACGATCTAGTTCAAAGGCGAGAACCACGTGCTAAAATCACTGCTCTGTAACTGAGTGGGGAACGGATGAGAGGGGGCGGGGCGACCGAAAAAAGACGCAAGTGGCTCTTTGGAAAGACACTCAAATGTATCGGAAGACACTACTCCCAAATTCTCAACATACGATTGACAAATTTTTCCAATCACCTCAATCACACAAATTAGTGTTGAACAATTAAGAAAGGACTAACATCAGCTAGATAGAAAAGCAAATAAACTGCTTGTATGTGCGCTAGACAGAAGAGGAAAGCCTATCAACTTAGGGCTAATCCCCTTAGACTAAACAACACAGATCCTACAACCTAGTGTGTAATAATGAAATAACACACACCACCAAGAATAAATAGTCTTTCCTTTTTTTGTGAACTGAAGTAGACAGACTATGTAAGACTGATTTTCGCGCAAACACGGTATCGGAACTAACGAAAGTGTCAAAGTTTGCCTTTTTAAACAAAGCACCAAATGCTTGGCCAGCCTGCCTAAACTTACCTTACTACCATAGTCGGCGTCTTGGGTACAGGCAAATGCAGACCCAAATCCTAAATCAGTACAAGCACTGATATCGACGACTCTGCACAAGCAAGACCTATTGATCCAAAGTTCAAAACCCCTTCTATCTCCACCCAAGTACCTATTCTAAGGTTATGAGAAAAGGGCGAACGGACTGTAGACCATAGCCAGCGGTACTAGACAAAACAAGATAAACATGGAGACGAACGCGGAACAGAAGCGCCGAAGGTCCGACCACGGAGCGCAGAACTCTACTGCCGACAGCACCCCCAAAACCGGTCCGCTCCAAGGGTTCCCTACTTACTCTAGAACCCACCCAACCAACCACCCGTTAATACATGTATAGAAGGATAGACAGGACTCTCAAGGGTCGGGCGGTAGTGTGTTCAGAGTGTCGCTTTTACACAATCACATACACATACCTGTACCCCGCATCTCCACCATAATTGTCAAGTGTGAGTACACCTGACAGGGGGGCTCTTATACAGGTAATGTGCAGTGGCAGAAACGGAGCGAGCACTCAAACCCTCACACCACCAGACCACAAGAGGACGTTTCAACAAAACTTATTTACAATACCACCGTTCACTCGCACTAGCACACCAGATGGGGTAAGGACTCTAACAAAGAAGAGAGAAGATAGCCGAGAGAGAGAAGTGGGGCATAGAAGAGGAAGACTACCCAGAACTAGCTGTGTTAGGGACAGGGTAAATTGAAAAGAACAAGAAAAAAACACTCCCAAATACCCCAGGATCCCGCTACTATCCCAACCTAACCCGCTACAAGGACATTCAGCAGAATGACGAAGAAAGATAGTTCTAGAAACAATACTATATCTGACAGGACCTACACAGCGAGAATTAAACTAAAAGCGAATCGTTGACAGCCTTTAAACACACACACGCCAGACCCACATTTATACCAAACGAAACGGTAACTTAACTCAAGAGTCTATGACTGAGGAGGTTCGCAAAGGGAGGTGGATTTTGTAGAGAGGTGAAGGTCGTTGTTGCCTGGTCTCCTGGTCAGAGGTGAAGCAGCTGTCTCGGAGAAGTAGAAGAGTTCACCACCGCCAGTTCACAGGTTTGAACGAAGGCTGGTGCCGGGGTGAAGGTTGACTGCAGGGTCCGCGGATGCTGGTCGCCTAGCCAGCCCAAGAATGGAGGCTGCAGCTAAAAGAAATAGGCGAAAAATTCCGCCCTACGGCGGAGATCAGTCTCCAGACAAGAAATCACCGCCCTACAGTCCTTGTGGCAGTCAATGTGTGGCAACGTAGTGGGTCTGGCAGTGCGTCACAGTATCAAGGGTCACAATATAGTAAATAAGGTCAACAACGTCGTTTTTGTCACTACAGAAAGGACAAATAAATTAGAATAACTTCTTTCCTTTATTTTCTCTTTAGTTGACCTGTACTAAGGACACTTTCCTTAGTCAATAAATACAGTTAAAAGTCCATCCACATTTCTGTCACACAAACATATAGAACACCGGACACGAAGAGAACGGAACCAAATGTAGGGGCAATACGGCGAGAATTCCTCGCTCCACGGCCTAAATGTTTAGCCGTTCGCACGCTCATGCGTTCCACGATCCGTCCCGTGTCTATAAAACGAAAAGGAAAAATGGAACTAACATCTGATATCCTATCCAGCCAGAATCACATATTGAAATAAGGAAATATGTATCACATAATTCAAGTCTGATACGACTTTCAGAAAAGAGGGGAAATAAGTATTGACTCAACCCGAGTAAAGAAAAACAAAACAAAACACAATTAGCTTCCATTGACCGAAATGAATGGATATTGTATAGTTAGCCATTTCCAACTTGGTCCGAAGCGACAGAACTCTAGCCGCTAAGGACGGAAAACGCAATTAAAGACCATGCGTTTCTCCGGTTTTACAACAAGGACATAGGTGCATATCCCAACACCAGTTTCATACTTGCTCCCCCGCTTAGAGCAGTTACACACAGACAAGGTGTGCCTGAGCCAACAGCACATGTAGGGAAGAAGTAAAACCTCTCAACCGCTGAAAGGCTAGACAACCAAAATGAAACAATACGCTGTCCAAAACAGAACATATACTTACCAGAATGGCGAGTGGGCGAGGTGACGAATGGTCCACTTCCAGGTCCAATGAAGGGTGGAAGCCAAAACCGTGATGGTCCACACTGAAGTGGACTAAGGTCAGGGACGACCTAAGGTGCTTCTTCCAGCTGGCAGGGATAGGGATCCCAGAGGTGACAAGTGGAATTCTTTCCTACCCACCGAAGGGTGAAAGACAGTTCCACGCAACGCACGCTGAAGTGGAGTCAAACAGGAAGGCTCCAGCTGGCAGAGATAGAGATCTATCCGACTCGAAGGTCCGTAAGCGAGTGCCACACCACTAGCCTAACAAAGCTGGCAACAGGTAAAAACCGCTCACCTGTGGCACCTGACATCAGCTGATGCACTACGTGAAAAGCGATAAGCATAAGGGTTTATGCCGAACACAGGGCCCTGTACTGGCCGGCCTAAAAAAAAAAACCCGCAACTAGAAGCTAAAGAAGGGAACCATGACAAAGACCAGAAAAAGAAAGCTTTAAAAGAAAAATGAAGAGAAGTATTGGGGGATGGAAGCGAAATGCACAGACGTAGCGCACCCAGGGTAACAGAAATAGCTCACTGGTCGACACCCGGCCAATGTAGTAAAGAAATCACTGGTAACACTCCAATTTACACTGGGTTTAAAAGAAACGATTTATCTTTTCAACTAAAAGTATGTACATCCGTGACAGTATGTGCGTGTGTATATGTGTGTGTGTGTGTGTGTCTGGTGTGTGTGTGAGTGTGTGTGTGTGCGTGTGTGTGTGTGTGTGTGTGTGTGTGTGTGTGTGTGTGTGTGTGTGTGTGTGCGTGCGTGCGTGCATGCATGGGTGCGTGTGTGTGTGTGTGTGCGCGTGTGCGTGCGCGCGTGCGTGTGGGTGTGTGTGTGTGTGTGTGTGTGTGTGTGTGTGTGTGTGCGCACGCGCGCACGCGCGTGCGTGCGCGTGAAAACATGAATCGCATATTGCCGAATTCTGTCACCTTCCTGGCGATTCGCGGTAAGCATTAAGCAACACGACCTTTCAGGAGCGGAACTTATTGTTGGGCTTTTTCCTGGGGGAAATTCCATCGATGGTCGCCATAAAACAGCAGAAGCCAGCTAAGTTCTGCCAGACAAACACAACGGCCGCAGACAAGAACCGCGAAGGCGTAACGAAGAGTCTCTTCTGCCGCTGTCAGAGCCACGGAAATGGGAATCTTTCTGACCTCTGGTCCTCCTCCTCCTCCTCAGCACCACAGTGGGGACAGACGGTGAGAGGATGCCGTGGTTGGACGGTTCATTGAATTTCTTTTGCTGAGGAAAGAACGGAGAGAGCTTTTTTCTGAACTGAATGACTTTGTCACGATGGGTGTCTCCGTAGATCAACAGCACTGTGGATGTCTCTGGTTTGAAGCCTTCGATTCTATCTATTTATCTGTCTGTCTGTTTGTCTGTCTGTCTGTTTGTCTGTCTGTCTGTCTATCTATCTATCAATCTATCTCTCTATCTAACTATCTATCTATCCATCTATCTACATGTCTGTCTGTCTTAGTCTGTCCGTCTGTCTGTCTGTGTCTGTCAGTCATGTCTGTCTGTTTATCAATCTTTATTGACCGAACAACTGAAGAGCGGAATAAAAGTACTGGTGATCAATCCTTGAAAAATGTTTGAAAACGTTGAGGAAAGTAGGCGTTAATCTACAGTAAGATTTATAGATCTGAATTTCACTTGTGAAAACACACACACACACACACACACACACACACACACACACACACACACACACACACAACACACACACAAAAATAGCGGGAGAGAGAGAGAGAGAGAGAGAGAGAGAGAGAGAGAGAGAGAGAGAGAGAGAGAGTAATAGTGTGGAAAAAGACAACAAGCACAGCTTAACAATTCTTTGCATGACAACGCAAAGAACTGCCTCAGAAAGGCATTAGAGTGTGGAGCGATGAACTGGAAATGGTTGAAGGTATTCCGGCTGTTGATGGGAAGGCTAAATGATTATTTTCTTCTTTTTTTTTTATAGACGTTTACTCGCTTGGGGAAAGTTTTCAAGTGTTACCGGTTTTCCTAATACAAACGCTTCTAACTCCAAATGCCTTTGGATTTTGAGCATAGAAACGACCTTGTGTTAAGTGTTTGTTAAAGTCCATCTTCTTGCAGATACATACACAAACAGAATCCCAAATATTACCATGCTTTACGTTACTCCCATATGATGAGAATGATCATTAACTTGTTTCGAAAAACAGTTTGTCAGTAAGCCCTGCTGACAGTACACCTTCATTCCTTTTCACACGGCTACAAGGTTGTACATAATCTTTAGTATCATCACAACAACATTGCTGTCTAGACTACAGGGCAGTTCATAATCTCCACTAATAGCATAACACCATTGCTGTTTAGATGGGCACAGGCTCGTTCATTATTTTCAGTAACGGAACAGCACCATCCGTTCATAGCTGGCTCCAAGGTTGTTCCTAACAATTGCTGACAGCATATGACTATTTCGTTTTAGATAGCAGCAAGGTTGATCGTAATTCATGCTAATACTTTGATGCCGTTTCTGCCAAGATCGCAGCAGTCTTGTTCGCGTAAACACAAACAAATAGACAAATAAAAGAACAAACCAAAACAAAGTTACACCAACCATATTACGTTCCAGTGTTCAGTTCTCGAACAATGCTCTCCAAATCCGTTTTCAGGAGCTGTAATGGAAAGTGGTTTTAGTATAGTAGTAACAACAACAACATCAACAACATCATCATCAACAACAACAACAACAACAAACAACAACAACAGCAATAACAACAAAACATCAATAACAACAATCGTCACCATCATCATCATCATCATCATCATCAAAATGAAAGTGGATATTTCTAAAATCTTTTTCTTTCCTATCTTGGAGAGGGTACGCAGTACGTAGTACGTCGTGACATACTTTCATGCATGAATGAGTGTAGGCGTACATGACACTTACGTCGTTCATTAGTCAGAACTAGACTGCCAAATTTTGCCAAGCATTTCTTTCCAAAAGAGTTTTCTCGGTACAGGATGAAAAGAAGAACGTCCAAGATTCCTGTCTCCAGCATCTTGTCATAAAATAACAGTGCAAAGTGTAGGGGTCTGATGTAAGCCATCGATTTATGCAGTTGAAGACTGAAGGAAAAGAAAAGAAAAGAAATTAAGAAGGGACGGAAGAAGGAAAACCGCAAAGAAAGACAAACATGAGAAGTAATGAGAGAGGAAAGTATAAATTAAAAAAGCAATATAAAGAGAAAGGAGAAAGGAACACAAGGGATGAGAGAGGAGAGAGAGAGGAGAGAGAGAGAGAGAGAGAGAGAGAGAGAGAGAGAGAGAGAGAGAGAGAGGAGAGCGTTAAAACATTAAAAAGATCGCGGCAGCGACAATCTCCGCTTCCCAGCATAGACCGGAACTTGCCCCAAGACATTTTCAGACAGTTTGAAACGCTCCGCCAACCTTTTGTTGATCTTTGCAGTCAGGGATGCAGGGCTGTTACTTGCCTGCATAGAACAACAGCTGACCTGGCCATCCAAGCTAGCATCAACAACAATCATAACAACCACAGGCGATGAATTAAGGTAGCGTGACCGCTCTGCTTTTCTGTAGCTTTTTGAGGCTGGCGGAAATGGAAGTCTGCTACCCTTCCGCGTCTTCATTAAAAGAAGAGTGCAGACCGAGGGAGCGGTTGTTACTTTTAGCAGCTTGTTTGATTTCCTTGGCTGAATAATGTGTAGGGAGTACTTCGTGAGGTTGCTTCTTTAGAAGAATGAAGTGCACTAATTTTTTTTCGTTTATGTTTTTTTTTGCCCGTTTGCAGGCTTTATTTCTCTAGTTACAGCATAGTTTTCTTTCCTGTTTTCCCCCATAAGCTGTTGTCTTTTTTATCATACGTTTCTCATATTGCTGTGCCAGTTTCATGTGTCCTAATACCTGTTTTTATAAACTTAAAAAAAAAAATTCATCAATATTGAATTGTTTTCATATCTGGTTTGTTTAGAGCGTGCATGCAATGTCTGTTCGGCGGATATTTTCTTTCATGTTTGTTGATGACATTGCCTTCTTTTTTCTTTATGAAAACGGGATCTTATTTTTTTGTTCATTTGGTTGTTTGTTTTAAATCTTGAATGAGTTCTTCAAGCCACGTTCAGATTATAGGACTTTGTGTTTGTTTTAAATCTTGAATGAGTTCTTCAAGCCACGTTCAGATTATAGGACTTTGTGTTTTGAGGGAAGAAGAAAGGAGCAAAACAGGGACTCAGAAACCCCACCATCCTCTCTTCCCTTCTCCCTGGTCTGCACCGAAGCCAGATTATATTTCACAACATCTATGCCTTCATCAAATCTGAAGAGTAATGATACATAATTGTTCTGCTTGTTTTTTTTTTCTGGATTTTTTTTCTTTTCTTCTTTTATTTGTCAGTAAGGATTTTTTTTCCTTTTGCACATATAAAAAAGCCAAAATACAAAGTATTACACAGAACAAGTTGACACGTAGCACTATGTAACACACAAGACAAAGCAGACAAGTAAATATATTCAACAAATAGATATTTTTATGACGTTACTAAACACTGGCATCAAAACTGCATAATGCCATGCTCCTCGGGTAGCAGTCAGCAGAATGATAACTAAACTTATTACTCTACCATCGCCTGCAAAACATCATCAGCGAGAGAACAAATAAACAAAACCTTCCTGAATGTGAAGACACCTTTTATTAGTCTGTCTGCGCGAATGGTCAGTGAAGTATTCTGTATTATGCAAGAGGTGCCCCCTTTGCCCCCCTCACCCCCCGCCCCTTCCAGCTCTCAGCGATGAATCCGATAACATCAGAAATATTTTCAAGAAGGAGAGAGAAGGAGGGGGACTTGACAAGTACGTGCTGTTGGATGCCACAGAGAAAGAGCGAGCGAGAGAGTACGAGTGATCGAGCGAGCGAGTGAGCAGGCGAGAGAGAGAGAGAGAGAGAGAGAGAGAGAGAGAGAGAGAGAGAGAGAGAGAGAGATTTTTTTTTACCTGTATAGCCATGGTGTGCGTACAGAGAGAGAGAGAGAGAGAGAGAGAGAGAGAGAGAGAGAGAGAGAACGAACGAACGAACGAATCTTTTTTAATGAGGGAAAAAGCGGAATAAGCACAAAATGGCTTTTTTTACATCCGGCCCTCAACAAAGGGAAATACATATAAAATGCAATAATAACATCAGCAAAACTAATCTAGAATTAAAGTAAACATACATAAACGCTATAAATAGACAGAGGAAATGGTTAACACAAAAGAACAGACGACAATCAATGCCTGGAAGAGAGAGGGAGAGAGAGAGAGAGAGAGAGAGAGAGAGAGAGAGAGAGAGAGAGAGAGAGAGAGAGAGATGAGAGAGAGAGAGACAGACAGACAGACAGACAGACAGAGAGAGAGAGAGAGAGAGAGAGACAGAGAGAGAGACAGAGACAGAGACAGAGACAGAGAGACAGAGAGAGAAACAGATGGGAGGGGAGGGGTCATCATATATAGTTCATGAAAAAATGGTTATTGGAAGATAGATAAATATATATACAATAAACATTATCACAACAATAAAATTATAACACATTTCTGGAAAAAGAAAAAAAAAATCATTGAACAGGCACCCCAACCTGTAAGCAAAGACAAAAATTTACACTTGACAAGCAGCACCTTTGGAACAATAGATGAAAGAGACCAGTACAGAGAGAGAGACAGACAGACAGACAGACAGACAGACAGAGGGAGAGAGAGAGTGAGAGAGACAGAGAGGGAGAGAGAGAGTTTAAGAGCATGAATTGGAAAATTCAGTCATTAGCTGGGTATGAAGTGCCCTTTTAAAGCTATATATGCTGGCATGAACATCAAGAGAGGGTGAAATGCGGTTCCACAAGAAGCCGCCAGAGTAGTGAAGACTGGTTTTAAACATATCTATTCTTGGACGGGGTATTACAATTTTATAAAAATGGCGATTTTCATTCAATCTAAATTTCTCTGTAATTGAAGGGGGAGCACGACCCGAAAGAATCTTAAACATGAATAAAGCTTTATTGAATTTAAGCTTCAAGTTTAATGGTAAAATATCCAGATCTGTATAGTCAGAGTATGATAACGTAACCGATTTTAACAAAACTAATTTCAGGGAACGTCTATAAAGACTAAACAAAGGTTTGAGTATATGATTACTTGCTGAATCCCAAATTGTAGATGCATAATTTATATGGGATTCAATATAAGCGTGAAAAAATATTTTACGTGAATGGCAGTCTAGGAAATGCTTTATCTTGGACAGCTGGTATATCTTTTTTGAAACTGTTTTGCACAAAGACCGTACATGTTCTGACCATGACAGATTGTTATCTATAACTACTCCTAAGACTTTATGACAGACTGTTTCTTCGATAGTTATGCCATTGATAGAAAGGGGTGTGCTCGTATAAGAAAGGGTTTGACGTTTTTGTCTTGTGGTTATGATCATATGTTTGGTTTTGACAGGGTTTAAACACATATGGTTTAATTCAGACCATTTGGTTAGCTGGTTAATACTTTGCTGTAATAACATAGATACTTTTTCTCCTTTGCGATCACACGTATGAACAGTAGTGTCATCAGCGAACATATCACAAAGCGCTGGGAGAAACAGGGGGAGATCATTAATATATATTGAGAAAAGTATGGGTCCTAGGACGGAGCCTTGAGGAACACCATGTTTGAGAGGCAAGATAGAAGACTGGCGTTCATGAATTGAGACAATTTGTTTTCTGTCGCTTAAAAACGAAGAGAGAGAGAGAGAGAGAGAGAGAGAGAGAGAGAGAGAGAGAGGAATGAATGCAAGAAACACACAGACAAGAGATCCAGACAGATAGAGATAGTGAATGTCCTTGTTTGGCCCAGATGGGTTTGTCCACCTCCACCGTCAAAATTTCTACTCGTTTATCCCCTTTCTCCCCCCCCCTCCCCCCCAAACACTCTCCCTCCATCCCACCCTCTCCTTTTCTTCCTGTAGGTATGGACGTACATATTTCTGCAGAGGTGTACACATCATTACCCTTCCTGTACTCTTGGCTAAGGCATCTAACAGAAAGAAGTTCCCTCATTGATAAGCCCCCCCTCCCCCCGCCCTAACCCCCCCCCCTACCACCATCCCCACAGTGTCTTACTGCCAACACCCACAGCAATCCAACCAGTGTCGCCTTGTCTCGTTAAGCTATGGCCCACACACTGCACGTGAACAAGGAGCTCAGGTCACTCACACTGGCAGGCCATGGTGTTTCTCTCTTCTCCGCTGTCGAGTCACTGTCACACTACTCTCTCTCTCTCTGCATTCCTGTACCGTTCTGTCCTCTGGATGGCTGGTGGTGGTGGGCTGAAGCGGGGTACAGGAGGTAGGAGGCGAATTGGAGGTGAGGGGATGATGGGGGGGGGGGGAGAGAGAGAGAGAGAGAGAGAGAGAGAGAGAGAGAGAGAGACAGGGCAGCAGAAGGAGACGTATTAGATAGATAGATAGACAGATAGGTAGGTAGAGATGGATAAATAAACAGAGACAATGAGGTAAGTAGATAGATAGATAGATAGATAGATAGATAGAGAGAGAGAGAGAGAGAGAGAGAGAGAGAGAGAGAGAAAGACAGACAGACAGATACAGAGAGATAAAGAGAGAGAGACAGAGACAGAGACAGAGGGAGAGACAGAGACAGAGAGAGAGAGAGAGAGAGAGAGAGAGAGAGAGAGAGAGAGGAAAAAAAAGGGACAGACACCTGACAGAATCAAGGACCGATTCGAGAAGAGAAAAAAAAACACATGGACAACAACAGGTGAGTCATTTTCGTTCTTTGTTTGTACTGTCTTAAATGTTAAATGTGATTTATTTTTTCGCCTGAAGAAGACCCAAGAGGTTGAAATGCATCGTGTCTTGTCATGTGCTTTGTTTGTCAATGTCATTGGCGGTAACTAACACCCTCTCTTTCTAAATTTTGCTACGTTCGCCGCCGTCAGTCACTCCATTTTGAAACCATGGCAGACAATAAAAAAAGAAAAAGCTCCAGACCAGCAGAGAAAGTACATGTACTCATGTAGCCCAGATGGATTTGCACACCCCTTCTCCCATATCTCCTTCACCCTCATTCCCTCAGTATCCTCGCATATATCCCTGCAGGTATACACAGAGATATTTCTACGTTGGTGTACGCACGATTGCACGTCCTCCACTCAAGGCTCAAGCGGTTAACTGACAGAGGTCCCCTTATTAGTCAGCCCCTCAGTATCTAACCACCGAAACCCACAGTGACGCAGCCAGTTTTACCCTTTCTCCTTAAGCTATGGCTCACACACTGCACGTGAACAAGGAGCTCAGGACAGACGACTAATGGGTCGCTCACACTGGGAGGCTTCTGGTGTTTTCTCTCTCCCTGTGATCAGCGTGTCCAACAAACTATTCTATCCAGATCCCTTCACTGTTTTGCCTTCTGGGTGGTCGGTGGTAGGAGTGAACGAGGGAGAAGGGGGCAGGAGGTAAGGGATTGATGAGGGATAAGAGGGGTTTGGTGTGGGATAAAAAAAAAAGGAGGAAAGAGAGGTGATGATGGTTGAGAGAGAGAGAGAGAGAGAGAGAGAGAGAGAGAGAGAGAGAGGAGAGAGAGAGAAGAAGAAGAAGAAGAAGAAGAAGAAAAAGAAGAAGAAGAAGAAGAAGAAGAAGAAGAAGAAGAAGAAGAAGAAGAAGGAGGAGGAGGAGGAGGAGGACGAGGAGGAGGAGGAGGAGAGAGAAGAAGAAGAAGAAGAAGAAGAAGAAGAAGAAGAAGAAGAGATACATTGCTCACAAAGTAACAAGAATGAGTGCATTGTTTCAATGAAAAAAGAGCAGCAAAAAACTAAATGAGAAAAAAAGAAGGCGTAAATTCTGACTAGATACGACAATCGTCTAATTACACCCATCGTCGCTATGCAGAAAACAAAATTTCGATTCAAATAAGAACATGTCTTTATGAACACATTTCAAGAGTATATTGATGAACAAACACTAATAAATCAATATTAAGAGAGAGCGAGACAGAGAGAATGAGAGAGAGAGAGAGAGAGAGAGAGAGAGAGAGAGAGAAGAGGGAGAAAGAGACAAAGACAGATACAGAGAGAGAGAGAGAGAGAGAGAGAGAGAGAGAGAGAGAGAGAACACCAACGGATGAACAAGCGAATCTCTTTTTAAAAGAGAATACAGGTAAACCACATAATCTGGCCTTCTTTCCCCGAGCCATAACAGCGACAACAGTAAGACATGATGGACTGCCAGGGATGTCCGCTTTAACACTATAGCTTCTGTTCATAGTGACGCTTTACTCAAGAGACCGGAAACAGCGCTGAAACAAACATGTCTCATGACCACGACTGGAATGTTGTTTTGTTTGTGGTCCTTACGCTTATTGATAGTATTTGTCGAAGTGCTCTAATTGTGTCCTTTACGTTTATAATTAGTCTTTGTCAAAGCGCTCCTATTGTGTCCTTCACATTTAAAGCGTAATGTTCCATCCTTCTTTGTCACTCTTCTCTGTTTGATAAAGTTTCGATGTCATACACGGAAATATAAATCGGTAGGCGTTATGCCGTTCATTCCGGTTATTTTTGTGTCAAGTATTTACCCACATTTTCATCTTCTTTCAAATCCTATTCTTTCTTTCTTTCTGCGTACGCAGGCTGGTACTCCTGCGGACACTGCCTGTATAGACAGGCAGTGGAGTTTTGTGTGTATGACCGTTTTTTTATCCCGCCATTATGAAATGAAACTTGTTGAATGAAGTCTCAGAATGTCTAAAAAAAAAAAGTTTCCAATCTCTTCCTTCTTTCCCACGTTCTCTACACAGAACTGGACCCATATAATTACTCTATATTCTTTCCGGTTACTTTGTCAGTAGGCTTCAATACCAAGAATTTCTTCCCAGCAATGTCTGACACATGCTTTCTTCATAAAAAGATTGTTTCAGGTCGTCATATCTTCTGTTTCTTCGTTTAATGAATGGACCGCTACTGCAATTTGGTGGTAACACAACACGAAACTTTCTGTGTGCGAAGGGCGTGCAGAATATATCTGTTGTGGGAAAAAAAAATCAAGGGAAGATGATGCCTGTCTTTCTCTTGGAAATAAAGTTTCCTTTTCTTGGTTCAGGGGTCAAGATCATTACACAATGCATGCATGAATGTCTTTTAATAAACAAACGTCACATTATGCCCAAGACATGTAAATCTGATTCAATCGATGACACCAAGTGAAATCGAACCTCTTGTAACATAGTGTCTGCATTTCAGACGCACCGTTTCACACCCATGTTTTGGCATTGTCTCCCTTTGACTGAAAGACTGATAGGGCAAAGTTGACCCGGTCCGGAAAAAAACATATCAATGGAACGTAATGTATGTCCTTCCATCGCAAGAAACACCTTTGCTCACTTTATGGGCCTAGAGATATAAAGCCAGATATTTGACTTGAAGCACTCAAAAGAACGACAATCGGGATATCGACTGTCTGCATCGTTTCACACGTACGTTTTGCCATTTTTTTTCTCTCCGTGATTGAACTGTTAAGTTGACTGATGGGGCAAAATTGCTTTGGGCATGCCCACCGGTGTCATTTGTCCTGTGAAAAAGGCGGGATCACTCTCGCTGAACGCCAGGTCGGACACAGATCACCTCCCTTGCAGATTTCCGAACGTTGTTTATTGTAAAAAGCGGATCAAGTTTTCGTTGTATCAGTGCGAGATTCAAATCAACATGTTTGTATTTGCTCTATAAGTGCTGTGTTTAAACACTTGCTTCCTGTGAGGTATATTTAGTGGATGACCCACACGCAGATGATACGCGATTCCATAGGTGTCCAGAAAGTTCCCGAAAAAGGGGATTCTTTGTGAAAGCTATTTCTCACTTTAGTTTTAGAATGTCCCAACATTTTTATTCATTCGGCTCCGTGACATTTTCCAAATTCTGTATTAAACAGGAAGTTATGGTGAGATTCGGGCTATTTTGATAGCGATCTGTAAATTTGTCAAATTAACACGTTTCCTTTCAGGGACTGTTGTTTTGACCATGTGAAGCATCCACTGTGATTGTAACTGCACACTGTAGCAGAGTCACCTTTACTGTGAAGCATCCACTGTGATTGTAACTGCACACTGTAGCAGAGTCACCTTTACTGTGAAGCATCCACTGTGATTGTAACTGCACACTGTAAAAGAGTCGCCGTCTCCCCTGTGTAGCTGAGATTCAGACAAAGAATGGAGCTAGATGTTGTTATTCATTCCAAGTAGGGTTCTCCATTCATTGAACCTTCAAAGGCCGGGAGTTTCTTTTGCCATTGTAGCAAAAGTATTCATTATAAGGCCTGCACGTGTCCCCTCCATCTCTCCTTCCCTCCATCTCTCCTTCCCTCCATCTCTCCTTCCCTCCATCTATCCTTCCCCATCTCTCCTTACTTCCATCTCTCCTTCCCTCCATCTCTCCTTCCCTCCATCTCTCCTCACCTCCATCTCTCCTTCCTTCCATCTCTCCTTCCCTCCATCTCTCCTTCCCTCCATCTCTCCTTTCATCCATCTCTCCTCCCCTTCATCTCTCCTTCCCTCAATCTCTCCTTCCCTCAATTTGTCCTTCCCTCAATCTCTCCTTCCTTCCATCTCTCATTCCTTCCATCTATCTTTCCTTCCATCTCTCCTTCCCACCATCTCTCCTTTCCGCCATCTCTCCTTCCCTCCATCTCTCCTTCCCTCCATCTCTCCTTCCCGCCATCTCTCCTTCCCGCCATCTCTCATTCCCGCCATCTCTCCTTCCCCCATCTCTCCATCTCTCCATCCACCCATCTCTCCTTCCGTCCATCTCTCCTTCCCTCCATCTCTCCTTCCCGCCATCTCTCCTTCCCTCCATCTCCCCTCCCCTCCATCTCTCCTCCCCATCTCTCCTTCTTTCCATCTCTCCATCCCTCCATCTCTCCTTCCCTCCATCTCTCCTTCCCGCCATCTGTCCTTCCCTCCATCTCTCCTCTCCTCCATCTCTCTTTCCCTCCATCTCTCCTTCTTTCCATCTCTCCATCCCTGCATCTCTCCTTCCCTCCATTTCTCCTCCCCTCCATCTCTCCTTCCCCCATCTCTCCTTTCCTCCATATCTCCTCCCCTTCATCTCTCCTTCCCTCCATCTCCCCTTCCCTCCATCTCTCCTTCCCTCTACCTCTCCTTCCCCCATCTCTCCTTCCCTCTACCTCTCCTTCCCTCCATCTCTCCTTCTTTCCATCTCTCCATCCCTGCATCTCTCCTTCCCTCCATTTCTCCTCCCCTCTATCTCTCCTTCCCCCATCTCTCCTTTCCTCCATCTCTCCTCCCCTTCATCTCTCCTCCCTCCATCTCTCCTTCCCTCCATCTCTCCTTCCCTCCATCTCTCCTTCCCTCTGCCTCTCCTTCCCCCATCTCTCCTTCCCTCTACCTCTCCTTCCCTCTACTTCTCCTTCCCCCCATCTCTCCTTTCCTCTGTCTCATCCCTAATATCTTTTCTTTTAAGGAATCATTACCACACTTCATAGCAATTCATGACCTGGATCGGCCATGTTCAACCCATTCCTCACGCGTGCGAATGCCTATACACGCAGCACATTGAATCATTTTATTGAGGTGTTCTGCGTTTTAGCTTGACAAAGGTTTTGAATAAACCGAAAATTTGCAATGTACACTGTGTTGGTTGTTTTTTTACTATTGAGTAAATCATTTTTAGTAAGAAAACTGTTTTGTTTGCTTCTTGTTTTAATCTCGGAGGATGAAAGAGAAAGGAAAAGATGCAAAAGAAAAGAAGAGACAAAGAGAAAAATGTAGGAACGCAAGGAAGAAAGGATAAAAAAGAAACATGGACGCACAAACCCAGGTTAGGACACACAGAAATTAAGAAATAAAGGGGAGGTGGGGGGGGGGGGGGGGGGGGGGGGGAGGAGCAAGGGAGAAGAAAAAAAACAAAATCAATGAGAAACAGAAAAATAAACATGGAGAGAAAAAAAAAAAGAAAGACATGATGTGCACTTATTCTTGAAATTCATTTTTTTTCTCCTTGTTGTTATTATCGTTGTCGTCGTCTCTTGTTGTTGTTGTTGTTCTTCTTCTTCTTCTCTTCTTCTTCTGCTTCATTTTTTTTTCTTGTTGTTGTCTTGATTGTTGTTGTTGTTTATCCTCCTTGCTACCCTCCTGCTCATAATTTCTGATTCAAAGGGAAAACAAACAATTAAAAATATCAACGTTGAAATTGAAAATGCGTTAGCATCTCCGCAGAAACATTCTCTCTCTCTCTCTCTCTCTCTCTCTCTCTCTCTCTCTCTCTCCTGCCCCCACCCCCCCTCTCTCTCTGTCTCTCTGTCTCTGTCTCTGTCTGTCTGTCTGTCTGTCTGTCTGTCTGTCTGTCTGTCTGTCTGTCTCTCTCTCTCTCTCCTGCCCCCACCCCCCCTCTCTCTGTCTCTCTGTCTCTGTCTCTGTCTCTGTCTCTGTCTCTGTCTCTGTCTCTCTCTCTCTCTCTCTCTCTCTCTCTCTCTTTTGGGACCGGGCCACTGTTGGTAATGTATACGAAAGACATAAGAGACACAGAAAGAAAATGAGAGTGGGAGGGCAGAGAAGAAGAAATTGCCTCGAATGTTATGAATTTATTGACGTGATAAAAACGATGTAGCTATCGGCTCCATTATTGCTATTTGATTTTTAACTTAATCACATGTTGATATGTCTGTTATTACTGTTTCCATGGCAATGTCGTGCTCATCGTCATGTTGAAATGTACATGTGAGGCGTTCTGGCATCGATTTAAAGTAGGTGTTTTCTTATTCTTTCAATGTACAAGATAAAGAAGTTTCTTAATAATCACTCTTTGATATTTGCATCACACACACACACACACACACACACACACACACACACACACACACACACACACACACACACACACACACTCACACACACACACACACACACACACACACACACACACACACACACACACACACACACACACACAAAACAAGAATTAGAGAAAATGCTCTCTCTCATACAGAGGCAGAGAGCATTTTCTCTCATTCTTGTTTAGTTTTGGTTTGTCTTCTTATTTATTTCTCTTTCCTTTCTCTCGTGTCTTTCTTTCGTTCTTGCTGTCTATGCCATCCCTGACGTTATTGTTGCTGCTGTTCTCCTAATTTTCTCCTTGTTGTTGTTATTATTATCGTTGTCGTCGTCTCTTGTCGTTGTTGTTGTTGTTGTTGTTCTTTTTTTCTTGTCGTTTTGCTTGTTGTTGTTGTTTATCCTCCTTCCCACCCTCCTGCTCTTCTTCCTCCTCCTTCCCCTCTTCTTCTTCTTCTCTCTTCTTCTTCTTCTTCCTCCTCCTCTTCCTCTTCTTCTTCTTCTTCTTCTTCTCCTCCTTCTTCTTCTTCTTCTTCTTCTTCGTCCTCCTCCTCCTCCTCCTCTTCTTCTTCTTCTTCTTCTTCTTCTTCTTCCTCCTCCTCCTCCTCCTCCTCCTCCTCTTCTTCTTCTTCTTCTTCTTCTTCTTACGTGTAGACGGGGATGCCTGGGTCTGTGGTCTCTTCTTCTCCTCTTCTTCTTCTTCTTCTTCTTCTTACGTGTAGACGGGGATGCCTGGGTCTGTGGCGGAGGACCTTACTCCTTCGTTACCACGGCCAGGTCCAAGACATCCCAGGTTTCAATGTTATCTGGCAAGACCAGGACAAAGGTGGGAAAAATGATTTGCATTTAAAACTTGATGATGAAATCCACTCCTCAAATCCTATTTGCCTTCCGGACAGTGAGGAGCTTGCGCTCACAAAGGTGACCATTTTTTTCAAAAATGAACAAAAACTGAAAATAACTGTTTACTATTCCACATTCAAAGTTTTGATACAGGGGAAAAGTTGTATGCAGTGGATAAGGGAAGAATTCAGAATTCTGAAAGAGCTAGTTGAGGCCCTCTACGATCAGCACGCGGGTCGAGAGGCCTCTATCAAGGCCATCAAATCTGTGCCTCTCCCTGCTCAGATCTTACAGATTACACTCCCCGCACTCTCGTCCTCCACAGCCTTATCCACACCTTCGTCTCCCACACCCTTGTCAACACCATTGTCCTCCATTCCATTGCCCTCCATTCCATTGTCCTCCTCATCAGTGTCCTCCATTCCATTGTCCTCCTCATCATTGTCCTCCATTCCATTGTCCTCCTCATCAGTGTCCTCCATTCCATTGTCCTCCTCATCATTGTCCTCCATTCCATTGTCCTCCACATCACTGTCCTCCATTCCATCACTGTCCCCACCATTAACCACACCATTGTCATCCACACCATTGATCACACCATTGTCATCCACACCATTGACCACACCTTTGTCATCCACACCACTGACCACACCATTGTCATTCACTGTCCCAAGTAATAGCATCACACCATTATCTACACCATTGCCCTCTGTCCCCCAAAACAATATCTCGACCTGTGAGGTATTGCTCCGAGAGTGTTCTAAGCCCTGTTCTTCCTTGCCTATGGGGGGAAATACTTCTGGACTTACAAATGCTAACTTCATGCTTTTGCAACAACAGATCTCTGTCCTAGAAAGGAACATGTCAATTCTTTACAATGAAAATAAATCAATGAAAACACAACTGACCACTGTACAGTTTGAACTCAACACTTTGAAAAGCCAGCACACTCCCACATCTTCAGTTTCCACACAGACAAACATTCCACCCCAAGATACTGTGGAGGAGATTTCTATTCCTGTTTCAAATCGTTTCTGCATTGACAAAAAGATTGAAGAAACTGCTTCTCCCAGTAAATCCTGTTTCCAAATCGTGAAGAACAGAAAAAAAATCAAACCTGATACTGATGATATGGTCCTTAGTCCCTCTGGATCACCTCGTAAAGCCGTCAATACTGAACGATCACCTTCTGACATTTTGTCAACCCTCTCAGTCCTGGACAAGGCAACAAGCGTACTGATTGGGGACTCACTGATCAGATACATAAACCCCAGACTAATGACAACTACAGGTAACTTTCTGAATAAAATTTGTGTACCTGGGATGAAAATTTCTGATCTTTTGCACTGGCTTGATACGTTAAAAGAAAACAAAAAAGTTCACCATGTAACCATTCATGTGGGTGTGAACGATTGTCCGTCAGGGGCCATTACAGAAGATACATGGGACACTCTTCTGTCCAGTGTTCGACGTGCTTTCCCTGAAGCATGTATACACATGAGTTCCATAGTTCCTGCTGTCGATGATCATAACCTCAACAACACAATTCTTCCTTCTAACAAAAATCTGTCTGCCGTGTGCAAACGCTGTGAAACCCTCTTCATCGATCATTTCCCATCATTCAGACCCCCCTCAAAACGGAGCCTCTATCATGACCATATTCATTTAAACAAAACCGGAACTGCACAATTGGTTCTGGACCTCAAAACAGCTGCTGATACAAAACATTCATTAGAGAGCTCTCGTTCTCAAAGCACAGCAAGCTCTGGAAAGTCATCAGCATTCAGAAATCACAGAAATGTTCAGAATGACAGTTACAACACAACTTCTTTCCACCGTTCCAGTCAACACAATAGAGCGTATCGTCACTCAAACTCTGTCTATTTACCATCCTTCCATCATCGCTCATTCCCACAAACTGTGTCTTACAGTGAAATCCCATCAACCGTACCCTGTCATGACCTTCCACTAAACGCCGCTCACCCTGATCATCCTGCATCCGCAATTCACCATGATTTCTATGCATCTGCCCCTCATCCTGACTATCATGCATCTGCCCCTCATTCTAACTATCATGCATCCGCCCCTCATCCTGAATACCCTGCAGCCTCCGATCGTCATAACTACCCTGCAGCCGCCGCTCACCATGAATACCCTACAGCCAACCATGACTACCGTGCAGCCTCCGCGCACCGTAACTACCCTGCAGGCGCCGCTCACCGTAACTACCGTGCAGCAGCCGCTCACCGTAACTACCCTGCAGGCGCCGTTCACCGTAACTACCCTGCAGGCACCACTCAACGTAACTACCCTGCAGGCGCCGCTCACCGTAACTACCCTGCAGGCGCCGCTCACCGTAACTACCCTGCAGGCGCCGCTCACCGTAACTACCCTGCAGGCACCGCTCACCGTAACTACCCTGCAGGCGCCGCTCACTGTGTCTATCCTGCTGGCGCCGCTCACAGTGACCACCATGCAGGCGCCCCTCGCCATGACTACCGTGCAGGCGCCCCTCGCCATGATTACCGTCCAGCTGCCGCTCACCATGACAACCCTGTAGCCGCCGCTCACCGTGTGTTTCAACAGACGTCCCCTCACCGTGTGGGGCGGCGCTACAACATCTACTCGCGGTCATCAAACAGAAGAAACGACAGTCACAATTTAGACCAAGTAAATCAGTTCTGTGATTCAAGTCTTGGTCACCAAAATATAAATGTTGACCTGTTTCCCGGACATCCAACTCCCTTTTCCAGCCTGCCTCTCTGTTACTCAGCAGACTGCTTTCCCCCTCTGATGCCCCACCCCCAAATTAATTCTCTTATTTAGTAGGGGTTCGGATTGCATGCTATTCCACTCATTAGCAATCATCAGGACTTCCCTGCAACTTGAGTGTCTATTGTGAGCCATGAAATGACCAATGCACTTAGTTGAACTATAATTATTCTGAACTGATTATTTCCGTATCCTCTCTATTTCACGTGGTAATTCTGTATATCTCCAGGTAGCGCTGCTTCCCTCCATTCACTAATGTCAACCAATGTGAATGTATCAGACTGGCCCGTCAATGACGGTCTGCGCATAGGTCACCTAAATATTTGTCATCTCATAAACAAAATGTCTGACGTATCAAAAATAATTCATAATAATCATAAACCTTTCCATGTCTTTGGATTTTCTGAGGCATGGACAAACAGCCGCGTTGGTGACAATTCTATATCCATTCCTGGATACTCAATAGTCCGGAGAAATCCTGAAAATATTCTTGAAACAGGTATTGCTGTCTACGTCCAAAAAGATGTCCCATACAAAATTCGTAACGATCTTTGTCACAAAAATATTGAAATAACGTGGCTTGAAATTCAGTCAAAAAGTAAGACATTAGCGTCAATTCTTGTCGGATTTGTATACAGACATCCTAAAAGTAAGTCCAGCTGGTATAACGATTTTTGTGAGATGATGGACACAGTATGGCTTTTGAAAACAGAAATACTATTATTGGGAGATTTCAATATAGATCTGTTTCAGTCTTGTTCTCAATGGTCCAACATTGCTAATTCATATAATCTTCATCAGTGCATTTCTTTACCGACTAGAGTTACTTCAAAATCTAATACCCTTATAGACCACATATATTCGTCGAACATTGCTGCACTTACAGAAATATGTGTACCGCCTACTGGTGCAAGTGACCACAATGCTGTTTGCGTAACTTGGAACAAAAAAGGTTTTAAAGTTCCAAAAGCAAGTCATTTGGTAATCACATTTCGTTCATTCAAAAACTTCAACTTACACGCTTTTCAATCTGATCTCATTTCCTCGCCTTTTGCAAACATCTACAGCTACACTGATCCAGATGATGCCCTTGCCTTTTGGACGAGAACCTTTCTGAATATTGTCGACAAACACATCCCATTGATCCAGAGGCGAGTCAAATCAGATATCCTGCCTGTCTGGCTCACTCAGGATGTTCTGAATGCCATGGACGAGAGGGACAATTTAAAAAGTGTAGGCTCTGACAAAGAGTATAAGAGAAAACGCAACATTGTGAAGTACATGATTAGAAAGTCTAAATGTGATTCTTTCAGAAAGTTGGTCCAAAATAAAAACAACGGAGCCTCTATTTGGAAAGCTATTAATAAACTTACCGGACCGTGTTCATCAAGACAGGAATGTTCCATTCCAGTAGAAACACTAAATGACCATTTTGCCAATATTGGTAACAAGCTAAACATAGGGAAAGATAAAACTAGCATTTTTGACACTGCGAATTTACAGAAATTTTGTGATGCAAGAAATATGCACGCAAAGTTTTCTATCCCCCTAATATCTGTTAATGAAGTGTTTTTATATCTATCAACTTTGAAAAATAAAAGTTCATACAGCTTTGATGGAATCAGTCCCAAGATATTAAAACTATCTGTACCATATATTGTAGATTCTCTTACATACCTCTTTAATCTGTTTATCTAAACATTATTTTCCAGAAGCATTTAAACATGCAAAAATTATCCCTCTGCACAAAAAAGGGAATTTAGATGATCCAAATAACTACAGACCAATTTCGCTGCTATCGTCCGTCTCAAAGCCATTAGAACGTCATATCCATCACCATCTATCATCTTTTATTGAGAAACATAAACTGTTGTATATCAATCAGTCAGGATTTAGGAAACTACATTCATGTGAAACGGCTTTGTGTCGGATCACAAATTTGTGGCTAAAAGATATCAACAACAGGAAAGCAGTTGGTGTAGTTTTTATTGATTTAACAAAGGCTTTTGATTTAATTAATCACAATATACTGCTAAAAAAGCTTAATGTTTACGGCGTCGACAACAATACGGAATCATTTTTTAGATCTTATTTGTCGAACCGTACGCAATCTGTTTTTTCACGAGGTGTTATTTCTTCTAAAAGACTGTTGCCAAGAGGCGTGCCACAGGGGTCAATCTTAGGTCCCCTGTTGTTCTCCCTCTACATAAATGATCTCCCTTTATCAATTCAAAATGCAGTGTGTGATTTGTTTGCTGATGATACATCTTTACAATACTCTAGTCATAGCATCGATGAAATTAATTATCATTTAAATGCAAGCATGAAATCAGTGGAAGGCTGGTGTGATTCAAATGACATGCTTGTTCATCCTCATAAAACCGAGTCTATGTTAATATGTGCACGTCAAAAAAGACAAGTCATAAAAGAAGCAAAATTAAAAATAATGTACAAAGATAAAACAATAAAACAAGTTACAAAGCACAAATTATTAGGCATCGTCATCGATGAAAATCTTTCCTGGCACGATCAGATCCATAACCTAATCAAACAAGTCTCGTGTTGTGTGTTCCAGCTGTCACAGATAAAACACTTTCTCAACGAACATTCACGAAAAATGTATTATTTTGCTTTTGTTCAGGCTCGATTAGACTACTGCTCTATTATCTGGGGTAAATGTGCGCCATCTACTTTAAAACCACTTTGTTCATTA
>CM065723.1:7801750-7804250 GCA_033310375.1 Conus canariensis | reverse complement strand
ATGGGTCGACCACACTGGGAGGCTCTGGTGTTTCTCTCTTCCCTGCAGTCATCGTGTCACACTGCTGTGTCTACATCCCTTTACTGCTTTGTCTCTTGGGTGGTGACTGGTGATTGGAGTGGAGAAGGTGGGGGCGGGGGGGGGGGGATTAGGAGATGGGATGAAGGTTAATGGATTGGTGGTGTGGGATGAGAGAGGAGAAGAGAGAGAGAGGGAGAGGTGATGGCAGTTGTGTGTGTGTGTGTGTGTGTGTGTGTGTGTGTGAGTGAGTGAGTGTGTGTGTGTGTGTGTGTGAGTGCGTGTGTGTGTGTGTGTGTGTGCAAGAGAGGATAAGAAGCAAGACAGAGAGAGAGAGAGAGAGAGAGAGAGAGAGAGCGAGCAAGAGAGAGAGAGAGACAGAGAGAGAGAGAGAGAAAGAAAGAGGATATATATATAGAGAGAGAGTGAGAGCGAGAACGAGAGAGAGAAGAGAGAGAGGAGAGAGAACGAGAGAGAGAGAGAGAATTTATGACACTCACAACATTTTAATACTTCACAAGCCAAAAGTATCTCATACATCATAAACATAAGAGAGAGAGAGAGAGAGAGAGAGAGAGAGAGAGAAAGAGAGAGAGAAGAAGAAGAGAGAAGAAGAAAGATTAGAAGATGAGAGGAGAGAGAGAGAAAGAGAAAGAGAGAGAGAGAGAAGAGAGAGAAAGATTAGAGAGAGGAGAGAGAGAGAGAGAGAAGACTAGAGAGGAGAAAGAGGAGAAGAGAGGAAAAGAGTAGAGAGAGAGAGAGAATGAGATGAGAGAGAGAGAGAGAAAAAGAGGAGAGAGAGAAAAAGAGAGAGAGAGAGAAAGAGAGAGAGAGGAGAGAGAGAGAGAAGAGAGAGAGAGAGAGAGAAGAAGGAGAAGAGAAGATTATATAGCTTGCAAAGGAAAAAAGAGTGAGTGCATTGTTTTGGTGAAGAAAAAGAACAGAGAAAGTAAATGAAAAAATGAGAGGTGTAAACTCCAGCTATGTATGAAGATCGTCTGATTACATCCACTGTCATTATGCAGAAAAAAAGATTTAATATAAGCACATGTCTTTATAACAGAAGACCACATGTCAATAAAATATTGATGAACAAATAAATCCCTATTAAGAGAGTGAGTGAGAGAGAGAGGAAACAATTGAATCCTTTTTAAGAGAGAGTTGCTTATTAAACCACTGTTCACGTCTGAATGTAAAAACTAGGAAAATTACACAATTTGATTTTCTTCTACTAATCAGTTTCAGTAATGAGTCTTAACGACGACAATAGGAATGCACGATGGATCGCCAGGGCTACCCACTTTAACCCCTTTTAGCCTCTGTCCAGCATAACACTGTGCTCAAGACCCAGGAACTTCGGCTGAAACGGACGGTGTCTCACGAACACGACTAGACTTCATTTTTGTCTGTTCACTCTTCGCTGTTTAAGAAGGGTTTGATATAATGAACGGAAACATAGTTTAGCAGGTGTTATGCTGTGCATTCCATTATATGTTGTATTAATGATCTCACCACACTTTCATCTTTTTTTTTCAAATCGTATAAAACGGAGGTGTTTGAAAGAAGTTGGAAAATGTCTAAAAATAACTTTCTAATTTCTTCATTCCTTCGAGCTTTTTTTTTTTTTTTTTCCATAGAACTGGACTGATAAATTGCCCGATATTTTTTCCGTGACTTTTGTCAACAGATCGGCAATGTCATGAAATTCTTGTCAGCATTGTTTGGCACACGCTTTCGTCATGAATTCACTGCTTGATGCCGTCTTACGTTGTATTTCTTCTTTTATTGGATTAACCATTACTGCAATTTTGTAGAAATACAAACCAAAATGTCTGAGAGCATGCAGCTTGCTGAACAGACCAACTCAAGAAAAGATAAATCTGGGGAGGATTTCACCTGTCTTTCCATTGCAGAGTTATCTTTTCTCGGTTTAGGGATCATGATCATTACTCAGTTTGTGCATACGTCATTTGATAAACAAATGTCCCATCAAGCCTTAGACATGTAAATCTAAAACCAATCACTGATGATAATAAATGAAGCTGAACTGTTTGTAACATAGTGTCTGCATTATGGGCATACCATTTTACACCCATGATTTTTTTTTTTTTGGCACTTTCTCTCTTTGATTGAAATGTTAAGCAGACTGTTGTAACAAAAACTGACCTGTTCTGAAAAAAAAATCAGTGGAATATAACACGTCTTTCCATTGTAAACAGCGCACTCTAATAGGACGAGGGGGATATTGATTGTCTGCATCACGCTTGCACCGTTTCACACCCACGTTTTGCCATTTTCTCTCTCTGATTAAACTGTTAAGCTAAATGATGGGGCAAAATGGCTCTGGGTGTGCCCACTGTTGCCATTCATTCTCAGAAAACAGCGGGGTCCCTCTTGTAGAATGCGAGCTCTAATACAGATTGCATCCCTGGCAGATTTTTTACCGTCGTCCACTGTAACGGATCACGTTTATGATGTATTG
>CM065723.1:7791750-7796750 GCA_033310375.1 Conus canariensis | reverse complement strand
GTAGAGGAGGGGAGAGGGAAGGGGGCGGGATGTACTAGTGGTGGGGCCAGGCATGCCAGAAGGGTGTATGTGTGTGTACGTTTATGTGTGCATGTGCATGTGCGTGCGCGCGTGCCTGTGTGTGTGTGTGTGTGTGTGTGTGTGTGTGTGTGTGTGTGTGTGTGTGTGTGTGTGTGTGTGTGTGTTCGTTCTTTAATTTAACGTCTATCCACCTAACAGTGATCTTAGACAGTGTGTGTGTGTGTGTGTGTGTGTGTGTGTGTGTGTGTGTGTGTGTGTGTGTGTGTGTGCGCGCGTGTGTGTGTTCTTTGTTTGCACGTACGTTTGTACGTGTGTTTGTGTGTGTATGTATGTGAATGTGCGTGGATGCATGTGTGCATGCGTGTGTATGTGTTTGCGAGTGGTGTTTGTGCATTTGTGTGTTTGTGCATGCACACGCGCGCGCGCGCGCGCGCGCGCGCGCGTGTGTGTGTGTGTGTGTGTGTATTTGTAATTTGTTTGCATGCACACGCATGTGTGTTTATGTATGTGTATGTTTGCGACTGTGCATACATACAAGCATGCGTGTGTATGTTAGTGTGTGCGAGTCAATGTCGGCTACTGGGCGCTTCACAAATCATAAGCAATCAATATCTAAAATATAAACATATTTCCATTTATCAGCTCATGCATACACCTAGCCTTCAGACCACCCTAGTTCATGTAGGACTCGACCAATCAACTTAGGATTTCCTGGTGTCTTAGATGGACGTCTTAGCCACGGAACCACTAACTGCACAGCATCCTTTGTCTCCATGTCCATCCGTCTGTCCATCCGTCTGTCCATCCATGCCTTGACACCTGAGAGCAGGTGGTCCCGTTAGGACAACGGTCTGCTGAGGGGCTGGCATGATGGATCTATTCACACGATATAGATGATTGATGGACACACAGAATGGTCCTTGAGGCCACTAATCGTGGCTTCACCTTTTCCGGATCTCCAAGCAGAGAGAAGAGAGAGAGAGAGAGAGAGAGAGAGAGAGAGAGAGAGAGAGAGAGAGAGAGAGAGAGAGAGAGAGAGAGAGCGTATGGAGTTCCAGAAGAAGACAGAGGGAATTCGGAATGATATATAATATACATAATACATATATATATATATATTATTATATATATATAATATATAGATAATGAAGTAGATAGGAGATAGAGAGAGAGCGAGTGAGAGAGGAGATAGATGAGAGAAGAGAGAGAGAAGAGAGACAGAAGACAGAAGAACAGACAGACAGACAGACAGACAGACAGACAGACAGAAGACGAAACCTGAAGACACACGATTGAATTCATCCTAGCTAGCTATTACAGGAACAGGAAGTATGAAAGCAAGGCCCACTTTGATCACCAAAAGGGAAATACTCTTCACCTTTCGCCTCTGACCTGTGCCCATGCTTGAGGATCCATTTCAGAATAGAAGGGAGGTCATAAGATGTCAACAGGCAGCTCTATTGCTCAGCGATCCAAGCATCGCCAGTCACATGAATACTGACAGCGGCTAAAAACAAATTGTGCAGAACAGCCTTTACTTGGATCTCCTTAGGGATGCAGTCTCCCTTTGATTGACCAAGCAATGATATGATCATTGAAGAAAAGCAAGCGCAGACCAAAACTTGTGCATTGTTACAACAACAATACAACGAAATTTACAGAAAAAAGTCAAGGTTGTGAAGAAAAGAATACAGGACTGAAAAAGAGGCCTTAGACTTTAACAATACAATGTCCTTTACTAGCAGCATGTGGGGACGATTGCGATCCATCTTGAAACACACACACACACACACACACACACACACACACACACCACACACACACCACACACACACACACACACATATGTATATGCACATAGATAGATAGATAGATAGAGAGAGGGAGAGACAGACACAGAGAGACAGAGAGAGAGAGAGAGAGAACTCTGAACTCTGAAAATTTTTAATTGTAAGGCCACCGACCTGTACACAATGGGTGCACGTTTGCTGAGAATAAAATGAAAATAGGCACTGGTCATAAGCAAAAGGAAGGAATTTCTTTTCAGAAACACAAGCAAACAATTACAAGGAGAAATAATTCAAGATAAACAAAAATATTTTCACTTGTGTTTGAAACCAATTACAAGGAGAAATAATTCAAGATAAACAAAAATATTTTCACTTGTGTTTGAAACCAATCACAACATGTATTCATATATCTAGCTTCCGTTCGTTAAGTTCATGTCTAGTTTTCAGTGCATAACAGATATACATTGCCAAATTTCTAAGGGTCATGATGTTTTCAGATTGCATAAAATAAGCGAAACAATCGCCATTTGGTTAGGAATAGAATCTTGATAAATATTTTTTCTCGCAAACATGAGTACTTTAGACATTCAAATAAGAAACGAAATTCGTTTTCAATTTTATTGCAAAATGGACAGTTTTTTTGGTTGTTCATTATATCTGTTATTTATTTTAAAATCACATAATCCAACAAACGAGAATCGAGAGAGAGAGAGAGAGGAGAGAGAGAGAGAGAGAGAGAGAGAGAGAGAGGACAGAGAGACGGAGAGAGTGAGATGTTTATGTGTATGTTCATCGTCTTATACTACTATTACACTTGCTACTACTGTGGCTGCTACTATTACTATTCCTGTCACCACCACTACTACTACTCCGCTGCCACCACCACCACCACCACCACCACCACCACCACCGCCACTCCTACAATTTCATAAACAGAAGGCCCAATGATACTGTAATGTTCTGAATTTAACCGATGCAAACATTCGGAAGCCAGCGACAGAGTCTGATGGTGGATTGAGGTGTGCGGGAGAAAAATGTCCTCGTTTGTGGAGTGACGGGGCCCACCCCTCCAGGGAGGGTTGCTGTGTGATCATGATTCATGACCCAATGCAGCCCCGGCTCACTGATGAGAAAGAAACCCGACTCCCTCCAAAGACTGGCTGGTAAGACTGGACAAATTGTCCCCCTTTGTCTTGGTTGATACATGTCCTTCTTCTTCTTGTCTCCCTTTCCTTAACACACACAACACACACACACACACACACACACACACACACCACGCACGCACGCACGCACGCACCACCACACACACACACACACACACACACACACACACACACACACAAACAGAGAGAGAGAGAGAGAGAGAGAGAGAGAGAGAGAAGAGGAACTTAATCGCAAGGTCACTAGTTTCTGTTCAGTGAGTATTCGTTGGACTGGGAAAATAATCTGACAGGGAAACGGATTTGAAGGGGAATATCTACTTTTCAAGGAAAAAACAAAACGAGCATTAATACTTCACCAACAACTCAAAAATCAATATTTTATCGACATGGCAGATGACGGTCTGATCTACAAACAAAACATGATGAATGGCTGTTGGGTTAAACAGTCTTGAACTGTTTCTGTCTGGCCCTAGGGTGACACCAGGCTGACGGACTTCATATGTGTGGGCATTCCCTGCATTTATGGACATCCATTGCCTCTCCCTAAGGCAAGGCTCTGTCAGGGCGACCGTTTAGAATTCCTCAACACTAAGAATACCTTCTTATGGATTCTCAAGACAAAAAAAACCCTCTTTGTCCTCTGGGATGTTCCGGTGCAAGCTTTGGTACTTAAAATTAAATCCCATCAAAACAACATTTGGCAAAGCAAAAGACGTGGGAAAAGAAGACAGATGCTTGGGAATATAACAAAAGCTGAAAGTTTAGTCCACGAAATATTTCAGGATTTGTACTTGGAACTGCCGCAGTTCCAAAAAGAGGATGTCAACAATGGAAAAACTACCGTGCAATTTTGATGTTCTGTGTCTACAAGAAATCAGAGGCGCCACTCACAGACTGTTACATTTGGACGACTTCATAATCTTTCAAAAGCATGATGGATGAGGACTAGTTATGATAATAAGAAGCAACATGAATACCACACCGTCCAGGATAGACTTTGAAAAATGATGTAGCAGCACACGTGAACTAATGGGTGTGAAACGGGAAAGACCTAATGGTTATCATGAAAGCCTTGTACACGTCAATGTATACACACATTTAGATTCCCACACATCAAAAACGGCTAGGACCTTTTTGGAGGAAACAGAAGATGAATTTGGAGACTCTGTCATACTATGTGGAGATCTTAATGCATGGTCAAAGTTGTGGGATCAGCATGGTACCAATCCTCAAGGAATTGCGCTGGAAGAGATGTTGGAAGAAGTGTTTCTCAGCATTCTGACAACATCATCTCCAGAACATGTAGGTTGGCAGGGTAACAGTGAGAGTGTCATTGAATTCGCGCTCATTGGTTCAAAATGTACAGCAGGCAACTGGCTTTTTTTTACTTGTACATCTGTATTTTGCGCCGGCACAGGTCGTGGTATCGTGTGCTCAGAATTTGTTTCCATAGGAGGGGTGAGATTAGAGGGAGAGGGGGGGGGGGGGGGTGACAAATCGGAACGCTCGCCCGATGGACAATAGTATGATAGGCCAAACAGCCACTTGTTCATAGTTCGCCCATGACGCAAGATTAGAATATATTGTCCCCTTAGTATGAACTTTCCCGAGAAGCGCACCAATTTGAAAAGAGACACTTTTGGTTTTTCAAATACATGTGTTTTTTCCCCCCAGGAACGATTGTGAAATGTTTGCCCCTGTCGTCGCTGTTTGAGCAGTATTCAGTTGGACTGATTTCCGTGCCCCCTTCTTAGGTCTTCTTAGGTACTTTAAGACTGCCGGGTTCGTGTCCTAGCCCTCACTTTGTGTGTAGATGTATTGTTGAATTGGTAGCATGTCATTCTGTTTCCCTGATTTGGAAAAAAAAAAATGGTTGATTAAGAAATATTCATCTGTTGTGCAGGCTGTCAAATCGGAATTATGTCCGTTGGTTTGTTTGGGTGGGAGAATCATTGTGTTTTGTGTTTCTTTGGGTTGCAATGTCTCCGTGCAGATTGCCTCATCCATGCATACACACAAATAC
>CM065723.1:7779250-7789250 GCA_033310375.1 Conus canariensis | reverse complement strand
TAACGTACATGCATGCTTATACATATACAATTTTATGGGAAAATATGGTGTTTTCTTTGCTATAGTAACATACCTCTTTCTATGGAAAATATTAGTTGCTTTCTTTGCTAAACTGCCAACCATGTTTCTCCCAGAGTCATGTTGGTGTGGAATGCGAAGAATGTAAGGAATTCCTATCTTCAACATCTTGTCGTAAAATAACACTTGAAATTTACAGCGATGTGAAATATCTGATGTGTTTATGCAAGCGAAGGCTCTGGAACTAAAACATGAAATATACATATAAAAAAGAAACCCAGAAGGGATAGAAGCAAGGAGAAACAAAAGAAAGGCAGAAATGACAATGACAATGACAATGCTTTACTGACAATAGTTAAACAAACCCTTATGCCAAACGAGTGCATGCAATTTCCACTTAGTGTTGCCAAACTCTGACAACAATAGAAATGCGAGTCAAAACAAGCGAATACACAGAGAACAGTTGAACAATACCAATAACTAGAAAATGAATAAAAAGACCATTCATCAAACAATATTCTCATCACAATAATCAACTTATGCATAATCATGATTAACAAACACAGCCTACATATTAAGTTTTTTTCTCTCTAAATCGAAAAGCTTTCACACACAAACTTAGCAAAGAGTTTACAACGTCTACATTTTCAGAGGATAAATTACCAAAAGGTTTTGAGTTTGACCGAAAACGGACTTAAAGGCAGAACAATCATTTCTAAATTTATTATACTCTGGGCATCTAAAAAAAACGAAGTGTTCCTCGTCTTCAATTTCTTTGTGCAGTATAGAAATGAGAAATAATGAGAGAAAGAAAATGATAGGAGGAAAGAGAGAGAGAGAGAGAGAGAGAGAGAGAGAGAGAGAGTCAACAAGACGCGGCAGCGACCATCTCCGCTTCCCAGCAAGACCGGAATTTGCCCCAAGATATTTTCAGACAGTTTGAAACGCGCCGCCGAGTTTTTGTTGATCTTTGCAGTCACGGATGCCACCGCTGCTCGCCTGCACAGAACAACAGCTGACCTGGCCATCCAAGCTTAAAATCAACAACAATCATAACAACCACAAGCGACAAATTAAGGAAGCGTGACCGCTCTGCTTTTCTGTAGCTTTTTTAAGCTGGCGGAAATGAAGTCTCCTACCTTTCCACATCTTTTTTTGTGAAGAGTGCAGAAGGAGGAAGCGGTTGTTACTTTTAGCACTGGATTGATTTTCTTGGCTGAATGATGCATACTGAGTATTTAGTGAGCTGTCTGCTTGAGAAGAATGAAGGCACCATTTTTTTTTTAAAATTAAAAAATCTGTTTTACTTTTCTTTCTTTTTCTTTTTTTTTTTTGCAGTGTTTATTTCTTTAGTTATTGCATAAAGGGTACAAGCATTGTCTTTTCTTCAGAATTTTTTTTTCCACTTTAGTTGATGACGTTTCTTTCTTTTTTGTATGAAATAGGATTTCATTTTTTGTTTGTTTGTTTGTTTGTTTGTTTGTTTTAAATCCTGAATGATCTGTTCTGTCTGTTCTTCACGAATTTTCTTTGACCTTAGTCGATGACGTTTCTCTCTTTTTGTTTGTTTTTAAACCCTGACTGATTTGTTCCAGTCACTTTCACCTTTGTTGACTTGTGTCGGAAGGGATGAATAAAAAAAAAAGGAACTTGAACTCTCACCATTGACCCTTCCTTCCCTCCTCCCTCGGTCCACGTCTAATGAAGTCATAGATTACTTTATCACAGAGTCTATGCCTTCATAGGAAATTGCGGCTTACACACACACACACACACACATACACACACGCGCGCGCGCGCACACCACACACACACACCACACACACACACACACACACACACCACACGCGCATGCACGCGCACACAAGCTCACAACATCTATTATATATATATATATATATATATATATATATATATATAATTATGGACTGTGGTGTGTCTCTATTTGACACCAAGAGCGCAGACACAACCAGCCGTGTCTCCCTGATGAGTCCGATCCAGCGGACGAAAGGCCTAGGAGCAGGCAATACAAATAGATGTGCCTTTGAGAGGGATTACGATGGTTCCCTCAGGCAGCTGGTGAAGGGTTTCTCATATTTTTTAATACATTCCCCATTTTCTTCATCTTCAACTTTTTTTTTTTTCTAAAAGTTTAAATCTTTGCCAAGTCATTACTATAACGACTGAAGAATTGTTAGCCTGCACTTGTTTTCCCCCACTACTTAATTGTTCAGCATTATATATATATATATATATATATAAGCCACAATACACATGTTTACACAAAACAAGGAGCAAAGTAACCCTTGCATAATAATCAACTACAAATAGACCAATCAATTTTCGACAAACATGCCTTTTCTTTTTCTTTTTTTCTTTTTTTTTCTAGACGTTACAAACAACAGACCTCAGAATTTCATAATACAGTACTCCCCAGATCGCAAACAGCCGGAGAGTGCCTTAATGCATTACTCTACCATCGCCTACGAAATAATTATATCACCTGCAAAAATGACAAACAAACAAGCGAAAACTTTCTCATCTTGATCATTTTTTCCAATCTGAACATGGAGATATGCATGGAATTCCCTGCGAATGATCAGTGGGGGTGTTCCGTTTCTTGCATAATGTACCCCCCTCCCTCCCCCCCCCTTCCACTTCTCACCCTTTTCTCTTCTCTGGTTCTCATCGATGATTCTGGTAACATTAGAATATTAACCAGGAGGAGAAGGATGGAGCTGTCAAGTACTATATCGTATGGCAGAGAGAGAGAGAGAGAGAGAGAGAGAGAGAGAGAGAGATTCTTGTATTTTCATAAGTGTGTGTGTGTGTGTGTGTGTGTGTGTGTGTGTGTGTGTGTGTGTGTGTGTGAGTGCACGCATGTGTGTATATGTGCATGCATTCGTGTGTGAGTGTGTGTGTGTGTGTGTGTGTGTGTGTGTGTGTGTGTGTGTGTGTGTGTGTGTGTGCGCGCGCGTGTGTCTGTGTGTGTCCGTGTTAGTGTATTCGCACATGTGTGCGTATGTGAGGTGTGTGTGTGTGTGTGTGTGTGTGTGTGTGTGTGTGTGTGTGTGTGTGTGTGTGTGTGCGTGCGCGCGCGCGTGCGTGCGTGCGTACGGTTCGTTCGTGTGTGCGTGCGTGCATGCGTGCGTTCGTTCGTGCGTCGTGCGTGGTGTGTGTGTGTGTGTGTGAGAGAGAGAGAGAGAGAGAGAGAGAGAGAGAGAGAGAGAGAGAGAGAGAGACAGAGAGAGAGACACACACACACACAGAGACAGAGGCAGAGAGAGAGACAGGCAGATAGAGCGAGAGAGAGAGAGAGAGAGAGAGAGAGAGAGAGAGAGAGAGAGAGAGAGAAGAGAGGACAGACAGACAGACGAAGGCAGAGAAATACACAGGAGAATAGATGAAAACATGAAGGCAATAGAGAAAGAGATCGAGACCGATAAACAAAGCACACATTCTCATATTGTCCAGACGGATTCGTCCACTCCATCCCTTATCTTCCTCACCCCCACCCCTCCCTATTTCCCCATATTTCCCTGCAGATAGATATATATCTACGACAGTGTGTGTGTGTTTGCATAATAATCCATCTTCCACTCTTGGTTATTTATCTAACAGATAGTGATCCCCTCACTGATCACCCCCCCCCCCCCACTCCCCTCTAAGACAAATGTCCGACCACTGACACCGACAGTTACCCAACTGGTGTCGTCCTGTCTCGTTGAAACGTGGCCCACACACTGCACGTGAACAAGGAGCTCAGGACGGACGACTAAGTGGGTCACATCACACTGGGAGGCTCTGGTGTTTCTCTCTTTCCCCGTGTTCAGCGTGCTACACTACACTGCCCTGTCTACATCCCTTAAACTGCTTTGTCTTCTGGTGGTCGGTGGTCGGAGTGTGCTGTGGGATAGAGAGGATGAGAGAGAGGGAGAGATGATGGCATTGCACAGAGAGAGAGAGAGAGAGGGAGAGAGAGAGAGAGAGTTGAGAGAGAGAGAGAGAGTGAGAGAGAGAGAGAGAGAGAGAGAGAGAGAGAGAGAGTAGGAGGAGGAGGGGAAGGAGAAGAGATGCACTGTGAATTTTAAAACATTCCTTTGCTTTAGTGAAAAGAGAACAGTAGGACCTGAATGAAAAATAAAAGGTGTACATTCCGACGAGAGATGAAAATCATCTTATTACATCCATAGATGCTATGCAGAAAAAACAACAACAAACGAACATAATTTCCATTCATGTAAGTACATGTCAATAATATATTGATGAACAAATGTTCAAATGAATCCCTGTTAAGAGAGAGAGAGAGAGAGAGAGAGAGAGAGAGAGAGAGAGAGAGAGAGAGAGAGAGAGAGGAGAGATTATTAAACTCCTTTCACACCGTTTACGGACCACGCAAATAGATCTAAAGTCTAATATTTGATTCGAGGCACACGCCAATTCAACGATCGGAATGTCGGCTGTCTGCATGCATTACAGGCGGCACCGTTTCACACAAATGTTTTGACATTTTCTCTCTGTGATTGAACTGTTACGCTAAATGATGGGGCAAAATTGCTTTGGGCATGCCCACCGGTGTCATTTGTCCTGTGAAAACGGCAAGATCACTTTCCCAGAACGCCAACTCTGACACGGATTATCTTTCTTTCAGATTCCCGAACGTCTAATGTAACAGACAGATCACGTTTACGTTGTATCGTGTCAACTTTTGAAGTTTTGTGTTTCAAAATGGCTCCCTCTGGCGTATACTCAGTCGATGACGCACATGCAGATGATTCCAAAAGCGTTCAGGAAGTTCCAGAACAGGGGATCTTTAGCGACAGCTATTTGTGACTTTATTTTTGGAATGTTCCAACAATACCATTGATTCAGCTGTGTGCATTTCGTGAACTCTCAGTTCAGGAAAAAAAAACAACTACGAATAGCCGACATTTGGGCTATTCTGATCGCGATCTATAAATGTGTTAAAGTCACACGTTTTGGTTCAGGGACCGTTGGTTTGATCTTGTGAAGACCATGACATTGTGAACCATCTGCCGTGATTCAGACCCATCACTGTAGCAGAGTCACCGTCTCCTCTGTGTGGCTGGGATTCAGCAAGAGAATGGAGTTAGGAGCTGTAGGGTGCGAGCTGCTTTCGCCATTGTAGCGAAAGTCTTCATTAAAAGGCTTGTACGTGTCCCCTCCATCTCTCCTTCCCTCCATCTCTCCTTCCCGCCATCTCTCCTTCCCTCCATCTCTCCTTCCCTCCATCTCTCCTTCCTCCACCTCTCCTTCCCTCCATCTCTCCTTCCCTCCATCTCTCCTTCCCTCCATCTCTCCTTCCCTCACCTCCCCTTCCCTCCATCCTCCTTCCCTCCATCCTTCCTTCCCCTCACCTCCCTTCCTCATCTCTCCTTCCCCCATCTCTCCTTCCCACCATCTCTCCTTCCCTCCATCCTTCCTTCCCTCCACCTCCTTCCCTCCACTCCCCTTCCCTCCATCTCTCCTTCCGCCACTCTCCTTCCAGCCACTCTCCTTCCATCTCTCCTTCCTTCCATCTCTCCTTCCTTCCATCTCTCCTCCCCTCCATCTCTCCTCCCTCCATCTCCCCTTCCCTCCATCTCTCCTTACCTCCATCTCTCCTTCCTTCCATCTCTCCTTCCCTCCATCTCCCCTTACCTCCACCTCTCCTTCCTTCCACCTCTCCTTCCGTCCATCTCTCCTTCCCGCCATCTCTCCTTCCCTCCATCTCCCTTACCTCCACCTCTCCTTCCTTCCATCTCTCCTTCCCTCCATCTCTCCTTCCTTCCATCTCTCCTTCCCTCCATCTCCCCTTACCTCCACCTCTCCTTCCTTCCATCTCTCCTTCCCTCCATCTCTCCTTCCCGCCATCTCTCCTTCCCCCACCTCTCCTTCCATCTCTCCTTCCTTCCATCTCACCTTCCTTCCATCTCTCCTTCCTTCCATCTCTCCTTCCCTCTATCTTCTCTTCCCTCCATCTCCCCTTCCCTCCATCTCTCCTTCCCCCATCTCTTCTTTCCTCTAATATCTTTTATTTAGAGGAATCATTAGCACATTTTGTGGCAATGCACGACCTGGATCGGCCATATTCCATCCATTCCTCATGCGTATAAACGCCTGTAAATGCAACACATTCTCATTCTAGTCAGAAACTGTTTCGCTTGGCTTGTTTCTTGTCTTAACCTTGGACGATGGAAGGAGAAAGGAAAAGAAAGAAAAGGAAAAAACAGAGGGAGAAAAAAAAATGTGGGGAACACACTTCCTCCTCTCTAGCTAGAAGGAAGAAAGGAAAAAAGAAAAAAAAAAAGAAAAAAAGAAAGGAGCATTGATGCACAAAACCAGGTTAGGACAAACAGAAATTAAGAAATAAAGGGAGAAAAGAAAAAAAAAAAACGCTCAGAAGACAGAAAGTCAGAAAGAGTGAGAAACAGAAAAATAGAAAAATAAGCCGGGACAAGAACAAAGATACCACATGCACTTTATTCCTAAAATTCACGAGTGAAGGCACATCACATACTTTTTGATTCAAAGGGAAAAGAAAACTGTTGTGAAAAAAAAACCCATTGAAAATGCATTAGCAGCTCCACAAAAGGATTCTCTCTCTCTCTCTCTCTCTCTTCTCTCTCTCTCTCTCTCTCTCTCTCTCTCTCTCTCTCGTGGGAACGAGCCGTTGTTGGTAATGGATATTGGAGACAAAAAAGACGCAGAGAAAAAAGCGGAAATGGGAGGGAAAAGGGACATAGTTTGCCCTGGATCTTATAAATATCCCTTAAGTAATGAAAACGTTGTATCTATTGGCTTCATTATTGCTACTTAATTCCTATTTGATTACAGGTTCATATGTCTTTTATTTAATGTCTGCGTAGCAATACTGTGACCTGTTTCCTGTCGAAATGTATTTGTGAGGCAATTTGACGTCCGTTTGAAATGGGGTTTCTCCGTAATTCAAGGGTAAGAGATAATGAGTTTCCTGTGAGATCTGCGTCACACCACACACACACACACACACACACACACACACACACACACACACACACACACACACACACACGCACGCACGTACACACACACACACACACACACACACACACACACACACAACACACACACACACACACACTCACGCACACACACGCGCGCGCACACCCACACACACACATTCTCTGTCTGTCTGTCTGTCTCTTCTCTCTCTCTCTCTCTCTCTTTTTCTTCCACCCTCCTCTCTCTCATTCTTCCCGTTTTACTAGTAGGTCAGGGCAACATCCGTCACGTCTGTCTTTTGAAGCGTCCAGGCTTTCACTTGGTGTAGTTTGAAATGAATCACTTCGGCTTGTTCTCCTTCAACGTCTCCGTCATCCTCCTTTTGGTCTCACTCTTACCCTTGTTGTTGTTGTTGTTGTTGTTGTGTTGTTGTTGATGATGATGATGTTGTTCCTTTTTCCTTTTCCATTTTTTTTCTGCCTTCTTATCATCGTCGTCATTGTTATCACCATAATCGACATCTTCCTCCTATTCTTTAGAGTGTTGGGACTGGCATGATGCGAGACACAAACATTTTGCAGCAGATTCCATGAAAATCTTGTTCAGAGATGTTCCGCCTGATGCGATATTTTGAATTCTTGAAAGAGATTAGCATTTTTCATCGGATCTGAGATTTTACAGTGGAAAGGTCTTTTTTAACCAAATTTCGGGTGGGTTTTTAGATGTATTTTAAAGAGTTGTGGGAATGAATGATTTGTGAGTTGACTTTAACGTGGTGACAGCCCTGATATGTCCCTTTGCGGTCGGCTGGGCTATAAGCAACATTACCTTACCTTACCTTCTTCTTCATCCTCTTCTAGTTTGTTTGTTTGTTTGTTGCTGTTCTTGTTCTTCTTGTTCTTGCTCTGATCTTGCTTTTCTTCTTTTCTTCTTCTTCTTCTTCTTTCTTCTTCTTCTTCTTCTTCTTCTTCTTTCTTTTACCACAGTGATCTATTCCTTCTACTTTCTCCTCATTTACCGACTCCGTCTTTCTTGCCCTGTCTTTGCTCTCATGGTACATGGATAACGATTGCCTCTTCTTCATGTAAGGATAAAGCTCTCCTTTCTCTCTCTCTCTCTCTCTCTCTCTCTCTCTCTCTCTCTCTCTCTCTCTCTCTCTCTCTCTCTCTCTTCTCTCCTGTTGTTTTCAAACACCACAAACTCCCTTGTGGATGGTTTGTAAGGAATCAAGGGAACTCCATCAAACGTATCTCTACCATCCACTGCACGAGAAAAACTTCACACACATCAAAGGTGTCGTTTCCCTGATGTTTGGCTGGAGTATTTTTGATAGAAAAAAAAGAGACCGCAGTGAAACAATTTAAATATTTTTTTTTTCAACTTGAGACTTTGTTGGGGTTTTTATTTTTTGGTCTCAGTTCAAAGCGTTGTTTTTTGTGTGGGTGCGTTCTGTTTGTTTGAAAGTTGTTGATGTGTGGATTGGTCTGCATGCAGAAGTTTTGATTTGTTCGATTTTGCAGCTCTAGAATGGGAGTGTCACTATGACTGCTACAGCTGTACATGAAATAATATTCTCATGTTTCTGAGGCTGTTAGAACGAAACACACACTTTCACGGTTACATACAACATAACATTGACTTTGTGTGACTGCTACAGAAATGTTTACAAACTACTTTCGCCATTATGTGGCCGCCACAGCTACGTATTCTGAATGTGTTTGCTTTTGTGTGACTGCTACAGGCAAAATGTTCAACATAACTTCGTCCATGTGTGACTGCTTTACCTACATATACGACACATTTTCGCCTTTGTGTAATGAATTCAGCTATTTCTACACATGCACGAGTACATTGCACTGGCTGGTGATTGGATGAAACGTGAATTAGGGATTCATGACTTTTATTAACCCTTTGATAACCATCTAATCGGGACAGGCGTCTCTCTCTTTGACGGCACTGAATATGTTTAGCTCTTCGTACAATTTACAAACCACCTTGCAACCACTGTGGAAATGCTTTTTGTGCATACATTCATGTGTGTGTGTGTGTGTGTGTGTGTGTGTGTGTGTGTGTGTGTGTGTGTGTGTGTGCTTTCATGGAGTCATTACACCTGTTCGTGGTGAGCAGTGGTTGTCTTTGTTGTCCGAACAGGGAAGGGGATGAAGGTGAATAAGAGAGGTACAGGGGAGGTAAGAGATTGTGGCCATTTCTTAATGAAATATCTATCCTTTTTCCTTGCTGTATAGTTACATCAGAAGCTTATATTCACTTTCAACAGTTCAAACTCACCTGGAGAAAAAAAATAATTGCTCAGTTTATCTGCATTACTAAATAATCAAGAATCTATTACTGATGTTGCTATACCACACAACAAAAATTGGACACATTGCAAAAGTGATATCCAGTTCTCAAGTTGAAGGTATATGTAGGTACGATCAGTTCAGTATATCAGGGATTTGGCCTCTGATTGTTTTTGATCCTGTACGAGATTGTTATTGTTTATTATTTTCCCTAAATAATCCCAAGGCCAAGACTAATCACTTTCCTTTCCCATTTGTACTATAACTATTTTTCTGTCTGTTTGTTTATTAATCTACGCCACAATTCTAAAATCATTAAGGGTGAACAAATAATAGATCAAAGGGAAAACTACAACAACAATACTGCACAACGCTTTTGTTTGTTTGCTTCCTCTAATCTCTCTTCTCTTCATGTGAGCGTCTGGTGGTCCCTCACTGGGGAAAAATAGACCCGTTCTGGAAAAAAAATTGGGGGAAGATAATGCATGTCCTTCCATTTCAAACAGTCACTTTTTCTCGGTTCATGGGCCACACAATTTGATCTAGGGTCACAAATTTGATTTGAAGAGCATGCCACACCGGCGATCGCCTTTATTATCTGCGGTACAGGCGGACCGTTTCACACCTGTGTTTTGGCATTTTCTCTCTGTGGTTGAACTGTTAAGCTGACTGATAAGGCAAAATGGTTTTGGGCATGC
>CM065723.1:7764250-7771750 GCA_033310375.1 Conus canariensis | reverse complement strand
ATCGAGGAATGAAATGGCTGATCGTTTGGCCAAGAATGCCACAACAGGAAACTGTCTTAACATATCTATCCCTACACAGATCTTAAACCAAAGTTAATGATTATGTCAGAGACCTCTGGCAGGAAGATGGAATAATCAGACGGATAACAAACTCTTCCAGATCCATCCAAACCTAAAAGAGTTCCTCTCATCTGCCATCTGGTGGTTGCAAGAAGAAACAGTTTTTGCCGCTGCATACCGGCGATTCGTATTTTACCTCATTCGTACCTTTTAAAGAGTGAAGAAGCTCCGTGGTGCATTCCATGTCATGTACCACTCACAATGAAACATATTCTTTTAGATGTTGAGACTTGCATGATGTGAGACATAAACATTTTACAGCAGATTCCATGAAAACCTTGTTCAGAGATGTTCCACCTGATGTGATCTTTGAATTTTTGAAAGAGATTAACATTTTTCATCTGATCTGAGATTTTACAGTGGAAAGATTTTTTTTTAGAACATTTCGGGTGTCTTTTTAGAAAATGTATTTCAAAGGGTTGTGTGAATGAATGACTTGTGAGTTGACTTCAACGCAGTGACAGCCCTGATATGGCCTTTTGCAGTCGGCTGGACTATAAGCAACATTACCTTACCTTTGATGTAATGAACGGAAACATACTTTGTCAAACTCACTTTGTTGTCATACTTTGTCAAGTGTTAGGCCGTGCATTCCGTTTCTTTTCATGTTCATTGTTTTCGCCATACTTTTTTTCTGCTTGCAAAGCGAGAGGACTGCAGGCGGAAATCTAAACAAATCTGAAATAAATGTTAGCGAACGCACGAACGTGACAAACCCGAGTCACAAGACGAAACCTAACTAGTGTTGTCGGACCTCTTAGTCTTCTCAGGTGAGACATTAACGAATATTCGCTAACATTTATTTCAGATTTTTTCTGCTTTCAAGCCGTGTAAATAAGAGCGTTTGAAACAAGTCTGAAAACATTTGAAAATAAGTTTCCAAGATACTCATTCCTTCCCAGTTTTGTTGAACGTGTGCGCGTACGTTCGCTCGCTCTTACCTACACACATATATACATGTGTGCATGTGCGCGTTCACACAGACAGACACACGACGCACACACACGCATACACATAAGCGCACAAGTGCTCACACACACGCACATGCGCACACGCCCACATACAAAGACACACACATACACACAGATATGTACACATAGAGCCTACATGCAGATACGTGTGCTCACACAAACACACAAATTACACACACACACACACACACACACACACACCACACACACACACACACACACACACACACACGCACGCACACACACTCTGCACACCACACACACGCGCACATACATGCAGCACACACACAGACACACATACACACACACACACACACACACACACACACGCACACACACACACACACACCACACACACACACACACACACACACACACACACACACACAACACCACACACATACGCACACACACACGTACACACACACACACACACACACACACACACACACACACAAAGCACCACGCACACTGCGCGCACACACGCACACGACACACACACACACACACACACACACACACACATGCCATTCCAACTATACACACACGTGTACATTCACTACACACACATAAAAGAAAAACATGATAGGTAGGCACTCAAGGTCTGACCAGCGCGTTGGGCTAATGCATAGGTCAGACATCCGCTGAGTCGTAGCCACGAGACCCTCTTCTTCTATTGTCTCATCTTAGTTGTTAATTCATTTATCCATCAGCTTCAAATCATGCGTAGTGTGGTCTCAAAACTCAGCGGATGTGGTGTAGCGTATATGGACTAGTCCGCACGCAGTGACGCCTTCTTGATGAAACTGAAACTGAAACTTTGTTGCACAGAACAGCGCCCAGAAGATACTCGACATTTTTTTTTTTCCAAATTCATTTGTCAAGAGACCAGTGATGTCATGAAACTCTCGTGAGCAATATTCAACAGATGCTTTTTACATCAAAAGACTGTTCAGGGCCGTCTTACGTTCCATCAATACTGCAAATTTGTGTTAATACATACATACCTTCTGTGTTCACGTGGCTTGCAGAATACTGTTCCAGAAAATAAAAATCAGAAAAACTATGCCTGTCTTTCCCTTGCAAATAGAGTTTCTTTTTCTCAGTGGAGGGGTCAAGATCATTATGCAGTTTGTGCATGCATGTCATTTGATAAACAAACGGCACACTAAGCCTAATACATGTAAATCTGAATCGATCGATGATAATAGATAAAGCTGAACCGTTTGGAACACAGTGTCTGCGTTACAGGCGCGACGTTTCACACACCGATGTTTTGGCATTTTCTCCCTCTGATTAAACTGTTAAGCTGGTTGATGGGGTAAAATAAACCAGTTCCGGAAAAAATAAATGAAAGAAAACGCACGTCCTTCCATTGCAAATACAATCACTTTTCTAAAGCTTATGGACCACGCAAAAAGATCTAGTGTCAAATATTTGAATTGAAGCACACGCCAAAACAACGATCAGTGTATCGACTGTCTGCATTACAAGCCGACCATTTCACACCCACGTTTTGACATTTTCTGTCTGTGATTGAACTGTTACGCTAAATGATGGGCCAACATTGCTTTGGGCATGGCCATCGGTGTCATTTGTCCTGTGAAAACGGCGGGGTCACTCTCGTTGAAGGCCAGTTCTGACGCACGATTACCTTCCTTGCAGATTTCCGAGCGTCGCTTATTGCAATAAACGGACTCGTTCACATTGTATCGTTGCGAGGCTCAGATCTTTCTTTTGCTTTGAAGTTATGTGTTTAAAAAGATTGTTCCCCATGAGGTATCTTTCATTGGGTGGCACGCATGGAGATGATACATGATTCCAGAGCCATTGAGGAAGTTCCAGAAAAGGGGATCCTTTGCAAAAGCTATTCATTACTTTATTTATTTATTCTTTTTATCCCAGCATTTTCATACATTCAGCTGCGTGACATTTTTTGAACTCTCAATTAAGGGAGAGAAAAAAAAGCACGGATAGATAAGATTTGGGTTATTTTGATGGTGATCTATGAATTTGTTAAAGTCACACCTTTCATTCAGGGATCGTTGTTTTGATCGTGAGAAGACTGACATTGAAGGATAGGAGTTTCTTTTGTTATTGTAGGAAAAACATTTATCATCAGACCTGCCAGTGGTTTCCCCATCTCTCCTTTCCTCTGTCTCATCCCTACTACCTCTCTTTCAAGGAATCATCTTGGATCGCCCGTGTTCGACCCATTCCTCATGTGTATAATGCTTATAAACGCAGTGCATCAGCTCGTTTTAGTCAGAAACTATTTTGTTTGTTTTTTGTTTTAATCTCGGAGGTTAGAAAGAAAACCGAAAAAAAACAACCCAAGAAGAGCAGATAGAAAGAAAAATGAAAGAACAAGTTTCTCAACTTTAGAGAGAAAGGAAGAAATGGAAAAAAAACAACAACAATAAATGTTGATGCGCAAAACCTGGCTAGGGTAAAGAGAAATGAAATGAAGAAAAAAAAGGCCACCCCCCCCCCTCCCTCCCACACACAAACAAAACAAAACGCAAAGAATGAGCAACAGAAAAAATAAACGAGGACAAAAAGAAAGATATGCATGAGCTTATTCCAGTAATTTATGAGACTAGGCAAACGATTTTCTGTTTCAAAAGGAAAAGAAACCGTTGAAATATCACCGTTGGAAATGCGTTAGCGACTCCACACAAAGGGTTCTCTCTCTCTCTCTCTCTCTCTCTCTCTCTCTCTCTCTCTCTCTCTCTCTCTCTCTCTCTCTCTCTCTCACGTGGAAACGGGTCAATGGGTGGTAATGGACACGAGAGATAAAAACGATGCAAAAAAAAGGGACAGTGGTAGGGAAGAGGGGACGTAATGCGCCTCGGATCTCATAGATTTATTGAAGTAATAAAAAAAAAAAAAAACGTGCATCTACTGGCTACATTATTGCTATTTCATTTTCATTTGATTACAAATTAATTTGTCTTTTGTTATGGCTTGCATGGCAATATCTTGACCAGTGTCCAGTTGAAATGTGTTTGTGAGAGGCTTTGGCAACGATTTGAAATAAGGTTGTCTTCTGAAATAAAAGTAAGAGACAGTGTGATATCTGCAACACACACACACACACACACACACACACACACACACACACACACACACACACACACACACACACACCACGCATCACTCCTCTCTTCTCTCTCTCTCTCTCTTTCTGTCTGTCTTTTTCTCTCTTACTCTCATTCCCTCTCTCTCTCCCCCCCCTCTCTCTCTTCCTCCCTCCCTCTGTCTCCTTTTTTTTTCTCTCTCTCTCTCTATATATATCATATATATATATTGTATATATACGTATATGTATATATCACACACACACCACACACACACACACACACACACACACACACACACACACACACACACACACACACACACACACACACGAACGGAGGAGAGAGAGAGAGAGGAGAGAGAGAGAGAGGAGAGAGAGAAGAGACGAGAGAGAAGAGAGGAGTAGAGAGTAGTGAGTTGAGCCCAGAGACCGAGACTGGGAGGACAGAGAGATAGTGAGAGTGCATCCTCTTATTCGGATGTTTTGTTTGTTTTGTTTTGTTCATTTATTTCTCTTTCTTTGTGTGTGTGAGAGAGAGAGAGAAGGAGAGAGAGAGAGAGAGAGAGAGAGAGAGAGAGAGAGAAGAGAGAGCATTCCTTACGTTTCGTTCTGTTATTTCTTTGTTATTATTATTATTATTATTACTATTGTTTTTATCATCATCATCATCTTCTTCTTGTTCTTCTTCTTCTTGTTCTTCTTCTTCTCTTCTCATCATTCTCATCATCATCATCATCATCATCATCATCATCTTTTTCTTCTTCCTCTTCTTCTTCTCTTCTTCTTCTTTTCTTCTTCTTCTTCTTCTTCCTCTCTTCCTCCTCCTCCTTCTTCTTTTCCTACTGCTACTCCTCCTCCTCCTGCTCCTCCTCCTCCTCCTCTCCTTCTTCTTCTTCCCCCTGTTCTGTATGATCATCTTCATCTTCTTTTACGTCACCGGCACAGTCGTTGTTACCGTGGTTTGCTGTTTCTCCTGTTTGTTCAGCTGTTGCTCTTCTGTTTGGCAAAATATCTTCTGGCCAGACGACGAGAACAACGGAGTCACTATACTTTTGGAACTGCTTCCAGTAGCGGGAGAACCGGGGACCATGTTGTTTTCATTTCCGTTACAGCCGAGACACGCCTTTCTTCGTGTTCCCTCTTGTGACATTGTAGGTCACGTTTTATCTCTTGCTTCTCGCCTTACTCAGCAGTTCAGCGCAATCTCCGTCATGTCTGTCTTTTGACACGCCCAGGCTTTCATATGGTGTCGTTTGAAACGAAACAAAGACTTTCACGTCAACTTGTTCTTCTTCATCTTTTTGGTCTCACTCTTGTTGTTGTTGTTGTTGTTGTGTGTTGTTGTATGTTGTGTTGTTGTTGTTGTTGTCTTCATCTTTTGCATTGACGTCTTCTTCTTCTTTTTTTTTTTCGTCTTCCTCCTTATCATTGTCGTCATTATCACTATCATCGTCATCTTCCTCCTCCCTCTCCTCATCCCACTCCCCCAGCGTCTGTTCGTCCGCCCTTTTAAAGGTGTTGTTCTTCTTCAGAATGTTTGTCTTATATTTCCGTCACAGTCGTTGTCGCTGTTGTCGTTGTCGTAGTCATCATCATCATCATCATCATCAATATCATCGATTTCATCTTTTTCTCTTCCTCCTCTCCTCCTCCTCCTCCTGTTGTTGTTGTTGTTGTTGTTGTTGTTGTTGTTGTTCTTCTTCTTCTTCTTCTTCTTCTTCTTCACCTCCCTCTCCACATCTTTCTCTTCTCCTTCCTGCCACCCCCCCCCTCCCCCCCCCTCTGGCAAACAACAGAGATACACCGCCGTCTATTATTTTGTGGTAGTCTCACCACCAAGGGTTCCAAAGAGAAGCCAGCGACACCCCTAAAGCAGCCAACGAAGGGCAGAGAAGTAGGATGAAAAGAAAGCACTAAAGGAAATAAGCTGCTGAAACACTCAAAACGGTTCTGCAAAGAGAAATAAATATGGGAGAAAACCTTTGAGCCCATGCTTGAGGATCCATTTGAAGGATACAAGGGAGGTAATATAAGATGTCAACAATTAACATGATCAGCTCTACTGTTTAGTAACCCTGGTATTATCAATCACACGAGCGCTGACGGAGACTAAGAAGTGTGTAAAACAGCCTTTTAGTTGGATCTCAGAGGAGAAGCAATTTTTCACGGATTGACTAGACGATGAAATGTTGAACAAACAATAATATGGCAAAGAGCAAAAGAAAAACAAGGGGCGGGGTTGAGAGAGAAAGAGAATAGGAATAAAAAGTGGGCGTTAGAGTGTCACTGTAAATCTCTCAATGGCAGCATATGAGGACCTTTACAATTCATCTTGAAATGCACAACACACACACACACACACACACACACAAGGAGAGAGAGAGAGAGAGAGAGAGAGAGAGAGAGAGAGAGAGAGAAGGGCATGTACATTGTCCTGTGCTACTGCTACCATTATTACCGCTACTGTTGCCGCTACTATTGCTACTCTTGCTGGCGCTGGTGCTGGTGGTACTACTACTACTACAAGTACCACCATCACCACACCCCTACCAGTACCACAACTTACAGACAGAAGGTCCAAGGATACTATGATGTCCTTAATCTAACTGATGTAAACAGTTGGAAGCCAGTGACAGTTTGGTCTTCGTGTGTGTGGACTGGGATGTGTGCAAGAAAAAAAATGTCCTCATTTGTGGAGTGACGGGGCCCACCCCTCCAGGGAGGGTTGCTGTGTGATCATGATTCATGTCCCAATGCAGCCCCGGCTCACTAATGAAGAAAACTCGACTCCCTCCAAAGACTGGCTGGCAAAGAGAGGACAAATTGTCTCCCTTTGTCTTGGTTGCTACTTGTCCTTCTTCTTATCTCCCTTGCTTAAATATGGAGAGAGGAGAAGAGAGAGAGAGAGAGAGAGAGAAGAGAGAGAGAGAGAGAACTTAATTGCAAGACCACCGGTCTGTATTTAAGGGGTATTCGTTGGACTGGGAAAATGCTTTGACAGATAGGGAATTCGAAGGGGGGAATATCAACTTCTCAACAGAAGAACAAATCGAGCATTAATATACCATCAACAATTTAGTCATCAATACTTATCATATATTTGTAAACAAAATTTGCTGGAGAATTTACTTGCATGAAAACGTTTTGCCTTCAAGACATGAACAACCCCACATTTGTTAGGTGTGACATCTTTGCTGTACAACATACGAACAGAACATTTTTCACATACATTTTTGTTGTATTTTGATTATACTTTTTTCACAGAGAAATATATTGTCTTGCACTGAAACGAAATGGAATGTCGTTTTCCATGCTATTGCAAAATGG
>CM065723.1:7756750-7759250 GCA_033310375.1 Conus canariensis | reverse complement strand
CTCAAAAGTGACAAGGACTGAGAAAGGTTAAGTTTCTGTGCCTTGATGGTTGTTAAATAGTTTTGTTAAAATTTTAGCTTTTTTCCCTTTCAAACTTATTTGAAAAAATCAAGTGTTTTGTAATTACCATTATTATTCATATAAGCACTCATATAAGCACACACATATGCACACAAACAAACTCAAACACACTCGCATACACACACACGAGCACACGCACATGCACACATACGTGTGCGTGCACAAGCATAAGTACATACGCTCTTTCTTTCCCCATCTCTCTCTTTCGGCGCGATTTTTTTTTCAGTCTAATATCACGATTAGTGGAAAGATGTAAAATGAATGACACATACACACACACACACACACACACACACACACACACACACACACACACACACACACAACCACACACACACACACACACACACACACACACACACACACAGATTCAATAATAATAATTGATCCCATTTAATCCATACACTAATTTTCAGAGACACTAAAATTGTCTTTGGTTGAATACCGTCTCACTGTGGTGTTGGGGTTACCATAGTATCACAACAGGCACTAAACATGGGGCAAATCGCTGTCCGTGATCTTTCCATATATATTTTCCGCTTTCCTTTCAAGGGAATGGTCACACAACAAACATCTTCTCTAGATATAGAGACTTCTGGCTCTGTGTTTGTCTTCTGTGAATTTCGCACATACCTCTAATGCGAACATCACCAAAAACAACAGACAGGTGACTGCCATCCTATCTCAGGGAGTTCAGCACTGACTGGACAATGAAATACGGTTTTCTGGTATTTTTTGGGTAAGTTTATCAAAAGCACACTTTCAAAAAATAATGACCTGAAAGTTATTCGAGTTTTCTTCAATGGAGTTTTTCGTGCAGCTTTTTGAATGAGAGTATTTCACTTCTAATTGCTGATTCTATTTTTCCGTTTTCTGTCCAACACCCAGTTCTGAACATTTGGCTTTAGTCTAGTTAATTCTCTATTTACATGTGCAAAGCAAAATTTACTAGTAAAATTATCAGGTCAGGTATCGCACCTGTTTCACTTTGTTCTTCTGTAACCAAAAGGACTGATTCACTATTAAAAGAATTTCTATCGGAGTTTATGCATTCGTGTCTGGGAATGTGTTCTAGATCAGTCCAGAAACCCATAGTGATATAAATAATGTTCCATTAAATCCTCTTCCTGATGATATATATTACATCTTCATTACTTACAATGTTTATGATTTTAAAGTGTGATTAATTACCAAAAATCTACAGCATAATTTCATTTGAACCCGTTTCACTTTAAAAAAAAATCTCCGTTTCTGAACTTTCGTAATAACTGCTATCAATTTAGAGATTTCTACGTATCCTAACAGGTAGGTACAGTATAATGAAGACCCTGTTATCACACTTGTTGATAAGTGCTCATTACGTTTTGCTTCTATTTATGCTACTTTATTGCATTTAAACAGCTTCTAGCTTTAAACAAATATAGTGATTCTGATTTTGTTCTGATAGTGCTCTGTGATTTAAGAATACACTCTTACCATCCAATAAATCTCTTACCAAAAACACACCAAAGCGCGTGTGATATCAGAACCATTTAATACACTAAGCGTCAACTTTATACTCGCCTGTATATCTGTCTGTCTGTCTGTCTGTCTCAGTCTCTGTCTTTGTCTCTTTTTCCAACGTGCGCGCGCGTGTGTGTGTTTGTGCGTGCGCGTGCGCGCTGTTGGATTCTACAAATTTCCTCGTCACTTTATGAATCAAAACAGCGGTGCTTCTGACATGAAAGACAGGGGCAGGCGATGTAATGATAATACTGATGAACATAGTGAGGTTCAGATTAGTTCTGAGTCGAGCTGGATTGTTGACGACTGTCTGCAGCGAGACTAGAATACTGATGCAGACTTGTACAAAATCATGACTGACGTGAAGCTGATCGATTGACTCTTCAGCCAGAAGAGCCGCAATTGACTTGACCAAGGGAAATGATCGTCACCGTCTCAGAATAAATGAAACCAGCTACAAACAGCAGAATCAATAAGAGATAACGAAAAACAACAACAACAACAACAACAACAACAACAACAACACAACAACATCAACAACAAGAAAACTCAATTAGGGGCGCGTAGACGTATGTATTTACTTACTCGCATACATTCACTTGCAAGCATGTGTGCACAGATTCGCATGTATTGACAAGATGTGTGCAGGCCAGTTTGAGTGTGTGCAGTCACATGTGCGCGCGCGAGCTCACAATAATAATTACACATAGACACACACATACACACGCACACACATACACACACATGCGGGCGCACGCGTGCGCGCGCTCACATGCACGCACACACACACACACACGCACGCACGCACGCACGCACACACACACACACACACACACACACACCACACACGCACGCACGCACGCACACACACATACACACACACACAGACACACACACACACAACACACACACACAC
>CM065723.1:7749250-7751750 GCA_033310375.1 Conus canariensis | reverse complement strand
TCCTTCCTTCTTCTCCTCCTCCTCCTTCTCTCTCCTCCTCCTCCTTCTTCTCCTCCTCCTTCCTTTCTCCTCCTCCTCCTTCTCCTCCTCCTCCTCCTCCTCCTCCTCCTCCTTCTTTCTTCTTCTTCTCTCTTCTTCTTCTTCTTCTTCTCCTCCTTCTTCTTCTTCTTCTTCTTCTCTCCTCCTCCTCCTGATCCTCCTCCTCCTCCTTCTCCTCCTCCTCCTCCTTCTTCTCCTCCTCCTCCTTCTCCTCCTCCTCCTTCTCCTCCTCCTCCTCCTCCTCCTCCTTCTTCTTCTTCTCCTCCTCCTCCTTGCTCTTGTTCTTGTTGTTGTTGTTGTTCTTCTTCTTCTCCGTACACTCAGTCAGAAACCGCAGAGGCACTGACAAGGCTGCTGTACGGCGGAGGCCCTCCAGAAATCCATTTGAGCTTCTCAGTCGTCGATGTGTCAGCAGGCCAGGTCTCTGCTCTCAGCTTTCGATTTGTGGGACAGTCCTGCAGGGATTTGTTCACAGTCATTGGGGCAGTCCTGCAGGGATTGGTCCACAGTGACTGGGGGCTTTACCGCATGGTGCACACTGAAGACTCGTCAATGTGGAATTTTATGAACACGTGGTGTTTGAATCTGGTGTGCCCTGTCCTCAGTCTCACAATGCTCACCTGGTCTGTTCTGGGCGGCAGGTAGTACGCATCCTTCTTGTTGAAGCCTGGGTGTTGTAGAGCGGTAGCTCTGGCTTAGGTCCATAATCACCCCTTCTCTCTCCCCCCCCCCTCCTCTCCAATCCAGTTACATCGTGCTTTGATCAACAACATCTTCTGTCGTCTCGGACAGCTTAAGAATTTTGATGGAAGACACTGACTTTGGGCAAAAAAAAAAAAAAAAAGTTGGAGGTCAGTCTGGACTTTCTCCATGGGGAGAGAGGGATGGTGGAGAGGGAGTGGGGTGGGGGTGGGGGGTGGGGTGGGGGTGGGGAGTCTGGGCGCATGTCCGCTCGCACCTGCACTGGAATGCTTTTTGTGCGCGGACTGATCACTGAAGGGTTCACCGGCTCTCATAACCATCACAGGTTTAATTGTCTCTTCACGACCATGTCCGGCCAATGTTTGTGTTCAGATCATCGGCTATCGGCAAATTCATGAGGGCTGCCATTTTGATGACCTCTCTTCTCCCTCCCCTTAATCTTCTCCCCCCCCCCACACACACACCCACACCTCCTCCTCTCCTCCTATTGTTCGGAAGGACTACATTCATATACGCTGGCTCCGCGACTAAGGGATTTCTTGTCGTCAGTAAGGGGGCTTAGTAGACGTTAAGTGTCTTGTGTGCATTATCAACAGACCAGAACGGACAGCAGGGGGAAACATCATGAAAGAGGCTCGGCAGCAGTGCGAGTCTGTCAAGGTTGCCTCTGGTATTGTGTGTGCTCCCAGTGGATTGCCGGTGCTGAGACAGAACTGGCCTTGAAACTGGAGGAGTCTGGAACCAAATGGGCAGAACCGGTGTAACAGCCCATTCTTACCCCCCTCTGGAACTTACCCCGGGGTAAAACAAGGAGTGACCTCACGCGTTCTCTACACTCTTCTTCTCGTGTGAAGATGGACAGCGCCGGATTAGCAAAACTAATCACGCAAACGAAAAACTGAGTACTTCCTTATGAATGCCAGCCTTCCCCCCCCCCTCCCTCTCCCTCTCTCTCTCTCTGTCTGTCTGTCTGCCTTTCTGTCTGCCTATCAGTCACTCTGTCTGATTGTCTGTCTGTACCTCTCTCTCTCTCTCTCTCTCTCTCTCTCTCTCTCTCTCTCTCTCTCTCTCTCTCTCTCTCTCTCTCTCTCTCGGGAGTGGTTTTGCGTGTGTGGCTACCAGCAAGATGCTGTTTCCATGTGGTCATTTTCTACCATTGAAAATTTCCCCTCCTACTTCGGAGACGACGTGGAATGCCGTGTCACAGGAGTTGACACTGTCCTCCTTTAACTTTGAGGGTAGGGGAACACAAGCCGTCCTCATCCTTCATTTGACCACGAATACCGACCAGCCCCGTTCACCTCCCCCCCCCCCTGCGCTCCCTCCCCCCTCCCAACACCACAGTACTGTTTATTGACGGAAATGCCCGTCGCAGGTAAACCAGAGATAGGCGCATTGTTGAGGTTCACAGAAATAATCAGCAGAGAAAAGGTCAGTGACGGTTTTTTTTCTCTCCGTCCAATTTATTTTATTTCATTTTATTCTTTTTTTTTTTTTTTCAGTTTTCATGATGCAATTCTTTTTCTTTTTTTTCTCTCTCTCTTCTCTTTTTTAATTTTCCATCAAGCAAAATTATCAATGATGTCAATCAATCACAAAAAAAAAGAGACTGGCAATATAGAATTAAAAATAGAATAAAAAAAAAACCACTATAATAATGTCACTTCACACACACACATACACACACACACACACACACGCACACACACACACACACACACACACACACGCACACACGCACGCACGCACGCACGCACGC
>CM065723.1:7744250-7746750 GCA_033310375.1 Conus canariensis | reverse complement strand
TCTTTGTTTTTCCTTCATCGTTTCTCTGTTTCTCTCGAACATTCCGTCTCTGTTCTTTCTTTTTTTTTTTTCCTTACTTCCTGCTTTCTTTCTTCATTTCATTCCTTCCTTTTCCTCCATTCGTTCTTCTTTTCATACGTTCTGACGTCATTACTTTCTTTTCTTCTTCTGCAGATCTTCGATCAGTTCTTCCTTACTTTTTCAGGTTTTAATGTCTTCTCTCTCTCTCTCTCTCTCTCTCTCTCTCTCTCTCTCTCTCTCTCTCTCTCTCCCCCCCCCCCCCCGCCCCGGCATGTCTTTATTAATTTCCCATTCATTCTTTCTCTTCATCTCCTCCGTTTATTCTTTCTCCTGTGTTTCCTTTTTTTTTTTTTTTTATTATTATTTTTTTTTTTTGGTTTTTCTTCATATCTTTCTTCCTAATTTTTTTGTCACCCCCCCACCCCACCCCCTCCTGTATTTCTGAGTTCGTTCCTTTTTTCATATTCGTCGCCACTCCCCCCCCCCCCCCCACACCTTCCCCCCACCCGCTTTTCTTTCTCTCTGTTCTTCTTCAATATATATATATATTTTTTTTTTTCCTTTCTGTATTTTGTGTTTTTCTTTGCCTCTTTCTTCATTTGTTTTATCTATTCAGTGTCACTTTCTCGACGTATTCCTTACTCCTTCCTTTTCTTTCTGTCTTCATCCTTGCTCCCCCCCCCCCCCTCCCCCTTCTTTCTTCAGTTCTTCCGTTCTTCCTCCCTGAACCGGCTAGATGACACTAGCAGACAAATCTGTCGTTCAGTTTCCCAGCATGGCCTTTCACGTATCACGTATTTGTCGCTGCACTGGAATTTCATTTGAATGATTTCATACGCTTCATTTTCATGATGAGAGCGTGGCCACTCTAAGCGGATTGGTCGGCGAAGTCACCATTGCCTCAGTTCGTCCACCTCAACAACTACGTTTGATTTAATGTGGTACAGATGACTGGCTTTACTGTGTGCAAGTACCTTTTTCCCCCCATGGGACAGGACCGATTTTTCTTTTTGTTTTGTTTTTTGTTTTTTTTTCTTTCTTTTTTTTTTTTATTGATGAGGTGAATACCCTGAAAAGGCCCCCTATGAGATCGGCTGAGCTATTACGAACCTTAAATTGATTTCATGTTGTTGTTACTTACTCATTTATTTATTCATCTATTGTATGCTTAGATCAGTAGATCATTGTATCGAATTTTAAGACAGTTTTAGTTAATCCGCCAAGAACAGGGACAAACAAATTACAAGAGAAAACACGACGCGTTTCGACCTCTTGGGTCTTCTTCAGGCAGGAAAAACAACATTCAGGACAATGAAAACGAAGAACGAGCAATCTCTTATCTTCTCGAAGTCGGCGCAAGGTGGGCGTTGAATTGTGGTCATGTATTCACTTGGTCATAACTATTTCCAAAACTATGTCATTTCTTGAGACAGATGTTGTCTTTGTCTACCAGTTGCCATGTAGACTGTCTATGTAATGTATGTCTCAGAGCGCCAGCTATAAGCTTATTGTTGCTCTTTCGATGGATATCATTTTATGCTAACACTTTGAACAAAAGTTTTGTTCAAACCAAACTGATTTTTTTCCTCCACTTACACCGAAACAAATTAACCTTTAGCTGTGCCAATGTTATAGAAAAAAAAAAAAAAAAGATTCAACAAGTTTGATAGAAGCAGCAATGTATAAAACCAGTATGAGGATAGAGAGAGAGAGAGAGAGAGAGAGAGAGAGAGAGAGAGAGAGAGAGAGAGAGAGAGAGAGAGAGAGAAGAGAGAGAGAGAGAGAGAGAGAGAGAGAGAGAGAGAGCAACCCCCCCTCCCCCTAAATTAACACATTTTCGCACAGGAACCCCCCCACCCCACCCCTCCCACTTTAAGTAGATATACAGAAAATGAATACCACACACACGTCATGACTGGTATTATTTCCTGTTGATAGACAAAAGAGAATGCTGAGTTTAAGTGTGATGCTAGTCTTAAACAGTCTGCGGTTTTGTGACCGCGGGCGTACGCGCGCGCGTGCGCTTGTATGTGTGTGTGTGTGTGTGTGTGTGTGTGTGTGTGTGTGTGTGTGTGTGTGTGTGTGTGCGTGCGTGCGTGCGTGCGTGCGTGGTGCGTGTGTGTGTATGTGTGTGTGTGTGTGAGTGCGCGCCCGCGTGAAACCGTGATGGAAAAAAAGATTCATTAATGTGAAAAGAATATACAAGATGGCACACGCGTTTTTCAGTGTTTTTTTTTTTTTTCTTATTATAATACCGTAAAATTTCTCTTTTTTCACCTTTTTGCTTGTTTGTTCAAAGTTCCAAAATACCCATTTTAATATTGTTTTTCTATAGTTCGCAAGCATAGGAATAAATATTGTTTTCCCATAATGGGTCGACGAAATAATCACATGATAAAAAATGGATTAATTTTGAAGTAATAATCACACGGCTGAAAGAGAATGTATTCTTTTCATATTTTTACTGAAAAAGAAAGGG
>CM065723.1:7726750-7736750 GCA_033310375.1 Conus canariensis | reverse complement strand
AAAAAATACACAAAGAATATGTCTTTTTGAGCACAAATGTTGTAAACGATTAGAATGTTTTTCATCAATATTCGCTGTGTTTAGTTTTCTTTTTTTCTTTAATCGTTTAGAATAACCGAAAGATAGAAAAAGAAGTGTGGCTGGTCAATATCCAGTCAACTTGTCCTTTCCACGTTCCATCCCTCCCCCCCCCCCCGCCCATTTCTCTCCCCTCCCTCGACGTAACATCTACACAACCAATTGACAAAATCCATTCATCTATCTGACTCCAGGTAAAGCTATCCATCTACTGGCTTAAAACCCATCCATCCATTCCCTTCTATCAGCCCGAAGACCAATCCACTCTTTGAAGCACCCCCCCCCCCATCCCATCTAAATTCACCTAAGTATCCAAACCTTCTGTTCTTGTGTTCACGGACTCGCTCACCTACCCTTTCACCCATCACCTGCTGATCAATATATGCATCCCTCCGTTCTTCTATCAACTGATCTATCAACCCAAATCAGCTTATCCATTTACCTGTATCCATCGATTCTTCTTTGCATCCACCCGACCAACGAAATTTTCTCACCTACCTATACACCCATAGACATTCATTCTTCTGTACTTCCTCTTACTGACCAAAGTCCATCTATTTCATCCTTGTGTTTTTTACCCATCCGCACTTTTTCACCACCCACTCTCTTTTTTTTTTAAATGAACCCACCACCTGCTCGTTTATCCATTTGTTTCATCTGTCATACACTCACCTTCCACCCAGCTAAAATCACCCATTTCAGCTTTCCATCCAAACACAATTTATTCTTCATCTGTTTATTCGTCAGTTCATTATTCATCTGTCCACCCTTCAGCCACAAGATTGTCCACTCACTCGTTCTGCTTCACACATCCACCCTCCCTGAGCTGTTCATTCCTTTACTCCACCCCCTAACTCCACCCCCACCCCCCCACCCCATATCAGCCATCTCTGCTTCATTTTCCTCTCTCTCTCTCTCTCTCTCTCTCTCTCTCTCTCTCTCTCTCTCTCTCTCTCTCTCTCTCTCTCTCTGCAGCAGGTAACCCTTTCATGACTGAAGAAGGAGCAAAATGCAAGCAAGCAAAACGAAACAAAACAAAACAAACAAGAGCAAAATGCAAGCAAGCAAAACGAAACAAAACAAAACAAACAAGAGCACCAAGTGAGAAGCGTTAGTAACAAGCAGGTAGGGTAACTAGCCAGAATTAAACGATGAAGCAGACAATCAGTTATATGATCAAATCAGTTATATGATCAACCTGCTGAACAAAATGATTCAGTGTGGGAAACAACAACAAAAACACAGCAACAACACAACAACAACAACAACAACAACAACAACAACAAGGAAAACGCAGGAAGATGAAGATGGAAGTTGTAAGTTAACGATTGAACGCAGGAGCAGGAAATAAAGAGATGTGATCCTACACATGGTTTTCGTTGTGTGTCTATGGGCGTGTGTGCAGATGAGAATGTGTGTGTGTGTGTGTGTGTGTGTGTGTGTGTGTGTGTGTGTGTGTGTGTGTGTGTTGTGTGTGCGTGTATGTATGTGTGTGTGTGAGTGAGTGAGCGAGTGTGAGTGTGTGTGTGTGTGTGTGTGTGTGTGTGCTGTGTGTGTGTGTGTGTGTGCGTGTGTGTGTGTGTGTGTGTGTGTGTGTGTGTGTGTGTACGCGTGCCTGTGCATGTGTGTGTGCGTGCGTGCGTATGCGTTCGTGCGCGCGTGCGTGCGTGTGTGTGTGTGTGTGTGTGTGTGTGTGTGTGTGTGTGTGTGTGTATGCGTGCGCACACACGCGCGCGACCGTGTGTTTGTGTATACGTACGTACGTACGTGCGTACTTACGTTCATAGATATGTATATTACATCCACAGTTGCAAACGATAGTAATGCCTGGTCTTAATTATGTCCATCATCTGAAGTCTAATGTAAACTTCAATGGCCATCCCAGTGTTAGAATATCACACTCAGCATATAGGACTGCCTTTGAAGGAAAGAGGACACCAAAAGGAACGCTTCTCCACTGAACGCTGTGTACACTTCAAAGTTAATAGTTGTTTGGAGGTAAACAGGACGTGCAAGCACCAGCTGCTTTCTCTGTAAAGAACCTGTCAGGTGTTCTGCTTGATTCTGCTTTGTCTATAAAGAGCCTATCAGGTGTTCTGCTTGATTCTGCTTTGTCTACAAAGAGCCTGTCAGGTGTTCTGCTGGATTCCGCTTTGTCTATAACGAGCCTATCAGGTGTTCTGCTTGATTCTGCTTTGTCTATAAAGAGCCTGTCAGGTGTTCTGCTTGATTCTGCTTTGTCTATAAAGAGCCTATCAGGTGTTCTGCTTGATTCTGCTTTGTCTATAAAGAGCCTATCAGGTGTTCTGCTTGATTCTGCTTTGTCTATAAAGAGCCTGTCAGGTGTTCTGCTTGATTCTGGTTACCTGCTGATGAGCAGCACTTCCTCAGAAACAGAAAGAAAACACCCCTACATCGGATAGATTCTTCTGCCCTCAAGAAGAGTGTCTCCAAAAGCACAAAAGAAATTTCAGTGAATACAAAAGGAAGTGTTTTGATTAGAACAGTATGTTAAACTTTGTTAAAAAAAATTAAAATGTGGAAATATAAAAAAAAGAATGTCCTTGGAGACCAGCAACTGGGGATAAAGATCCACAGATGACAAAAAATAACTGTAAATAAAATCAAGTTTAAAACGTTGCTGTCCAAAAGTCTCCAGGACTCATGATTTTGGTGTGGGACTTGAGCAGGTAAAAGCGACAGTAACACCTGGCCCTTCTTCATTCCATTTTCATAAACATTTACATAAACCGGCCTGCGACCCTGAATAGGGCATGCTTTATTGTATTCCCACATTTGTATTTGTAGACAAACTTTAGTCCATTATCTTAAAATTAATTGCATTATTAGCTTTCATCGAGTGCACCTGTTTATTTGCTTTTGTTAAGACACCTTCTGCACAGCCCCCCCCCCACCTGTGCAGAAAGTGTCTAAACAAAAGCAAATAAGCACTTACATATAGTTAAAATGAAAAACTCCCCCAAAATTGGGTAGTTCCCCCCAACTACCCAATTTTTGGGGGAGTTTTTTCATTTTAACTACATGGAAGTGCGTCTCATCAGCAGGAAACGCAGATCCAGCAACAAGCCTGATCAGATCTTCATAGAACGAAACAGTGGTCACTTAAGGGTCTAACTGACGTCAACACTGGAAGAACAATGAAACTCAGAACACTCTCTGGACGTGGATGACTTCTCATGCCCCCGTCCCCCTAAAATACAGGAGGTATTTCACCTGTTACAGATTTTCATGTTTGCTCCAGTTCCTGTTAGGAAACTGAAGGAATTTGGTGTGTGTGTGTGTGTCACGGTCGCTAAGCCGGACGGCCCTACCACCCTTACCCACGCCTATCACACACTAGGTCAGACAACACAGCACACTAATACAGTTTTACAATCACGCACGCTTCTTTATTTCACACACACACTATGGCGCCACCACTCGCGCACATCCACAACTGCACACAAGTATCCCAATTCCCGCTGACTCACCCTACTCTACTGTAATGACCTGGAAGACCCTAACCTAACCTGAAACACCAGTTGCGGTATATCACTGTGACCTGGGGACACAGCGATAGCCCGCACACGTGGTGACTAACTACTAGGGACAAGGATTTACCAAAGGGACTCTAATCTCTTAACTACTGCTACCACCCACACCTCTCCCCAGGACTCACCCTTCTCTTTTAACCCGGGACCACTACCAAACTGGTCGCTGCGTCCCTAAGGGAGGCAACGACAAGTACCCTACACTGTGCCGGCCACTACGTCCTAAAAGGAGGCAGTAGCTAACACCCCTAACCCTACTGCCTAACGCTACACCCCTTCTACCACAAACATGGGACAACCCATCCCGGCCCGGAAAGCTCCAGTCCTCGGCGCTGTACGGGGCCCCTCACAGGCTGACACCTCCCCGGAAGACTCTGCACCCCGGCGCTGTCCGTGGCTCCTCCGCGGCCCGACACCCTCCCCGAAGACTCTGCACCCCGGCGCTGACCGTGGCTTCCCGCAGTCTGACTCCTCCCCCGACGGGCACGACCCCCAACGCACACACACACCAGACACCCTCTCGACGAGTCTGGGGCTCGAAGGACGCCTCCTCTGAAGGCCCCGTCGGACACTGAGGGTGAAAAGGCCTGGTGCAGCGCCCTCTCACAGGACGCCTGAACAGGGAAGAGGAACCAGTGCCGGAGAACTCCCGGAAGAGTACCGGTAGCCGGAGGAGAGCTGCCCACAGAAGGCAGACGGCCTGGGTGGTCTCCCTCTCCCGGGGAAACAGCAGGCACTGGAAGCGCCGCTCACCCGCCGGCACGCGGCAGTGGACTGCGGTGATCTGGCCCCAGCCTCAGGACAGAGCAGGATACCTGCTGACACAACTGTAGGCCACTACTGTAATGTTGCTACTACCCGAGTCATCAAGGCACATAGGCTACTTGGTAAAGCTTTAACTCTCCATCTCCCTTGCCTACTTCCCACTCGGCATGAGAGTGACCCCTTGAATTTCGAACACATCCCCCCAACCCATTACTCACTTTGGGGTTATCAGACCCATTTCCTGCCAACCCTTACAACAGCGGTAAAACAATACTCTCCCTGAGCCAATCCACGCTATTACATATGAAATTATGAATCACACCCAATTCTCGGAGAAATAAACCAATCTAAGCGATCCACCACGGACTCCATGGGCCCCCTTAGGACATATTAAATAATCTAGGAAATGGCCAATTTCACAAGGAAATGTCTCCACACAATAACCAGTAGTAACACACATCTCTCAGGAAAAAAAACACCTTATCAATTCTTAGCGGTTCACAGTTCCAGCATGTTCACACAAGAGAATCGGCTCGCAGCCACAATCCTTCACATTATTACCCCTCTTTGCACTGTCAATTATAATCATACATCAAAAACATGATTTGTTCGCCAAAATTTCCATCCAGCACCTCACTCTCATGTCATCTATTGTCAGATAACCCAGTGGTTAATCCTTGTTATGCCAACACAACCACACTTCATACAATATTACATGCTGCACATCATCCGTTTTTATCCTATCGACTGCTAAGCTACTCGCCTTAAACTTTACCTTTCCCTTCTCTCTGCTTACTAAAATTCATAACTGGGTTGCCTCCCCACAACCTAAGATATCTTTCTCCAACCCCGTTCTGTCACAAATACATACATCCCTGCACGTGTGACGACTGTCACTTTCTTACAAAACTTATAACCATATGGACTCACTGTCCTGTACCAAATGCGTACGCCACCGATACAGTCTGCACGCGCACGACACCCGCATCGAGAACCCTAACTCGTAACGAAAGTGAAAAGACACCAATATAAGTTGAATGGTTACGACCGTACCCCAGTGTAAACCATTCGACCACAAATTGGCCTTAGCCCTACTACACAGTTAACCGATTCCAATACTGTGCAGGTCAACTACGAAATCGTACATCAATTTCAACGAACTATTACTATTTATGACTGAAATTGAGCACAATCCCTTTATGATTCACGCAGACACATCCGCACCTGACTCATATTATGATCCTCAACAAAAAGCAACCTCGTATTACCTTCTCATTGAACACACGGAAATTAACCTAGACAAACCACAAACAATATCTACATCACCGCCCATCAACGGTTATTATATCGAACCCACATTGTCTAGCCAAACTGTCACATGACAATCGAACTCAGGAACCACTATGTACACTACTTACAGAATATACCGAAAAGAGGTAACAACACAAACCGGCTGACAACAAATTCCAATCACGGAACCAAGACAACATCATACCAGACAACCAGTATACGCAACGAACACCATACAACTAATCCCAACCTGAGACAACTACAGTACAACTCGCCATAATACAAGACAACACAACGAACTACAGCACAACGAACCTAACAGATCACCAACCTGGACATACAGACGATCAACCACACCAGTTCTGCAACTGGCTGACAGTGGCTGCTAACAAGGACGACACCGACTCAGCACAGGCCAAGGGCACCCAAACCCGACGAGGACCTGGCACTAACTATGACTCGAAGTCACTCTTCAAAACTAACGGCGCTGCCGCCGCACCTACAAGGCGTACGTCCACTCCGACGAACACCAGGGACCGAAGTGAAGCTACCCCAACACATTCCGCCCTGGTCGGAATCAAGCGAACTCTACTCACCACACAAAACAACGATTGGTCAGAGCAGTGTATCCCTCCGCAGAGCTGACACACCTGACCAACGGACTAGTTGTTGCTCGTGCAACAACACGACAATTTACCACAACAACTCACAGACTTGACAACACAACAACAACCGATATCCTGCCCGCCTTCTCTGGTGTAGAACCAAAGTAACAAAAGGGTAACAATCGGGAACGAAACCAACCTCCCGCTTCCATTCCATTCCTTCAATAAGTGAAGACTGGAATGAAAGAATATTGTATGTCCTATTTCCCCAGCCTCCTACCTAGCCTAATCTTTCTACCTAACCCTGAGGAACTTAACCTAACTCTAGCTAACTAAACCCCAACCTCACATACGTGCGAGCGCACACACACACACACACACACACACACACACACACACACACACACACACACACACGCATACGCGCACACGCTCTCTATCTTGAACCACCACTACTCTTAAACACATGGACATACTGATTTAGTACCGCCGATCGGTGACACACCCCCCTGCCTAAGTTTTAACTACAGGTTAAAACAAACAACAACTTCTCACTCGATCGGCGTTTTATCCACACTCTACCTATAACAATCCAATTCCCCATCACTCATTCTGTCCTACTGTTACTTTTGATGCACACCAAAACTTCCATCCCAACAACATCAACTTTTAAATACATCAACAACCACAGGTTACATTAATCAACCTGGTCTAACGCTGCCACATATGACCTTAATGCAGGCACTTACAGGCAGCCGTTACACTACGTATACATTTCATAACTGAGGTGCTCTGACTATGCACGACCGCTGTGCGACACGTGCTACAACCACCATACCCTCAGTAACACTTGCTACGACATTCTCTTCCCATGACAAATGCATAGCTTCAATAATGTCAACCTCTCATGACTCACGTAAATGGAACTTAAGGTTCTCTCTCTCTCTCTCTCTCTCTCTCTCTCTCTCTCTCTCTCTCTCTCTCTCTCTCTTTCTCTACGGCAAGCGACTCAAGAAGTCTGCCGCCACATTGTCCTTCCCAGACACTGCCTGCACCGTAAACTGAAATGGCTGCAGCTGCAGTGCCCACCTTGTGATTCTCCCACTAGTACTCTAGACCCCACAGCTACCTTCTTGGGTTTCGCCTTCAAGTCAAAATGTCGCTTGTACCTGCAAGCTGCCGTTGCCAAGTTCTCCTTTGCCAACTTGCACGTCTTAGCTATTAGGTTGACGACGTACTCTGTAGCTGTGCAGAGCTCTCGCCTCTCGGGTTGCAACCACCGATCTCTCAGTATCTGCATGGGCCTGCGCATCAGTGGCATCCTTACAAGGGGAACTCTTGAGACTCTTCCCTTGTCCACAGTACGCTGACACTGGAAGCATGACTGGCAGTACCGACGAATGTCAGCATGCATGCCTGGCCAATAGAAATGGCGACCAACTCGCTCCTTGGTTCGGGTGTTACCTAAGTGACCAGACATGGGTACGTCGTGGGCTAGCTTCATCACCGTGGTCCGTAGTTCAGCTGGGACGCAGATCTGACTCGCTACGTCCTTGGGACCCTCAAACCGCCGGACCAGTACACCAGACTTCCGAGCGTACTCGACTCGTCCAAACTTGGTGTGGAAGTGCGTCCCTGCTTCACACGCACTCCGAGCCTTCCTCAGGGTTTCATCCTGGTCCTGCATCTGAATTAACTGCTGGGTAGAGGTGTTCAGAATGCATTCCTCGACGGGCAGTGGTACGGGTTCTTGCTGCTCCCTAGCTCTCTGCGCGCGTGTCTGCACTGCCCCTACCAATGCCGGGTCTGCGTATACAGGCACACGTGTCCAACCGGGATCTCCTACTCTCTTTGCGAAGTTTCCGATCAGGACTTCCTGCACAGGGCTATTCATGACCAAAACCTCCAACTTCCCTGCGATGAATGGTGACTTCAACTCTACTACCGCCACAGGCAACACAGACCTACATCTGGATTCAGCCAACACTACTGGGACTGTCTCTCCTGTGTACGCATCTGCCGGTACTAACCACTTGGCCACTACGGTGTGTCCGGCACCAGTGTCCCGTAATCCATTGGCCGGAGACCCGTTAACTTCTACAATGCACGCAGGCTCGTACCGCTGCTCAGCGCATGGGCGACACAACGTAGGGACTACACGAGCTTGGGGCTGGTCACAACAATGAACAGCTCCAACAGAATGGGGCTCAGGGCATTTCCTAGCGATGTGGCCTGGCTTCTTGCAGTTGAAACAAACTATGGTCGATCTAGGCCCTTCTGATCTCCTGTTCAGCTGCTGTAGTGCACCATCACTTTGTTGGGACCTCCCTGCGGGCTGGCTCCCTGCTGTTTCACGTGTATTACCCAGGTTGGGCTGGTTAACTGTTCGGTCTTGTCTCGCCTTCCTCCCCAGTCTTTTGGCCTCTGCCAAAACAGTAGCTTCTGTTGCAAGTTGTTCCACAGTTTTCGGGCATGTCTTCCGCACCTCAATTGTGAACTCTGGAGACAATAGCTGATAAAACTGTTCTTGGAACAGCAGATCCTTTACGTCCTCTGCCACACTCTCATCCTTGCCCGCTGCTGCACACCAGAGGGAAAACCACCGCTTCATCCTTCCCAGCATCTGGCCGAAAGTCTCAGCAGCGTCCTTCTTGATGCTCCTGAACTTTTCTCGGTAGGCCTCAGCATCTAGCCTGAAGTGACTTAACAGGGCGCTCTTTATCTGATCATAGTAGCCTAACTCATCCGCACTTAACCGCATCACCGCTTCTCTAGCCTTTCCTCTCAGCAGAGACATCAGACGTGTGGGCCATGAGGTCTTGCTCCACTTGCACATCTGGGCTACACGCTCAAATTGGGCGATGAAAGCGTCCACGTCGTCGTTCTCTCCCAACGGCTCAAGGTGGACATGCTTCGTTTCCTCCACCTCAATCAAACGTTTCCTATGCGCTGCTTCATCTAAGGCCTGCCTCTCCTGTATCAGTATCTCTCGCTCCCTTGCCTCTAACTTGGCTTGCCGTGTCTGAGCTTCTATTTCCCTTATCGCCGTTTCTTCCTCCATCTTCTTCCTCTGCAGTTTCAATTCCATCTGTCTCGCTGCTTTCTCATCTTCGATCTTCTTCTGCTTCATCTCTAGTTCCCTCTGCCTATCAGCTTTTTCCTCTTCTATCTTCCTCTGCTGCATATCTAGCTCCCTCTGCTTCATCTCTAGCTCCCTCTCATCCCTCATCTTCTGCCTCACTTTCTCCTCCATCCGGAGCTCCAATTCTACTTCTCTCGCTGTCTTCTCATCCTCATTACGTACTGAGTCCGTGACGAACTTGGCGAGGTCTCCCCCAGCTAAACCCATCGCCGCTCCCAACTTGGCAAACTTTGCATAAGCCCCCGTCCCCTGTTCTTGATCCACCCCCACAACCTGGTCACTAACCTTAGGTTTGGTATCCGCCGTAGGGGCCTGTGGATCCATGACACTATCGGGGTCGTACTGCGGATGGGCTCGGGTGTGTTTAGACATAGGATAACCCTACCACCACAGAGCTAACAAGGGACAGTATGCGATCTGAGCGCAACTGGAGGTTCCTGACTACGCGCTAGCCCTGAAGCAACTCAGCACAAGTACACAATACTCTCAATGAGTCACGCACCAAGCATAACTCCACCCACACTTGTGTACCTCATACATATACCCCATGGGCTCCAACCCATATAATA
>CM065723.1:7715426-7726650 GCA_033310375.1 Conus canariensis | reverse complement strand
TAGATTTGGGGCCGAGAAAGGGGAGAGAAAAGAGAGAAGAGGGGAGAGAGAGAGAGAACCCCGGGTGGACATAACTTTTGTCCTTCCCATGGGGGAGAGACCTTTAAACGTCGACCAGATCTCTCGGAAATAAAATCACTCCCCGGTGAAAAAGTAAAAGGAAAAACGGTTTCTAAAGGTCCGGAAATGGAAAGGAGTATGGGGCGTAACTCTGACCGACTTAAACCCGGAAAGGGTACGAATATATTTAAAAAAAACCCAAGTAAATTGATGGAAAAAACGCTTTGGGCCAGTCTCCCACGTTTTTATGTGTCCTGTCTGGGGAGCGCTCACCAAGGTTTCTGCCCTACACACTCATCCCTTTTTTGTCCCCCACAACCAAACCCAGACATACCCTTTGTTGCGGGTCGTGGGGGACGGTTTTGTTTTAAAGGGGTGTTTTGTGGTCTCTTCTCTTAAACCCGCATTCCCCCCCCTCCTACACCAGCCAAAAACCCGCAGGATCTTTCAAATTGCAGTCTTAGCACTGTCTGTTCCAAGTCATATGATGCCTCGGTGAAATACCGAAAGATTTAAATTACAATCCCTAACAGCACAACCCCCAGCGTAAGCACCTATCTAATGAATGAACTGTGTTTGGGATCCAGCTCTGCCTGGTGTTACAAAAAAATCCACACTACCCTTTGGGGTTTTTTTTAAAAATTTATGGGGCACCCTTAACCGGAAATTTGGTTTTTAGACATTTCTGGGTCTACGTTTTTTCACCGTTCCAAATTTTTGTTCACTTGCCTTTGGGGGTTTTCAAGAAGGACATTTATGAGGATAAACCGTCCTTTAACTTACACAATTCAAATTGTTGGTTTTTTCAGAAATAAAAAAAAAGATAGGAAACGATGTTTTCTCGAGAAAAAAAAACAACAAAAATTTAAAACAAAAAAAGTAAAAAATAATGGGCCCTTGGACATCAAAGCTACGTTTTTAAAATTTTTCCAGTTTCGGTTTTTTTGGAACAGGCTCAAAAAGAGAGAGAGAGAGAGAGAGAGAGAGAGAGAGAGAGAGAGAGAAGAGAGAGAGAGAGAGAGAGAGAGAGAGAGAGAGTCAATTCCTGGAAAGAAAGGTAAGACAGCATTAGCTTGAAAATGACACCGTTGTTTGGAGGCTTTTATTTACATTTCCGAATTTTCTTTCCAGTGTCGTTTTTCGTTTAACTGGTGCTCACAGATTTGCAGACCCAGAAACATGAAGGCCAGACCACAGAAGTTTCCTTCAAACTTCGACAATATTGTCACGCGGTCAGAAACGTCTGCCCGAACAAACAAATTGGATATCAAGTGAAAAGCTTCCCCCCCCCCCCCCCCCCCCAGATATGTAATGGTTTCAGTTTCGGGTTGAACAGATCCACTGAGAACTGAGTCACAATCAGCCGAATCACAGACTGCCTGTACATAGAAACGAACTCGGGGAATTGAACGTAAGGAGAGATCGTGTACTGTGCGTAATTTACATGACCTTGGGTATGCATTTCATCGTGTGTTTCGCAATCAGTTGGTCTATACTGATCGGGAACAGGTGTTGAAACCGAAATATAATCGATACCCACGGAAAATGTAGTTTTCTCCTTTATTTTCATGATAAAAAAAGCTTGTTGAGGTAGTCCAGGTCAACAATAAAATCATCTTGCAGAATCGGTTTAAGGATTATTATATTTCGGTGATTGCTATAGTGTATTGATGTATGGTTCTCTGTCTGAGTAACAATATTTAACTGGTAACCTTTTCTTCTACGTTTATTCCATGGTCTCGCATGCTGTGCTATTCTTAGGCTTGTTGTCTTTTTTTTGTGTATGATCCATGAACTTTACATGGGGATTTTTCTGGAATAAAATGTTGTTTCTCTCTTGCGTTCAAATAATTACAACGTTTGCCATTAGAGCTGAAGGCTGTGAGTTGGAACCTTCGTGGGGTCGGGTTTTCACGGTTTGAAAACCCTCTCTGTCCACCAAGCAGTAAATGAGTAGGCCTACCTGATTCATATCGGGGAAGGTTAAAGAGGGTGAAGGAGAGAGATCTTCACATGGCATTTTTACATGACTTTCTTTCTTTTTCCTTTCTTTCCTCTCTCTCCTCTCTCTCTGTCTCTCTCTCTCTCTCTCTCTCTCTCTCTCTCTCTCCTCTCTCTCTCTCTCTCTCTCTCTCTCCTCTCCTCTCTCTTGTATCCATCTCCATCATTTCGTGACTTAGACACACAGTTCACAGCCTCCTCGGCATTTTACCTATAGGACTTTGCTTTATTTTTATTTCTGTCTTTCTTTTTGTGATGCTTTGAACTTTTTTTTCTTGCATCTTTAACGTGGTGCGGAGAAATGAAGTGAGCGAAAGAAAAGACCACACGACTATGTCTAGTTGTCACATCGTTTACATAATGATTCGTTTGGTTTGACTCAGAAATGGTCATGTCTGTATAAGCCCTGGCGAATGTCAGTATTAATTCTGTTTTAAAAAAAAAGTACATTGGTGCAGAGATGCTTCCAGTACATAATATTTTTTATATGTACCACCACACACACACACAAACACACACATACACACACACACACACACACACACACACACACACACACACAAAAGAAAATCAGTTGAGTTCAGGTTCTTTACAGCCTAGACCGCGAGGGGTGGGGGCGGAGGTGGGGGAGGGGGGTTAAGATGGCTTTTACATCGAAAATGTGAATTTCTGTGCACGATTTTTTGTTTCTCAATTTCTTGTTGTCATACAACATCAACAACAACTTCTACAAACCAGATTTTCTAAACACTTAAAAGCTGCGCCTTGCGCGCTCTGACGATATTTCAACGTGTGAACAGCACTGCTAACCCAGAGATTTTGAGAGTAAACAGCGAAATGTACGGGTGCTCCAATAAAACACTTTCATAAAGCTGCTGGATGAAACCTTTGAAGTGCAGTATGTATCTCCACAAATAAATGGTTTGTTATCTGTACGAATTTCAAGCCATTGCATTCTTTTCGTCTTTCATGAGATTTTTTTTTTTTTTTAAAAAGAAAATGACAAAAACTTCCGTCCTTGTTGCTACCCATGTTTACAACCAAAGAAACACAACAACATTCCAAGGAAAACAGGGCTTGTTAGCAAATGGGGTGAAAATCGACTCGTTTCAAAGACGGATAGGTCAATTTCACGGTCGAAACCACTAGCTTCATCAGAGAAGATCTTATCTGTAACTTGGCTCGCAATGTATGGAGCTCGTTTTTTTTTAATCTTAAAAAATAAATGGAATAAAATAAATAAATAAAGAAAGAAAGAAAGAAAAAGGAAACAAGAGAGAGAGAGAGAGAGAGAGAGAGAGAGAGAGAGAGAGAGAGAGAGAGAAAGAGAGAGAGAGAGAGAGGAAGGAAAGGAGAAAGATAGAAAGAAAGCCATGCAAAAATACTTTGTAATCACCCAGTGAAATTACGTCAGTTTCGAGAAGGGAAGAAGCAACAGAGTAAGCTCCCTTCGATGATAAATATTCATGACATTCGAACCGAAAGTTAGAGGTTATGTCCGCCCGACAATTTGTTAGGCCCAGGCGCTGAGAGGCAATTGGCCACGTTCTACGAATTATCGAGTCCATGGTTCAACGAGTTTTTAAAAATATTTCTTAAATAAAAGCCTGTATCACTGTGTGTATGTGTGTGTGTGTATGTGTGTGTGGAGGGGGGGGGGGGAGATTTACACAATTTTTACAGAAACCAGCAGTTGAATGAGTCAATATTCAAATTGTTCACAGGATATAAACACTAGGAAGGAACCAACCATATTCTTCCCATCAAAACGTGCTGTCGGAGAGTTGTGGCCCTTTGCAGGATGAACAGCGGGTGTTGTGAAGACCAACTCACACACACACAGAAACAGCAACAGAGAGAGAGAGAGAGAGAGAGAGAGAGAGAGAGAGAGAGAGAGAGAGAGAGAGATTGTGAGTTTATTTGATATTTAACAGATAGATTGCGCGGATAAAGCTCTCACTGACAGATACAAATGCGGTCTTATTGACAAGATAATGCGTTCTTATGAGAACGCAAGAAAGCTAAGAAACTACTTACGTGCGATTTTTTTTGAATGTTATAAAACTAAAAGACAAAAGAGCGCAACTGCGCGCATACACTCACACACACAGACACGCTCTGTCTCTCTGTGTCAAACACACACACACACACACACACACACACACACACACACACACACACACAACAACATAGACACAGACGCACATACATACACGCACACGCACACGCACGCACGTATACACACGCGCGCGCACACACACACACACACACACATAGACACAGACACACATATATACACGCGCATACACACGCACGCACGCAGACACACACACACATACACAAACACACACACACACGCGCGTGCACACAAGTACAGAGAGAGAGAGAGAGAGAGAGAGAGAGAGAGAGAGAGAGAGAGAGAGAAGAGAGAGAGAGACACTTATCCTGTTCATTTTAGAAGCTTCCGTTTTCCCAATCGCCACTGAACGCCATTTCCGACACATTCTGCCGACAGTAACCATCTCTATCTTCAGGGGAGATAAAATGGCTCATCCCTCACTCCAACATATAAGCACGTAATGGACCACTGTTCCGAGGATGTGATCATGTGGGCTGGCATCTCTGGAAGATGTTTGGATGGCCTTTGGACAGATTTTGCTTTGTCTTTTATGCGCCATAGCGGGTGTGATGATGTTGCCATCAACGGATTTGAAACTGTAACTGGCAGATGCCACACAACAAGTGCGCAACGATCGTGGTAATGTTTACAACAACTGGCTGGTTGTGTAGAACCGCCACACACACACACACACAACACACACACACACACACACACACACACACACACACACACACACACACACACACACACACACACACACACCACGCTCGCACGCACACACATAAACACACACACACACACATACACACACACACTCTCACACACACACTCACACACACACACACACGCACGCACGCACGCACGCACGCACACACGCGCACGCACGCGCGCGCGCGCGTGACACACACACACACACACACACACACCACCACACACACACACACAAACACACACTCGCATAAGTATCTACCCACCTACCTACACATCTATCTATCTACTATCTATCTATCTATCTATCTATCTATCTATCTATCTATCTATCTATCTATCTATCTATCTGTCTTTCAACCTATCTTCTTGATTATGTATGTTATGTATGTATGTATGTTATTAGTATGTATGTATGTATTTATGTATGTATGTATGTATGTATGTAATGTATGTATGTATGTATGTATGTATGTATGTATGTATGTATGTATGTATGTATGTATCTGCCTGTCTGTCTGTCAGTCTTCTGCCGTGGTAGCTTGCTAACTATATTCATATATATATTTGTATACACACACACACACACACACACACACACACACACACACACACACACACACACACACACACACACACACACCACACACACACACACACACACACACACACACACATATATATATATATATATATAACATACAATAAACTAATAAATTCCAAGGATAAGTGCCGAGCACCATTCCAGCAACTTACAGAGCAGCTTGGTGTTGCAATGACTGCAAGAAATATTCAATTATAAACAAAGCTTGCTCTTATGTCTTAGATTGAAGAAATAGGGGGAGATCAGCATTCATATCTGCATTGGTAGATAATTCTGCCTAACTAACAGTATGTGCTTGAGTGGGTGAATGGGGAAAAATAAAATAAATGCTTCTCAAAATGAGCCTTCAGCAAGCTTATAGTCTCCAAGGGGGAGACACACACACACACACACACACACACACACACACAATATATATATATATATATTAAAGTCCCCTGAGGAAGACCAAAGAGGTCGAAACGTTGGGAAATCATCAACGTGGTTGTTGTTTGCGTCTTTGGATGTTTATATATATATATATATATATGTATGTATATACAAACATTTTGGCATGCCTTTAAACTTTCGCGATTGTATGGCATTTGAGGGGGCATGCATCAAAATGTTTTATTTCTGTTTGTATTTTTGCATGTGAGGAGTTGTCTCTTCGCGGGATTTGGGTGTTGGTGGGGTGGGTGGACGGGGGTCCACGGGGGGGGGGGGGGGGGGGGGGGGGGGGAGGGGGGTGGACAGGGAGGAGGGAGGGATAAAGAGAACAGTTCGCGGATGTGAGAACATCTGTGAATTGTTCTCTGTAGTTCATGACTTGATACCTGGCCTCATTCTTGTCACAGAGTCCCCTGAGGAAGACCGGGTTGGTCGAAATATTGGCAAGAATTTTATAAGTCTGTTGTTTTTACACACACACACACACACACACACACACACACACACACACACACACACACACACACACACACACACACACACATACAAACACACAACACACACACACACACACACACACACACACACACACACACACACACACACACACACACACACATATATATATATATATACGTTGAGGAAGAAAAAGGTATTTTAAAAGTATAAAGATGAAACCATTTGCTGACAATAACAATCATATTTAACAAAGGTCAGAGTTTCCACAGTCTATTGGCCGTGGGGCAGTAAATTGTCAAAAGTTCACCGTGCCTAGGGCATGGTCTGTTGTAGAGCGGAGCCCATCCCAAATCGTTCCACTGCCTTTGATCTTTGTTGAACTGAATCAAGTACCCTTTCACTGTTGGGTGGACAGAGAGGTATTTCAAGCCGAAAAAAAATCCGAACTCACGAGTGGTAAAAATCCGACCTCACGAGTGCATGAAATCCGACCTCTCAAGTGCATGGAATCCGACCTCACAAGGTCATGGAATCCGACCTCTCAAGTGCAAAAAATCCGACCTCACAGGTGCATGGAATCCGACCTCTCAAGTCCATGGAATCCGTCCTCTCAAGTGCAAAGAATCCGACCTCACAAGTGCAAAAAATCCGACCTCACAAGTGCAAAAACTCCGACCTCACAAGTGCAAAAAATCCAACCTCACAAGTGCAAAAAATCCGACCTCTCAAGTGCAAAAAATCCGACCTCGCAAGTGCATGGAATCTGACCTCACAAGGTGATGGAATCCGACCTCTCAAGTGCAAAAAATCCGACCTCTCAAGTGCAAAAACTCCGACCTCTCAAGTGCAAAAACTCCGACCTCACAAGTGCATGGAATCCGACCTCACTAGTGCATGGAATCCGACCTCACAAGTGCGACCTCACAACTGCAAAAAATCCGACCTCACAAGGTTATGGAATCCGACCTCACAAGTGCAAAAAATCCGACCTCACAAGTGCATGGAATCCGACCTCACAAGGTCATGGAATCCGACCTCTCAATTGCAAAAAATCCGACCTCACAAGTGCATGGAATCCGACCTCACAAGGTCATGGAATCCGACCTCACAAGGTTATGGAATCCGACCTCACAAGTGCATGGAATCCGACCTCACAAGGTTATGGAATCCGACCTCACAAGTGCAAAAAATCCGACCTCACTAGTGTATGGAATCCGACCTCACAAGTGCATGGAATCCGACCTCACAAGTGCATGGAATCCGACCTCACAAGGTGATGGAATCCGACCTCACAAGGTCATGGAATCCGACCTCACAAGGTCATGGAATCCGACCTCACAAGTGCAAAAAATCCGACCTCACAAGTGCATGGAATCCGACCTCACAAGTGCATGGAATCCGACCTCTCAAGTGCAAAAAATCCGACCTCACTAGTGCAAAAAATCCGACCTAGCAAGTACATGGAACCCGCCCTCATAAGTGCAAAGAATCCGACCTCACGAATGGAAAAAATCCGATCGCCTGGGAGGAAAAAATCCGACCTCACGAGTGAAAAAAAGACCTCATAAGTGCATGGATCTTGATCTTTCAAGTGCAAAAAATCCGACCTCGCAAGTGCATGGAATCCGACCTCACAAGTGCAAGAAATCCGACCTCTCAAGTGCAAAAAATCCGAGCTTACAAGGTCATGGAATCCGACCTCACAAGTGCAAGTAATCCGACCTCTCAAGTGCAAAAAATCCGACCTCTAAAGTGCAAGAAATCCGACCTCTCAAGTGCAAAGAATCCGACCTCTCAAGTGCAAAGAATCCGACCTCTCAAGTGCAAAGAATCCGACCTCTCAAGTGCAAAGAATCCGATCTCACAAGTGCAACGAATTCGACCTCACACGTGCAAGAAATCCGACCTCTCACAAGGTGATGGAATCCGACCTCACAAGGTGATGGAATCCGACCTCACAAGGTCATGGAATGAGACCTCTCAAGTGCATGGAATCCGACCTCACAAGGTGATGGAATCCGACCTCACAAGGTCATGGAATGAGACCTCTCAAGTGCATGGAATTCGACCTCACAAGGTGATGGAATGAGACCTCTCAAGTGCATGGAATCCGACCTCACAAGGTCATGGAATCCGACCTCACAAGGTCATGGAATCCGACCTCACAAGGTGATGGAATGAGACCTCTCAAGTGCATGGAATCCGACCTCACAAGGTCATGGAATCCGACCTCTCAAGAGCAAAAAATCCGACCTCACAGGTGCATGGAATCCGACCTCTCAAGTCCATGGAATCCGTCCTCTCAAGTGCAAAGAATCCGACCTCACAAGTGCAAAAAATCCGACCTCACAAGTGCAAAAACTCCGACCTCACAAGTGCAAAAAATCCAACCTCACAAGTGCAAAAAATCCGACCTCTCAAGTGCAAAAAATCCGACCTCGCAAGTGCATGGAATCTGACCTCACAAGGTGATGGAATCCGACCTCTCAAGTGCAAAAAATCCGACCTCTCAAGTGCAAAAACTCCGACCTCTCAAGTGCAAAAACTCCGACCTCACAAGTGCATGGAATCCGACCTCACTAGTGCATGGAATCCGACCTCACAAGTGCGACCTCACAACTGCAAAAAATCCGACCTCACAAGGTTATGGAATCCGACCTCACAAGTGCAAAAAATCCGACCTCACAAGTGCATGGAATCCGACCTCACAAGGTCATGGAATCCGACCTCTCAATTGCAAAAAATCCGACCTCACAAGTGCATGGAATCCGACCTCACAAGGTCATGGAATCCGACCTCACAAGGTTATGGAATCCGACCTCACAAGTGCATGGAATCCGACCTCACAAGGTTATGGAATCCGACCTCACAAGTGCAAAAAATCCGACCTCACTAGTGCATGGAATCCGACCTCACAAGTGCATGGAATCCGACCTCACAAGTGCATGGAATCCGACCTCACAAGGTCATGGAATCCGACCTCACAAGGTCATGGAATCCGACCTCACAAGTGCAAAAAATCCGACCTCACAAGTGCATGGAATCCGACCTCACACAGTGCATGGAATCCGACCTCTCAAGTGCAAAAAATCCGACCTCACTAGTGCAAAAAATCCGACCTAGCAAGTACATGGAACCCGCCCTCATAAGTGCAAAGAATCCGACCTCACGAATGGAAAAAATCCGATCGCCTGGGAGGAAAAAATCCGACCTCACGAGTGAAAAAAAGACCTCATAAGTGCATGGATCTTGATCTTTCAAGTGCAAAAAATCCGACCTCGCAAGTGCATGGAATCCGACCTCACAAGTGCAAGAAATCCGACCTCTCAAGTGCAAAAAATCCGAGCTTACAAGGTCATGGAATCCGACCTCACAAGTGCAAGTAATCCGACCTCTCAAGTGCAAAAAATCCGACCTCTAAAGTGCAAGAAATCCGACCTCTCAAGTGCAAAGAATCCGACCTCTCAAGTGCAAAGAATCCGACCTCTCAAGTGCAAAGAATCCGACCTCTCAAGTGCAAAGAATCCGATCTCACAAGTGCAACGAATTCGACCTCACACGTGCAAGAAATCCGACCTCACAAGGTGATGGAATCCGACCTCACAAGGTGATGGAATCCGACCTCACAAGGTCATGGAATGAGACCTCTCAAGTGCATGGAATCCGACCTCACAAGGTGATGGAATCCGACCTCACAAGGTCATGGAATGAGACCTCTCAAGTGCATGGAATTCGACCTCACAAGGTGATGGAATGAGACCTCTCAAGTGCATGGAATCCGACCTCACAAGGTCATGGAATCCGACCTCACAAGGTCATGGAATCCGACCTCACAAGGTGATGGAATGAGACCTCTCAAGTGCATGGAATCCGACCTCACAAGGTCATGGAATCCGACCTCTCAAGAGCAAAAAATCCGACCTCACAGGTGCATGGAATCCGACCTCTCAAGTCCATGGAATCCGTCCTCTCAAGTGCAAAGAATCCGACCTCACAAGTGCAAAAAATCCGACCTCACAAGTGCAAAAACTCCGACCTCACAAGTGCAAAAAATCCAACCTCACAAGTGCAAAAAATCCGACCTCTCAAGTGCAAAAAATCCGACCTCGCAAGTGCATGGAATCTGACCTCACAAGGTGATGGAATCCGACCTCTCAAGTGCAAAAAATCCGACCTCTCAAGTGCAAAAACTCCGACCTCTCAAGTGCAAAAACTCCGACCTCACAAGTGCATGGAATCCGACCTCACTAGTGCATGGAATCCGACCTCACAAGTGCGACCTCACAACTGCAAAAAATCCGACCTCACAAGGTTATGGAATCCGACCTCACAAGTGCAAAAAATCCGACCTCACAAGTGCATGGAATCCGACCTCACAAGGTCATGGAATCCGACCTCTCAATTGCAAAAAATCCGACCTCACAAGTGCATGGAATCCGACCTCACAAGGTCATGGAATCCGACCTCACAAGGTTATGGAATCCGACCTCACAAGTGCATGGAATCCGACCTCACAAGGTTATGGAATCCGACCTCACAAGTGCAAAAAATCCGACCTCACTAGTGCATGGAATCCGACCTCACAAGTGCATGGAATCCGACCTCACAAGTGCATGGAATCCGACCTCACAAGGTTATGGAATCCGACCTCACAAGGTCATGGAATCCGACCTCACAAGGTCATGGAATCCGACCTCACAAGTGCAAAAAATCCGACCTCACAAGTGCATGGAATCCGACCTCACAAGTGCATGGAATCCGACCTCTCAAGTGCAAAAAATCCGACCTCACTAGTGCAAAAAATCCGACCTAGCAAGTACATGGAACCCGCCCTCATAAGT
>CM065723.1:7690426-7697926 GCA_033310375.1 Conus canariensis | reverse complement strand
TTTTTGTAAAACGTCTCAATCCATCGACAAATACTTTCTCCAAAGCCATATCCTCTTAAGATCTTAAACATAAACTTCCAACTTAAAGAATCAAAAGCTTTTTCAAAATCAATGCTTAGAAGTAAACCTGGAATATTCTTTGCATCTAGATAAGTAATTAAATCATATATTAATCTCAAGTTGTTGCCTATGTATCTGTTGGCCATAAAACCAGACTGATCTTCATTTATCAACTGTGGTAAAACCTTTTTTATTCTGTTTGAAATGCATGAAGAACCTATCTTATAGACAACATTCAGGAGAGATATAGGGCGCCAGTTCTGAATATAATCTTTCGGTTTATCACCTTTGGGAATACAAGTGATCAATCCTTCTTTTTGTGTTGTGGACAGTTCTCCATCCTTGTATGCTTCATTTAAAGCTCTCACTACAAAAGGCCCAATCTGTTTCCAAAAAAACTTAAAGAATTCTGCACTAAATCCATCTGTCCCTGGACTTTTACCGTTCTGCATGTTTTTTAATGCAAAACCTGCCTCCTCTAAAGTAATTTCGCCTTCTAATAATCGCTCTTCTTCTTTCGATAGTTTGGGAACATTTCTTATAAGGTCCGAGATTTCACATTCTTCTACGTCCTTTTCCTTGTATAAGTTTTCATAAAAACACTTAACTTCCTTCATGATATCTTTCTGGTTTTCAGTGGAATGTCCATCTTTAGTTACTAATCTTGTCATCTGTTTGCTAATATAATTTCTTTTCTCAAGATTACAAAAATATTTCGAAACCTTCTCCCCCTCTGCAATCCATCTGGCTTTTGATCTCAACAATACTCCTTCCATTCTCCTCTCTCGTATGGCTTCGAGTTCTGTATTCATTTCTTTAAGCATGATAATTTCATTTTCAGTTATATTTTCTGTATTTTCTAATGTTTCAATATCTTTTATTAGTTTGTTTTCATGGTCTTTCATTTTCTTGTTTTTCATAGTAGCATAAGCAACTGTTTTTGCACGGATTTTCATCAGCATAAAATCAAGGAAAAGTTTGTCGGAGACTTGTAACTGTATTTCTGATTTAGGGACATCCTTTATTGTTGTTCTGTCGTAGTGAGCAGTTGCATACTCACTAATAACATCAAAAATTTCTGAATTTATTTCTTCTACGTAGCATTTATCCCTAAGTAAAGAGGAGTTAAATTTCCAAAAATTATGAATTTTTTCGGTTTTGCCGAATTTTAGCGTTAATGTTACCATGGAGTGGTCAGAACGGTATCCTGGAAGAATATCAGTATTTTCAAAGTACCAGAACAAAGTGTCTGATAATAGAAAAAAATCGAGCCTACTTTGCTTTAAAGGAGTTAATTTTCTCCAGGTATAGCGTCTGCATTCTGGATTGTTTTCCCTCCAAACATCAGATAATCCACATTCTTCAGTCATTTTCTGTAGTTCTTCTCTAGCTTTAGGATTATTAACCTGTTTATAATTACAACAATCGATATGTGGATCTATCGCAATATTCCAGTCTCCCACTGCAATGATATTATGATTCTTATAACTCTTGATTTTATCTTTTAACACTCTATAAAACAATGGATCGTCTCTATTCGGACCATAAACATTAACTAAAAGTATTTCCTTTTCCATTGTAGAGAAGGATATAATCATGAAATTACCATTTTCATCACGGTATATATTTTCTTATTTTAAATTCGAAGTTGTTTGAAAACAGGACTGCTACTCCTCTTGCATTTGATCGAAAGGACGCAAAGAAGCATTCAAATCCCCATTCAGATTTTACATATTTTTCCAATTTATTATTGAAATGAGTATCTTGGAGACAATAGATAGAGAATTGTTTTTGTTTTAGATAGTGAAACACATCTCTTCGTTTATACATGTCTCCCAGACCTTGGCAGTTTAATGACAAAATCGTGATACTGTCCATGGTTGGTAATACCTTTCTTTACTAAAGACAGCTGTAAGCACAAGAATCAAGTCAAAAATGGGATAATGAGTGTCCAAGTTTTCACAGTTTGTTTGTAAGCTCCAGTAATTAGGAACAATAGCAGAAAATGTTACGACTTGATGAAATTCACTAAGAAGAGACAAAAGAAACAAGTTTCTTTCACAGACATTGCCCATCGTTTTCAAAAAGCAGTTTTCGCCATTAAACACACACACATACATCACAAAAGGTTAAACAATTCTAGAGGGGAAAAAAAAAAGAAAAAGAAAAAAAAGCAGCAAATCAGAAAATTTCAGGTGCCGGTGTTGATCGTTGATTCACGGCAGAAGAAGTGTCTCTATGAGCAGAGTCATGTCATAGCGTTCAGATTTTTCACAAACTTCATATTCACAATATATACTTACAATTGATAGCAATCGGAAGCATTCATTATCTTTAAGCGTTCCATCCATGAATAGATGGTAACTCCCATAAATAGTAGGCTATTTGTGCTGATCGTGCAGATTTTTCTATAAACGTTTGATATGAAGAACTGAATAGTAAAGATGACATGTTAATACAGCGATGAGTCTTCCTCTATAAATCGAATAAACATGTACATGGCTAGAAACGATAACATGCTGGCAATTACATAGCAACAAGGTTCAATCTCGTTTCCAAAGCTCATTAAGCATTTCGGTGACCAGTGACATAGAACACATGAGGAAACATACACATTCCCAAATGCACGCACGCGGCGCACTCGTACACATGCACACACGCGCACGCACGCACGCACGCACACACACACACACACACACACACACACACACACACTAAATATATAGGGTCTCCATCAACTGTACTTGTTATCCAGTCTGTGAATCAATCAAAAAACAAATCCTATTACATTGCGTGAAAGGAAACCATGAATAAGCCAGCCACTGACAAACTAGGAATGAAGTAGTTACCAATAAAGTCAGTCAAACAAACAATAAGCCAGCCACTGACAAACTAGGAATGAAGTAGTTACCAATAAAGTCAGTCAAACAAACAATAAGCCAGCCACTGACAAACTAGGAATGAAGTAGTTACCAATAAAGTCAGTCAAACAAACAATAAGCCAGCCACTGACAAACTAGGAATGAAGTAGTTACCAATAAAGTCAGTCAAACAAACAATAAGCCAGCCACTGACAAACTAGGAATGAAGTAGTTACCAATAAAGTCAGTCAAACAAACAATAAGCCAGCCACTGACAAACTAGGAATGAAGTAGTTACCAATAAAGTCAGTCAAACAAACAATAAGCCAGCCACTGACAAACTAGGAATGAAGTAGTTACCAATAAAGTCAGTCAAACAAACCATAAGCCAGCCACTGACAAACTAGGAATGAAGTAGTTACCAATAAAGTCAGTCAAACAAACAATAAGCCAGCCACTGACAAACTAGGAATGAAGTAGTTACCAATAAAGTCAGTCAAACAAACAATAAGCCAGCCACTGACAAACTAGGAATGAAGTAGTTACCAATAAAGTCAGTCAAACAAACAATAAGCCAGCCACTGACAAACTAGGAATGAAGTAGTTACCAATACAGTCAGTCAAACAAACAATAAGCCAGCCACTGACAAACTAGGAATGAAGTAGTTACCAATAAAGTCAGTCAAACAAACAATAAGCCAGCCACTGACAAACTAGGAATGAAGTAGTTACCAATAAAGTCAGTCAAACAAACCATAAGCCAGCCACTGACAAACTAGGAATGAAGTAGTTACCAATACAGTCAGTCAAACAAACAATAAGCCAGCCACTGACAAACTAGGAATGAAGTAGTTACCAATAAAGTCAGTCAAACAAACAATAAGCCAGCCACTGACAAACTAGGAATGAAGTAGTTACCAATACAGTCAGTCAAACAAACAATAAGCCAGCCACTGACAAACTAGGAATGAAGTAGTTACCAATACAGTCAGTCAAACAAACAATAAGCCAGCCACTGACAAACTAGGAATGAAGTAGTTACCAATAAAGTCAGTCAAACAAACAATAAGCCAGCCACTGACAAACTAGGAATGAAGTAGTTACCAATACAGTCAGTCAAACAAACAATAAGCCAGCCACTGACAAACTAGGAATGAAGTAGTTACCAATAAAGTCAGTCAAACAAACAATAAGCCAGCCACTGACAAACTAGGAATGAAGTAGTTACCAATACAGTCAGTCAAACAAACAATAAGCCAGCCACTGACAAACTAGGAATGAAGTAGTTACCAATACAGTCAGTCAAACAAACAATAAGCCAGCCACTGACAAACTAGGAATGAAGTAGTTACCAATACAGTCAGTCAAGCAAACCATCGACAGTAAAATGCACATTAGACAAATCCCAAGAAATAGCCTGTCGCATTGAAACATAAACATAGCATGTAAACATAGCCTGTTAAAAAACAACAACAAACAAACAAACAAACAACAAACAAACAATTTTTTTTTTCTCAAATTGTCACACCGATCGGCTTCAGTGTAGAAGTCTCTCCCCATCCCCCGCAATGCGCTCGAAAGAGAGAGAGAGAGAGAGAGAGAGAGAGAGAGAGAGAGAAATCCACGTGAACTCTTACCATCTGTTCAAATCGTGATCAACCATTGGTCAGTTTCCTGCGACCTTGATCAGTCAATAGGTCACCCGTTAGCGGTTGGTTGTTCCCCCCCCCCCCCCCCCATCTTTTCCCTTTCCATTTTGAGATGTTTGTTGAATGTGGGCGGTGGGGGAGGCATGGGGGGTGGGGGAAGGGGGAAGAGGGAGTAAAGAAGCAACACCAGAGGGGGACAGGGGTAGAAGACGGAAGGACAAAGAAAAACAGGAAACCGATAAAAAGAAGGAGTAAAGGAATGATCAAAGAAATAGAGAGAGAGAAAGGGGGGGGAGAGAGAGAGAGAGAGAGAGAGAGAGAGAGAGAGAGAGAGAGAGAAGGGGAAAGAAGGAGAGAGAGAGAGAGAGAGAGAGAGAAGGGGAAAGAAGGAGAGAGAGAGAGAGAGAGAGAATGTGTGTGAAATTTTAGCAGGAGAAATGAAGTGATAAGTGGAAGAAAGAGATAACCGGAGGGGGGGGGGGGGGGGCGAATCTGTAAAAAGGATTAGAACAAGGACAGAGCGAAGGAGAGAGTGGGGGGGGAGGGGTAAAGAGAGAGGCTGAGAAGCAGAGAGAGGGAGGGAGGGGAAAAAAGAGAGAGGGAAGGGGGGAGGAGAGAGAGGGAGGGAAGAAGACAGAGAGCGACAGAGAAGGGGAGGGAGGGGGAGAGGGATAGCAGGAAGAGAGAGAGGAAGGGCAAGAACAAGATAAAGAGAGAGACAGAGAAAGGGAGGGATGGTGGGAGAGGGAGAGCGGTAAGAGAGAGAGAGAGAGAGAGAGGGGGGGGGGGGAGGGAGCAAGACAGCGAGAGGGACAGACCCTGTCAGCTACACTAAGACTGCATACACTGTAACAAAAAAACAAACAAACAAACAAACAAAAACAAAAACAAAAAAACAAAAAAACAAAAAAAAAAACTGTCCAAGGAAGCAAGCACATCCAAAAATGTTAATAAAAATGAGGGAATTCAAACATCTATCCAACCGTAATTGTTAAACAATCAAAGCATCAATCAACTGAAAGAAGTCATGAACAAAATAACTGACCAATTAATCACGCAAGCATGTGAAGATATGAGTTGATTGGTTATCAGATTTGGCAAGAAAAAGTTATCAATCAATCACACAACAAGACTGGGATACACGTTGATCACTGCATTGAAATCAGTCATGTTATTCATCAATCAGTCATACAATCTATCAATGCATATAATGTGAACATATCTGACTAATTGAGCGTCTAATCAACAAGCAAAAAACATATCGAGTAAATCAATCGATCAACTGATTTGTTCTTCAATCAGTCATAATAAGTGTGAATGTATGCTGATCAATATATTTTCATTATTCAATCATTCAACTGATCAGAAAATCAATAATCCAATCAATTACTCAGTTACTTGATTAACCTATCAGCCAGCTATACATTTACTTCATCATGCAATCATCCAGATCATTAGTAACAGAATCAGTCAGTCAACAAACCCAACAATATGACCAGGAAGGAGAGAGGATAAAAAAGGCTAACCACACAAACAACGCTACTAATTACACAAAGTATTAGCCTCTCAAAATGATACTCCCTCTCAAAATAATGCAGTAATCAGAAATAACTGACAAGATATGTATGCTGGGCGAGGGTGGGAAGGGGACAATCTAGGAGGGCAGGTTTAACCGTAATTGTCAATTTGTCAGCCAATCGATCAAACTAGGCATTCACTCCATCCACAACCAGTCGATCGATGAAAAAAAAAAAAAAAAAAAAAAAAAAGAAAGAAAAGAAAATTAATGAACCAAAGTAATCTACCTTACAGGTTTACACATCTACTGTATACTGACACAGTCACTATTCAATAAAAGCATTTTATGGGTTTTGGATTGATCAATTGTTTATCTGACCCGTTCATCCACTCACCTCTCATCAACTATTGGTCTTTAATAATGTACACAAAAGACCAGTCAATTGTCCGATCGATGAATGAGCAAATCAACAGATCAAACAGATCTTCCACTATCTAATCAATCAACTATCCGACCATCAAACTATTTCCAATATCCAATCGATCTTTTTAATCAATCATCGCATCAGTCTGTCACATAACCTGTCAGTCACCACTAATTCATTAGCCAAACACTCCACCAACACAATCAAACACAATCAAACATTACTACATTACAGCAACATTGATTTAACCGAGAATACAGCTTCTCAATAATCCACTGATGGGAAGCATTGTGGTATGTCTACAACATTAATAGAACGGAAGATGAAAATAGACATGTTTGTTTTGGAAAAAAAAAGTAGTCAAGTAAACATAATGAAGAAGAGGGGAAAAAAAAAAAACGAAGTCACTTCCCTGTCTTTTCAATGTTTTTAGGAGTCCGTGTCTTCAGGGCTCATGTCACCTGGCTTCATCGCTCGTTTGAAGACTTCGTCAAGATCACTGTGGATTGTCAGTTTCACAACACGTCCATTTTTCACTTTCGCAAAAAGTTTTCCATTTACGCTCCAAGCCGACATTGTCAAGGAGTGATCCATTGCATGTTTCAGTACTTGATAGTTCATGTGCGTGAGATCCTCCCCAATCACAACACCTTTATGCTTTAGTCTGCGACGATTCCGAAGAATTTCGTCTCTCTTGCGTCTGTCGAAGAAGCGGACCAGGATGGGTCTGGCTCGGGCGCCACTCCTCTGGCCTGTACGGTGTGCCACCTCCACCTCCTCCTTGGTCGTCTTCACCCCCACACTGTCCGTAAAGATGCGCACTACCTTTTCGACACAGTCGTCTGCAGTTTCGTTTTGCTGTTCAGGCACGCGAAACACTCTGAGATTCCACCTTCTTGAGTATTGTTGTAAATCGTTCTGTTCTCTCTCACACTGTCTTAAACGGATATCCAAGTGTTTGACTGTATCCTTAGTGTGTTCGCTCTT
>CM065723.1:7680426-7687926 GCA_033310375.1 Conus canariensis | reverse complement strand
CACACACACACACACACACACACACACACACACACACACACACACACACACACACACACACACACAGTTAATATCCGTCTAATATCACGTTTAGTGGAAAGACGTTAAATGAATCACACACACACACACATACACACACACACACACACACACACACACACCACACACACACACACACACACACACACACACAGAGAATCAGAGTAAAAACAGTTGCACCGACGTCAGGCCAGGCACCCCGTACAACCCACACACTGTCTACTTACCGCGCCAGAAACAAATTAGTTTCCAACATTATTGTCCGGGGTGACACTTTTCACATGGGGAAGACACTCGCCCATGATGCACGGAAACTGCCTCCTGTTTGGAAGTGCATGACGGGTGTAGCAAGCATCAAAAACTTCACACATCTTGACGCCTGCTTCTGCGTCGTTTTCTCATTATGACGTTCACGCCCCGTATATGCAGGCCCGTAGGGAGTTTGCTTGTTCGCCGAAGACAAGCACAATATAACACAATCGAAAACAAACAGACTTGTTCGCACAGGTTCGGTGGAGTATGTCAGAACATTTACTCGGACGGTAAAAAGGTTTGATTGTTTGAGATTGGATGTTCTGTTTTAAGTGAGGGGTGGGGGTGGAGGGAATGGGGGAAGGGTGGTGGTGGTGGTGGTGGAGGTGTTTACGGATGCCACAACGTTCTCAGCTTTGAATAGACCTTTAATCCTAGTTTGTATGAGTAGAGCTTTATTTCTCTAGTTGTGTGAAGAGACCTTTATTTCCTTAGGTTTGTAGATAGACCTTATTCCTGGTTTGTATGAAGAGACTTTATTTCCTGGGTTTGTATGAATTGACCTTTATTCCTGGGTTTGTACAATAGACCTTTATTCCTAGGTTTGTATAAATAGACACCTTTATTCCCCTAGGTTTGTATCAATAGACCTTTATCCCCCTAGGTTTGTATAAATAGATCTTTATTCCCATAGGTTTGTATAAATAGACCTTTAATTCCCTAGGTTTGTATGCACGCGTGCTATTTCAGTGGCGTGACCCCCACGCCGCTCATTCTGTCCCCCACCCTCCCCCTCGCTTCCCCATTCCTGTCCACAGCCACAACCTGGCTTGACCGGCCGCACCCTTGGCACCGCCAATTCACACAGGGAAAGTCAATGTCATCATGAGGCAACTGACCAACGGAGACACTGCATGCTGTAGATCAGGAAGAAAAAAAATCAGCTCGTTTTATCAAAGTTTGCAAAACACTAAAACATGCTTTGATCATTGAAACTTTTTAATCACCAACTTTTTTATGCTTACTTCTTCTTTCTTTTAGTGTCCACAATCATCATGTTGATTATTCTGACACTTTTGTGTGTATGACCATTTTTCATCCTGCTATCAAGGCAGCCATACTCCAACTTCGGGGAAGGTGCATGCTGTGTGTAACGTGTCATCCATACCAACGGCCAAACTGGCCTTCTCTTCCGAAAGTTGGTGATGGGGTTTGACGTGTGTGCAAGATGTGCGTGCGTTCGGTTTATAGTCTCATTCGAAGGACTGTGTGGGGAATGGAGTCAGAACCAGTGTTAACTCCGAGGGAAAAAATCCCCCTGTACCGAAACGGCCCGGCGGAGATGCGAACCCGCAACCCCAAGATTACGAGTCCGATGCTCTACCAACTGAGCTATTCCGGCCCACTTTATGATTGCTACCTGAGCTTAGTCTGTGCGAAACATATTCACCTAACTGCATCCTTCAAGCCCAAAGTAGGGGCCGAAGGTGAACAAATGTTTGTCTCATCCTTTCTGTCCTTACATTAAGTCTGTCTTAAGTCGGAGAATGAGGGCACAGGTCTGGAACTAAAGAACATTTTAATGAGAGGATAATGCTAGCCAGTGACGATTCTTTTAGACAATTAATTGTATTTTAACAACTATTTACCACTTTTTTTCATCTTCATCCAACGCATACCTTCGCTTCAGAAATACACAGTGATCAAAAAGTGCTGAATCCTAGATAGTACCCTAAAAAGCTCGATAATCAGAGTAAACGTGGATACAGTAATAATGATAATAATGATAATAATAATAATAATAATAAAGCATTTTTAAAGCGCTTTGTCAAAGGTTCAAGGCGCTGACAATCCACACTCTCGTGTACACGACGGGCTGCCTACCTGGGTAGTGGTGACTGAAGAGGTGTCTACCGGCGCTTCATTCAGTCGTTCCTGTATCATCTGGTCAATATCGTTCACTCAGTTTCCTTCTTTTCCTTCATTCTTTCAAGTTCTCAGTGTGCATGCTATGTGTAACGTGTCATCCATACCAACGACCAAACTGGCCTTCTCTTCCGAAAGTTGGTGATGGGATTTTACTTGTGTGCAAAGACGTTATACGTGCGTTCACACACGGAACCTCGGGTTATAGTCTCATTCGAAGGACTATTTTGGGAAATGCAGTCACAACCAGTGTTAACTCCGAGGGAAAAATCCCCTAATACCGAAACGGCCCGGCGGAGGAGATTCGAACCCGCAACCCCAGGATCACCAAGATTACGAGTCCGGCGCTCTACCAACTGAGCTATTCCGGCTCCCTTCAAGTACGCCTTCACTGCAAGTTAAAAATGTGTAATTACAACATTAAGCACATCCAGCCATGATTAGTACAGAGGCTACAACACTTTTAGAAGGATGCTATCTACTTCAAGTACAACAACGTGAACAACATGCATTGCGAGTTTCACCTTTTTCTTCTGGCCTGACTTCAAAAGTGTTCATGTCTGACAAACAAGTAATTATGTCACTGAACTTTGTGAAAAGTAGTTAGTAAACCCGACCTCTACCATAACTTTAGACTTTTTTCTTGTCATTTTGTAGCCTTGACCTTTGACATATGATAGTCTATTTAAAGTTTTTTTTTTTTATAGTTAAGGACGCAAGATGCAGGGACTATTATGAGTGTTCTGCTGTGTTCTGACCGTGTCTTGTAACCTATGACTTTGGGTTCCTAAAGAAACGGTGCACTCATATTGAATCGGCATTATACCATGTTCAACATGGCAAAAGAGAAACTTCTAAAACTAGTTAATAAAACGATGTAACTTGTTCTTTTCACCTACCAATTTGCCATTCAGTAATTTACATAAAATAAAGTTAAAAAAAAGACTGGACAGACCTTATCAATGTCTACCATCCTGCCAGTTTTTTTTTCTACCTCTTCGGATCCAGAGAAAATGCCAACAAAGCATATCCTAGACACATGTAGACCCCTACAGACTGACGCACATTTAAGCGCAGCAGATGCAGGAAAGTCAAATAGAATTACTTTGCTAATCCAGATGGGTGAAATATAACACACAGTCAAACAGACATCCCAATTTTTTTTCAATATCACGTTTCATAAAATGCTGAAACAAAAGATTTTGTATCTTAAACACAGCTTTTGTTTTGCAATTTTCACCCGCAGCAAATTAGCCATTGCCTGACAATAAACCAGCGGTGTCCGTCTCTGCTTCATGTCTGTTCAGGAGTGATCACCTGCTACCCATGAAGACAGTGTCACCGTGTCGCTGAAAGCCAGATGCGCCTATAGCTAAACGTTAAAAATTCTGACAGTGATGGGTATATAAAACAGTCTCCTCTTTCAAAAGTAGTATCTGGTGGGTAGAGTCACAATTCAGCCCCTGGTTACTTCGATAAAATAAAAAAAATTGCCCTTTAAGCCAGAAGTCAACGGACTTTCCAGAAAATGTTGCCCCCCTCCACCTCCCCTCCCCCCTCCCTCCCCCCTGAAAAAAAAAGCTTAGGAAGGCGTAAGTGACGGTCTAATAGGCCTACCACAGTGAGGACGGCAGATACGACTGCAGATGTGCGCTAGGGATGAGTGATTGAGGACAGATTTAAAGAAGGGGGAGAGGGGGAGGAAGGAGAGAGGAAGAGAGTGGCATATAGGTTTCTGTGGTGCTTATCCATCACGTGGGAGTCATGTAGAGAATTGCTTCCTTATACTTTAAAAAAAAACATGCCTTGACTTAGTATCAGACAGCCTTAGGATGCTTTTGACCCGGGTGGATGTTCAAAGTTGCGGCTCAATATTGCGCCGATATCTGGCAATTCATTCCAAGATCCGCTGACTATACCACTTCATCACCTTTACATATTCATCGGTAACAGTCTGTTGATTTCTTTTCATAGAAAAATTAATCTAGTCATTCAAAGGTACAGAGTCTAATACTACATACAGAACAGCGTCTATCAGTCTCTGGTTTATTTTTAAGCGCGTTTCAACAAGCAGGGATAAACAAACACGCATAAAAAACACAAAAAAAAGCAATTCTTATTACTGAAGTAAAGCCCAAGGCTTTTTTTTTTTCAAAATTTGTTTTTATGCAAGCGATTTTCAAGGTTTCTTTTTCTTTTTCGTATTCTTTTGATGAGGAAGATTTTTGTTTTGTTTTACACTGTTGAAATTTCGTGATTGCTTCTTCCAATAATTTGGGGGGGGGGGGGAGGGGGGAGGGGAAAGGTGTGTATATGGGGAAGGGGGGGGGGATGTATACCTTTGCTATTTTGTCCTCCTCGCCTCTCTCACTGTCAACTCCCACGTCCACCTCAACCCTCCTTCTCTCTGATGCCATGAGATTTTCGTTTCCCGCAAATTTCTACTTTATTCTCTTTTGTTTTTCATGGGTCTGAGGTCTTCTCTGCTGTTATTTGTTCCTGCAGCTGTCTGTCTGTTCTGTCTGTCTGTCTGTCTGTCTGTATCTCTCTCACTGTCTCTCTGTCAATATTTTTGTCTCTGTCTGTCTCTGTGTCTGTCTGCCTGTCGTCCCGTCTGTATCTCTCTCTCTCACTGTCTCTCTTCATTCTCTCTGTCTCTTCTGTTCTCTTGTCTGTCTGTCTTCTGTCTCTTATCACGTCTATTTTGTCCTATTTCTCTCTCTCTCTCTCTCTCTCTCTCTCTCTCTCTCTCTCTCTCTTATCACGTCTATTATTTGTCCGTATTTGTTTCTCTCCGTCCCTCCCCCCTCCTCTCTCTCTTATCACGTCCTACTGTCTGTCCATCCTCTCTCTCTCTCTCTCTCTCTCTCTCTCTCTCTCTCTCTCTCTCCTCTCCTTCTACCCACCCCTATTTTTCTCTTGAATCCCACACTCAAGTGCCGTCATGGCGAACGCCTGATATTTCAGCGAAAAGGACTCGAATCTTCAAACAGACACAGTGGGACCTCCAGGGAGGTATCTGAAAACGAAACAGCAGTCATTGACAAGAGCAATAACCCTCACATTGTTGTGTCTCTTTATCTCGCTAAGAGTCTGAACATTCCACAAAGTGCAAAGATCAACAAGAGGATATTATTATCATTATTATTAGTGGCATCCTAAGAAAACCGAAGAGTGGTTTTTAATTATAAAGGATTTCTTTTCTGATTTCCGGACCTTAAAGGACAATATTTGATCAAGAGAGAGAGAGAGGATTATATGAAGGGAAAAAGGTTGAAGATAGAGAAGATTATGTGAGAGGGGTGGGGGAGGGATGTTTGAAGGTAGAGAGGATAGGCTGAAGATAGAGAGGAGTATATAGAGGGAGGGGGGGGGGATGGATGATATAAGGGAAAAAAGTTGAAGACAGAAAAAAAAATCACATGAGGGGAAAAAAGTTAAAGATACGAATATAGGAGGGAGAAAAAAGTTGAAGATAGGGAGGATTATAAGAGGTCAAAAACGATTGAAGATAGAAAGGATTATATGAGGGCGTGGGGGGGGGGGGGGAGGTTCAAGATAGAGAGGATTATAAGAGGGAGAAAAAGTTAAGTCGGAGACTACTTTTGTTTTACCTTTGTTCCCCCCTCTCTCTCTCTTGGTTATTCAGATGTAACAATGTTTGTGCTGAGAACCATGACTCCAAGAATCCTGTCAGCTTAGTGGCTTTGGTTTGATATTGCTGGAGACGTTGTCTTGGTTATTCAGATATGTTTGTCTTTTTTTTTTTCCAACCAGTGTCTTACACACCATACATAGTCTGTATGTTCTCTCACAAAATTAATGGACATATTCTTGCTAATTTTAGTGTTTTGACGTTTGATACAATGTGTCTGGGTTTGTTAATGTTCTAATGTGTGTGTACTGGCTCACTCACTCTGATAATGTGCTGCTTATACAAAGAAAAGAACAGACAGACAGGGAATAAAGAAGGAAAAAAGGAAGGAAGAAAGAAAGAAGAGGAAGAAGGAAAGAAGACAAAAACGAAAAAGAATTCGTTGCTGTGTAAAAACGAACGAAATAACAAAATGAATATACAGTTGTAAAGCAAATGCGAAACACAATAATCTCCAGGCGTAGATGTGACCAGGTTGAGTACATTAAATACAACATACAGATTTCCTTTCGCCTCCTCCGTTCTCTCCTGTGTGTCCCAATGGTCCCCGAAAGCCCTCCTTGGAACGAAAACGAAAACATCCAGAATGAGTTATTCAGACATAACAATGTTTGTGTTGAGAACACGATCAAGAATCCTTCAGCTTGCTGGCTGGTTGATACTGCCAGAGTCGTTTGAAGGTCACTGGTCCTGCAGCTCACCAGCAGGGCATTGGTACCACAATGACGACAGAGCGCTGACCATGCTTCCTGGTTGTCTGCACTTCTGACGTCATAGGAAAGGGAAGTGGATCATAGATAAGGTCTTCCCGGCCTACTCAGTGGTGTTATTTCTCCACCTGTTTACCTCTGTCTGCCTGTGTCCTGTCCCGCCCTGTTCCTTAGAGGATGACCTCAGAGAGTTTGCTTGATCTTGTCACAAGTATATATAACTTCAGATTTCTTTTTCTCAGTGTGGTCACCAAGTCTCATAGTGACTCACGCGCGGCCTGATAGTCTTTGGTCTCCATCGTGTGTGATGGTCTGAGTGTGGAGATTGTCGTGTGGATTGTCTTGGGGAAAGTCAAGCACGGCTGAGCCCATCCTTCTGCTGGTGGGATTTTCTTGTTGGATTTACTTCCCCATGTTGTTAAAGTGATGAGTTACAAGGTTACTGGTGGATTTACTTCCACACGTTGTTCTAGTGATGTGTTACAAGGTTACCGGTGGATAGACTTCCCACACGTTGCATCTAGTGATGGGTTATAAGGTTACCGGTGGATTGACTTCACACGTTGCATTTACTGATGGGTTACAAGGTTACCGGTGGATAGACTTCCACACGTTGCATCTACTGATGGTTACAAGGTTACCGGTGGACTGACTTCCCGCACGTTGCATCTACTGATGGGTTACAAGGTTACCGGTGGATTGTACTTCCCACACGTTGTAGCTAGTGATGGGTTACAAGGTTACGGTGGATGACTTCCCACACGTTGTAGCTAGTGATGGGTTACAAGGTTACCGGTGACCAAGGAGAACCTCCGCCTTCATTAGCTTGGCAGGCAACGAACGACAACTCGCCACGCTTGCTCAAAGACTAAAAGGTATGGCATGGACATAACGGTCAATGGACAGCAGGTAGGAACT
>CM065723.1:7672926-7675426 GCA_033310375.1 Conus canariensis | reverse complement strand
TCACTCAGCTGGGAATAGCACTTACTTAGAGCTTTCGACAGACCTCCGTCCGTCTTCATCAACGGTGGTGTTGCCACTGGGTGAACTGGAGTTCAGTGCACACGACCACGGGTCGAACCCTGGTCATGTGACTGAACGAGGAATGAGTTGTACACAGGTGGCAAGATGTGTCTGCCCCGGTCCCGGTTGAGTGTGGGGTTGTTGGCAGCAATGTGGGTAGCCTCCATCACCCTACGCTGAAACCATCTGTTATCACGGTCGAGAACGCTGATGTTGTCATATTCAAACTGATGTTGCTAGGCGTGTGCTATGTTGCTAGGTGGGCGCCTACTTTTATACAAAGCCATTCTCATGCTGGTAACTTCTTCTTCTGCGTACGCAGGCTGATACTCCTGCGGACACTCCCTGTACAGACAGGCAAGTATTAAACCCATCTGCCCAACAAAGGGAGTGGTTTTGTGTGTATGACCGTTTGTTTATCCCGCCATTAAGGCAGCCATACTCCATCTTCGGGGAAGGTGCATGCTATGTGTAATGTGTCGTCCATACTAACGGCCAAACTGGCCTTCTCTTCCGAAAGTTGGTGATAGGATTTTACGTGTGTGCAAGATGTTATGCGTGCGTTCACACACGGAACCTCGGTTTATAGTCTCATTCGAAGGACTGTATGGGAAATGGAGTCAAAACCAATGTTAACTCCGAGGGAAAAATCCCCCTGTACCGAAACGGCCCGGCGGAGATGCGAACCCGCAACCCAGGATTACGAGTCCAGTGCTCTCTACCAACTGAACTATTCCGGCCCCATGCTGGTGACGATTTCATGAGTAATGTTTCGTGCATTTGTCACAACTGTTGATTGTGAGGTCTGAGAAGGCAGATTTGTAGAAAATTCACGAGTTTGACCATTATTTGACACCTTGTCTTACGCGTTCAGTTATCTTCTGCCTGGGTTTCGGCAGCTTTTCAGCCTGGTTTTGATTTTTCTTGTTTCAGACAAGAGTTAACACCACCGAAATCTGTTTGTTCTTGTTTCAAATATTCGACTTTTCCTTCTGTATAACACAGAGGGAGATTCTAGTCACTCTCGAGTTTTGTTTGTTTGCTTTTATTGATTTATCTTTTATTCATTTCATTCATTCATTCATTTGTTTATTCGTTAATTTATGTATTTATTTCGTTATTTATCTGTTTATTTATCTGTTTGTTACTTAATCATTTAATTGTTAATTTGTTTGTTTGTTTATTCATTCATGTATTTTGTAGCAGTAAAGGCTGTGGATATTTTCTCAGTGTTTGAGCCGAGCCCCAGGGCGGGGTCAGGAGGTAGGGATGAAGCAGGGAATGTTCGGTCCGTGCACTCTCTGTATGGCCGTGGAGTGGCCTCCCACTGTGTGAGGCAGGAGGTGTTTGTTCCGTGCACTCTGTATAGCTGTGGAGTGGCCTCCCACTGTGTGAGGCAGGAGGTGTTTGTTCCGTGCACTCTGTATGGCCGTGGAGTGGCCTCCCTCTGTGTGAGGCAGGAGGTGTTTGTTCCGTGCACTCTGTATGGCCGTGGAGTGGCCTCCCTCTGTGTGAGGCAGGAGGTGTTTGTTCCGTGCACTCTGTATAGCCGTGGAGTGGCCTCCCATTGTGTGAAGCAGGAGGTGTTTGTTCCGTGCACTCTGTATGGCCGTGGAGTGGCCTCCCACTGTGTGAGGCAGGAGGTGTTTGTTCCGTGCACTCTGTATGGCCGTGGAGTGGCCTCCCACTGTGTGAGGCAGGAGGTGTTTGTTCCGTGCACTCTGTATAGCTGTGGAGTGGCCTCCCACTGTGTGAGGCAGGAGGTGTTTGTTCCGTGCACTGTCTTTATGGCCGTGGAGTGGCCTCCCTCTGTGTGAGGCAGGAGGTGTTTGTTCCGTGCACTCTGTATAGCTGTGGAGTGGCCTCCCACTGTGTGGGTTCCTGTCGGGGAGAGTCTCTGTGTCCACGATGATTACGACACAGTCGAAAAGACATGGGGTTTTTCCGTTAGGCTTACAACTGTGGCATCTCTCTCTCTCTATCTGTGTGTGTGTGTGTGTGTGTGTGTGTGTGTGTGTGTGTATGCGTGCGTGCGTGCGTGCGTGTGTGTGTGTGTGTGTGTGTGTGTGTGTGTGTGTGTGTGTGTGTGTGTGTGTGCAAGCAAACACAGACACACAGACACACACACACAGACACGCACACACCTCCCCCTCTCTCTGTCTGTCTGTCTGTCTGTCTGTCTGTCTGTCTCTCTCTCTCTCTCTCTCTCTCTCTCTCTCTCTCTCTAGAGTGGCTTCCCTTGACTGGCAACCGGCAAGACGTTCTTTTAGCTGCTCTGATAGATTTCAACCTGCATTGCCTGTAGATTGCCCACTATGCCGGTTGAAGGTCTCCCTTTTACTTTGGAAGCGACTCTCAATGCTGCACTACACGAGTCGACACTTTCGTCTTTTAAAATTGAAGGCAGAGGAAAACAAACAGTTGTGATCCTACGCTTAAC
>CM065723.1:7655426-7662926 GCA_033310375.1 Conus canariensis | reverse complement strand
GATGTGGTGTAGCGTATATGGACTAGTCCGCACGCAGTGAGGCCTCCTTGATGAAACTGAAACTGAAACTGAAAATGTTCCCTATCAACTCTGTAGTGTTGCCATTCCATCATTCGTTTCGGTCTTACTCTCCGTCTCCATCCTCCAAATGTTTCCTATGGGGTTGTTTCAGCAAGTCTTACTCTCCGTCTCCATCCTCCAAATGTTTCCTATGGGGTTGTTTCAGCAAGTCTTACTCTCCGTCTCCATCCTCCAAATGTTTCCTATGGGGTTGTTTCAGCAAGTCTTACTCTCCGTCTCCATCCTCCAAATGTTTCCTATGGGGTTGTTTCAGCAAGTCTTACTCTCCGTCTCCATCCTCCAAATGTTTCCTATGGGGTTGTTTCAGCAAGTCTTACTCTCCGTCTCCATCCTCCAAATGTTTCCTATGGGGTTGTTTCAGCAAGTCTTACTCTCCGTCTCCATCCTCCAAATGTTTCCTATGGGGTTGTTTCAGCAAGTCTTACTCTCCGTCTCCATCCTCCAAATGTTTCCTATGGGGTTGTTTCAGCAAGTCTTACTCTCCGTCTCCATCCTCCAAATGTTTCCTATGGGGTTGTTTCAGCAAGTCTTACTCTCCGTCTCCATCCTCCAAATGTTTCCTATGGGGTTGTTTCAGCAAGTCTTACTCTCCGTCTCCATCCTCCAAATGTTTCCTATGGGGTTGTTTCAGCAAGTCTTACTCTCCGTCTCCATCCTCCAAATGTTTCCTATGGGGTTGTTTCAGCAAGTCTTACTCTCCGTCTCCATCCTCCAAATGTTTCCTATGGGGTTGTTTCAGCAAGTCTTACTCTCCGTCTCCATCCTCCAAATGTTTCCTATGGGGTTGTTTCAGCAAGTCTTACTCTCCGTCTCCATCCTCCAAATGTTTCCTATGGGGTTGTTTCAGCAAGTCTTACCCTCCGTCTCCATCCTCCAAATGTTTCCTATGGGGTTGTTTCAGCAAGTCTTACTCTCCGTCTCCATCCTCCAAATGTTTCCTATGGGGTTGTTTCAGCAAGTCTTACCCTCCGTCTCCATCCTCCAAATGTTTCCTATGGGGTTGTTTCAGCAAGTCTTACTCTCCGTCTCCATCCTCCAAATGTTTCCTATGGGGTTGTTTCAGCAAGTCTTACTCTCCGTCTCCATCCTCCAAATGTTTCCTATGGGGTTGTTTCAGCAAGTCTTACCCTCCGTCTCCATCCTCCAAATGTTTCCTATGGGGTTGTTTCAGCAAGTCTTACCCTCCGTCTCCATCCTCCAAATGTTCCCTAGGGGGTTGTTTCAGCAAGTCTTACCCTCCGTCTCCATCCTCCAAATGTTCCCTAGGGGGTTGTTTCAGTAAGTCTTACCCTCCGTCTCCATCCTCCAAATGTTCCCTAGGGGGTTGTTTCAGCAAGTCTTACCCTCCGTCTCCATCCTCCAAATGTTCCCTAGGGGGTTGTTTCAGCAAGTCTTACCCTCCGTCTCCATCCTCCAAATGTTCCCTAGGGGGTTGTTTCAGTAAGTCTTACCCTCCGTCTCCATCCTCCAAATGTTCCCTAGGGGGTTGTTTCAGCAAGGCCAATGGATCTGGTTACATGGCCGTCCTAATGTCGTTTTCTTTTCCTGACTGATGATGTCAGTAGACATTCGTATGGTCCTGTACGCTGGCTGATGGCTTGACGCACCTGCTGACCTTCATATGGTCCTGTACGCTGCCTGATGGCTTGACGCACCTGCTGACCTTCGTATGGTCCTGTACGCTGCCTGATGGCTTGACGCACCTGCTGACCTTCGTATGGTCCTGTACGCTGCCTGATGGCTTGACGCATCTGCTGACCTTCGTATGGTCCTGTACGCTGCCTGATGGCTTGACGCACCTGCTGACCTTCGTATGGTCCTGTACGCTGCCTGATGGCTTGAAGCACCTGCTGACCTTCGTATGGTCCTCTACGCTGCCTGATGGCTTGACGCATCTGCTGACCTTTGTATGGTCCTCTACGCTGCCTGATGGCTTGACGCACCTGCTGACCTTCGTATGGTCCTGTACGCTGGCTGATGGCTTGACGCACCTGTTGACTGGGAAGGATCCATTCCTGACTGATGATGTCAGTAGACCTTCGTATGGTCCTGTACGCTGTCTGATGGCTTGACGCACCTGCTGACCTTCGTATGGTCCTCTACGCTGTCTGATGGCTTGACGCACCTGCTGACCTTCGTATGGTCCTCTACGCTGTCTGATGGCTTGACGCACCTGCTGACATGTCTAGCATGTGGACAGGAAGATGGAACACACTAGTGTAGGCAGCAGCCTGATTTTGTGTTTCATGGAGAAGTTCCTGCCCTTCCACTCAGGTTTTAATCACAACAGTGCTGTGCTTGTGTTAGCGGCCCTTGACAGGTGCCTGATTTTGTGTTTCATGGAGAAGTTCCTGCCCTTCCACTCAGGTTTTAATCACAACAGTGCTGTGCTTGTGTTAGCGGCCCTTGACAGGTGCCTGATTTTGTGTTTCATGGAGAAGTTCCTGCCCTTCCACTCAGGTTTTAATCACAACAGTGCTGTGCTTGTGTTAGCGGCCCTTGACAGGTGCCTGATTTTGTGTTTCATGGAGAAGTTCCTGCCCTTCCACTCAGGTTTTAATCACAACAGTGCTGTGCTTGTGTTAGCGGCCCTTGACAGGTGCCTGATTTTGTGTTTCATGGAGAAGTTCCTGCCCTTCCACTCAGGTTTTAATCACAACAGTGCTGTGCTTGTGTTAGCGGCCCTTGACAGGTGCCTGATTTTGTGTTTCATGGAGAAGTTCCTGCCCTTCCACTCAGGTTTTAATCACAACAGTGCTGTGCTTGTGTTAGCGGCCCTTGACAGGTGCCTGATTTTGTGTTTCATGGAGAAGTTCCTGCCCTTCCACTCAGGTTTTAATCACAACAGTGCTGTGCTTGTGTTAGCGGCCCTTGACAGGTGCCTGATTTTGTGTTTCATGGAGAAGTTCCTGCCCTTCCACTCAGGTTTTAATCACAACAGTGCTGTGCTTGTGTTAGCGGCCCTTGACAGGTGCCTGATTTTGTGTTTCATGGAGAAGTTCCTGCCCTTCCACTCAGGTTTTAATCACAACAGTGCTGTGCTTGTGTTAGCGGCCCTTGACAGGTGCCTGATTTTGTGTTTCATGGAGAAGTTCCTGCCCTTCCACTCAGGTTTTAATCACAACAGTGCTGTGCTTGTGTTAGCGGCCCTTGACAGGTGCCTGATTTTGTGTTTCATGGAGAAGTTCCTGCCCTTCCACTCAGGTTTTAATCACAACAGTGCTGTGCTTGTGTTAGCGGCCCTTGACAGGTGCCTGATTTGTGTTTCATGGAGAAGTTCCTGCCCTTCCACTCAGGTTTTAATCACAACAGTGCTGTGCTTGTGTTAGCGGCCCTTGACAGGTGCCTGATTTTGTGTTTCATGGAGAAGTTCCTGCCCTTCCACTCAGGTTTTAATCACAACAGTGCTGTGCTTGTGTTAGCGGCCCTTGACAGGTGCCTGATTTTGTGTTTCATGGAGAAGTTCCTGCCCTTCCACTCAGGTTTTAATCACAACAGTGCTGTGCTTGTGTTAGCGGCCCTTGACAGGTGCCTGATTTTGTGTTTCATGGAGAAGTTCCTGCCCTTCCACTCAGGTTTTAATCACAACAGTGCTGTGCTTGTGTTAGCGGCCCTTGACAGGTGCCTGATTTTGTGTTTCATGGAGAAGTTCCTGCCCTTCCACTCAGGTTTTAATCACAACAGTGCTGTGCTTGTGTTAGCGGCCCTTGACAGGTGCCTGATTTTGTGTTTCATGGAGAAGTTCCTGCCCTTCCACTCAGGTTTTAATCACAACAGTGCTGTGCTTGTGTTAGCGGCCCTTGACAGGTGCCTGATTTTGTGTTTCATGGAGAAGTTCCTGCCCTTCCACTCAGGTTTTTAATCACAACAGTGCTGTGCTTGTGTTAGCGGCCCTTGACAGGTGCCTGATTTTGTGTTTCATGGAGAAGTTCCTGCCCTTCCACTCAGGTTTTAATCACAACAGTGCTGTGCTTGTGTTAGCGGCCCTTGACAGGTGCCTGATTTTGTGTTTCATGGAGAAGTTCCTGCCCTTCCACTCAGGTTTTAATCACAACAGTGCTGTGCTTGTGTTAGCGGCCCTTGACAGGTGCCTGATTTTGTGTTTCATGGAGAAGTTCCTGCCCTTCCACTCAGGTTTTAATCACAACAGTGCTGTGCTTGTGTTAGCGGCCCTTGACAGGTGCCTGATTTTGTGTTTCATGGAGAAGTTCCTGCCCTTCCACTCAGGTTTTAATCACAACAGTGCTGTGCTTGTGTTAGCGGCCCTTGACAGGTGCCTGATTTTGTGTTTCATGGAGAAGTTCCTGCCCTTCCACTCAGGTTTTAATCACAACAGTGCTGTGCTTGTGTTAGCGGCCCTTGACAGGTGCCTGATTTTGTGTTTCATGGAGAAGTTCCTGCCCTTCCACTCAGGTTTTAATCACAACAGTGCTGTGCTTGTGTTAGCGGCCCTTGACAGGTTCTCTGCTTTGGATCCTTTACTGCTATCTGCTCAAACGCCAGTTGCAGGATAACACCTGAAATACTACTGATTTTCTACATGTCACTTGCACACTTTGCTCGTGTCCAAATGAGCTGTTCACCGTGTGATATAGTGTGTTTATGTATGCAACATTATGTTCCAGTGTGTGTGTGTGTGTGTGTGTGTGTGTGTGTGTGTGTGTGTGTGTGTGTGTGTGTGTGCGCGTGTGTGCGTCTGTATGTGTGTGTGCGCGCGAGTGTGCTGTGTGCGTGCGTGCGTGTGTGTGTGTGTGTGTGTGTGTGTGTGTGTGTGTGTGTGTGTGTGTGTGTGTGTGTGTGTGTGTGTGTGTATGTTTATGACTCGTGAACGCAGAATTGTGTGTGTGTGTGTGTGTGTGTGTGTGTGTGTGTGTGTGTGTGTGTGTGTGTGTGTGTGTGTGTTCTACGTATATTTTTATATGTTGAATTATTAAAACTTGTAAAGCGCCCTGTAGCCTACGTTATTAGGATGGGCGCTATAGAAATTGTCCTCATTATCATTATTATTATTCATGACAGATCGCAGGTAGGCGAATTGTTGAACAGATCCTAGCTTCTGACCGTAGACAATAACATCATTATTGATGGTGTTGGCCAGCAGCTTTATGTTCTCGGCGCTGAGTTCCATCCTATATATTGTTGATGTTTCATCCAGCCGTTCAACAGGCTTGGCGAGTACTGGTTCACTGCCCGCCAGGCCATTGAGGTCATCTGCGACTCAAAGATTTGTCATGGTTCTTCCTCCGATACTGACTGTGCTGACATGATCTACATGTTTGTCAGTTATGATGCGTTCCAGAAATATATTAAAAGTGATGGAGACAGAAGGCAGCCCTGATGAACTCCAACAGAAATACTGAACCATTTTTCACAGTGCACGGCGCTGGTCATTGTCGAGTACAGTTGCTGGATGATGTTGTGAAGCTTCAGTCTGATGTTAAATGTCTTCATTGTGGCTCAGAGGGCTTCCTGCCCTGTCGAACACTTTCATGAAGTCCATGAGATGTGGTACAACTTCCTCTGGTGCTGGAGATGTTTTTCGCAAAGGGCATGTAGGTATGTAGGTTTGTAAGCTGTTCCGTGATATTTTTGCCTTTGCTGAATCCAGTCTGCTATTCAGCAATGACAATATCTATGTCATGCATTGACTACCTTTCCGAAAACAATGAATGTGCAAGAAAAAGAAATAACTTAATGATAGGTGAGTGCAATACACGATTTAAAACAGAGACAACTGTTCACTGGTGAAAATGCTCCACTTACATCTGACGCATCGACTTCAACAACTTGCCAACCTGTCTCACTCTTTCGATCGTGGTCTTCGTAACCTGGTCTTCCACGCACCAAAAGTGCGAAGCAGCCACACATTAATGTAGTTTTTGATCAAAAGAATACTGGAACAAGACCGGGACCTTTCCCAGTAAGAGAGTTATACAACCGTCTTCACGAGTGACGTAAGAGTTCCCACCGACACATGCAATTTTCAGGACGACTCCACGACACTCTTTCGATACTTGTGCACCGTCAGCATCTACCTCACGAGCGGTGTACGAGTGTCACGACTTCTTGTCGACTGTTTTCTCAGTAAGCCCGAATGCTGACTATTGTCAGTCAGTCAGTCATTCCCCTGACCGCTGGGGTCGTTAGAGGGGGGGGGGGGGGGGGGGGGGGGACGTGATGAGGCAGCCGCCGTTTCTCTCCAGGCTCTTCTGTTCGTAGCTGTCGTGAGGAGATCTGGCATGGTCATTTTGGTCCACTCCTTTATATTTTCGGACCAACTCTTTCTCTACCGTCCTCGTCTGCGCCCTCCTTCAACAGTACCTTGAAGGATGGTTTTGGAGAGGGTGTTGTGACGAATGACGTGGCCAAACCATGCCATTTTCCGTCGTTTGACGGTTGCCAAAAGTGGTTCGTGGGGCCCAAATAGGTTGGTGACCAGGTTCCGCACATAATCATTGGTCTTGTGTTCTTTGTAGGAGATGCGGAGTAGTTTCCTCAGGCACCTGGTCTCAAACGCCTGGATTCTTATTTCTGTTTCGGCCACCAGTGTCCATGTCTCGCAGCCATATAACAGGACGGAGACCACTAATGACTTGTAGAGCCGGAATTTTATTGTACTATTGTACATGCGCCAAAATCAGTCTACAGGTTTTGGCATGGCGAGTGGATGAGGACCATCACAAATAAAAGCCATCAGGTGCAGGACTGTTTTGGATCTCGGAGAGCCTTTTCTGATTTTTTTTTTAACGAGTTCGACCATGATCTGGTTGTAAACCACTCTTAACCCTGGCGTACCGAGGCCTAGATTTCTGCAACATCACCGGTTTGACCTCTTGTTGTCCTTCGCAGTTGAACGACCTTGAAGACGTGACTAGCTCTTGGCGAAAATGAGCAAATAACAGACAAGAAGTAGTCTGCCTTTGCCAGGATGATCTTAGTCGTGGTGTAATCTTCAACATGGCAACGAATGTGACTCGTCTACTTCCACCGCAAGAATGTTCACAGAACAAAGTACACTTGGCTCGAATTTTGATGATTGGTCAGAAAGCCTAATAGCAGTGACATTTCACCTGACCAAAAAAAAAAAAAAAAAAAAAAAAAAAAAATCTGGCATTGTGTATGTCTCCGATACAGCCCCCCTACCACCTCACCCACCCCCTGTGTCCTTCGTTCATTACGCCTCCTCTCATTGTGCGGATGTCGTGGAGACTAGAATTTCAAGATCCTCGTCGTTGTCATACCTATGGTGAGGTTGTGTCCGGGTGTTATGTGACATCCTTGTCATGCAGACACAGTGCGCTGTTCGACGAGCTCAGCCACAGTGTCTCCTTTTACAGTCTGACCAGAATCCAGTTCTCACTGTCGACGAGCGGAGGGGAGGCAAGGAACGGGAGGAGGTGGCATCATGTTTTCTGTTTC
>CM065723.1:7642926-7647926 GCA_033310375.1 Conus canariensis | reverse complement strand
TCTAAAGTCAACAAAGGCTACATATAATTTAACATTTCGGAGTAGATACTTCTGGACAAGTGCGTATAAAGTAAAGATGTGATATATCGTGCTATAGTCTTTCTTAAAACCTGCTTGTTCTTCTATTATTGTTTCTTCGGTTTCTGCCCATTTAGTCAGTCGTTTGTTTAAAATATTTGTGTATATTTTGCTTATGACATTTGTTAAAGCCACCCCTCTATAGTTGTCTGGATTATTTGTGTCTCCCTTTTTATGAATTGGTATGATTATAGATTTAGACCATTCTCTGGGGAACATTCCACTGTCAAAAATAGCATTGAATAATTCAACCAGAAAGTCCACTACCACTGCGCTTGAATGTTTAAACATGTCACCTATGACTTTGTCCGGACCAGGACTTTTTCCACTTTTCAGGTTTTTTATTCCATTTACGACCTCTTGTTTAGTGATTGGATCATTAAAGAGTGGCTCTTCGTTTCCCCCCTCCGCTAGCTCCTCGTGTTCAGTAACTTCATGTACAGGTGTACTTTCGAAGTCACTAAAAACACTGGAGAAATGGTCGTACCATTGTTGGCTGCTAATCTCATTAAAAACCATGCCTTTCCTGCTACCAGCTCTTATTGTTGACCAGAAAAACCTTGGATCGTGGATTGAGTCTTTAAGCTTCTTAATTTTCGTTTCATTAGACAACCTCTTTTTCTCTCTTTTCAATTGACCATACTCTTTCCTTTCTTTTATGTAAGCTTCTTTTTGCAGTGCTTTGTATTCAGGTCATTTTGCTCTCCGAAAAGATCTCAGAAATCGTATGACAGTCCTTTTCTTCTGTTCGCACTCAAAGTCAAACCAGTCATTGCACCGTTTTTTCTTTCTCCCAACCCTCCTGACCATGGACGCTGCAGCCCCATACATTGCACTTACTAAAATGTCGGTCGCCCTGTTAACATCCGTGGCAAGAATCAGTCGTGCTGTGTTCAAACACTCTTTAAATTCATCAGATTCCATTTCCTCTTTGTACAACCCACAATACTCTTCAGACCACACTATCTTTTCTTCTTCTATGTGTTCAGACTGCGGTAACTGGGGCACACAACCTTCACTCATACAATTTCTCCAGGACAATTCGACTGGTAGATGCCAAGAGTATAAACTTCAAATGAGAGAGAGAGAGAGAGAGAGAGAGAGAGAGAGAGAGAGAGAGAGAGAGAAAGAAAGAGAGAGAGACAGACAGAGAGAGTGAGAGAGAGAGACAGACAGACAGAAACACAGACAGATAGACAGACGGACGGACGGGGGAATGGGGGGGGGGGGGAGAGAGAGAGAGAGAGAGAGAGAGAGAGAGAGAGAGAGAGAGACAGACAGACAGACAGACAGACAGACAGACAGGTCGGAGAGATGAAAACCCGCACACACACACACACACACACACACACACACACACACACACACACACACACACACACACACACACACTCACATAAACAAACAGGACAGTATTGCGATTCTCATGCCTTCAATTCCCTCTCGGCCAATAACAAGCCGTTGTTCTGACCACAAAACTCCCATCCCCCACTGCCTGACAGCTCCTGCAGCACCGCCCTGAAGGAATCAGCCGTAACACCACTCCCATTAAGACTGGTAACATCACTCCCATTAAGACTGGTAACATCACTCCCATTAAGACTGGTAACATCGATCACATTAAGACTTGTAACATCATTTCCATTAAGGCTGGTAACATCACCCCCATTATGGCTGGTAACATCACTCCCTTTCAGACTGGTAACATCATTTCCATTAATGATTGTAACATCACTTCCATTAATGGTTGTAACATCACTTCCATTAAGACTTGTAACATCACTTCCATTAATGATTGTAACATCACTCCCATTAAGGCTTGTAACATCATTTCCATTAATGATTGTAACATCACTTCCATTAAGACTTGTAACATCACTTCCATTAATGATTGTAACATCACTCCCATTAAGGCTTGTAACATAACTTCCATTAATGATTGTAACATCACTCCCATTAAGACTTGTAACATCACTTCCATTAATAATTATAACATCACTTCCATTAAGGCTTGTAACATCACTTCCATTAATGATTGTAACATCACTCCCATTAAGGCTTGTAACATCACTTCCATTAATGATTGTAACATCACTCCCATTAAGGCTTGTAACATCACTTCCATTAATGATTGTAACATCATTCCCATTAAGACTTGTAACATCACTTCCATTAATGATTGGAACATCACTTCCATTAAGGCTTGTAACATCACTTCCATTAATGATTGTAACATCACTTCCATTAATGATTGTAACATCACTTCCATTAAGGATTATAACATCACTTCCATTAATGATTGTAACATCATTCCCATTAAGACTTGTAATGTCACTCCCATTAAGACTGGTAACATTACTCCTATTAAGGCTTGTAACATCACTCCAATTAAGACTGGTAACATAACTCCCATTAAGACTTGTAACATCACCCCTATTAAGGCTGGTAACATCACTCCAATTAAGACTGGTAACATCATTCCCATTAAGACTTGTAACATCACTGCCCTGCCATTAATGCTTGTAACATCACTCCCATTTAGACTCGTTGATGGACGTTGGCAATCACTGACAAAGAACGGGAAGGTTCAGATGAGGATTAAAATCGCTGCAGGACTCTCGACCCCATTGGGAGCAGTTCAACTGACCCCCACAGATCGCTCCCGAGGGGAGTGAAACCGCCATTGACTGTCACCATGACTTCCTGAAATATTGACAGCTATTGTGGGAGCGGCTACAGGGGAGAAGAGATGTGTGTGTGTGTGTGTGTGTGTTGTGTGTGTGTGTGTGTGTGTGTGTGCTTTATCGGATGTTGGACATTATTTTATTTGCGCCTGACATATTGAAGGTGTCCAGTGTCTGGAGTGACAAGGTGAGGAATAATGCATGTGCATGAATGTGTATGAGCGCTTAAGTGCAGGCCCACACCTTACAGGCCTTCGACTACATTTTTATTAAGTGGACTGGATGCTGGGCTGGCCTCTCCACCTTTGTCCACTTCATTCGCTTCCTGTGTTGCTCTGCCGGTGTGGGATCGTCCGTTCGTCCTTCACTTCCTGTGGATTCCAGGTCATAGCCTGACGGGGTGGCGCTGGATGTTTGGAGAACAACACTGTTTGGTATCCGTCCCCACTTTCTCAGGATCTCTCCGTTAACTTGCCCTTGTCCTGGCTATTCCTCACACGACATGTAATAAGCCATGGTGAGTACTAGACAGTTGGTACAGGTTTTGGACTGGCCTGTTTCTGCTCTGGGATTATTAAAGAAAGTGAGATCCCTGCTTTGTAGGATTTTGATGCAAAATAAACGACAAATTAGACAGTACCCATACATAACACGTCTTCACACACACACACACACACACACACACACACACACACACACACACACACACACACACACACACACACACACACACACACACACACACACACACACACACACACACGCGCGGGCGCGCGCGCGCACGCACACACACACACACACACACACACACACACACACACACACACACACACACACACACACACACACACACATATATATATATATATATATATATATATATATATCATGAACAATATAAAAATGTCCTTAAAAAATCTGAAAATGCTCAAGCCCTTGGGGAACAACATCTGTTAAAAATATTAAAAAAAAAATATTTTTAACAGATATTGCTCCCCAAGGGGTTGAGCATTTTCAGATTTTTTAAGGACATTTTTATATTGTTCATGATAATTGCTCGTCACGTTGAGCACTGTGGTCTGAAAAAATCTAAAATGGATTAATTTTTTTAAAAAACAGAATATATATATATATATATATATATATATATATATATATATATATATATATATACAGACAAACGAACAAATAAACAGACAGAACAAAACTTCAATTCCTGTTTCATTTGTTTGCTCTTAGCTTTTCTCACCACAACGTTCCAACCCTCCATCTCTGACAGCTGATCTAGCACCGTCCTGGAGGAACCAACTCTACCATCGCTCCGAACAAAGCTTGCTTATCGACGCTGGCCATCACAGGCAGAGAGTGGACAGGCTCCGGTGTGAGCTGGCATCGCTGCAGGACGTTGATGTGAATGGAAGCAGTTCAGCTGATGCCACAGACACCTCCCAGAGGATGCCAGACCACCACTGATTGTCTCCATGACGTCATCAAATATGGACAGGTGCTGTGAGGGTAGCTATAGGTGGGATGTTTTTATCAGTTATGTGTGTTCTGCAACATTGATATATCCTGTGTGTCCATTCTGGAATGAGCTCTTTCCCTTTTGTCTTTGAGTTTGTGATTTTATGTCATGTTATGATCAGTGTCATTTATTTGTGTAGTGACAGCTACTTAGTGTTGTGTTTCGAGATGCTTACTTGTAACGTGCACGTCCAAGTGCTTAGAAGTAGCCAACATAATATTCTCTCTCAGATTAATTCCAAAGGTTGAATACGACCTCTGCATCAACAATATATTGTAGCACTTCGATCAAGTTTCTCCATGCACCCCGTCTGAATTTCATTCATCTAATCCTTACTTGATATCAAAAAAAAGTGAAATGACCTTCAAAAAGACTAACTAATGCAGATGGGCCATTGTTTTTATATGCCAGGAATACACTGGAGTCATTGTTGATCAGTTGAAACCGGGTGGGTTATTTCATGTCTCAGTGTTATTCCTCTCCATTCCTTAATTTTCTTTTATCTTCTCTGTTTCAGTGCTTAACTGGTATATGCAAAAACAACAACAAAACAAACAAACAAACAAACAAACAAACCCCCTGAGTGGATATACATTAGAAAAATGACACAAGAGTCATATCAGAATATCAATATCTAAATCAATTATCAGACAGGTAAGTAAAGTAGCAAAGTCCCATACTTACATTAAATATACTCACTTACTTCAAAGCTT
>CM065723.1:7622926-7637926 GCA_033310375.1 Conus canariensis | reverse complement strand
GAAGAGAAGATGAGTCTGTCTTTATGTCATGAGAAATTTTGTACATGGAGTGCTGCTTTGCGTTCTTGAAGACGTCGTTGCCAGAAGATTATTCTGAATAAGAAATTCGTGAACAGTATTCTTCCCCCTTTATCTTCTTGATCGTCCTCCTTTTTGTATTTCCTCTACAAACCCATACCATTGCAAACAATCCTCAGAGAGAGAGAGAGAGAGAGAGAGAGAGAGAGAGAGAGAGAGAGAGAGAGAGAGAGAGAGAGAGAGAGAGAGAGAGAGTCATCACACACTGTGGAATCGAGCAGCACAAATCCTCTTTGTTTCTTTAAATAACTGTCCTTTGGAAAGATTTACCTGGAGATATGAAACTGTCTCGGAGTTCCCAAAGTGTTTTTTGGGCAGCACAGACAGCCTGATTCCGTCTAACTACTATCTACACAACATTAATTCAGATGTATTTATATGTAGCCGTAGGCAGCAAATGAGAAATTAGAAGGATGATCTCTGCACAAGCGCTCACCTCTTGATGTGGATGTACTTGTCCGATTTTAAACGTGGCGGTTTTTCTGATCGAAATGCTGGTTTAATAAACCTTCTACACGACAATAATAGGAGAAAGGTCCAACTCTGTTGTTAAGTAGAGAAGACAACTGTATCCAAATGAAATGAGGACTAAATGCAGTGGCGGGCAATTCTACACACATTTTCTGTCCGGTTTGTTTTTCGAAAAGAATGGTGCAGCATAGCACACACACAGACACAGACACACAGACACAGACGCAGACACAGACACACACACACACACACACACACACACACACACACACACACCACACACACACACACACACACACACGTGCGCACGCCCTTGCACACATGTTTTAACTTACCATCACCATCACCGCCACCACCACCCCTCACACAAAAAAACTTACAGGACAATACTACGATCTTTAGTGTTCATTTGTTTGCTGTCAGCTGTTCAACCACAAAGTTCCAACCCACCATCTCTGACCGCTGATTAGCACCGTCCTGGGGGAACCAACTCTACCATCGCTCCAAACAAAGCTTGCTTATCGACACTGGCCATCACAGGCAGAGAGTGGACAGGCTCCGGTGTGAGTTGACATCGCTGCAGGACGTCGATGTGAATGGAAGCAGTTCAGCTGATGCCACAGACACCTCCCAGAGGATGCCAGACCACCACTGATTGTCTCCATGACGTCATCAAATATGAACAACTGCTGGAGGGAGCAACTACAGGGGTTGCTTTATCAGATATTGTTTTCGTATTTGCGCATTGCAACTGCGACGTGTCTGGTGTACGTCCATTCTAGAATTAACCCCATCCCTTCCACCTTTGAGCAGTTGCCTGTCCTGATTTGATATGTAAGCAATAGACTGAAACACATGCTGCTTATGCATCTGCGCATAAGTCTGTGCTCAAGAGCTCTCCCAGCTGAGGGATTAGGACAAAACTGAATCCACACATATGTAGTAAACCGCCATGGGAAGCGAAAGGATTAATAACACCTGTAACATGAATAATGAATGCTTTCTTTCCATGGAAGAAATAAGTCTCAGTACGACTATACAACATGATCAATTTATGACATGCTTTCATCAAATATCTGGTACATTATCTGACCACAGAATCCAATACCCATCTATATGACGGATTTCTTTTATGTGTTTTGCAACGAAAGCTTCAACTTCCGGATATTGCAAGGGTAAACAACTCTCAAGTCTATCCCCAAAGTGTCGTCCTTTCCAGTCGTTTTTTGATCACAGACGGCAAGTGAAGTATTCTAAGTATGAACTATAACTACTGCAGGACGGTCGTGAGAGTGAGGACAGCTCAGTTTACCACCAAAAACCACTCCCAAGGGTTGCAGGACGACGACTCGTTTTCTACACGGTTTCATCAAATATTCACAAGTGTCGAAGGGGTCAGGTACTGGATATTGATTTATCGGATATTGGATATTTATTTTCGCTCTTCAGCTTCGACATGTCCAGTGAATAGTCATTCTGGAATTCAGCGTCTCTCTCTCTCTCTCTCTCTCTCTCTCTCTCTCTCTCTCTCTCTCTCTCCCACCTCTGAGCCTCTTTCTTGTCTCACGCTACGATCAGTGCAGTGCGTTTGTGTCGGGACAGCTACTGGGAGTAGTGTGACTGGATGTTTACTAGCAGTGTGCACGCAACTATGTTCAGTGGTGGCAGCAATTCTCCTTCTATTCGTTTTCTTCCCTAGAGTGAGCACTTTATTTCATTTCATGAAGAATCTGATGTGTGTATTATGAATGGTTAAAATTAGCGAGTCTGTGACAAACTGTTCAGTTCAATGTCGTCGTGACAGCCTGTTGAATTCAGTGTGTGAAGGACCGAATGTCACATGTGCGCTTTGTGGGGAATAAGATTTGATTTTACAAATTCTTAGATGAAGTGTGTTTGTGACAACGGAGTAGAGGAAAGGATCGGTGAACTCATTGAATTGTATGAAGTGTGATTTAATGAACAATCAACATTTTTTTTTTTTTTGTGTGGTTGTAAAAAATATGGTTGAACTGTTTAATGTTTTTTTGAAAACAATTTTGTGTACATGTGCACAGTTTTTTGTTTTTTGAAAAAAAGCAACGAAAATATAACAAGAAGTAAGTTACACACAACGAATTGTTATCTACGTTTTACATAAAAGGATAGATGCATACACACGGTTACATCAATCTATCTGTCTATCTATCTATCTATCTATCTATCTATCTATCTATCTATCTATCAATCAATGTATCTATCTATGTATCTATCTATCTATCGATCGATCTATCTATCCATCTATCTATCTATCAATCTGTCTGTGTGTATGTCATAACTGGGTAACTGTATGTGGCAGAATAGACTGTGTTACAGGGATTGCATGCCCTGCACAGATCACACAAATAAATTATTTAAAGACAGATGAACAGGAACAGATCGATAAGTTCACAAATACGTATATTCTCTCTCTCTCTCTCTCTCTCTCTCTCTCTCTCTCACACACACACACACACACACACACACACACACACACACACACACACACACACACACACACACACACACATACACGCGCGCGCGCGCGCGCTGTTACATCGCTGTGTGTTTGTGAATCATCGACTGGCCTCGAAGATATGTTTTATTTAAATTGTTGAATCTGGGGTGCCTTGGCAGGCTTTTCATATCAATCAACATGTAACAGATCACTGAGTCCAGATGATCTCTGAGACAGATCGTTGATAGTTTACATTTTTTTAAGCCACAGAATTATGAATTCAGCATTTTTGTATTACATCGTTGAATTAATTCTTTGGTGTGAGATTGTTGAGTTTGCTTGCATTGGTGCAGTGAAATACGTGTCCTCCCCCCCCCCCCCCCATCATGCCCCCCCCCCCCCCCCGGACAGTTTCCACTCATGATATAACGTTTCTTGCTCCCTTCCCCTCAGTTTTTTCTCTGCATAAAACCTGTATTCCCAGTTCTCTCACAAAGGCTCGAGCCCATTTTCCCGACCAGATCCATGACCCCCAATCTTCAGCTCAACCATGGTTTTTTCCTCAGTGGCAGGGAATTGTAAGTCTTTGCATATCCGGAAAAAAACAAACAAACGTGATCGAGTGTGGTTACCGCCCTCGTGTTTGTAGCCTACAAAACACGAGGGCAAGTAAGTTATGGTTGAAGAGGTAGTGGTGCCAGATCCTGTCAAGATTCACGAGTCTGCAAACCAGCAATCCGGCGATTCTAAACTACATAAGTGCCAGTCTGTAGGCTGGTATGTGACTAGGGGGCTCGTGGAGCGGGGATGTTCGCAACCACCAATTGGAAAAAAAAAAACACACCATCACATTCAAGATCCGTGCATGATGGGGTTGTGTTGGCGACTACAACCACTTACAACGTGATTTAAAACGGGACAGGTATCAATTTAGTGGTCTCTTTCTTTATATGGCTGGGTAGATCACAACTACCAACATGGTGGCTTGAAACAGGACAGGTACCAGTTTCAGAGTTTAAAAGAAGGAGGGGGGGGGGGGAGGAAAAGGATGGGCTGGAGGTCAGAGCGGGATGGGTGGCGGGGGGGGGGGGGGGGGGGAGGGGACAAGTAGGGTCCTCAGTCACCACTACGGCGACTTTAAAACGCGCAGGTACCAGTTTGGGGTCTTTATATGTCTCTGGACGTCCATAACTATGGGTGTAATGACTTTAGGGCTGGACAAATGTCTCCCTCAATTGCAGCCCCACTCTCTCCTTTCCCCTATGTGGTTGCAGATTTTCAATGCCAGAATTTTTTTTTAGGACTTCACCAAAAGATAGCAAAGAAGTCACATTGGCAAATGGACACACTACAGAATGGTTAGCAAGAGTCCACTCTCGACTTTGGCTACGCACTCATCGCCTCGTTGCCAGGTTCAAAATTGGAATATGATAAATTTCTTGAATCAGGAAACGCAAAGTGGAGCAGAACAATGTGGAGCACAGCAGACAGCAACAGAGCCGAGGAAATAAAAAAAAGGGGCAGCGCTTAGCAAGATAGAGTGGTGTAGAACAGAGCAGAGTAGAACCGAGTATAGCAGAGTACAGCTAAGAAAGGCTGAGCAGAGCTGAACAGGATAGAGTGAAGCAGAGCAAAACAGACCTGAAATGACCAGAGCAGATCAGCTAACAGAACAGAGCAGAACAGCTAACAGAACAGAGCAGAACAACTAACAGAACAGAGCAGAACAGCTAACGAAAGAAAACAGAGCAGAACAGCTAACAGACAGAGCAGAACAGCTAACAGAACAAAAGCAGAACAGCAACAGAACAGAGCAGAACAGCTAACAGAACAGAGCAGAACAACTTACAGAACAGAGCAGAACAGCTAACAGAACAGAGCAGAACAGCTAACAGAACAGACAGAACAGTTACAGAACAGAGCAGAACAGAGCAGAACAGCTTCAGAACAGAGCAGAACAGCTAACAGAACAGAACAGAACAGCTTACAGAACAGAGCAGAACAGCTTACAGAACAGAGCAGAACAGCTAACAGAGAACAGAGCAGAACAGAGCAGAACAGCTAACAGAACAGAGCAGAACAGAGCAGAACAGCTAACAGAACAGAGCAGAACAGAGCAGAACAGCTTACAGAACAGAGCAGAACAGAGCAGAACAGAGCAGAACAGCTTGCAGAACAGAGCAGAACAGCTAACAGAACAGAGCAGAACAGCTTGCAGAACAGAGCAGAAACAGCTTACAGAACAGAGCAGAACAGCTTACAGAACAGAGCAGAACAGAGCAGAACAGCTTACAGAACAGAGCAGAACAGACAGAACAGCTGACAGAAACAGAACAGAAACAGTTTACAGAACAGAGCAGAACAGCTTGCAGAACAGAGCAGAATAGTTAACAGAACAGAGCAGAACAGCTTACAGAACAGAGCAGAACAGCTTACAGAACAGAGCAGAACAGCTAACAGAACAGAGCAGAACAGCTAACAGAACAGAGCAGAACAGTTACAGAACAGAGCAGAACAGCTAACAGAACAGAACAGAACAGTTTACAGAACAGAGCAGAACAGCTAACACAACAGAACAGAACAGAGCAGAACAGCTAACACAACAGAACAGAACAGAGCAGAACAGCTAACATAACAGAACAGAACAGCTAACAGCTAACAGAACAGAGCAGAACAGCTCACAGAACAGAGCAGAACGGAGCAGAAGAGAGCAGAACAGCTAACAGAACAGAGCAGAACGGAACAGAGAAAAGCAGTACAGAGCAGAGCAGAATCTAGCACAACAACGGAACAGTGCATAGCACAGCAGAACAGGACAGAACAGAAACAGAACAGAGCGGTGCAGAGCATAACAGAACGGATTACAGCAGAACAGCGGAGCGGAGCAGAGCAGAGCAGAGCAGAGCAGAGCAGAGCAGAGTTCGAGGCGCATTATCACTACACATCTATAGCAATATAAATTTCGGGCAGCATGTCGCAAGAGTACCACGCCACCTTTTTTCTCCGTGCCTGTATGGCTTTTGCTCACCTTTGACATGGAATTGTAACAGAGTTTTGCCAGAGTCAGCTCCCTTGTTGCCATGGCTTTTTTGACACACGCTATATGCATGCAGTCCAAAGGACCTGGGTTGATCGCCTCATCTGAAAGACTAGCGCTCAGACCACAAACTGATGGAAGACAGTGGGAAAAAAAGGGGGAGAGAAGAGAACAAAATCTGCCCTACACAAGATTGGAACTTGAAACCCTGTAGTTTCTCGCTGCCTAGGTGAGTCCGGGGGCCGGAATAGCTCAGTGGTAGAGCGCCGGACTCGTAATCCTGGCGATCCTAGGGTTGCGGGTTCGATTCTCCGCCGGGCCGTTTCGGTACAGGGGGATTTTTCCCCCGGAGTTAACATTGGTTCTGACTCCATTTCCCATATAGTCCTCCGAATGAGACTATAAACCGAGGTTCCGTGTGTGAACGCACGTACAATATCTTGTACACACATAAAATCCCGTCACCAACTTTCGGAAGAGAAGGCCAGTATGGCCGTTGGTATGGATGACACGTTACACACAGCATGCACCCTGCGTGAGAAATGGAAAGAATGAAGGAAATAAGGAAATTGAGTGAACACACCCCTCTCCTCCTCCCCCCCTCCCCCCCCCGGATTCTAAGTGTTCTGTTTCTGTGTTGCAGTTTGTTTCCAGTCAAGTGGACACACTACACTGAACGGAACTGATGCGTGCGTGTGTCTGCATGTGCTTCTTGTTTGGCACGTAGAGGGCCGGAGAGAGAGAGAGAGAGAGAGAGAGAGAGAGAGAGAGAGAGAGAGAGAGAGAGAGAGAGAGGGAGAGAGAGAGGGGGGATCTGGGGTATCTGGCATCCACCCCTATAAGCCCCCTGCCCCCCTTCCCCCCATATTGTTTGGACATCTCTCTCCTTTCTCATGTAATAGATCGGCCTTGATGTGTGTGTGTGTGTGCGCGCGCGCGCGCGCGTTTGTGTGTGTGTGTTGTGTGTGTGTGTGTGTGTGTGTGTGTGTGTGTGTGTGTGTGTGTGTGTGTGTGTATTCCTGTTTTCATAATTCTTGTTACTATAAGTGTTCTTGTATTTATACGTATGTGGTGTGTGTGTGTGTGTGTGTGTGTGTGTGTGTGTGTGTGTGTGTGTGTGTGTGTGTGGGTGTGTGTGTGTGTGGATGTGTGTGTGTGTGTGGATGTGTGTGGATGTGTGCGCACGCGTACTTACTTGCAATCTTTCTTCTTCTTCTTCTTCTTGTTTGTGTGTCTCTGTATTTGTTTGTGTGCGTGCTCGTGCGTGCGTGCGTGCGTACGTGTATGCGCGCGCGTGTGTGTGAGGGTGTGTGTGTGTGTGTGTGCGTGCGTGCGTGCGTGCGTGCGTATATGCGCCGTGTGCGTGCGTGCGTGCGTGCGTGCGTGCGTGCGTGCGTGTGTGTGTGTGTGTGTGTGTGTGTTGTTGTTGTTGTTGCTGTTGTTGTTATATGTGTGACAGCCAGCCGTATTTGTACCGTGATTTCCCATGCTGTTGATGGGAATTCAATGGCCGGCAGAACCGCCTCACCACCTGTGTCCCTAGTAGTGTACGATAGTTAGCTCTTTCCAGCAAGGAAGTAATACCATTTATGGAGCATCTTCGGTGGAAAGACGTGGAAGTTAGACACTCCCTCCCCCGTTTCTACACTCCAACCCCCTCCTCCTCCAACCTCTTGCCTTCTCCCTCCCCTCTTTGCCTTCAATTCAACCCCCATTAAATGAGGTCCCTTTGGAAAGCAGTTTCCTGAATGAGTTCAAAATTAGGAACTATTTGCATGATTGCAGGTCAAACTATTGGGTGTGATGTAGTTTTAAAGATGGAAATTAGAAGTTTACGTAAACAAGAACGACGTCTTTTCTTGAGCTGACGTATGAATTTGTTTCTATGAATCTGTCATGCGATTGGCTGTGTGGAATCACATTTATGCAGAGTGTGACTTCTCAACCTCCATTACCTGTCTTCTATTGATCAACCTCTTTCCTGTTTTCTCCATTTTGTGTTTGTCGTTTCAAAGGAAAGGAGTCGCTATACGGTGGGTAAGCAGCGTCATAGCAGCGTTATAGAAGTTCTCAACGTTCGCTGAAAAATCAAGCATACTCAAACACGATCCAAAACGGCAGCACAGCTCTCTTTGGCCCAGTGCATTGTAACGTATATGTACCGTGAACGTCTCAAAACACATGATATTTCACTTTCATCAAGTATGCGCAGCAGTCGCGTCTGGGCCACTTGAGGAAGCTGTAGTAATTTCCCTTGCTTCTACCTCTCTTGTGTGAATCAAAATGACCGTGGAAGGTGTTTGTTCAATCTGGACGTCAGAGAAAAAAAGATTTGTTCGCCAGTTCCTATGAGTCGAATGAAGAGTTCTTGTAATGATTTCTTGTGCATACCCTTTGTGTTTTCTGCTCTAGAGACATCCCTTATTTCCAAGGTGCATGCAGTGTTTCTCATTCACCCTGCTCTTCCGACAGATGTCAATTCTCCACCATATTTAATATTGGTATTATAAAGGTATCGCTCTCTGGCACTACTATATGATCTATTAAGAGAAAAGATATATTGTGATTATTTGCTTGTTGTCAGTCAAGAGTGTATTGCTTACAGAAACTGAGATACCTTGGAGTGAACTGTGACGTTTTAAAAGCATTCTACAGAAGCAATATTGAATCTGTGATCATTTTTTCATTTTTAGTGTGGTATGGTGGATTAAATGTAAAGAAAATTGCTTGCTGGAAAAGATTGTGAAACGGTGTGGTAAGATTATTGGTGTTAAGCAACAAAGTTTAGGAGAAATGTTTGAAAAAAGAGTGCCTAAGAAAGCTCAGAAGATTGTATGTGATGAAACCCATCCTCTGTTCCCCTTTTATGAAAAGATGCCTTCAGATAGACGATCCCGGCAACTGAAATGCGAAACCAACAGACTGAATCGTAGTTTTTTTTGCCTCTTTCAATCCGTTCATTGAATAATCACTGACCTGACCATCCTGAGTAAATGTTTAATGCTGTCGTTATAAAGATAGAGGAGAGGGTGAGGGGGAGACTGCGATAGAGAGAGAAGGGTGGGGTGGGGGGAGGGCGGTGGGGAGAGAGTGAGAGTGTAGATGTTTTGGGAAGGGGAGGGGGGGGGGTGATAATCAAGTGATAATGATTTTAAAATTATCTCAGTTCTCACCCCGTGTAGAATGTGTGTGTGAGTGTGTGTGTGTGTGTGTGTGTGTGTGTGTGTGTGTGTGTGTGTGTGTGTGTTTGTGTGTGCCCCCCTTTTTTACGGTTTATTTTAGCGTACAGCTGATTTTATTAAATTGACTGGATATAAGATGGTGTGTATGTTGGGTAGAGTTATTGATTAGTTTTATGTGAAAGATAAGCCTTAACTTTATTTATATTGTTTTTAAATTTGTGGGCATGTGCAGGTGTGAGTGCATTTGCTCATTTTTACATTATTCAATGTTGTGTACTTATATGTCATGCGTTTAAGTGTTCCCACCACGACACAAAGGTCTTATGAAAGAAAACAAAGTGTCCTGAATTGAATTGGATTGAATTGAATTGTGTTTGAAAGGACTCGCGATTCTGTTGCATTTACCTTTGTTGTTGTTGTTGTTGTTGTAAAACAGAGTTGCTACCTTTTTCTTAAAAATGAGCGAACATATGAATGTCCTTTCCAAAAATAAAACAAAAAAGCCTTCTCTGTTTCTTTCATTCGGTTAATCTATCATTGGCAGTCTCTCTCTCCTTTTGACCTCTTTCTAGCCACACCCCACACCCAGGCGTGTAACCAAGACCTATGTTCCACGTCCCCCTTTGACCTCTTTCTAGCCACACCCCACACCCAGGCGTGTAACCAAGACCTATGTTCCACGTCCACGATCCAGGATCCATGCTGAGTTGATGGCAGAACTAGACCCTGACAACCTGACATGAGCCACTGCTGACACTCTGTTTACTCAGTCTGCTCATCATAGTCCGAGGGCCACATCGAGCTATCGTTCAAGTTCGTCGGCTAGAAAACCGCATCGAAATTATTTTTTTTGCGAAAGGTACTTGGATAATATAAGATTAAAATTTTATAGTCTAGAACCACCGAACCTATCTAAATTAATCAGTAGAACGCAAAAAAGTTGGCGAATTAATGAAGCCGAAAACGTCTTTTTATCGGCTGTTTTCATCGCGAGTTATTTCCCTTAACATGCAGACGATTGTCTTGTTCATTGTTGCGAATGCGAAATTTCTACCTATTTAGAACAATTTTCTGACATTCGATGGATTACAACTATACGATCCTGTCACCAGTGGACGGTCTTTGATGGAGAAGAACAGGTGATCGCTCAAAAGCTTCTGGGTTTCGACTCGAAGCCAGAAAGTGCACGGTACCACCCCAGTGTTGTGATGCGGTTCAACTGCAAACGCAGAATAGAACACGCACAGGTGCGTTTTCAGAAGGGCAAAGCTACTAGTACAGTTTCACCAAGAAAGAACGTGAGACCACAACGACAGAAAAATGGAAGAGGAACAAGTTCCAATGTTTTGCCACCCATCTGCATTTTATGCAAGAAGACCAAGTGGAAGCGCAACACAGCCACAGGAACATGGTGTCCAGAAAAGCTTTGTCAAGTAAGTATTTAAAGCATTTTTGTTATGACAGTAAATAAATTTTGATGTGATGTCACGCATCACATAGCGAATGACAAACATGTCATGAGCAAACAAATATCGTGCTGACATCAGACAGAACGTCAGTAAACAAGGGGATGTTGCTGATGCAAACTGACAAATTTATCACATACAGAGAGAGAGAGAGAGAGAGAGAGAGAGAGAGAGAGAGAGAGAGAGAGAGAGAGAGAGAGAGAAGGGTGGTCCTTGATACCCAGTTTCACAAACCGCTTACAATTCTAACCTGTCCCTACCATTCTCTACCACCACCCCCACTTCCCTCCCCACCTCACCCCCTCTGGCATCCCATTTCATTTCAAGTTAAGAACACTTTATTATCTCCATGACGTGTGTGTGTGTGTGTGTGTGGTGTGTGGTGTGTGTGTGTGTGTGTGTGTGTGTGTGTTGTGTGTTGTGTGTCTGGTTTGTGTGTGTGTCTGTGTGTATAAATATGCATTAATATGTAATCGGTTATCTGATACCAACAGGGGGCCCTTCAGCAGAAGGATTCTATGATGCCGTTGTCAGTCTTCAGAGAGCTGGTGTCCTCCATGACATTTAGTACAGACCGGACTTTCTAGCTGTGGAGGCAAAGTAAGTTCACATACTCACACCATTTTCACACTGAAAACCTCTCTCTTCGGCACAGGCTGGGCACCTGTGTGTATGTGTGTGTGTGTGTGTGTGTGTGTGTGTGTGTGTGTGTGTGTGTGTGTGTGTGTGTGTTGCTGCTGTTCTTGTTTTTGTTGAGAAGTGTATGACAGGTGTCATTGTATGTGTGTCACTGTGCACATGAGTGGTGTGCTCAAGAGACTGACAGATGCAGGAAGAAAATGTTCATAGATCCTTGTTTGAAGAACAAATTAAAAAAAAAGTAAGTTAGACCTACTTTCTCATTTGGGATTTTTTTTCTCTCATCTAACATCCCTTTTAATCATAATGTTTCATCAGTTTTCTTTGATATTCATTCATCCAGTCGCCATTCTCCTCCTAGTCTTACATTCTTTTTGTACCTTCACCCTCAAGCTGCCCTTTTTTTGCGGTGGAACTTCACTATAGTGCATTCCTTTTTTTCCATATCATGGTATGCTAATCTCAATCCACTTTCTTCCTTACCCCATTTTACTTTGGTGTCAGTATTACTGCCTTTTCAGAGTTACCAGTTGCTGTGATGGTTTTTGTTATTGTATTTATTAAGTGATGATGATAATGGGGATGATGATGGTGACTGCGGTTATGTTGCTATTATTTATTTTGTTTTAAGAATTCACCAGTATATTTTATATATATTTCAAAACTTTTTCTATTATTCTCCCTCCCTGTTCTCCCTGCCACCTCCCTCTCCTTTTGCCCCCTTCCCTCCCTCCCTCCCTCCCTCTGAGCCTCTTGTCTTAGTTTTAATATCAATCTGCATTGCTCTCACAGGTATCACAACTCCTGGTACAGAATCTGATGCATACAGCATCCAAGGGGACAGTGAAGGCCAAAACAACTGATTGTGATGGTTCATCCCAGTCAACTTCTACCCTGTGTTCACCACGCCCATTGCAGAAATCATTTGATTCATTCTGTATGAATGTTATAGAACCACAACTGTGGAAGGGTGGAAGAATTGCCACCATCACTGAGCTCAACAGACTGTTCAGGCAAACATGTCAAGAGGAGGAAAATATTTCTTTGAGCAAACATTGTAAAAGCACATATTTGAAAACATGCCTTCATGCAGTATACTCTCACATAGTTTTTGCAGGACAAAGGTGCAAAAGCAAGTCACAGGTGGGGTGTTTTATCCAGTGCTGGGCAGAGCATTGTTGTGAGCACAGAATTAGAAGACTGAACTGAAACTGACAACAGTGATGAATCAGAAGACAGTGACTTAGAGAGTAATGAGTCTAACAATGATGTCATCTATACTGAGGAGCTTAAGGCCGAGAGGAATACAGCTGTTACAGATTCTAATGCTGAATGTCGGCAAACTTGTGAAACAGTGAGTAAGACAAAGGCTTGTGACTGGGATAAAACAGTCAGAGATAACTGCAGAAGCTGCAAGTGATGATTCGGAAAATGAATGGAAGCAACTTTACATGTCCGCTCTTTCTGTGAGGAATGTTTTGAGAACAACTTCAAAAATAGCTTCATGGCCTTCTTCTTCAGATGATGGAAATGAAGACAATCTTTTAAAAATTGTTCTTGCTGAATTATTCAGTTTCATTGCCTTGATCTGTGGTTTCACATGTGAATTTGAACAGGATCATGTACATGTTCCATCAGATGTAAAGCAAAAGATATTATCTATCTCACAGGACATTATTTCCTTGGCAAACGAGAATTACACCACACCAAAGCAGATCATGCTTGGGATGGCGGTAAGACACATAACAGGATCAGGAAGACTTGTTAACATATTGAATGGGCTTGGGCATTGTATCTCACAGACAACACTTCAGAGAGTGGAGACTTGTATCGCTGACGCTGAAATGAGAAATCCAGTGCCATCTTCTATCAACAGGTCTCAATATGCAACACTGGTATGGGACAACATTGACTTCCAAGAAGAAACTGAATGGACAAAACACAACACACTGTGTGAATGGGATTGCAATTCAGTTTGGACAACATCCTTTGCCAGCTACATTTGTGGAAAATGCCACTACCCATAATTCTAACGTCAGCAAATCCAGGAAAAGAAAACTGGAGTGTGCTGAGACTAACATTGTGTATTTCTCTAAAAAGAGGAGGACAGATCCTCAGTTTGCAGAACTAGGTTCTACTGATGCTGCACAACAAAATGCCAAAGTGACCATTGTAAAACAAGACATGTTGTATTTTGTGCTCAAGCTATGCGCCCGGTCACTAGAAAGCCTTCCTTTGCCACCCTGGACTGGATTTAATGCAGCTGTTCAGGAGGAAGTGCCAGCCTGTGCTTCTGTGACATATCTTCCAGTCATTGATGGCAGTGCTACAGACATGTCAACAGTCAACACTGTTCTCTGCAGAAGCATGGACTTTGCTGAACATTTAGACCAGAAAACAGTCAGTATTATTTGTGATCAAGCAATATATGCCAAAATTCATACTTTCACCGGTGGACAGTCATCTAAAGTGACAACAAAAATAGAATGTGAACATAATTCTGTGAATATTTGTGCTATGCTTGACTTGAACTGTACAGAATGTGGGCTGATTTCAATGGAAATGTATATATATATATTATGTGCACATAAGGATTGCATCAGTTCAGCTAAGGGACATAATTCATTCTCAGAATCAGGTAAATCGATAACTATTTTTATGGGGTTTTTGTGCCTTTTTTGTGCCTGTTATGAACCAAAAACCTCAGAACTTACATTATTTTATTACCTGAGGTGTCTGAAAGTTGGTTTGGAGTATGTCATATGACTTTTTTTTTCAGATTTGCTTGTTTAAAAAACACATGTCTTTTTGACTGAAAGTATCACTTTTAAATGCATATTTCTCACAAACTAGATCGAGTTCAAAGTTCTAGTATGTCAAAAAGTAATACACTACTCACCCTCTTTCCAAATCAATCAGAAAATTTCAATGCGGGGTCCAAGCCGACACTTTCATTTTCTAGGCTTTTTTGGTGGTATGGACCTTGGGCTATCAGGAGTCGTACGGTTTTTAAATTCTCTGTCAGCTCAGCTGAATACTTCCATAAGTCAACGTTATACAAAACATTCACTCAACTACTCTCTGTGTGTAGAAATGTCTTAAAATCATCATCGTCTCTTTTGCTCACTGTCTTTCTACATTTTTTCATCCTACCCAGCTCAAAGGTGACATCAAAACTGTGTCGCTTGAGTCCAGAAAGTGACGTCTCCATTGACTGTTATAAAGCTATGAATGTCATGGCTCTTCTTAGTTCCAGACGGAAAGATTTAACATTCCACTTCCTTTCCCCTGTTCTCCACACCATCCCATTAGGCTGTTTGTTTATTTTTGTGCCGGTAGAAAGTGCCATTATCACTGTGTGTCCGCCTAATCCCTCGTTAATCACTGGGGACGTTATTGTGCCAGTAGACAGGGTCATCGTCACTGTGTGTCAGCCTAATCCCTCGTTGATAAATGGGCACGTTATTGTGCCAGTAGATAAGGTCATCGTCAGTGTGTGTGTCAGCCTAATCCCTCGTTAATAAATGGGCACGTTATTGTGCCAGTAGATAAGGTCATCGTCAGTGTGTGTGTCAGCCTAATCCCTCGTTGATAAATGGGCACGTTATTGTGCCAGTAGACAGGGTCATCGTCACTGTGTGTCAGCCTAAT
>CM065723.1:7605426-7612926 GCA_033310375.1 Conus canariensis | reverse complement strand
GCATAGCCTTGATAGCAGATGAGACAGAAATCGCGGTGAGGACAAGCACGGAAACGGAAGTGCCAGTTCTTCATGGATAACAGCGCCGACGTCAATGAACACTCGTGAAACCTTTCGTGTCTGACATTAGGGATGAGTCCTTCGGTGGTTTTCGTGCCGCTGAGAACTGTGAAAAAGTCCCTGAGTAGCTGATTGTCCCTTCCATTGTACGTGCCGCCCTCTCCTGTTTGCCTGCCATCTTACAATAGTCATAGCTCAGAGTACACAGGTTTTGAATTGTGTTCGCGCCATTTTTGTTAGAAGTGTTCATAATTATTTTCAAGTGGCGAGGCGACTGGTCGTGGCTTGTGTGTGTGTGTGTGTGTGTGTGTGTGTGTGTGTGTGTGGTGTGTGGTGTGTGTGTGTGCCATTTTTGTTAGAAGTGTTCATAATTATTTTCAAGTGGCGAAGCGACTGGTCGTGGCTTGTGTGTGTGTGTGTGTGTGTGTGTGTGTGTGTGTGTGTGTGTGTGTGTCGAGTGTGTGTGTGTGTGTGTGTGTGTGTGTGTGTGTGTGTGTGTGTGCGTGCGTGCTTGCGCGCGCGCGCGCGTGTGTGTGTTTAATTGGTGGATGCGGTTATATAACAGTGCAGTTTATAGCCTGGAAATTATGGTACGTAAAATGTGAAAGCATGTCTTTACTTGAATTAATTGATAAATTTGCCAAACTGCTTTGAAAATGCGAATATTGTATGCCAGCAGTTGTGTGGAGAACGGACGCCACTGACACAGATTGAGATTTTTCATATACATCCACCATCTTTCTGCCCACCTAGCGCCTCTCCTCTGCCTTCCTCACTGTTGTGTGTGCTGTTCCTGTAGAATCAAGAAACCATGCAATGGGCTTGAAGCTTCATTCAGCTTGATGCTGAAGTTGTCAACGTTTGCTTAAAGCAAGCGCAATCAAATAACAAATAAAACCGACAAGGTGGCGTGTTTTTTTGCTTCCAACTGTGGCCTTGTGCAATGCTATGTGGCCACACACGCTACAATTAGCTTTTTGCACCAATTCACTATACAATCCATGTATGGTGCGCAAAATTGCTGACTTTTATGTTGCAGAGTTGAGTCTACGATCTTTGTACTGACACACTGCAGACTTTCTGGTCTTGTTGATTCCATCCATAACCTGGAGAACGAGCAAGGCCTAGAATGAAATGGAGCCAGCATTTCATATTAAACTGATCATTGAACAAAAGAACAACCACCCACCAATCGTCTCACCTATTTTGGGGAATGTCCCCCCCCCCCCCCCCCCCCCCCCCCGTGACATCATCTACAGTCTTCAAATACATGACCTTCCCCTTGGATGACGGCCAAATTTCTGGCACTTTGCACTCACCCGTAACCCTGTGTTTGCGCCACCTAGTATCCCCCAAATAGTCACACACCTTCGATTTTATCTGTCTGCTTGGAACCACCTGGCTTGTCCGTGCAGGCCGAAAGAAAAAAAAAAGAGAAGTATCAACTCTCAGACGCTATAAAAATTCTCAAAACAGACTAACTGTGACAGTCTATAAATACTAGATTCCTAAAGCAAGGCCTTGGCGCATTCATTTGTGGTGTGCTGCCCGTGGACGCACAGTGAACGTTCCAAGTACACGGTGGGTTACCGTCATCCAGCATTGTACAGCTGCTTTGAGGCCACTGGAGGTGATGGTGGTTATTTCCCAGGTACCTCCCCTTCTACGAATTGAATTGACCACGAATGCAGATGCAGATGATCTTAGTGACCTGGAGTGATCGGTTGCTATTTATAACCCCCGTTGCTATTTAAAACCCCCGTTGCTATTTATAACCTCCGTTGCTATTTATAACCTCCGTTGCTATTTATAACCTAGGAATGTAAAAGCAACGTAAAAGTCCTGATCCTAATCCTGGAGTTCGGAAGAATTTCTTTCCTTACGAATGTGGATGAAGTGTGTGTGTGTGTGTGTGTGTGTGTGTGTGTGTGTGTGTGTGTGTGTGTGTGTGTGTGTGTATGTGTGTGTGTGCGTGTGTGCGCGCGCGTTTGTGCGTAGTGTCTGTGAGTGAGTGTGTGTGTGTGTGTGTGTGTGTGTGTGTGTGTGTGTGTTGTGTCTGTGTGTGTCTGTGTGTGCGGATGTGTCTGAGAGAGAGAGAGAGAGAGAGAGAGAGAGAGAGAGAGAGAGAGAGAGAGAGAGAGAGAGAGAGAAATAGTATATACCATGCTGTTTTCTCCTCAGGGGTCATCCCTCGTCTTCAAGGTTCATGGAGCTCTCCTCACATTTCGCCTTGCTCGTTCTCCAGGTTGTGAATGGAATCAACAAGATCAGGAAGTCTGCAGTGTGTCAGTACAAAGATGGCAGACTCAACCCTGCCATGTCAACATGAAAGTCAGCTCGTTAAGAAGACTTAATTTAGACTGCAGGTCTCCTTGCTTAAGAGTTGAAATCACACCTTCTTCTTTGTACTAGAAATACGCCTGGCGGATAATATGCGATCAACTTCATGCAGCGTTTTCACATTGCTGTTTGATATGACGTAACAAAGCATCATAGAAAATTACGCGTTAAATATGCTGTTGACGCAGTTTACATCTTCCACGCTGAACACACAGATTATGATGCCGAAATCTCAAGAAACAACAACAACAAAAATCTTTGTCGAGGAGAGGGCTCATGCAAACGTCTGGTATGTTCAGCATTTGGTCAGTGAAAATGAGAGTTTGGTGACATGGAGTGAAATTAAGAGAAATTATTTCGTAAACTCAAGAACAATGTTAATGCATAAAGTATTCCAAGGTGCAGTATTCATTCAAAACCGGCCAGACATTTTAGAAGCCAGTGACGGCAGATCCGCGAACCTCACCGTGGCGGCCTCGTTGCGCTCAGGGCTCTCTTCGGCCATTGCGTCAGTCTCTTGCTGACTTTCAGCGTTCAGTCTCTGCTGGTATGTTGTCAGTCTCTTGCTGACTTTCAGCGTTCAGTCTCTGCTGATATGTTGTCAGTCTCTTGCTGACTTTCAGCGTTCAGTCTCTGCTGATATGTTGTCAGTCTCTTGCTGACTTTCAGTCGTTCAGTCTCTGCTGATATGTTGTCAGTCTCTCGCTGACTTTCAGTGTTCAGTCTCTGCTGATATGTTGTCAGTCTCTTGCTGACTTTCAGCGTTCAGTCTCTGCTGATATGTTGTCAGTCTCTCTTGCTGACTTTCAGTGTTCAGTCTCTGCTGATATGTTGTCAGTCTCTTGCTGACTTTCAGTGTTCAGTCTCTGCTGATATGTTGTCAGTCTCTTGCTGACTTTCAGTGTTCAGTCTCTGCTGATATGTTGTCAGTCTCTTGCTGACTTTCAGTGTTCAGTCTCTGCTGATATGTTGTCAGTCTCTTGCTGACTTTCAGTGTTCAGTCTCTGCTGATATGTTGTCAGTCTCTCGCTGACTTTCAGTGTTCAGTCTCTGCTGATATGTTGTCAGTCTCTTGCTGACTTTCAGCGTTCAGTCTCTGCTGATATGTTGTCAGTCTCTTGCTGACTTTCAGCGTTCAGTCTCTGCTGATATGTTGTCAGTCTCTTGCTGACTTTCAGCGTTCAGTCTCTGCTGATATGTTGTCAGTCTCTTGCTGACTTTCAGGTTCAGTCTCTGCTGATATGTTGTGTCAGTCTCTTGCTGACTTTCAGTGTTCAGTCTCTGCTGATATGTTGTCAGTCTCTTGCTGACTTTCAGTGTTCAGTCTCTGCTGATATGTTGTCAGTCTCTTGCTGACTTTCAGTGTTCAGTCTCTGCTGATATGTTGTCAGTCTCTTGCTGACTTTCAGTGTTCAGTCTCTGCTGATATGTTGTCAGTCTCTTGCTGACTTTCAGTGTTCAGTCTCTGCTGATATGTTGTCAGTCTCTTGCTGACTTTCAGCGTTCAGTCTCTGCTGATATGTTGTCAGTCTCTTGCTGACTTTCAGTGTTCAGTCTCTGCTGATATGTTGTCAGTCTCTTGCTGACTTTCAGTGTTCAGTCTCTGCTGTTTATGTTGTCAGTCTCTTGCTGACTTTCATGTTCAGTCTCTGCTGATATGTTGTCAGTCTCTTGCTGACTTTCAGCGTTCAGTCTCTGCTGATATGTTGTCAGTCTCTTGCTGACTTTCAGCGTTCAGTCTCTGCTGATATTTTGTCACTCTCTTGCTGACTACACGAGAAAATGGGATTTACCAGTCTCTGCTGGATAACGCCTATGTGGTCGAGTGTAAATCAGGGCAAATTAGGGACCTACAGGTGAGTGAGCTTCTGTCATAAAAATAGGGCTAAGCCTGTCGGGTACCGGGCCCACGCATGCGCATGCACGATGGCGGCCACGAGTGAGGGAACGAGTGAGGGAGAAAAATAATTTTGTACTCACCCTTCAAGCTAGGTTATTTTATGTTCAAACAAACGAAACATATACAAATATATAAGCTTCACTGATTATTATTACCTACTGTTTGTAGATTTTGTAATTCTTGTGTATGAAATCTTTAATAATTTTGTTGTGTGTCGTGTTCACTGTGCTATCCTTGGCTTGTCTGGGTGCCAACTGACTATTCTTGGCTGGCGCGCGCGATGATACCCACGTGACTCCGTATGACTGAAGAGAGGCGATAAACACTTCCAATCTGGTTACACACTTTGCATCAAAACGCTGGCGACAGTGGCCTGTGGCGTGGCACCCGGAAAGAGAACCAAGCTGTGAGACAAGATGCTTGCAGGAACGCCAACCATGGCAACTGTGGCTCCAAAATGGAGTCACACCATTGGTGGGCCAAACTGGAATAGTATCTTAAGGTGTTTACAGTCCACCACTGATGTTTAGCTGAGATGGGTTCAAGTAAGACAGCTGCATCGAAGGCTTCCTACTGGTAAACATGTATCAATGTGTAGCAGGATGAACGTCATTCAGCGCACAGGAAGAAGACACATTTCTCAACTTTATTGCCCAATTTTTGTGGCTGATCTTCTCACTGTTTTACAAACAAAATATTAATTCGTAAAAATCTTGCATTTGAAGAGAAATCAATCCTTTTGAGAGAAGCTCAAAATGTAATAGGTGACAGTCCAATACATTTATTTTTTTTGTCTTGGCTAAATTTCATCATTTATAAACGCAAACGTCAGTGTGTAATGCCTTCAGCACAGGTTTTTCTCGTCAACTTTCTATCAAGGACAAAAAGGCAGGAATTTGAACAGTCATGGCACCCATACGTTGTCTCTTTTCACTATCAGCTCAAGATAAATCCCAGCTCACGTCTTTAACTTGTGTGCATCATTCAGTAAGATGTCATACAATATTCATTCCATAAAACTTCATCTGAAGGCATGAGATGAAATGATCATCTTCTCTTGCCTCATGTTTCTACATACATAGCTCCTTTCGCTACACCCACTCCAGCATCAAGCTAAACATTAAATCCGGAAAGACCAAGAAAATGCGTCTGCGCTGACCGTTACTAATCAGTGAGAACCACGGCTGTTTTGAGTTTCAGACAGAAGGAGCTGGCATTTCATTTTCCCTCTCTTCCGTTTCCTGCACCAAACTGTCAGGCTGTTGGATTGACTCTGGCGCCTGTTAGCAGGGAGATAATCAATGTGGCGTCTAGCGAATCAGTGTAATCCCTGGTGTCGGGGACGAGAGAGATTGTCAGAGAGGATGTGGGTCTCATCACTACCAGGCGCAGACAACGTCTGAGGGAATTAGGGTCAGTGGGCTCCTCTGTTTGGCCCCCATTTTTTCTGTGGCCTCAGCGATGTTACTGTTACACTGAGCGATCTGAATCCCGTGCACAGCCACACCAAAGGCCATCCTATGGCGGTCTGAGAGTCAGCGGCTAACATGCAGGATTCAGAGGTCAACATGAAAACAGGGCATGAAGGGCCTTAGAATTTGAAACCTTTTTTTTCTAACGCTGACTGATGAGGATGATGACGATGATGGCACGGATATCCATTTTGGTCTGAGACTAACACGACATGGCTGTACTTTACGCTTACTGACATGATATAATCCGACGTCAACCAGGCCCAAGTAACTTAGACACCTGCAGTGTTGGTCAGGAAATTGGAGCAACGCTGTCAGAGACACATCCATTAAGTGGATGACACTCAACTGTGTGGTCCCAGTCTTCCCAACTGAAATCATTGCAACCTCAACTCTTGGTAGAAGCCAGTCGGGGCAGAAAACCCCCACATATAAATGACTCCGTTTGAAGTTGAACCCACGACCTCCCAGTTGGGAGTCCGCGACGCTAACCACTTGACCACTGCGGCCAATTTACAGGTTCCCCTTCATCCATACAGTAAACACTGCTCCCAGTAAGGTACCTTTGGCTATCGACTGCTGTCACTATCTTAATTCAGCTGTCCTTTCTGTGTGATTGTCGGACCTTTGGAACCTGGCTGGTCACATGAATAAAGCATTGCTGTCAAGGCTTCTGGATCCATTCACTGCCTGATACAGTCATGCTTCCAGCAAAGGTCACGCTGCGATTATTTGAGGCATGGAATACTAGAATTTTGAGGTTCACCATGAATGGTATCTTTGTCTTTGTGGCTATTCTTAATCCAACTATTTTGAGGACTGTGTATAAACACGATTCATCAGTGTGTGTGTGTGTGTGTGTGTGTGTGTGTGTGTGTGTGTGTGTGTGTGTGTGTGTGTGTGTGTGTGTGTATGTGTGTGTGTGTGTAAGGGGCGTTCAGGTGGGGGTGATGGTGAATATGTGCAGCTGTGAACTCCAAAGACAGAAATCTCCAGAAGAATGTCGCTGTGACCTTTGAACAAAAGGTTTGGACTGTCTATTGTTTTCTTTCATTCTTCTTTCTTTCTTTCTGTCACTTAACTTTGCTTTCTTTTCCCACCCTCTCTCTCTCCCTCTGATTGTGTGTCTGTCTCTGTCTCTGTCTCTCTGTCTGTCTGTCTGTCTGTCTGTCTGTCTGTCTGTCTCTTTCTCTCTCTCTCTCTCTGTCTCTCTCTCTCTCTCTGTCTCTGTCTCTGTCTCTCTCTCTCTCTCTCTTTCTCTCTCTCTCTCTCTCTCTCTCTCTCTCTCTCTCTCTCTTCTCTCTATATGTTGTCAGAACACAGTTGTCAGATGTTCATCGATTCTTTTTTTTAGAGCCTTTCATTTTTTCTTCTGACTTTCAAGCATTTTTTGTTTCTGACGTGCTTTCCTTCTTTCTTCTGTTTTCATTCTGTTTTTGTTTTTCTTTTTCTTTGACATTCCTTTCTTCCTTCCTCATCTTAAGACTCTCTGCTCGGTCTCTGTCTTCTTTCATTCTTTCTTTCTTCTTGTTTTTCTTGCTTTCAGTCTTGTTTTTCTCTCTTTGTTCTTCATTCTGCCTTCGCTTATTTTTTTTATTTTTATTTTTTTCTTTCTGTCTTTAACCATTTTTTTTTATCCCATCACTTCGTCCTTGTTTCATTTCCCTTTGTTTCTATCTTTCTTTCCTTCTTTCAAGCCTTCCGTTCTCTCCCCCACCCCCACCCCCT
>CM065723.1:7572926-7602926 GCA_033310375.1 Conus canariensis | reverse complement strand
ATGCAGGCAGAGTCTGCTGGACGGGGCAGATGACTGGGAGTGCACTGCAGACCTCCCAGAATGGAAGAGTCACCCAGAGATCATCAGCAAGAGTGGCATGAGACCAGACATAGTAGTCCACTCTAAGTCAACCAAGCAGCTGATCATGATCGAGCTCACGGTGCCATATGAGAACAGAATGGAGGCAGCTCAAATCTACAAGACTGAAAAGTATGCTGATCTGGCAAACAGCCTGAGGAGAGAAGGCTATCAGGTCAAAGTCCTCACTGCAGAAATTGGAGCTAGGGGGTTTGTAGGAACGTCTGCATACAGCCTCATGAAACAGCTCTCAGTTGCAGGGAAGGAAAAAACCAGAGCCCTGAAAGCAATGGCAGAAGCGGCAGAGAGGTGTTCAAGCTGGATCTGGTCAAGGAGGAACAAAAGTGAACTTCATAAGGCTTAATTTCCCTACAAATATCAGGTGTCCCTGTGGCTCAGTGGTTAAAGCGCGAGTCATTAAGTGGAAAATGAGCATGTCCAGAGGGTCATGGGTTCGAATCCCAGCCATGGCTCGTCCCAAGATGGGAAAAAAGGGGCAGCAGAGGGACATCCGGAGTCATGAACCGGGTGTGGCCCAACCCCCCTAGAGTGTCAGGAGATAAGGGCCGAAACACTTGCTTGAAGGGGGCTTCTCTTCTGAGGACTCTCTGCTGCCACGCTCTCCACGAGTTTCTTTCTACTGGGAAGATTGTTTAATGAGATCATTACAGTTCACCAGAATTCAGCATTTCGCAACTATGTTCACACATTGTTCTGAGTGAGTTTCGTATTTCTCTTTGTTACATTTGTATCCTCCATGCCCCAACAGGGGTCAAAGGATTAAATTTAAATTGAATTGAATTGAATTGTGTGCGTTTGTGTGTGTGCGCGTGCGTCCGTGTGTATCTGTGTGTGTGTGTGTGTGTGTGTGTGTGTGTGTGTGTGTGTGTGGCGCGCGCGCGTGTGTATGTGTGCGTGGTTTTTGTTGTTGTTTTTGTTGTTGCTGCTGCTGTTCTGCTGGTGTTGTTGTTGTTGTTGTTGTTTGTTGTTGCCGTTGTTGTTGTTGTTGTCGTTGCTGTTTCAAGAATATGAGAAAAATGTTTCTTATAAATGAAAGGATATCCCCAAGAGCTCAGTAGGATGCAACACAGAGAGAGAGAGAGAGAGAGAGAGAGAGAGAGAGAGAGAGAGAGAGAGAGAGAGAGAGAGAGAGAGAGAGAAAGAGACAGAGACAGAGACAGAGACAGAGACAATGAACATGATTGACAGTTACTTTTTGTTTTGCAACGGTAAAAGTGCTGGTTTAGTTACCCATTTTTTCATACTTTCCGTTACCATTTCCACAGAATAATACAAACTGATACCACGTATTCATGAAAACGTGGTTAAATGTTTCAAAAGAAACTCTATTAAACAACGACAGCAACAGCAAAAACAGCAACAACAGCAGCAGCAACAACAACAACGAACAAAACAACAACAACAAAAACAACCAAAAAAACAAGGCCCGATCTTCAGAATGAAATAAGCGAACTGAAACGAAATTTTCAAACCCCGGAAGCAACGGTAACAAAATAGCAACAATAAAATCGCGATATATAAATATAGTGCGATTTTAAATGGCATTTGAAAGTCAACAAACGAAAACGTAATGAACTCAAAAGAATTTAAAGCAACAGCCCCCAAAAAGTACATGACGCACAAACAAATGTTATCAAATGTAAGAAAAAATGAGGAAAGGATAGGATAAAGTGGTTTGTCAGACTTTATTCTGTTTGTCTGTCTATCTGTCTGTCTGTCTGTCTGTCTGCTTCTCTCTCTCTCTCTCTCTCTCTCCTCTCTCTCTCTCTCTGTCGAGAGAGAGAGAGAGAGAGAGAGTGAGACAGACAGACAGACAGACAGACAGGCGGATAAACAGAGAGACAGACAAACACATAAACAGAGAGACAGACGGTCAGACAGACAAAGGAGGCGAGAGTGGAATACGACAGGGTTGTGATAATGGGGAGGAGAGGTGAGTGGGGGGGGGGGGGGGGGGGGGAGGGGGGGCTATGGCTATCATGTGACGTCTGAAACAAAACAGCTCACTCCTTCTCCTCTCTAATTTCAAAAACATAGCAGAATTTGGGTTTTAAAGCGTTGTCAGCAAATCATTCATTGCTTGACACGACTGAGCTAAGACAAAGGAAGAAAGAAATGAATGAATAAAGGAAGGACAAATACACAGCTTTACAGAACATCAACCGTGCAGGCAAGCTCCACATAGTTTGGCAACAATTGTTTCAGCGCTAGAGATGAACGAATAATAGTTTGAACCATAAACTCCCATCGTAACAGAAAGAAATGGAACACACACACACACACACACACACACACACACACACACACACACACACACACACACACCACAGCACACACACACCACGCACACACACACACACACACACACACACACACTGACTGACTGACTGAAACCGATTTATTGTCAGATTAACTCATGGTTGTACTGACAACACACACACACACACACACACACACACACACACACACACACACACACACACACACACACACACACACACACACCACCACCACCATCACCGCCACCGCCACCACCACCGCCGCCGCCGCCGCCGCCGCCGCTGCCGCCACAGACACAGACACTCACACGCGCACACGCGCACACACGCACACGCACACGCACACACACACACACACACCACACACACACACAACACCACACACGCACGCGCGCGCACGCACGCACACACCACACACACACACACACACACACGCACGCGCACGCACGCACGCACGCACGCACACACACACACACACACACGACCACCACGCACCACACACACACACACACACACACACACACACACACACACCACACCACCGCCACCACCGACAGACACCAGACACCCACCCACACACCCACCCACAGACACACTGACACACAGACACACAGACAACACACACACACACACACACACACACACACACACACACACACACACACACACAGTACTTGCACACGCACACACACACACACACACACACTCACACATACCAACCACACACACACACACACACACACACACACACACACACACACACACACACACACACACACACACACACACACACACACACCACACGTAAGCACACACTCACATATACATTTCTCAAAGATTCACCAGAAGATGTCCGTTGGACCCAGAGAAGTACCGTCCTCAACCGGCATCCAAGCCATGAAGACCTGCACTGTATATTAGTATGTGTGTTAGCCACAGTCTTCGTGACGCTGTGGTAGCAGGCAGTGTGCAACAGAGATAATGAACGGAAAGGAGTTCGTTCTGAAAAAAAAAAAATATCGATCAATGAAAGAAAAATCCCACCAGATGGCGTACCAAAACAAGGGCAGATAACTTTGTTTGTGTTTATAAAGGCAGGGAAAAAACAAACAAAAAAACTTTGCGTTTAGCAGGTGGGTAGGGGTGGTGGGAGGGACAATGGAATTTCATACTGTTTCTTAAAGATCTACTGTGGAAAAAAGTTGGGGTATTATAGGGGTGGGGGTGGGGTGGGGGGTGGGGGTGGTGAATAGGGTGTGCATGGATTAGCAGTAACCGTCTACCCAACACGCACGTGGCTGAGCAGCAGAAGAGCAGGACGGAGGGGGGTGGGGGGAGGAGGGGGGAGGGAGGGGGGGGGTTGTCGGACGGGGGTTAGGGGAGAGATAGGGCAAAGATCTAGAGGGGAAGGGGAGGGTGGAGAGGGGAGATGGAGGAAAGGGGTGGGGGGGGGGGGGTCACTGCACATTGCAAACATGGTCTACAATCTTTCAACGTTTGCTGAATACCGAGTTGGTTTTTTTTAATTATAACTTTTTTTTTTTTTTGCCTCTCTTGTTTTTGTTTTCCTATTTACCCTGAAATAAACTTTTAATTTAATTTTTGATTAGGGTTATGAGGAGGGGTCCGAAGCTTCTGGACAAGAGCCCCCCCCCTCCCCCCCGTCCCCTCCGCCCTCCCCCCAATTCTGTCTTCCTCTCCTTTCACCATACAGGACATATATTTACATGAAATAAACAGATTCTCACCATACAGGACATATATTTACATGAAATAAACAGATCCTCACCATACAGGACATATATTTACATGAAATAAACAGATCCTCACCATACAGGACATATATTTACATGAAATAAACAGATCCTCACCATACAGGACATATATTTACATGAAATAAACAGATCCTCACCATACAGGACATATATTTACATGAAATAAACAGATCCTCACCATACAGGACATATATTTACATGAAATAAACAGATCCTCACCATACAGGACATATATTTACATGAAATAAACAGATCCTCACCATTGACATTAATGACGGTGTGAGCGAGGCTCATCTGTTTCGTCTTGGAAAGACAAGCAGGACCAGCCTCAAACCAAGGACAGAAACAAAAGGCTGCTGCTTTGTTTTATAACATGTTGTTTCATACATGTTGTTGCATTCTCTTGTTGTTGGCTTTTCTTCTTGAGTTTGCACCGGTTCCTTGTTTTGCTTGGAATGTGTTGACTGGTCTTTATCTATGGCTGTTTTGGATTGTCTGTTGTTGGTATGCCGCAGGCAGCATTTTCGTGTATAGGCTTTGTTGAATTCATCAGATGCTATGTATCCCTCCATCCATCCATCCATCCATCCATCTGTCTGTCAGTCTATCTATTGATTCGTTTAATACTTATATACATTTATTTATTTACTTATCTATCTATCTATCTATCTATTCTATCTATCTATCTATCTATCTATCTATCTATCTATTCTTTTGTTTTATCTATATATTTATTTACTTATTTATGTGTGTGTGTGTGTGTGTGTGTGTGTGTGTGTGTGTGTGTGTGTGTGTGTGTGTGTGTGTGTGTTTTGTGTGTGTGTGTGTGTGTGTGTGTGTGTGTGTGTGTGTTTCATCTTCCGTGCAACATTGGTGAAGTAATCGTTACCAGGCTACCGCAAGGTCAGGCACACCCACACTGTTCCGCTGCCTCCTCTAGACCTGCAGTTCTTCAGGAGCCATCAACTATCACGTCGTCATGAGGCAACCGACCGGAGGAGACACTGCACTGCCACTGAGTCACTTCAGTGGTGTTCAGTGGTGCCTGTTTTGGACCAACATTCAATTCAATTCAATCAACTTTATTGTCCATCGGAAATTTTTCTTCTGTTCCACATCATTTCGCAAGAACATAAGACATTACAAAGAGACATTATAAATCGTTACATAAAAGCCTGTGTTAGTATATGTATTTGTATATACATCAACACTCACACACCCCTCCCCACCCCCACCTCCACACCTGCACACACACATGCACACACCCACCCACCCACCCACACACACACACACACACACACACACATGAACTAAACATTAAACCCATAAGACATAAAACATTACACAGATTATAAAAACAATACATAAAAACAAAAACTCACCCGCACCAATGCCCAAACACGAAAACACACATACACATGCGTACACCCCCCCCCCCACATCCCCCCCCCCCCCACACACACACACGCCTACACACACAGTCATAGTCACAGTAAAAGCATAATATTGCAGACTGAATTGTTCATGTCTGAGAGACAAGGGTCATGGCAGTCCATCACAGGTTTTAGAGTTTAAAAACGCTAATGGCCCTTGGTATAAAGTGCATCTGCATAATACAATCTACTACGCCCCCCTTCCTGACTACAAGAGTTGCTGAGTCGTGGAGCAAGTCTCAGAGAGAGTCCTTTTTCTGGAAGGGTCAGCACCGTAACCAATCAACCACAACCCCATGCACGTGCCGGTACCGACCACTTACACAGGCATGGACATCCGAGGGATCATTGAACCTGAAATCATCTCAGAGGGGGCCATAGGATTTGAGGCGAGTTCATCTGATGGTCATGAAGATGAAGCTACGGGTGTTCATCTGCTCTGTGACTGACGGACAAGGCTGAAATGTACTCTTCGTGTCATAATCAATTCATGCGTCTACCAGGCTTGAGGAGAGATGCAGAGATTGGTGTGGATTGCTATGTGTTGGTTCACGCAATGTCCAGGTTTACAAATACGGCTGTATAAAGCTGCATAGATACTGGAAGTGGTACCAGGTTTTGGGAGAGAGAGAGAGAAGAGAGAGAGAGAGAGAGAGAGAGAGAGAGAGGAGAGAGAGAGAGAGAGAGAGAGAGAGAGGGGAGAAGGAGAGAGAGAGAGAGAGAGAGAGAAGAGAGAGAGAAGTCACTTAAACACGCATGTACACGCTCACGTACGAATACATTCAAGCTCTATTTGGTTTTGTGTATGTGAAAAGCTGATTGCAAGACTTCACTGTTACAATGTTCTAAATGAAAGATACATGTTCCCACACTGAACTGTGTAGATCACCATGTTAGGTCATTGTTGAATTCAATTCAATCAGTTCAATTCAATTCAGTTCCATCAACTTTATTGTCCATCGGAAATTTTTCTTCTGCTCCACATCATTTCACACGTACATAAGACATTACAAAAAGACATTATAAATCGTTACATAAAAGCCTTTGTTAGTATATATATATATATATATATATATATATATATATATATATATACATCAACACTCACCCCCGCCCCCCCACACACACACGCATGCACACACACACACACGCACACACACACACACACACACACACACACACACACACACACACACACACACACACACGACACACACACACACACACACGCATACACACATGAAATAAACATTAAATCCATAAGACATAAAACATTACATAATTATAAAAAAAACCAATACATCAAAACCCAAACTCGCCAGAACCAACGCCCAAACTGTAATACTCTGAGATCGAGAAATACGACGCCAACAGAACGCCACGCATTAAACCAAACTATCTATTAAAACTATCTATTACTGAGCGGGTGCTGAGGTGAGCGAGGAAAGCCTCAGGGAAGGGAACAGTGCGTTTGTGTTCGTGTGCATTTGACTGAAGGGGAAGTAGACAGGTGCTCGAAGATCTATATCTTCGTTTCGTTTTTTTTTTTTTTTTTTTTGTAAACGACCAGAGCTCGACAGAGATGAAGTGATTATGATGATGATTGTGATTGTGATGATGATAATGATGATGACGACGATGATGATTATGATTATGATTGTTCAACATAAATGATAAATGTTAAAAAGATAGAACGAAAGAAAGAAAACAAAACAAAAGAAAAGCAAAACTCGAAACAAAAAATCTACTATACAACAGTACTCAATACAGAAAAAAATCAATGCAATACATAAGAATTCCATACAAAATAAAACATACTATATTACAATACAACTTCATTCAAATAAGAACAGTTAGATACTGTACAATGCTACATAATACCTTACAATGCAACGCAATACTATACAAGACAATTGACACGGTACAACACAGTCTAATTCAGTCCAATCCAATCCATTACAACATAATACGACATAACATGATGCAACAACAGTATGATACGACCCAACCCAACCCAACCAACCCAACCCAACCCCCCAACCCAACCCAACACAACCCAACACAACACAACACAACACAACACAACACAACACAACACAACACACACAACACAACACAACACAACACAACACACGAATCCAATCCAATCATCAATCACAGTCCGATCCAGTACAATGCAATACAAATTAATCCGAGCCCTGCTTTAATTATCGATCTGTGTTAATTACTTAATACACAAACATCGCAGTAGCGGATGCTCAAGCGGGATTTGAAATGGCAGCCGAACCAGGGAACCGTGGGACATCTCATGTTACATACAGAAAGCGCTGTTTACAAGCGAGGCAGATCCCGGGAGATGCGGGTCCAGGAATGATAACATCCTCCCGCTGCGTCATGAAATATTTACAGAGGGCACCGTAACAGAACAGTTTCAATTTGTAAAGAAGTCAGCTGCGAGGTCCTCCCCCGCTGCTATAGCCATGTCACCCGGTACTACCTACCGCACGTAGGGAGCAAACAAGAAAATTGCCATGAAGGCGATTCGACTTGCCCAGAAATATCCCATGGAAGGGAATACCATGAGATCATCTGGTTGTTGCCCTGATTAACAACGACAGCTCCATTTGTAGATCTCCATCAGGGCAGACGCAGAAAGTGCGTTTCAAGGGGAAATGAATAGAAGAATATAATATGTGTACGATGCATCATCACATTGCTCCCCTGGAAATAAAGTACGAACACTCCATCAGGTTTGAAAAGTTTGACAACTGACTCTTGCAACGGACAGGCACTCCTGGCACACTCTCGACTTATGAGAATAGTTTCAGCTTCAGTTTCATCTCCACATTCGCCAGGTTTTGAGAGTATGCATGATTTAAAAGCTGATGGATGAATGAATTAATGACTAAGAGAAGAGAACTTAAGAAGAAGATCTCATGGCTATGACTTAGCAGATGTGAGACCTACGCATTAGATCGGCAGCACTGGTCAAACCTTGGGAAGAAGAACAATGAAAAAAATGCAGACAGAAGGGCATGTCCTATACTATAGCGGGAAAGAAGACCTAATACGTGTAGTGAGTGGGGTTGTTTGTCAGCAAGTTGATAAGAACACTAGGATCGCTGCACCGGGATGCTACTGCCCTGTTTACTGTAGGATGGTGGCCATCTTCCTGCAAGCAAAAGTATTCAACATCACGATAGTGCAAACCTATGCCCCCTCATCAAACCAAGAATTCTACCCCCAGTTCCAACGGTCACTGTAAAAAAAAAGACCACCAACGACAAAGGACCATTGCAGCTAGAATTAGCCAGTGATGATGACTTGGGTCTTGCTGACACTGTCGGTGAGTCTAAAGCATCATGACGATGGACAAGGCACTCTCCCCCCAAAGTCAGTATGACAGCCAGGAAGTCTGTAATTCTGTGAAGAACTAGTACACCTCTGGCACCAACAGGGCTGAACAAGGACTCTTTCCGGAGCTGATGTTGGTAGCGTGCACGGTCTTGTCAGAGTCCTTAAAGTACGTTTGAAGTACAGCAAAAGAATGAAAAACAGCCGTCTGGAGTCCAGCCCCGTCAAAAGATCCTCTCATTGCTGAACGATTCTACGCGGCCATAGAAAGACACTTCACCGCACTACGCTACTACTGCTGGAAGGAAACCCTGAAGCCATCACGAACAATTTGAACCGAGTGATGACTAAAACGGTAACAGAGATCTCAGTAAAAGGCGAGTGGAAATCGAAGGCATGAGTCATATGAAATGGCGGGGGCCCGGGGGGAGGGGCGCGTGTGACGCAAAGAGACGAAAGCCTCGTGAGAAGACTGAGGGGGGAGGTAGGGAGGGAAGTGGGGTGGGGTGGGGGATGGGAGGAAACATCCCTCTACAAACAGGAGGATCAGTGAAGGAATTGCAAACGAAACCTGGATCGAACAGCGGTGTGACGTCATTTAGAAAACAAACTTGACAATAAAAGAAAGCCTTTTAGTTTGTAAAAGACTTGACTGAACAAGCTCAAAGTAAAACCAGCATGATTCTCGACAAAGAAAGCAATATATATATACATATATATATTCTATATATATTATATAAAGCTGAGTTTGTCTGTCTGTTCGCTTATTCACGCCCACAGTTTTAGGCCGACCGCCACCAAATTTGGTATCAAGTATCCTTGGTGTCCTACAAACAGCAACGTCGGGTCGGCGATCACGTGACGCATTGCCTCGTGACGCAGTTTGCGTCCACAGACGCAAAACTGGACATCGGAACACCACACGACAGACAAACTCACCGGGACGAGACGGGGTCGAAGCGCATAAGCGCTAGTATATATATGGTTGGTTTTTTGAAAACTCAACAAACATACTACGGTATTGCACACCAGCCTTTTCTGGGATAGCATTCTTCTTAAAACCGAAAAGGCAGAGGAGTCAAATTACCACTTTCCGCGGTCACTGAGGAGAAACAATCAGGTTTCGAAATATCAGTATCTGACCAGGAGCTATATGTTAGTGAGTTTCCTCCCCATTGGAGATTGTCTCTCCCTTGGAGACTATAAGCTTGCTGAAGGCTCATTTTGAGAAGCATTTATTTTATTTTTCCCCATTCACCCACTCAAGCACATACTGTTAGTTAGGCAGAATGATCTACCACTGCAGATATGAATGCTTATCTCCCCCTATTTCTTCAATCTAAGACATAAGAGCAAGCTTTGTTTATAATATGAATATTCTTGCAGTCATTGCAACACCAAGCTGCTCTGTAAGTTGCTGGAATGGTGCTTGGTACTTATCCTTGGAATTTATTAGTTTATTATATATATATATATATATATATATATATATATATATATATATATCTGAACCGTACCATAAACAAAGGAAAGGAGATCTGTGTGCTAACAGAACTAGATTCATTGAATGAGGACGACTTTCCAATATTCTGTGAAAAAGTCACAGCTGCAGTAAAATCGCTAAAATGTGGGATGGCAGCATGCACTGACCAAAGTCTTACAGGACTCTTCTGAATAACTGACAGCCAAAAGCAGATGCTATTACTGTTGTAGAACAGGCTTGATTCCACAAAGGCGAAAGTACCATTGAACAGATGTTTAACCTATGTCCGATAAGCGTCTCCGACACAAGAGCGAGTTACGCCACGTATTCATAGATTTATAGGAGTTCGACAGAGTCTGGCTGGAAGTTCTGTGGGCAAGAAGTCAGAAATTAAACTTTGGGCAATGGTTAATCACCACCAAGCGGCAATTTCATTGTATAGCGTCTGGTGCTGTGCTCGCAGTGGGAGCTATTGAAGAGTGGTTCCATAATTCAGCTGGCATTCGACACGGCAGCTGTTATCTTACACATTTCTCAACATATTCCTGAAAGCATCATGACTGAGGCACTCGAATATGGCAGCACAATCAGCAATGGAGGAAAAACCGTTACGAAAGTTCGATTTGCACGGGTTGTTGATAGCTGGCAGGCAGTGAACAATTCACCAAACTCGTTGAAAGACGAGTAACATCAACAAGATGGGACATAAAATCTGCCCACAGAAGACCAGGTAGATGGTCACCATAAATATTGATATTAAGTTCACGGACAAAAACTGAAAAGTGTTCAACAGTTCACTTACCCGAATCTCTCATTAGCAATGAGGGATCCAACACAGAAATCCCCTCAACGGCAGCAAAGATAACGTCAGCATTGTCCAAACCACAACCTGTTTGGAGGGACAACAGCATCTCCTAACCCACAGGGTTAGATTCCTAAGCGCACTGGGATATTACACCTTCATGCATACATACGATATATATACGATATGCATACGATAGGACCAGAATGGGTAAACCATCCAGAGGTCATGAGAAAGAGTGGCAATAGATCGGGTATTGTTTTCAACGCCGGTTCATCACAATGAATGATTCTTGTATAACTCACTCTGCCATACGAAAGCAGGATCGAGCAAGCTGACATCCACAACACAGAAAATTAGGCCAGTCCAGCCAGTACTTGAGAGATTCTGGCTTCCAGGCCAAAGCCCCTGCCATAGACTGTTGGAGCAATGGTATTTGTAGGCCCACGTTTTCACGAGAAAAAAACAACAACAAACAAATCCTCGTGATTTCTGGCAAGAAGAGGAACGGAGCCCTGAAGACTATGGCAGAGGCAGATGAAAAGCGTTCTAGCTGGATCTGGTCGAGGAGGAACAAAAGTGAACTTCATACAATTTTCCAACCTAGAACAGGTGCCAGATAACGGGGTGATAGGTGATAGGTGAAAGAAAACAAACCAAAAACAAACAAACAAACAAACAATGTAGTGCAGTAGACCCTACCTACCCCACCATCCCCCTCTCACTCTCTCTCTTTCCCCCTCTCTCTTTCTCTCTCTCTGTCTCTGTCTCTCTCTCTGTTCTACACACACACACACACACACACACACACACACACACACACACACACACACACACACACTGTGACAACTTTAAATAACCCGAGAGAGAGAGAGAGAGAGAGAGAGAGAGAGAGAGAGAGAGAGAGAGAGAGAGAGAAGTTAAATAGGGTTGTGTAACTTCTAATAACCCATCCGCTCTCACCATTTCTTCTCTCTGTCTTCCTATAAACTGTCGCACGTGACGTGTCACAGAAACGTCACCTGGTCAGTGAAGAGAGTGTGGGACTGACCTCACAGAAGGAATTGCCCAGGGACAAGCAGTCAACACAGATATTTGACTCGTGACGGCAGTGTGCTACCACACCAGAAAGAGGAGTGTCGAGGCTTGCTCCATCGCTCTAAAGACTAACTTTTGGGGGTTCAAGCGCCATGTATTGCTTTTGTGGAGTTGCTTTTCCCTCTTTTTTTATTTCATGATCATCATTTGTTTTTGCCACAACACCTTTATACGAACCACTCTCTCTTCCACCTCTCTCTCTCTCTCTCTCTCTCTCTCTCTCTGTCTATCTATGTCTCTATCTGTCTTTCTGTCTCTGTGTCTCTGTCTGTCTGTCTGTCTCTCTTTTGCTCTCTCTCTATGTCACGCACACACACATACACATGCATGCACTGACACACTGAGACACAGACACAGACAGACAGACAGACAGACAGACAGACAGACATACACACAGACGCAGACACAGACAGACAGACAGACAGACAGACAGACACACACACACACACACACACACACAGAGCCTCAAATGATAAAACAATCAACAAGAGAGAGAGAGAGAGAGAGAGAGAGAGAGAGAGAGAGAGAGAGAGAGAGAGAGAGAGTCTCCAAATATCCATTCACTATCACCAATTATTTTCTTTGCTTGTTTGTTTATTTTTGTTTTTTTCGTTGTTGAATGTTTCTAAGTGTTTCAATTGACATTTCACAGAATCTTTAAGCAATCAGCGATCATGGTGTGGGAATCAGCACTACGCACTGGGGACCTGCTGTCAACAGAGACATGTGACTCTGGATGGAAGTGCATTAGCACACCATGCCATTTCGCTCTGCTGATTTGAAGAATAGTTCCGGGTTTTCAAGAGGCTCCTGAGGCTTTGAAAGAATCCTTGCCGTTCGGGAATCTTTTTTTAACTTTAATTTTTTTTCAACAAAAAACAACCAACCAAAATAGTCCCCCCCCCCCCCCCCCCACACACACACATTTGCGTTTGCCGTGTTAATGACAGAACAAAGACCAGGAGGGGGTAATGTGAAAGCTGTTGCAATCTGGCTGGCTTTTTTCAACACGTGGTGTGCGATGTGTAGCTGATAAGAAAGATACGCAGGCCATGCTGTCTCCTGGAATCCGCTCTCAATCGCTCAGAATAAGAGCAAAAAGCGGAAACAGGGGAGTCGTCTCAGCTTGGCTTTCTCTGTGATGCCAACATAAAGAGCCATTTTCCCCACCGTCGTTCTCAGTGTGGAAGAAAGTTCTGGACATATACTTGGTGCTTTTTTTGTACTCCCAGTTCTTATAGAACAGGGAGTACTTTAGAATGGGAACGAAGAAATGCTGTGTGTGTGTGTGTGTCCGTGGTCAAAATGTGTTCCACTCGCTCCAAACAAAACTACTGGGCCGATCTTTCCGAAAGTTTGTAGGTATGTTCATTATGGGTATATTTTGCTCCCATAAGAAAACCTAACACAGAGTAACTTGTATTCAAGACCGGCACAGCCTTTTAAACTTGAATAAAGTCAGACAAATACATAGACGAACAATCTAATAGTGGGGGAAAAAAACAAGCGCAGGCCAACAACTGAACTATCTTCATAGTAATGACTTGGCAAAGATTTGGACTTAAGGAGGGGGGGGGGGGGGGGGGGGCGGAATTTGAAGATGGAGAAACTGGGAACATGAAATTAAGAAAATATGTTACAGATATGAAAACTCTTCACTAGCTGCATAAGGGAACCATCGCAATCCCTTTTGAAGGCAGATATATTTGTATTGCCTGCTCCGAGGCCTTTCGTCCGCTGGGTCGGACTCATCAGGGAGACACGGCTGGTTGTGTCTGCGCTCCTGGCGTCAAATAGAGACACACCACAGTCTATAATACTGTGGTGTTCTCACCACCAAGGGTGCAAAAAAGAAACCAATAGCACCCCCAAAGCAGCCAGCGAAGAGTAGTAAATGAAACTAAACGAAAGTGTGGGGAGGAAAAAAGTTGCTGAAAAACTAGAGACATTATGCAAATAGTATAAAATGTAAGGGACAATTTTTGAGCCTACTTCTGAGGATCCACCCAAAGATGCAAGGGAGATCAAAAGACAAACACACAGACGGACAGAAACAAATACAAATAACCTCAATTTAATCAAAACAAAATCAGAAATGAAATGAGGCAGGGAACAGTAAACGATAAACAAGTTGGGTATATTTTGCTCCCATAAGAAAACCTAACACAGAGTAACTTGTATTCAAGACCGGCACAGCCTTTTAAACTTGAATAAAGTCAGACAAATACATAGACGAACAATCTAATAGTGGGGGAAAAAACAAGCGCAGGCCAACAACTGAACTATCTTCATAGTAATGACTTGGCAAAGATTTGGACTTAAGGAGGGGGGGGGGGGGGGGGGGGGCACAACCAGCCGTGTCTCCCTGATGAGTCCGACCCAGCGGACGAAAGGCCTCGGAGCAGGCAATACAAATATATCTGCCTTCAAAAGGGATTGCGATGGTTCCCTTATGCAGCTAGTGAAGAGTTTTCATATCTGTAACATATTTTCTTAATTTCATGTTCCCAGTTTCTCCATCTTCAAATTCCGCCCCCCCCCCCCCCCCTCCTTAAGTCCAAATCTTTGCCAAGTCATTACTATGAAGATAGTTCAGTTGTTGGCCTGCGCTTGTTTTTTCCCCCACTATTAGATTGTTCGTCTATGTATTTGTCTGACTTTATTCAAGTTTAAAAGGCTGTGCCGGTCTTGAATACAAGTTACTCTGTGTTAGGTTTTCTTATGGGAGCAAAATATACCCAACTTGTTTATCGTTTACTGTTCCCTGCCTCATTTCATTTCTGATTATGTTCATTATGGGTCACGGATGATGCCCGATGTGTTATTTTACCGTTATATCCGTTACTAACGGCTATACCGGCCCATAACGGGTTTTCTTCTTTATGGAATATCTCAGAAAGTGCTTGGCCGATCTTTCTGAAAATTTGTAGGTATGTTCACTATGGGTCACGGATGATGCCCGATGTTTATCAGAATAGCCGTTACTAACGGCTATAACGGCCCAGAAACGGTTTTTCCTCTTTATGGAATATCTCACGCATATTCAAGATAAAATGGGAGTACTTTTACATGCTTTGCATCTTGTTTCTTTTTCTTGTCTTTCTTCTTCTTGTCTTTCTTCTTCTTGTCTTTCTTCTTCTTGTCTTTCTTTCTTCTTGTCTTTCTTTTTTCTTCTTGTCTTTCTTCTTCTTGTCTTTCTTCTTCTTGTCTTTCTTCTTCTTCTTGTCTTTCTTCTTCTTGTCTTTCTTCTTCTTCTTGTCTTTCTTCTTCTTGTCTTTCTTTCTTCTTCTTGTCTTTCTTCTTCTTGTCTTTCTTCTTCTTCTTGTCTTTCTTCTTCTTGTCTTTCTTTCTTCTTGTCTTTCTTCTTCTTCTTGTCTTTCTTCTTCTTGTCTTTCTTTCTTCTTGTCTTTCTTTTTTCTTCTTGTCTTTCTTCTTCTTGTCTTTCTTCTTCTTGACTTTCTTCTTCTTGTCTTTCTTCTTCTTCTTGTCTTTCTTCTTCTTGTCTTTCTTCTTCTTGTCTTTCTTCTTCTTGTCTTTCTTCTTCTTCTTGACTTTCTTCTTCTTGTCTTTCTTCTTCTTCTTGTCTTTCTTCTTCTTGTCTTTTGTCTTTCTTCTTCTTCTTGTCTTTCTTCTTCTTGTCTTTCTTCTTCTTGTCTTTCTTCTTCTTCTTGTCTTTCTTCTTCTTGTCTTTCTTCTTCTTCTTGTCTTTCTTCTTCTTGTCTTTCTTCTTCTTCTTGTCTTTCTTCTTCTTGTCTTTCTTTCTTCTTGTCTTTCTTCTTCTTGTCTTTCTTCTTCTTGTCTTTCTTTCTTCTTGTCTTTCTTCTTCTTGTCTTTCTTCTTCTTGTCTTTCTTCTTCTTCTTGTCTTTCTTCTTCTTGTCTTTCTTTCTTCTTCTTGTCTTTCTTCTTCTTGTCTTTCTTTCTTCTTCTTGTCTTTCTTTTTCTTGTCTTTCTTTCTTCTTCTTGTCTTTCTTCTTCTTGTCTTTCTTCTTCTTGTCTTTCTTCTTCTTGTCTTTCTTCTTCTTGTCTTTCTTTCTTCTTCTTGTCTTTCTTCTTCTTGTCTTTCTTCTTCTTGTCTTTCTTCTTCTTGTCTTTCTTCTTTTTCTGCTTGTCTTCTTTCCCTGACCTTCTTCTTCCTGTTTTTGTTTTTTTTTGTCGTTGTTCTTGTTCGTGTTGTTGTCTTTGTTCTTTCCTGTCCTCTGTTCTCGTTGACTGTGTGGTCGTTTCCTGTCCTTCTTATTCTTATTGATGCTCTTTTCTCTTCTTGGTCTTTTCGTATTTTTTTTTGTTATCTTCTTGTTTTTTGCTCATCCTTTTCTGTTGTGTGTGTGTGTGTTTGTTTGTTGTGTGTGTGTGTGTGTTTGTGTGTGTGTGTGTGTGTTTTGTGTGTGTGTGTGTGTGTGTGTGTTCATTTTGTTGTTCTTTTGTACATCATCGTTCTTCTTCTTTCTTTCCTTTTTTCCTTTAGTTTCTTTTTTTCTTCTTTTTTTTTTGTTTTTCTTACTTCTGTTTGTCTTTCTTCCTCCATTCTTCTTCACTTCACTTTTTCATTATCTTCATCATCGTCATTGGTGTGTTCTTTTCTCCCTCCCTCCCTCCCACCCTTCCTTCTCCCCGTCTCTCTCTCCCTTCCACCCCCACCCACTCTCTCTCTTTCTCTTTCTCTCTGTCTCTCTCTGTCTCTGTCTCTCTGTCTCTCTGTCTCTCTCTCTCTCTCTCTCTCTCTCTCTCTCTCTTTCTCTCCTACTCTGTGACATATGTGTTGAGCAGGAGAGAAAAGAAGTAGAGGGATGAGATGGGAGGGGGCACACACACACACACTCACAAAACATACCTGCATTGAGTTACGAGAGAGGCCACAAGTTCAAATGGGCATTCTTTTAGACTGCATACCGTGCCAGCAATCTTCACAACCTTTGGAAGAGGAACCTAGCCTTCATTTAATTTGCCTTCGCACGTGATTCAGAGACATGAGATAAATGTTAACAACTTCGAAAGGAGTCGTCGTGTCTTGATGTCACTGATTAAAGTAGATGACCAGAAACAGACCAAAAAGTTGGACACTGTGCCTGTTGCAGTATTCACTGTTTTTTTCAAAGATCTTTCATGCTCAGAGCCAATGAGAACGACTTGTGTGAGGTGAAAGTCATCTGGGGCTCAATGTCCATCTCGATCAGTACGGTCAAATGCCAGGGCTCTCACTGCAGTATATAGAAATTCTACAAAATTATTTGACAAACGTTTGACCTCCCAGAGGTGACTCTGTGTACGTGTGTGTGTGTGTGTGTGTGTGTGTGTGTGTGTGTGTGTGTGTGTGTGTGTGTGTGTTGTGTGTGTGTGTGCGCGTGTGTGTATGCGTGCGTGCGTGCATGCGCGCGAGCACGTGTATGTGTGTGCGTGCGTGCATGCGTGCGTGTGTTGTGTGTGTGTGTGTGTGTGTGTGTGTGTGTGTGTGTTTAGTGTGCGTGTGTGTGTGTGTGTGTGTGTGTGTGTGTGTGTGTGTGTGTGTGTGTGTGTGTGCGTGCGCGCGCGCGTGTGTGCATGCGTGCATGCGTGCATGCGCGCGAGCACGTGTATGTGTGTGCGTGCGTGTGTATGTGTGTGTGTGTGGGTGCGTGTGTGTGTGTGTGTGTGTGTGTGTGTGTGTGTGTGTGTGTGTGTGTGGTGTGTGTGTGTGTGTGTTAACCACTCATGAGATCGGATCGCTCTCTTTCTACCCCAGTATTCTGTTTTGATTGACCGTGAGTTAGATTCTTCTGTAGCCCTACTTCACCACCAAGACTGGAAAAAAAAAATCAAGAAAATCTGATCCGATTAGTGAATTCTGACAGCTCTCCCAACCAATCATAAGAAACGATATAGAAATCGGTATATTGCAAAACCAGCAAGTGTATCAATTTTGATAAAGAGACAAAGTGAAAAAGTAAAGACGAATCTGGTTTCTAGTTTCGTTTTCTGTTACAATTCCATTTCATTTAACAACAAACGTTGTCTCTAAGGGCTGGAGGTAAAAAAACAACATACTTTTTTTTTAGCTATGTTCAGCCATTGTGATTCCGTATGCACCAAAAGACAGAAACGTCCTCTGATTGGTAGAAAAGAGCGTCGGGATTTTCACTCCGAGGACGTGCATGCAGAAAGGTTACCACTACACCACGTCTGACAGGCTGCCTCATGCTATTAGGGAAAGTGTCTAGCTGTTTCTTGCTGCTGTAGTGGAGATGCTCCATGTTACAGCGTGGCATCGCGAACAGGCAAAAATGAATAATTATGATTGGCTAGGCATTGTTTCAGAACAAAACTAATCGGAAAAGAACAAAAAATTGGGGAAAGAATTGGAGCTTTGTTGTTTTTTTTTCTCCAAGAATAATTTATTAATTTTTATTTTCATTATCTCTCTCTCTCTCTCTCTCTCTCTCTGTTTATTTGTGTGTGTGTGTGTGTGTGTGTGTGTGTGTGTGTGTGTGTGTGTGTGTGTGTGTGTGTGTGTGTGTGTATGCATGCATACATTTATATTTGCATTTTCTTTTTGTTGTTGCTATTATCGTTCTATGTTTGTGACCTTCAATTCATTAATTATTCACGTCTTGTGATGTAATATGAAACAAAAAGAAAAAAAAACGTAGGGTGGGAAGGGTGGGAAGTGATTGGATTTAAATTAACATGTGCAAATTTCTTTTTAAAAGATCAAAGCCGGTTGACCGACAGGTTTACATCACATCAATTAAACTTCATGTTAACCATCAATTAAACTTCATGTTAACCATCAATTGAACTTCATGTTAACCATCAGTTGAACTTCATGTTAAGCTTCAACTGAACTTCAAGTTAACCATCAGTTAAACTTCATGTTAAGCATCAATTGAACTTCATGTTAACCATCAATTGAACTTCATGTTAACCATCAATTGAACTTCATGTTAAGCATCAGTTGAACTTCATGTTAACCATCAATTGAACTTCATCTTAACCATCAATTGAACTTCGTGTTAAACATCAATTGAACTCTGTGTTAACCATCAATTGAACTTCATGATAACGATTATCCAATGCACCATATTGAAGAGGAACTATTTGAAACACCTTATAAAGAACACTTACAGAAAACAACCATTACCCGCGAAAAATATCACAGCAATTAATATATTGAAACATTTTGTTCGTTATATTTCGTTTTTAAAAGATTAACTTCAAATGTATATATCAAAGATGTTACACACTGTCAAAGATCTTACAGACTTTACATTACAAACGCAAAACAAATCCCAAGGGCAAACCAATAGCTCTACTACCACTGTAACAAGTTCCTAATACAAAATCGCTGTGTAGTGGCGTGTATAAAGACTTAACACACACTGGATCAACAACAGAGCAATGGTTGTACTGACCCAACGCAGCCTTGAGTGCAAACGATGCCAAGTGGATTAGGTATTGTTAACACAAAGTGATAGTGTCCCACAATGCACTTGAACGTAAACCAAATACAAGGAGGTCATCATATTCAAAAGCAGCAATGTGAATTCCGCAATGAACAACACAAAAACAAAAACACTTAAGAAAAGAAATTCAGTATTAAAACGTTCATTTTCGTTGTCCTGAGCGTTTTGTATCTTGCCTGAAGAAGACCTAACATGTCGAAACGCGTCGTGTTTTGTCTTGTGATTCGTTTGTCCACGTTTGTTTTTTTTTTTTTTCGGTGCACAAATATTCAAAATTTGTTTAGATTTCCGCCTGCAGTCGTCTCACTTTGCAACTGGTTTAAAACAATTTACCCTCCCATAGCCTAATGTTTTTTTTTTTTTTTTTTTTTTTTTTTTGGGGGGGGGGGGGTGAACTGTTATGAGGTACACCGTGTTCAAGGCACGGTATTATGGATGGTGGAGCTCACCACTCTCCCTGTGCCTCCTTCACCTTCCACGACCTGAATCAGGCACTCTCTGATCGCTGGGTAGAAAGAGCGTGTTTCCAGGCCATAGCGATCCACCCCCAGGAGTGGTTAGAACGCACAACAGTCATTACCGCAGCCAGACACTTGAATGGTTTGACTGTTGGCTACTGAGTGGTGAAAAAAGTTTCATAAAAGATCATGATGTAAAGAGATGAGAGCAATACAGATCAGAAACAGTAATAATCATATAATGAACTAAAAAACCCAGAACAGTATGTCATGCCGTGAAATAGCGCAATTACAATGGAACAAAGATATCTATACTGTAACCTGTCACCCAGAGATCATCAGCAAGAGTGGCATGAGACCAGACATAGTAGTCCACTCTAAGTCAACCAAGCAGCTGATCATGATCGAGCTCACGGTGCCATATGAGAACAGAATGGAGGCAGCTCAAATCTACAAGACTGAAAAGTATGCTGATCTGGCAAACAGCCTGAGGAGAGAAGGCTATCAGGTCAAAGTCCTCACTGCAGAAATTGGAGCTAGGGGGTTTGTAGGAACGTCTGCATACAGCCTCATGAAACAGCTCTCAGTTGCAGGGAAGGAAAAAACCAGAGCCCTGAAAGCAATGGCAGAAGCGGCAGAGAGGTGTTCAAGCTGGATCTGGTCAAGGAGGAACAAAAGTGAACTTCATAAGGCTTAATTTCCCTACAAATATCAGGTGTCCCTGTGGCTCAGTGGTTAAAGCGCGAGTCATTAAGTGGAAAATGAGCATGTCCAGAGGGTCATGGGTTCGAATCCCAGCCATGGCTCGTCCCAAGATGGGAAAAAAAGGGGCAGCAGAGGGACATCCGGAGTCATGAACCGGGTGTGGCCCAACCCCCCTAGAGTGTCAGGAGATAAGGGCCGAAACACTTGCTTGAAGGGGGCTTCTCTTCTGAGGACTCTCTGCTGCCACGCTCTCCACGAGTTTCTTTCTACTGTCTTTTTGTGAAAATGACACTAATTCGAGTAATCAGCCAGAAATGGTTTAAGTGTAGAATTTCATTTGGAATTATTGTTAAAAGCAGATTCACAAAGAAAATGGAAAAGAAGCTGCAATTCTAAATAGTATGAATGAGGACAGCATTCATCTTAGCTGACACCCCAATACACTTTTAAACGTATCGCTGCAAACGTAATTCTGAAAGACACGAGGCAGGTGACGTCACTGTAACAACTTTTCTTTTCCAACAGGTTTTTCCCCTCAGTTTTTAATCTTCGCTGAATGGTGAGTCACGCCACGAGTACCTGAGGAAAACCAGTCTTCATGGTGCCAAGAGAAAGAGAGAGAGAGGAATTTCAAGGACAAGCTGACCTGACAACATCCAGGAGTGGACAGCTCTGGGTATCCCAGACCTTCCCCAGGATACAGAAGACAAAGCAAGATGGCGGCAGCTGTCAGTGTCAGTTTCACTCCCGCCCCCGCCCCCCCCCCCCCCCTTCCTATTCTCTCTTCCCAGCTTACCTCTGCCTACCCCCCTCCTCCCCCACTTACTTCCTCTCCCTTCATCTCTTAGTTCAGCGATTTTTTTTTGTATCTGATTTCTAAGACACTGTCCTGTATGTTTGAACCAAAAGAGGCACTGCTGTAATAGGATGGAACTTTACGAAGACGGGTTTCTGCTGTGTCCTTATCTGTTCTTCTTTTCCCATTCCTCTTACTTCTGTGGTCACAGGCTAAAATGTCAGCAATCCAAAATAGAATTGTGCTGGTTATAGCATACGAAGTCCTTCCTCCACTTTAAGATATATTAGCCACATAGAGAGAGAGAGAGAGAGAGAGAGAGAGAGAGAGAGAGAGAGAGAGAGAGAGAGAGAGAGAGGCATAGATAGAGAGGTGTGTGTGTGTGTGTGTGTGTGTGTGTGTGTGTGTGTGTGTGTGTGTGTGTGTGTGTGAGTGTGTGTATGTGTGCGTGCGTGCATGCGTGCGTGTATGCACGTGGATGGATGTGCGTTTGTCTTTGTGTTGGTGTGTGCATGTGATGCTTTCTTTCTTTGTTTGTTAGAGTGTGTGCGCGCGCGCGTGTGTGTGCGTGCGTGCGTGCGTGCGTACGTGTGTGCGTGCATGCGTGCGCGCGCGCGCGTGTGTGTATGCATACGAACATGGCCTTTGGATTGATATAATTTTATGAATCTTCCAGCCCCAGTTACTCAGTGTGACATGACTGTGGTTTTGATGATTAATTTCATTTACTTAAATTCATTTCGTTTCTTGTTCTCCGAATTTAACAGGTCAATGTCTGAAAGATCAACAAGCAAACAAAATGGATGAAAATAAACACACACACACACACACACACACACACACACACACACACACACGCACGCACGCACGCACGCACGCACACGCACGCACGCACACACACACACACACACCACACACACACACACACACACACACACACACACACACACACACACACACACACAACACACACACACACACACACACACCAGATTTCATTACGTAAAAACAAAACTGGAAAATAAAACTACCACAAAAAAATCAATGTTGAATTCCTTAATAAACAGTTTGGTAGATACAAGAACAGACCTAAACAGTTGCTCACACAGATACACGTTTTTTGAAAAGCTTCAAAGTGAAGAACAATAAGGATGTAAAATGAAAGAAAGGTTAAAGAAGAAGATTAAAAAGAAGTGAGATTATGCAAAATGTTACAGACTCCTGACAGCAAATTTTTTCATTTATTTGTCAGCCCTTTTTTGTGTGCTTTCTAAAATAACTGTTATTAACTAAGTCCCCCTCCATTGTGACTTGTCTCAGTTTCTTTTTCTTCTTCGTACGCAGGTTGATACTCCTGTGGACACTCCCTGTATAGACAGTCAAGGATTAATCCCATCTACCCAACAAAGGGAGTGGAGTTTTGTGTGCATGACCGTTTTTTTTTATCTCGCCATTAAGGCAGCTTCGGGGAAGGTGCATGCTATGTGTAACGTGTCATCCATATACCAACGGCCAAACTGGCCTTCTCTTCCGAAAGTTGGTGATGGGATTTGACGTGTGTGCAAGATGTTATGCGTGCGTTCACACACGGAACCTCGGTTTATAGTCTCATTCGAAGGACTGTATGGGAAGTGGAGTCAGAACCAATGTTAACTCCGAAGGAAAAATCCCCCTGTATCGAAACGGCCCGGCGGAGATTCGAACCCGCAACCCCAAGATTACGAGTCCGGCGCTCTACCACTGAGCTATTCCGGCCCCCTGTCCCAGTTTAAAGTCTGTCACGAACACAGCACCTGACTATCTTTCCATTGGTAAGGCAGGACACGGACAGATGAGCAGCAACAGGCAACAGCGACGATGAGGTCTCTCAATAATTCATCCGTCGAATGCACACCTCCACAAAAATTGCCATCTGACAGTTTGCAGTGGTGCTTACTGTTGATAAAGGTCCGATCCTCTTAACGGACGCAAATGAAATAAATCAGCATGGCAAAGCAATATATCTGTGCGTAGGTTTCAACTGGAGCATGTCGATATATCACCATGTCCGTAAGCCACCAGCTCTATATATCATTGGATTTATATCACTATGTCTCTGGATCTGTATATCACTGGGACTACGTGCCACCATGTGTATATGTTAAGTAACCTTAACCCTAACCCTGACCAAACCCTAACCGTAATCTTGGCTCTAAGCCTGACACATTCACATGATGACATAATTACAAAGCCCTTTTTTTTTACAGTGACAGACCAACATGGTGACACAAACAGATATGGTGACACATACAGACATGGTGACACATACAGACATGGTGACACAAACAGACATGGTGACATATACAGCTGGCTCCGATTTTCACGTGCCCAACAAAATGAAAATGCTCACTTTTCATCGCTTTGGATGGTAATTCACGTTCAAAGTCAGCCCAGAAACAATTTTTTTACGCGATTGGTTGTTCTGACCTATACATATATTTCATGGTTAATACATTGTAAATTCCATACAATAATTAAGCTTCCTCGCCCCCTCCCCCACTCCCACTCGCCAGCCTTCCCCACCTCTGTTTTGGTCCCCTACATTTCCATCCCCACCCCCCTTATTCTCTGAATCCCTCTCCCTCCAACTTACCCTCTCCCACTTCCAAGTTCAGCATGTTGATACTCTACAGAAAAGTTTGGATTTGTCTACATCACAAATAACAAGCGTCTACATGCAGTTTTGTCGTTATTTTAATTTAAAATTACAATTCAAAAACGTTGCAATAGTAAATGCCAAATGAAAAGATCAACGGGAACCAGTATGTGCAAATAAAGATGCAAATTAGTTAATGGAATTTTTTTTGTTTGCTACTTTGTCAATCTTTTTTTTTCTGCCCATTTTCACTTAGTAGCTGTTCAGCCCAGAAATGAAAAGTCTTAACAGCTCTCACCAACAACGCAATAAGTTCGAAGCTTGGTACAGTTCATAGAAAGTTCAGACAAATGATACTGGCACTAACATTGTTCAGGGGCAATATTAGATGTTGGCGGCTTTTTGTTGTTGTTGTCGTTTTTTTCAAATCATTTGTAAAAAAAAAAAAAAAAAAGTCAGCTTATTTGATCAAACAGTTTCAATTGCCCGTGTGTGTGTGTGTGTGTGTGTGTGTGTGTGTGTGTGTGTGTGTGTGTGTGTGTGTGTGTGTGTGTGTGTGTGTGTGTGTGTGTGTGTGTGTGTGTGTGTGTGTGTGTGTGTGTGTGTGTGTGAGTGCGTGCGTGCGTACGTGTGTGTGTGTGTGTGTGTGTGTGTGTGTGTGTGTGTGTGTGTGTGTGTGTTGTGTGTGTGTTGGTTCACACAAGCAAGTGATTTTGTTCTGAAACATCTGGAAAAAGAAGAAGAAAAGAAAAAAAAGAAAGAAAAAAAAAACCCATAGACAAAATGGGGTGGGGGGTCAGGTGGACAACAGCTCTTTAAAAGGCAGGTGAATACCCGACAGTAACTGTTCAGATCGTCAGAATAAGAATGGACAGTTCTCTTTTTTTTATGGTGCGCTAATGCACTTCCGTCACGTGTTACATCTCTGTTGACAGCATGTCCCTGAGCACTTGTTCCTTAGAGGTCATTCCCCCAGCCTCCCCACTGAACACATGGCATTCCTGTGACATTTCAAATGCGTCCGTTTACACACAAAGCGGGAGACTAATGGCTCAGATGGAACTGAGGGTCGGATTTTTATACTGCTGTTCTTTTTTCCTTACCAAAAAAAAAGACTAAAAGGTGTGTGTGTGTGTGTGTGTGTGTGTGTGTGTGTGTGTGTGTGGTGTGGGCGGCGCGCGCGCGGTGTGGTGGTGTGTGTGTGTGTGTGTGTGTGTGTGTGTGTGTGTGTGTGTGCCAATTTGATTGTGTCAACTGCGATTCTTCTCCGCTATCAATCTCCGCTATCAACCTCTTTCATTCTCAACGAACTGTAACCAGAAGTCCATGTTACTACAGACATCTAATCACAGCTGCATGTTTGTCGTGTCTTACATCACATTGCCGGTGTTTATGCATTGGACAAATCATTACCTTGTGCGACAGCTCAACAAGATAAAAAGTAACTAATACTACGTAGTTGAGAATGGTAGACGCTAGTATCTTCTAACTTAACTAGCCGTCCATTCTCTTGTTGTAATGACCCATCTTAATATTTTTTTTCTCTCTCTCTCTCTCTCTCAGCCTCACGCCCCTGCCACCCCTTGGTATTTTCCTTGTTTTTGAGGTTATACATCTGTGTGTGTGTGTGTGTGTGTGTGTGTGTGTGTGTGTGTGTGTGTGTGTGTGTGTGTGTGTGTATGTGTGTGTGTGTGTGTGTGTAAGTTTATGCATATATATCCTGTTTACAATTCATGTATGTTTGTGCGTGTGTCTGCGACTTTTTTTTTTTTTTGGGGGGGGGGGGGGGGGGAGGGGGGCATACGTGTTTGTTCTCTTATTGTGTCTGACTTCTTCTGTGTTTTTGTACAATTATTATGCTACATGTTTGTCTTTTTTTAGTGTGTGCATGTTTGTTTAAAAACTGAAAAATTAAAAAAAAACAAAAAACCCTCTTTGCTAATACTTTCCTAGCACGATTATATAATTCCAACATATACATGGTGTCAGTTGTGCCAACTCATTCTCCCATTCATTTCTTTCAAATACAAAGAACAACAAGACAAATGTCATAGGATATTTTGAACTGAACACTTTATTATAACAACTTATATATTTGTACATACATGAGATTGTTATTAATTTGTTTTAAGTAAATACTTTGCCAAATATATGTTGAGGGATGAATGTGTGAGAAAATGAAGGAATTATAGAGTGGAGGGATGAGAGAGGTGACATTAAATATGTGGAAAAATAAAAGATAAGAAGTAACGACCAAGATACGACGTTATCATTCTTTGGTGGCAGATGCTTATCTTTTGGCGGTTGCAATCCTGATTCTGCATTTACTTATGTCCTGGTTCTTTGGCGGCCGTTGTCTTAATCCTCTGGCGACAGATGATCTGATTTTTTGAAAGCATATTCAGATAACATGGCAATAGATGTTTTTATTCTTTGAGGACAGATGTCTAAATTCTCCAGCAATAAATATACCAAATCTTTGAAGGTACAGTTATCGTATCCTTTGGTGATAAATATCCGTTGTTTTTTTTTCTAGCGGTAGATGTATTTCTTTTCTTTAGGGGGAGGGAGGAGGGAGGAGAGGGTTTGGAGGGTGGAGGGATAGGGGAAGGGGAACACTGCTGAAACGAACTGTACAAACTTGCCAGGGTGGACACTATGTGTCCATTGTGCAGTGTCTCTTTACCCTTGGCACTACTATACATTATTGCAAGGTTCATTTTCCCTGGTGTTTACGCCTTTTGGATCATTTGGGACTGAGAATTTATAAGTAATAGCTGCCGCTTTGAACACAGAAGAGTCTGATCCACTTAAAGGATACCAGTACTAATCCACTGTGCCATTAATTGCTTTCGTCCGCCTTGGCTTAAGGCTGTGTCAGGCCAATTGACATAGGCTAGAACACCAAGGCTACATCAAAATGTTGTTATGCTCTGCATAGTTATGCGGGGATTGTCTTCAGTTGTGACAAGCTCCTAGCATAACATTATCAGTCTCCAAAATCCCCGAAGTCGGAGTGTGGCTGCCCACGTGGCGGGGTAATCAAAAACGGTCACACACGTAATGTTCTCATCCCCAGCTGATGCATTTGTACCATAGTGTTCAAGTACTTCAGCTGTTTGGATGATCCCTGGAGTCTTTTAGCCAGGGCACGACAACAACAACAACAACAACAACAACAACAACAACAACAACAACAACATTGCTTTCGTTCGTTTCCTTTCCAGAATATCAACGTTTCCTTCAGAGCGTGGCCTGGTCAGACCGTGACCCTTCCCCCTGAGGGTTCGACAGTCTTACAAAACAAATCTGAGTGGTCAGCTGGGCATTGATAATTAAAATGAGAATAAACTATAAACTGTGATTCTTTAGGTGCTGATCTCCTGACCATTAGGAGTATATGTCCAGATCCTGTTAGGACAGACGTGGTCAACCTTTTGCAGTCGGTGTCTTGATCTCGTGAGAGCAGATGCTATAATCCTTCATCAGCAAATCCTGATCTTTTGTCTGATTTCATCTGTGTCAGATGTTTTTTTTTTATTTCATTGTGGCAGCTGTGTTTTCCACTGATGACTTTACACCCTGTATGCTAGATAGGCTAAACGAGAAAAGAAATTTGCCTATTCGGCTCACATGTGGTGAATGCCGGGAACAGGATGAAGACCAAAAGGTGAATGAGACACGAGGACATGCAGAAACCGTTCCAGCAATAATCATAACGACTGGTTCTGCAAAACAAGTACCAAGAACCAAGCTGCATATGACCCATGATACATTTGTGGTTTACTCCTAAAAGAAGAAGATCAAGTAAAACGACTAAGATAGCAGAGAGTGTCTCAAAATCCATGCTCACATTTCTAGTGGACCGTTCTTGGTGTTGTGGTAGCTCCTTGTAACAAACTCAGAACATGACAGTAACAGTCATTACCAGAAGTAGAAAATGACATCGCGGATTTTCACTTTGTTGAAAGAGATGTTGATGACCAGTTCTTTCTTCCGTCATTTTCATCCATCTACACACCCCATCTAACCCTCCTCCTGCCTTTTCTCTCCCTCAACCCTGCAACCCCCCCTCCCCCCTCAATATTCCCTCTGCCCTCACTCCTTGCCGCTTTCGCCTTTGCCTCCCTCTGTCTTCTTTACTTCTTTTCTTTTCTTTTCTCCCTCCCCCCCCCCCCCCCCCCCCCCAACCCTTCTTCTCCTTAAAACGAACAGCAGCTGGCCACAATGTTGTGACCTAGATTAGCTCTGCTCCCCTGGCAGTTACGCTCTGGGCACCTGCAAGCTTCTTTATTGGGTAATAATGAATCATTCTAGGGATGAATTTCAATTAGCCCGTTCAGGTCTCAGTCTGCTTTTCTTCGTCTGAACTGACAGGGTCACCTAGCATTTTCCATGTACACCATCAACAAACTGATTTACATACGACATAAGTATTTGACACAAGAGACATGGCTCTTTACAGTCTTTAATGCGTCAGTCTCGGAGTGTTTCCATAGGAAGCATCTTCATTTGATGATTGGCAGTGCTAGCAACTGAAATTGGGTAGAAAATGCCCGTGTTATGAAATTTAGCACAGATACGGCTTTATACGCATTTGAATGCGCGCGCGCGCGCGCGCGTACACATACACACACACACACACACACACACACACACACACACACACACACACGCGCGCGCGCGCGCGCGCGCGCGCGCGCGCGCACACGTACGTGCACGCGCCCACTCCTTATAAACACACACACACACACACGCGCGCGCGCAAATACATACATAGACCGACTCTCTCTCTCTCTTTCTCTTTCTCTCTTCTCTCTCTCTCTCTCTCTCTCTCTCTCTCTCTCTCTCTCTCTCTCTCTCAAAACTGTTCTGACTTTTTAGGCTACGAGGCTTTATTGACAATACAATCACATTCACTCAAAATAGATATTTAATGGCTGTATGGTATCTGAAGGCGTTTATTCAACGTGTTTATAGTATGCATCCATGCGTTCAGCCAACTGAATGATGAGTGCAAAATTACTGCAGGGCTCTCAACGTATCCTTCTTATGCTTTACCTGACACATTAGAAAAAAAACACCCTGCAATAAATTTGGAAATGAAATGAGGCAGGGAACAGTAAACAATAAACAGTAAACAAGTGGGGTAACTTTTGCTCCCATAAGAAAACCTAACACAGAGTAACTTGTATTCAAGACTGGCACAGCCTTTTACACTTGAATAAAGTCAGACAAATACATAGACGAACAATCTAATAGTGGGGGAAAAAAACAAGCGCAGGCCAACAACTGAACCGTCTTCATAGTAATGACTTGTCAAAGATTTGGACTTAAGGAGGGGGGGAGGGGAGGGAGGGGGGGAGTTTGAAGATGGAGAAACTGGGAACATGAAATTAAGAAAATATATGACAGATATGAAAACTCTTCACTAGCTGCATAAGGGAACCATCGTAATCTCTTTTGAAGGCAGATATATTTGTATTGCCTGCCCCTGCAATAAACAGTAGAGAGAAAACATCTTTCAATGGAAGAAGCAAAATGCTAAAAAACTGCATTATAAAATAATAATAATAATAATAGTAGTAGTAATAATAATAATAATAAAAAGAAATAATGATGATAATGATAATAAATACACGACCA
>CM065723.1:7562926-7567926 GCA_033310375.1 Conus canariensis | reverse complement strand
CACTACCTTCATGCTACAGTCATACAGTCATGGGTCATACTACCTTCATGCTACAGTCATGCAGTCATACTACCTTCATGCTACAGTCATACAGCCATGGGTCACACTACCTTCATGCTACAGTCATACAGTCATGGGTCATACTACCTTCATGCTACAGTCATACAGTCATACTACCTTCATGCTACAGTCATACAGCCATGGGTCACACTACCTTCATGCTACAGTCATACAATCATGGGTCATACTACCTTCATGCTACAGTCATACAGCCATGGGTCACACTACCTTCATGCTACAGTCATACAGTCATGGGTCATACTACCTTCATGCTACAGTCATACAGTCATGGGTCATAGTACCTTCATGCTACAGTCATACAGTCATGGGTCATAGTACCTTCATGCTACAGTCATACAGTCATGGGTCATACTACCTTCATGCTACAGTCATACAGCCATGGATCATACTACCTTCATGCTACAGTCATACAGCCATGGATCATACTACCTTCATGCTACAGTTATACAGTCATACTACCTTCATACTACAGTCATACAGTCATGGGTCATACTACCTTCATGCTTCCGTCATACAGTCATGGGTCATACTACCTTCAAGTTACAGTCACTAACCTCTCACGGAGTAAACACTATCACAGAAAAGTGTGGTTTAATCTAGCATGGACGACAACAATGTTTGGTTGCAGATCAGCAATGATCAGCCGGCAGGATCACATTAAAGATAACTGCACACAGGGCTTCGTATTACTGGTTATTGGAGACCCCCTATCAACGAGGAACTATTTAAAAGGCTTCCTAGACAATCATGCTGTTAATGCTATATGTGCTCGGTTGGGTTAATATTAATTTGGAACCAACATTTCCATTTTTCTTTTAAAAGTTTAAGCTTAAATCTATCTCTCAAAGATCTCAGACTTAAAAAAAAATAAAAACCCCTTGTCCAACAGCAATTATAACGAATTCTGAATATAATTTCCAAGTATACGTGCATGTCGTCGGAATTGACGCAAAGCCGATCAGAAAAAAGAGTATCAGTGACTCTGATGCTATCATTCTTGAGTGGAAATAATATCGAGCAGATCATTAATTTTCGAAACAAAAATGATAGTGTCCTGCAATGCGAAATACACATAACATCTGCACCGTGTGTATCCTATACACAGCCTGCACAAGCAAATTTTCAGTGAGTAGTACTGGCCGTTTAGGCAATGAACTGTTACGTGCTACATTATATGGATGGCCTGTCCTTCTCCTTTGCCTTCCTACACCTTCTACAACTTGAAGCAGCTACCCGGTTACTGCTGGGTGGACAGAGGGAGGTTTCAAGCCTTAACAATCACGGGTGGTTTGAACTCACAACAGAGGGAGGTTTCAAGCTTTAACAATCACGGGTGGTCTGAACTCACAACAGTCATCTCCGCAGCCCGACACTTTGATAATTTGATCCGGGGTCCCTCAGCAACACTGTTTTATTTTAGATAGGAATGTGAATTAATAAAAGATGACAGAGCTAAAAAAAAATGGTCATAATAATATCCTAAAGCACAAACGGAACTGGAAGTCAGTGCCTTCAAACACCAAATTACAGTGAAACAAAAAATAACGTATGTTATTAGTCACAAATAACTTCATGTAAACAACCTTAGATGGTCTCGCTTTAGAATGTCATTCTGAAAGATCGCTTCACAAAACGACGTAAAGAAAATTTACATTAGCAGCTACTTCAAACGGAATAATTGTAAAGGCGAGTACGATTTTCAAAGACATGAGCCGAATGTCGTCGCTGAAACTCTTTTTTTTTTCAACATAAAGGAGGTACGAATAGACTTTCTTTTTAGCAAACTATATTTCAAAGGGATTGAGGACTTCCGATGTTGGTTGTCTGCTCGGTTTTCTTCAATTTCGCTGAACGGTGCACTTCGGCCATATGTCCATAGCAAAAACCTTCGTTCATAGTTCTGCGGAGACCGGAAAGAAAGAGAGGAAATGTGCGGGAAAAGCTGATCTGACAACATCCAGGGAGGGACAGCTTTGGACATCCCAGACCGCCTCCAATATACTGAAGAAAACGAGAATGGCGGTGCCAGTGCCGTCCCCACCCCCGACCTTTTCCCTTCCTCCCCAAACACCTTTGCTACTCCTCCATGCCCCCCCCCCCACCCCACCCCCCACCCCCGCCCCCCCGTCCCGTTTTTATATTTTTGTAAGGCTGGGAAATAAAGTCAACAAAGCCTTTCTCGGCTTCCGAAACATTTTCCTAGATGAATCGCGACAGGTGCCACTGTACATGACATGTAACTTCAGAGGGACTGACGTTTGCTGTGTCCTTATCTGTCCCTCTGCCCATTTTTCTCTCACGTTTCATTAGAACTGAAAGAACGAGCGCATCAACGATCAATAAACCAGAATGGTCTTGGCTTCTGCATATGAACTCACTCGTCAAGTTTTGGACACTATTCAATTTAGCTCATGTCGTTTATAGCCTAGCTGACCGCGATGGGCCAAATCAGGGCTGTACCCTCAACTCAGTCACTCTCTATACAGTTTGAAACCAAAAAAAACATACATAAAAGTCAGTATGACAGATTTTTTTTTCTAAAACCCTGCTAGAATCGCTTTAAAATCTTTCTTTTGTAAAATCTTAAATGAAAAATGTTAACTTCTTTCGGGAATTAAAACTCACATCAGGTGGGACACCTCTGAGCAAGATTTTCATGGAGTCTGCCGCTTTAACATCAGCAGAGACACAGAGACAGACAGACGGAGAGACGGAGCACTTAAGAACAGAAACGTTAAAGAGGGAGAGAGAGAGAGAGAGAGAGAGAGAGAGAGAGAGAGAGAGAGAGAGGAGAGAGATAGAGAGAGAGCGAGAGAGAGAAAGAAAGAGAGAGAGAGAGAGAGACAAAGAGAGAGAGAGAGAGAGAGAGAGAGAGAGTCGACCCGACCCTGTATGAATGGTCACACAAAGTACACCCATAACTCTGTCTGTGGCCGTAATTAACTCGTTATCTCTGCCTCAGGGACGCCCTCAAGGCCAGGGCACCTGATGATACCTTTGGACGGGCTAAGCTACTTTGTGTGGAGACATACATACTGATCTCCCTTTTCCTTCAACTTCGTGGCCCTCCACAGCTGTACTGATTGGCGATTTGAATGGCATCCGATAAGCAAAGAGCTATTCCGAGGTCTTTTGATGGACTGAGGGTCTCCTGCAAGACCTTGGAATCCTTTCTGAACAGAAAAAAAGAGAAAAAGATTAGAAAAGAAAATGAGCTTAGCGCAGCAAGGAGTTTTTGCTTCTCTGTTCATTCCACCTCTAAGCAGAGAGCCCCTAAACCTGTCGTTTTTTTTTTTTTTGCTTATGTCTTCATCGAAGATGTCTGTGTCAAGATTTTAATCCCGGGACTTAACAGTATAATATGTTGTAGATATTGAAAACTATATAGTTTTGTCCTTTACTTTCCGCTAAGAGAGAGAGAGAGAGAGAGAGAGAGAGAGAGAGAGAGAGAGAGAGAGAGAGAGAGAGAGAGAGAGAGCTTTGAACTCTGAACTCTGAAATTTTTAATTGTAAGGCCACCGACCTGTATACAATGGGTGCACGTTTGCTGACAATAAAATGAAAATGGGTACGGGTTATCAGCAAAAGGAAGGAATTTCTTTCCAGAAACACATAAGCAAACAATTACAAGGGGAACTAATTCGATGAAACAAACCAAGATAAACAAAAATATTTTCACTTGCGTTTGAAACCAATCACAACATGTATTCATATATCTAGTTCCCGTTCATAAGTTCATGTCTAGTTTTCAGTGCATAAAATATATACATTGCCAAATTTCTAAGGATCGTCATGTTTTCAGATTGCATCAAATAAGCTAAACAATCGCCATTTGGATAGGAACAGAATCTTGATAAATATTTTTCTCGCAAATACGGGTACTTTAAACATTCAAACAAGAAATGGAATTCGTTTTCAATTTCATTACAAAATGGACGGGTTTTTTTTGGTTGTTCGTCATATCTGTTATTCATTTTAAAGTGCATAAACCCAGACGAAATCTCGAAAGATCATACCGAAATGTATTAATTGTGATAACTGACAAACATTTTTCTGTGTGGAATGTAGATTTGAATGATCTGTTTGTTGAAACAGAGAGAGAGAGAGAGAGAGAGAGAGAGAGAGAGAGAGAGAGAGAGAGAGAGAGAGAGAGGAATTTCTGAATGAAGAAACCATTTGATACTGTTTTGATTTTATTCCTTCCTTATCCACCCACCATGGAGTCCAGCTAAAGGACCAGGGTCAAGAAACCATAGTCCTGACAATTTTCAGGCTTTTGGACAAATATACAAGAGACAGAAACCAAGCAACCCTATCCAACTCCGATCATGCCCTAGTCCCGGGCACCGACGGCTGAGGAAACTGTCCATCTTGACTTAGTGCCGCGAAAAAGTGGCCAGTTGATACACACGGGCCTGTGTGTACCTCCTGTCTAAGAGAAATCGGAGATAAAAAGATGTGTTGAGAGCTCATGTTCTGTCAGTCACCAGGACATCATTTCTCTCTATCGCATGTCGCACCACAGGGCAAATACTGCGGGTCTTGAGACACAGTACCCACATCAGATTGTACGAGAGAGAGAGAGAGAGAGAGAGAGAGAGAGAGAGAGAGAGAGAGAGAGAGAGAGAGAGAGAGAGAGAGAATGAATTTGTGTGTATGCGTGTATAGCTGCTGCTGCTGATGTTGCTGCTGCTCTCTCTCTCTCTCTCTCTCTCTCTCTCTCTCTCTCTCTCTCGTCGCTCGCTCGCTCTCTCTCTCTAAATAAATAAATAAATAGTGAACTGCTCTATAATTCCTGAAGCAGTCATACAGTGGGCCTTCTTTGGCTATTCATGTTTTCGGCTAATTGATCAATAAATGCAAGAACTACCATAACACTCTCAACGTATTTTTTCTTGTACTGTCTCTGACATATTAAT
>CM065723.1:7552926-7555426 GCA_033310375.1 Conus canariensis | reverse complement strand
TGTAACACGCCAGAATCACTGTAAGTAGGAAGAGCTTCCATAGCTCAGTATGTCAAGCTTTGAAAACTACCGTAGCATCTAAGGTGTATACAGTACACGAATCTGTCTTTACATTGTGTGCATACACCACAAGTCCAGCCCACTGGATCACACTACCGTCGAGTTACAAACAGGACACATTCACGGTGAAAACGCCGCCACAGAAAACTAAGGTGAGGTGCTGAAGGAGTGTGAAGTGAATCATGTTCTCAAGGTTCGGGAGAACATTTTAGAGTAGTGTCCCAAGTTTCCTTCCTGCAAAATGCAAAAGAAATACTTTAAAAATGTGCATGAGTAAGTTTCATACGCACAAACGTTACGGAGACTGAAATTAGGTTTATCCAGCATAATGGAGAAAGTCAAAGTCTATGAAAGTGTTAGTTTGGAAAAGCGAGAGGTAGTGTATTTTGCTAGGGCAGATGATTAAGTGTTGGCCAAGCTTCCTACCACATATGAATAGTCTCTACAAAGTGCACAAAACGCTAGCACAGTGGTCAAAGCGTCTTATACTGGCACCAACTACCCTGCACAAGGAGGCTTTCCCAACAGAAGGTTGGGAATCTCATTGCTACCCCCATCTGCCTGCGCCTAACGACCATCCTTGAACGGACAGACTACGACGCAGACCCGTTTTGGAACGACGAAACAACCAACACCAGGCCGCCTGTAAACTCCACAGGAGCATAGTCTTCTCTCAGTTAAACAATCAATCTGACTACCTGCCAACGAACGAAAACTTCTTGAATCCATGCAGATTGTGGTTCGGGAACAACTTCTTGTGAGGACTCCCCGACAGCTAGGAAATGTTACATCTATAGACATCTTGCATTTCAGATGTCTGTGGTTACACTGTGTCTGGATCACAGCTTCTCACCATTCTTTGATGGATAGCTGGATTGTGTGGAATGGTTGTGGTGGGGTTAGTGGTGCTCTCTCTCTCTCTCTCTCTCTTTTCTCTCTCTCTCTCTCTCTCTCTCTCTCTGTGTCCCTGTCTCCAACTCTGTGTCTCTCTGTGTCTCTGTCTCTGTCTGTCTGTCTCTCTGTCTCCCTCTGTGTGTGTGTGTGTGTGTGTGTGTGTGTGTGTGTGTGTGTGTGTGTGTGTGTGTGCGTGTGTGTGTGCGTGCGTGCGTGCGTGCGTGCGTGCGTGCGTGCGTGTGTGTGTGTGTTTGTGTGTGTGTGTTTACTCGTGACTGTGCATTCGTTTTTACTCTACCTTACGCCATGAATCCTACAGTCCCTAATTACTCATATTTGTAAAGACTGTTGTTAATTGTTATGTTTTATTTAATTCTCTTCTTTCACTGGCGACAGACACTGGAGAGAGACCTCCGACTCGTTGACAGAGGATGGAGTGACACTAGCAAACTGGCTGAGGACCATGCACAGTGGAGCGCCTTGACTGCCTCATGCGTCGCAAGACGCGGGAGCATCTAAGTCTAAGTAAGTAAGTTTCACTTCATTCAAATAATAGTCATTTCATGAAGACATGGACTGAAAATGAAAAAGACGCATACATACACAACACAGATGATAGTAACAAGAAAAGAAAACTGACATGATTTTTACCAAATTACCCCATGCTGAATATTTTCAACAGGTAAATATCAACACACACGTAAATAAACTCCCACACATACACACATTAAAAAGAGCAACAAAGCAAAAACAATTGTATACTGCAACTAAGACGCAAGATCACTTAAGAATTAAAAAAAAACAAAACGAGGGATTATACGATATTTCTAAATATTCATGATAGAAAATAGTTTACCTTTATCATTTCGTTGTCTAAAATGTAAATACTGTCACACAGTTACGCACACTAAAATCACTGTAAAGTTATATATAAAAAAAACAAAAAAAAACATTGCATACAGCGACAAGGGCGCAAGTTGATATCAAATTGGAAGAAAAACAAGGGGTTATATGTATTCATGATAGAAAATATCTTATCTTTATCATTTTGTCGTCTAATGTGTGTACCATCTAGGAAACCTGCTTTCAAAAGTACACCTTCCTGCTTCGTGACTTGCCCCAGCTTAAAGCGCATCACGAGCAATCCACCTCATGACTGTTCCGGTAACCCCATACTCCTCCTTCGTGACTCAGGTGAACGTTTGTCACGAGCTGTCTACCTGACAACCGTTGATGACAGGCAGGTGCGGGACAGGTGTGCAGGAACAAACACCGGCAGCAATAAGGTCTCTCAATAATTCATCCATTGTGGGCGCACGTACACACAAACGCACCCCGCGCGCGCGCGCGCACACACACACACACACACAGCACACGCGCGCGCGCGCGCACACACACACACACGTACGCACGCACGCACGCACGCACGCACGCACGCGCACGCACACACACACACACACACACACACACACACACACACACACACACACACACACACACACACGTCAGAAAGAAACCATTTACAATCGATCTTAATGCTGATAAT
>CM065723.1:7545426-7547926 GCA_033310375.1 Conus canariensis | reverse complement strand
AAGCCCGCACGCCAGAGAGAGAGAGAGAGAGAGAGAGAGAGAGAGAGAGATTCAGATATTTGATTCATTTAGGCCTTAGCCCATAATGAAGGGGTGTGTGAACATGTGAGAGAGAGAGGGAGTGTGTGTGGGGGTGATGTGTGTGTGTGGTGTGTGTGGTGTGTGTGTGTGGTGAGAGAGAGAGAGAGAGAGAGAGAGGAGAGAGAGAGAGAGAGAATATGTGTTTTCTAAAGTATTGTGTGTATAACGACGTCACTGAACAAAGCTCCAAAATGATATTTATATAAAACTTACTCGATTGTATGGACACAATGTCTGAACAATAAACTATTTGGGGTTTGAAGTCTGAACTTCTCTCTCTCTCTCTCAGATTCTAAACAAAACAAAACAACCAAACAAAACAAAAATAAGTAAATAAATAAACATTACTTTCGAGTCTTGCAAACCAACTCGGGCCACTGTGCCACCTTTAGGCTGGGTCATTGTTCATGACACAATATCATTTTTAAATTAGACAGATGTCCAAGACGCACAATGTCACCGTTGACTGAGATCATTGTTTATTACACACTATCTCATGGCTACGATGGATCAGTGTTCATAACACACATTTCACATCTGGGTTAGATTATTGTTTATGATACAACTTATCACAGTTAAGAAAAGGAATCTTAAATCAGGCAGAGGACATTAATAAATAACAAACAAGAAGGGTAACTGCAGTTTCCCCATGATGAAATAAACACACTCCTATAATGCTGTTTCGACGCCGAATCGACCAGCAGAAATAACAACACAGAACACACAGAACAAGGGGAGTAAGAGTTACCCTACTTGTTCGTTTCAGTGTCAGTTTCAGTGTCATCAAGGAGGCGTCACTGCATGCGGACTAGTCCATATACGCTACACCACATCCGCTAAGTTTTGAGACCACATTACGCATGATTTGAAGCTGATGGATAAATGAATTAACAACACAGATGAGACAATTAAAGAAGAGGGTCTCGTGGCTACGAGCTCAGCGGATGTCTGACCTACGCATTAGCCCAACGCACTGGTCAGACCTTGAGTGCCTACCTACCATTTTGTGTGTGTGTGTGTGTGTGTGTGTGTGTGTGTGTGTGTGTGTGTGTGTGTGTGTGCGTGCGCGTGCGTGCGTGTGTGCGTGCGTGCGTGCGCGCGTATGTGTGTGTGTGTGAGTGTGTGTGTGTGTGTGTAGTGGATTTACACGTGTGTGTATGATGTGTGGGCATGGGCCCATGTGTGTGCGTGGGTGCATGTGTGTGGTGTGTGTGTGTGTGTGTGTGTGTGTGTGTGTGTGTGTTTGGTGTGTGTGTGTGTGTGTGTGTGTTGTATGTGTGTGTGTGTGTGTGTGTGTGTGTGTGTGTGTGTGTGTGTGTGTGTGTGTGTGCGCGCGTGTATGTGTGTGCGCGCGTTATCACAGTTAAGTTAGATTATTGAACATTCCATACATGTCACAGCTAGGGTGGATTGTTGTTGATGACACACAATGTAAAAGCTATGTTTCATTGTTGATAACACCCGTTGTCACAGCTAAATTAGATTATCGTTCCTGACTCACCATCGTCTGGTGGGTCATCAGTGGACAAAGAGGCTGACGCTGACCAAAGCACACATAACTGGATGAAGCTCTGAAAGGTGAAAAGTCGGCTTCCCGTCAGTGCTTGAGGCTTCCCGCCCCCGGCAAGAATGGAATGTTAGCCACACCATCCCATCCTGACCACAGCTGATGGAAGGAGAGGTGATGAGATCAGAGATCAGCATGGAATCTAGCTGACCCTACAGGGAGGTTCTTGACCAGACTCCAGTCAGCAACCCTGGGCTCGTCATAGCGGGCAGTGAACTGACCAAAAGTCTCACTTCAGGGACGATCCTCAAACAATACCAACGACCTCACGAGCTGGGTGTGTATGTGAGAGAATGTTTCTGATACTGATGGCTTTAAAAACTTGTAATAACAGATACCTGTAGTAGGTATGCTAAAATGGTGGCGATTGCAGCCTCTGGGATTGAGATAGAGAGGAGGAGTAGAGAAAGAGGGGAGATAATGTTGTGGTCAGGAACATGGGGAGATGATGCAGGTGAGGAGAATTATTGAAAGTGATGAGTAATGTAACAAGGGTCAATTGCGAAAAGAATTCCTGGGGATCAGAAATGGTTGGAAAAAAAGCCTTCGAGTCAATTGGTTTGATTTTGTCATTATCTTTGATAGTGTATTTGTAATTTTACTCTGCTACGGTGCGTTTCTTGTATTTCTGGTTTATAGGTAATCTGACACTTTTCTGTGAAATAAATAGATTTTTCCTTGTGTGTGAAAAATAAAGTTTACGTAGTAATAAGCAGAACTGTTTGTGGAAAACCCTACCTATATTATATGAATAAATAGAATAAAACCACAGAAAAGTGTGGCCATGCTGGGGAGTATGGAAGAGACGATTCAACAGATCCTTGTTCCCATAACAAAGATGTCCATGTCTGA
>CM065723.1:7525426-7540426 GCA_033310375.1 Conus canariensis | reverse complement strand
TTAGCGATCATATCTGCTGTTTGCACGCGCTGGTGATGACAGAGAGGGAAGGGGAGTGGTGAGGGGACGAGGATGGTACGGGGGGATGAGTGCCCCACTGACTGGCTTCATGGCTTACCATTCCTGATGCCAGTTAACTTGTGGGACATGTAGAGCTTATATTGTTTGGCACTGATGAGAAAACAAAAACAGATGACATGCTAGACTTGATCATTTTAATGGGAAAATATTTCATACACAACTGTAGAATCAATAAGATGAAACCTAACCTAATAATGTTTCTAAAGGAGCTATGCTACAGACATAAAATTGAGAAACCTATGTACTCGATGGAGATGAATTACGCAGAATACGAGACAAAATGGTTTCCATACATAACATTAATACAAGAATAATGTTAATAATGCATAGAATACAATTCCCTGTGTTTTGCATGTTGTCCGCGACCTTGGGAATCTAATGGAACAATATGACTGAAATATGATTACGTATCGTATTTTCTCTAAATGTCATGATGTAATCTATGAGGACACTATGCGACATGTTACATGACTTTGGTGTTTGTAAATACTGTCGCTGTTGTCTAGTGAAATACTTTGTTTATTTGTGCCTATTAAAAAAAACAAAAAAACAAAAAAAAACTTGTTGGACAAGCTCCAGCATGAAGACAGACCCCCCCCCCCCCCACCCCCCCCCCCCCACCCCCCGCCCACCCCCCACCCACCGCGCTGTGAGGTTCTGAAAAACATCCGGCTCAGGAATAGGAGATTCCTGTGTAACACGTCAGAACCGACGTCAGTTGGAAGAGATAGCAGAGTCGCTGGCATAGTTCAGCTTTTCAAGCTTTGAAAACTGTCGTGGTGTCTGTGGTGTGTACATACTGTAAACAACAATAATCTTCATGACATTTACATGGACCACAACTCCAGCCCATGGAGATCACACTGCACTTCACACTTAAAACACACACACTTGCACATTCATGATGAAAACAGTGTCACAGAAAACGAGGCTCTACAGAGATATACATTAAATCAAGTTTTGAAAGTTGGAGACATAACTGTAGAATAACGCCTCAAGATTTCTCCTTTGCATTATCGAAATCAAATTCTGGAGAGAAAAAAATGCATGAATGATTTGTACGTACAAAAATCATGTCGGCTGAAAGTAGTTTGTTCAGGTTAGTGGGGAAAATCACAAAACAAAGTTTATGGAACTGTAGGTTTGGAACAGCGAGAGGCAATGTCTTCTGCTCGGGTAGGTGAATAAGCGTGCTCGTTAACTTCTAACCGAATACAGATAGTGTGGACAGTGTGGACAAAAAATGCTGCAGCAGTCTTCAAAGCGTCCTCTGTAAGCACTGCGGAAGTGTTTACGGTGCGGTAGTGTAAACAGAGTTTTACACTGGCCACTAACTGTCCTGCATGTATAAGACTTCCACAGTAGAAAGCTGAGAAATCTCACTGCTACCCCGGCCTGCCTGCGTCTAACGACCATTCTTCAACGGACAGACTACGACACAGACCCGTTCTGGAACGACAACCAACCAATACCGGCCCGTCAGTCAACTCCCAGAAGAACATGGACTTCTTCCATTTGAATAACCAGTCTGACTACCTGCCACGAAACATTGTGTCCATGCAGACTGTGGTTCGGGGACAACTTCTCCTTGGGTTTCCCCGGCAACAGGATAGGTTAGGTCTACAGACATCTTGCATGTTTAGATGTCTGTGGTTACACCGTGTCTGGGTCACAGTTCTCACCATTCTTGCATTGAAAGGGACAGGGGTGGAGTGTTTGTGGTGACAGTGGTGGGAGTCTTCTCTCTCTCTCTCTCTCTCTCTCTCTCTCTCTCTCTCTCTCTCTCTCTGTACGAGTGCGTGTGTGTGTGTGTGTGTGTGTGTGTGTGTGTGTGTGTGTGTGTGTGTGTGGAGTCAGTCCAGATCAAACCTCTAGTGTTCTTCGTACACTCAGACAGGACCTCCTGAGGCACTGACGAAGGCTGCTGTAGGGCGGAGGCCCTCCAGTGATCCGTGGAGCTTCTCCCTCATCGATGTATCACCAGGCCAGGTCTCTACTAATAGCTTTTGATGTCCTGCAGGAAATCTTCCTCAGTCATTGGGGCTGTACCGCACTGGCACAATGGTCAAGGATCATAAGTCAATTATGTTCCTTGACCATTCAACTGCCTCTTAATTGATATACTCGAATTTCCCCTGGACAAGTAAATCCCACCGTCCCTTACACCACTCTTCCATTTCAGTAGTTTAATAGGCAGCAGAAAACAAACCCGAAAAATGTGTTGTGCGTCTCACTGTCACAGCCAACTAGAATCTATTGCAGAGTTGAACTTCGTCGAAACTTGTTTTAAGTTACAAGGACAGTGTAGAACATTGCAATATCATTCGTCAGACAAAAGAGCGACAAGAACCAGCTCGACCAAATGATGATGTAATCTACTGATGGACATTTTCTTTTTCTTTTTTTTTTCTTGCTTTCGTTTTTGGTATTTAATCAATCTCTTTTTGTCCAAAATCAGTTTGTAGGTGTTCAGTCCAGTGAAAACGTGTCGTCCTCCTTCCTCCCCTTGTCCCCGTCCCTCTTCAACCCCCCATTCCCTAAGTTCAAAACCTGGCGATTTCATGGAAGGGTTCATGGAAGGGTTCATGGAAGGGTTCATGGAAGGGTTCATAGAAGGGTTCATGGAAGGTTTCATGGAAGGGTTCCTGGAAGGGTTCCTGGAAGGGTTCCTGGAAGGTTTCACGGAAGGTTTCATGGAAGGGTTCATGGAAGATTTTACGGAAGGGTTCATGGAAGGGTTCATGGAAGGGTTCATGGGAGGTTTCATGGAAGGTTTCATGGGAGGTTTCATGGAATTCATCGAAGGTTTCATGGAAGGGTTCATGAAGGTTTTTACATACGACACTGTCTTTAACACAGTGTCCAGCGTGAAATATTTGACAAAAGAAGTTTTAGCGCTTTTTTCAGTTACATTAGAGAGAGAGAGAGAGAGAGAGAGAGAGAGAGAGAGAGAGAGAGAGAGAGAGAGAGAGAGACAGACAGACAGACAGACAGACAGACAGAGAGAGAGAGAGAGAGAGAGAGAGAGAGAGAGAGAGAACACCAGACGAGTGACTAAGAAGCCTGTTTGTCTTATCAAACATCGAGTCACAGCCTTTACTTTTCCGGGTTTACCTCACTTCCAGAACGAGTTCTCAAGCGTCTGAGACAGTGCTAAATCCTCCTGTCCTCTGCAATGGTCACGTCTCTTTCTGTCAGCATCCTCTCGGTTCCTATCAGAGCACGAAGTACTTAACCTCTGTCACGACCTCACGAGCTCTGATGAGTTCATGTCTGTGACTGTGGACAGAAGATTCTTACTAGCTTTATGCCCTAAGTTCACCGCTCAGCCGTTATATCCATCGTCCCTGCGTGAGATATCAAGGGTTTTACAGTATCATTCTTTTGATACCTTTCGGGTTTTTTTTTCTCCAGAATGAGGTATCCTAAAGTGTGGTGTGTGCATAACACTCATCATGTGATGACTCTGTGTCCGGGTTCTGTTTGGTCTTGCGAGTGGTGATGTTGCCAGCAATCATCTTTTCTGGTTTAGGGTTGGGCTGCCTCTGATTGCTTGGACATTGTAACGATCTGTGATTCTGATTTTTTTTTCTTTCTTTCTTTTCCTTTTTTTTTTTTTTTTCTTTTGGTGTCACTGAAAACTTTTTAGAACTCATTAATCTGTGCCTTCGTTTTCAATTAAGAAAGATTACTTTCAGGTGTAAACTAAGTTATAACACTCAATAAGGAAAGACTAAAGGATAATTCACAAGATGGGTCTGCTGCTGGAAGGGGGCTGTGTGGTCGGCTGGATTGTAAACATAAATTGTATCTACCCTCCTTCTTCCCCCTGCCTCTCTCTCTCTCTCTCTCTCTCTCTCTCTCTCTCTCTCTCTCTCTCTGCCGCGCGCTGGTGTGTGTGTGTTTGTGTGTGTGTGTGTGTGTGTGTGTGTGTGTGTGTGTGTGTGTGTGTGTGTGTGTGGGGTGTGTGTATGTGTGTGTGTGCATGCGTGCGCCCGCGTATGCGTGCATATATGCGTGTGTTTGTGTTTGTGTAAGTGCACGTGTGCGTGTTTTAGAACGCGCGCGCGCGCGCGCGCGCGTGTGTGTGTGTGTGTGTGTGTGTGTGAACGCGAATGTGAGGGAACTTGCGTGACATACTGAGATTGGGATATAGCTGTTTGCATAAAAAAGTGAGATCACTTCCGAGTTGACCAGTGCCATCTGACCAGTCCTCCCTTCGTCCAGTCAGACACGTATTTCATCTAAAACATACAGATTGTCTCAGTTACCGTTACTACAGCCTGGTAATCTTTTATCTGCGTCTGTGGCACTAGTTATTCTCTCTCTCTCTCTCTCTCTCTCCTCTCTCTCTCTCTCTTCTCTCTCTCTCTCTCTCCCACGGTGCTCATTATAGCTCCACAGCCACACTCAGGCTTGTCTTATTGCAGCCCCAGCATCTCAATCCACAGAGAGCAGCCAACATCAAGTCGTCATAGGGCACGCCACCAGAGGAGACCTTTCTCTGCTTCCCAGCCACTTCTGCGGTTTTCCGTGTTGTCTGTTCTGACCCAACCTTTAGGCAGTCTAACGGACGCGTGCGCTTTCGCCGATTAGACTTTCGCCGCGTTAAAACTATACTTTCGCCGAACTGATATGGTTTGGTCACGTGACTTGACACGACCCGCTGGCAAAGACAATCCTGCAAGGCACTGTTTGAAGGAGTCAGGCGCAGAGGCAGACAGACAGAAGAGCTGGTCGGAGAACGTGAGAGAATGGGCCAACAACCTCAGGCTGCCAGAACTCCTGCAAGAAGCAGAGGACATGCCGCGATGGAGACGAAGATCGGCGTAGTCGTCCCTTATGTCCCTCCCCTTCGACCTCTTATTAGGTCATGGGAATGAAGCTAAGATGATACGTCTCACCGAGGGGGTATCTCTTGCCCGAGGGTAGATGCAAAAAGGAGGACACCGCCTACTAGGCCCTTCCGCTAATTGCTTTGTCGCGGAGGGAACGTGGAAGAGTGTCTCCCCCTTCAGCTGACACTGCTCCACACCACGGAAAGACAGCACAGTTGACAGGTCCGAAGGAAATATTCAATCAGCGTTTGAACAATCCAGTTATCATCACTTGACCTCTTGCCGCTCATGCGCCAGGACTCCAGTGAAAAGTCCCCCTCCGTTTCAGGACAGCCCCGTTGCTCTTTTATGGTGACCCAAACCGCCAGTTCCTATACTCTGCGAGTGGCTGATGTCACCGTTATATAGTAGATTATTGTTGGTCGTTAGTGTGCTAGAATCGATGTTTCACAAGAATTTCCCGTTGTTGCCTGTATCCCCGTTAAAGCGTCAGAGGTCTGGAATCTAGGAAGTGTGCGATACTTACCGTTGAGGTGAGAACAGTGTGGGGAACTTATATTTCAATGGTGCTTGCTTCCCCCCTTACCCCACCCTCTTTATCCCAAATACCCACACACACACACACACACACACACACACACACACACACACACACACACACACACACACACATATATATATATATATATATATATATATATACACACGCATATTTAAGGCTGTTGTCATCTCGTTCCATTTGCCCCACTTTCCCCCCTCCCTCCCCTCCTAACTTTATGCTCCCTATTGATGCGTTCTGTTTTATACACGAAGTTTTATTTTATAGTTAAAACATTTTAATCAATGTGCCTTTATCCTACCGCATACAGTCGTGATTCGTGCTCAAGGACTGAGGGTGGAGAATGCGAGCGGTTTTACTTTTACAGTCTGTACCCCCTGAAGAAGGCAGTTAAAGCCGAACATTTGGGAAAATTTCAATCTTGTTTGTTTGGATTTTCATCTACTGTGACTGTTAATATATATATATATATATATATATATGTGTGTGTGTGTGTGTGTGTGTGTGTGTGTGTGTGTGTGTGTGTGTGTGTGTGTGTGTGTGTGTATGGAGAGAGAGAGAGAGAGAGAGAGAGAGAGAGAGAGAGAGAGAGAGAGAGAGAGAGAGAGAGTCGAAGAGAGTCGAAGTGAAAAGGCAAAAACGAACAATGTAAACAGATATATTCCAATACGTCGGGCATCTGCTCTCTTCCCAAAAGCAACAGGTTGTATACTTTACTTTAGGGCGCGGAGGAAAACAAAAGAAAATGGGAATGAAAAGTCAGGGAAATAGATGACAAAATCCTTCACTAGCATCTTATGAGGCCATTGTAGTCCCTCTTGAATACAGAGCCATTCATGTTGCAAGCTCCGAGACCTTACGTCCCCTGAGTCAGACTAGTCGGGGAGACACGGCTGATGATGTCTGAGCTCCTTTGGCATCAAAGGGAGATAAACCCCACTCTGATCTATGATTCTGTGGTATTCTCGCCACAAAGATTCAAAAGCGGAATCCAGCAGCGCCTCTGGAAACGAAAGTGTGGTAAGGATATAAATTGTTGAAAAACTGAAATAGTTTTTTTTTTTTTTTTTTTTTGTAAACAGTATTAAATGTAGGGGGAAATCTTTGAGCCTATGCTTGAGGATCCATTTAAGGATGAATACATACGTATGAATACATAAACAGACAGACAGATAGATAGATAGATAGATCGGTAGACAGATAGATAGATAGCCAAACAGACAGATGGATAGATAGATAAATAGATAGATAGATGGATAGACAGATAGACAAACAGATAGATAGATAGATAGATAAACAGATATATGAACAAATAGGAATACAGATGGACAGATGGATCGATAGATAAATAGATAGACAACAGACAGACAGACAAATAGATAGATAGATAGACAGGCAAACAGACAGACAGCAGATAGATAGATAGGTACACGATAGATAAATAGATACACAGACAAACAGACAGATAGATAGATAGGTAGACATATAGAGAGCTAAAGAGATAGACAAACAGATAGATAAATAGATAAATAGATAGACAAACAGATAGACAGATAGATAGACAAACAAACAGACAGACAGATTGACGCAGCACAGCAATAAAACAGTTTTCATCCAGATGACTTTCAGTACTTATTTCTAACCCCACTCTGGCCTTGGTGGCTTCATCAGGGTTCTGTCTTGGAACATGATGCCTCAGCAGAAGATGCAAAGAGTGCCAAACAGAAGGAGACGGGGGGATGGGGATGGGGTAGGTGGGGGTGGGGGAGGGGGGTGTAGGGGAGGGGTGGGGAGGGGGCGGGGATGGGGGAGGGAGGGAGGGAGGATTCTAGGTGGGAGAAAAGGAACGGAGGGAGCCCGAGTTGGCGGGGAGGGGAGGGAGGGGGAGGTGGGGGTGCGTTCGAAAAATGAACTGGTGGGGAAGCCGTGGGGGGGGGGGGGGGGGGGGGAGGGGGGAGGGGGGTAGAGGTGGTCAAAGGGGGGGAGAGGAAGGACACCAAAATGGGAAGGGAAGAAGGACAGACAGTCTGTTTCTGAAAATGGAGGAGGGGGTGGGTTGTGGAGTAGGGATGGGGTGGGGCATGGATCGAGGATGGTGGGTGAGTGAGAGAAGGGGTGGGTGGGGGAGATGCAGATGGTTGAAAGTGAGGGTATAGAGAAGGAAGGAGGAAATGGTGAAGGGTATGTAGAGAGAAGGTCGGGGGGAGGGGGGGGGGAGGGGGGGTTGGGGGTCGGGAGATCGGGGGTCGGGGGGGGGGGGGGGGGTCGGGGGGGAAGGAGTATCAACGGTGGACACAAAAGGGGGCAGGGAGGGAGGTGGGGGGTGGGGGTTACAGGGTCTTATTCCCCCCGGCAGGAGAGAATCCCAAAATACATACACGTATATCAGATGGGTCTAGGTATTAGAGACAAATAATATGATGCTGGATGCCTGGGCTCCCTACCTTGTAGAGGAGACTGTACTATCCACCGCCGACGGTTGAATGAAAGAATAAAAATAAACCCAGTCTTATGATGTACGAACAACAGTGTGTGCGTATCTATATCATTCTATATCTATCTATATGTCTAGCTAGCTAGCTAGCAAGCAAGCTATCTGTCTGTCTGTCTATCTACCTATCTATCCACCCATCCATCTATCTATCCATCTATACATATGTACATATATAACTACACATATCTACATCTATCTATCTATCTATCTATCTATCTATCTGTCTGTCTGTCTGTCTGTCTGTCTATCTATCTATCTGTGGTGAGAGTATATATGTAGTGAGAGAAACAGACAGATAGACAGACAGACATACAAACAGCCACCACTGCAGAGAATAGAACAAAATATAAAATCACATTGTGACGTCCACGTAAATTATGACGTCAACTTGAAATGACATAGAAACATGACGAAAATAATAATTTTTGACGAGAGAAGAGAGCAAGAACTAACGGCCGAGGCTTTGGCGTCCAGCCTAATTTATTTTGTTTTAATCGTCGTTTTCTCCGTAGTGTTACTATGTGGAGAGGCTGACTTTCAAGTCAGTAGTACGTTGATGTTCACTGTGTATGTGCGATACTTCTGATGACGGTGCCAGCGAAATATGTACCAGGAAATTTATTTGTTATAAAAATGTTGTTAATGCTGTGTCGCCGAGAGTGACTTAAAACTCCTGCAAGATTATTTATGTGCTCTAATTGTACCACCTCATGTGTATCGGTGGGCTGAGTTTATTGATGTGAACGTTGTAATATTAATACACGGAGAGGCTAAGTGATTTTTTGTTTTAGATAAACAATACGCGGAATCGAAGTTTATTGTGTTCTATGGGACTTTGCTGAAATCGTGTTCTCCGGGGATTCAATATTGATTGCTGTGCCTTGTGAATCTGCAGTTCTTCAATGGTTTACTGTGCCTTGTGAATCTGCGGTTCTTCTTCTGTGGATTACTGTGCTTTGTGAATCTGCGGTTCTTTTTCTGTGGATTACTGTGCTTTGTGAATCTGCGGTTCTTCTTCTATGGATTGCTGTGCTTTGTGAATCTGCGGTTCTTCTTCTATGGATTACTGTGCCTTGTGAATGTAAATCTGCGGTTCTTCTTCTGTGGATTACTGTGCTTTGTGAATCTGCGGTTCTTCTTCTATGGATTGCTGTGCTTTGTGAATCTGCGGTTCTTCTGCTATGGATTACTGTGCCTTGTGAATGTAAATCTGCGGTTCTTCTTCTGAAAAGTTCTACGTGATTTATTGTGCTTGTTGTGTGGAGACTCTGTTTCTTCTTCTTCATCGCTTGTGTTTGTGAACGGCTGTGCTTATCATGTGGGGACCTTGGTTATCATCCTTCTATGTCTTCTTTTAGTGCTGTAGACTGTGGCTTTGGTACTGTGGAACTGAGTGTGTTGATTGTATATGTGAGACACTGTGGACGGCGCCGGCGAGATCTGTGTTATATCAAGATATGTAATATGATATCTGATGATTGAAGTTCCTATGTATTGATATATTGATCTATATGCTATGTAGTGACATGTATTGATTTGTACCAATTCACATGAATGTATATTTTGATGGTTCAGGCAGCATAATTATAAAGAAAAAACAAATCTAACTCGTGTGTTGCCTGGCTATCCATGTGCGTATGGTGTGGGTGTGTGTAGGGAATAATTATTACACGCATCCAAACTTTTGAGAGCGAGAGTCAGACAGCAAAACACTCACCGCACACCATCCGTAACACACATGTACATACAAGCATTCATTCATACACAGCTTAAACATGAATATTTGAGTTGATGAAATGTTACGCGTACATTAAATGTTGTTGCATCACAAATTCAAATTTTGAATATGACATACTTCATTAGAAAAAACAAAGGAGAGAGAAAGTTTGACGAAGAACCTTTTCAAAACTTGAGGTCTTACTCGTGAAGTTCATCTTTCGATCAATTTCGAACGACAAGAAATTTATATAGAAACCATCATTTTTTAAACGCCGTCATTATCTTTTTAACAATTTCTTAACTTTCTGTTTTTCAAATAAATTGTCCAGTTTTCTTTTACGTGTCTTCCCACCGCTACCCCCTCCCCCCCCCCCCCCCCCCCCCACCGTCCCCATTCTCTAACACCCCCCTTGATCAAAATATTAGCGATGTGCGTGGGGGCTGGGGGTGGTATTGTATGTTTAAAAAAAGAATCATTTAATGAACCCTCCGGGTTTTGTGACAGTCATTATATCGCCCAAAGTTCATTTTGATATTTGACCACCCGTGCTGTTACGATCGACTTGTTATTTCGTCTCGTTATCTTTTGTCTCCCTTTTCCTTATCCAGGTGACATTAAAAATTTTGTTTTAATGATGATTGATGAGAATGAGGATGATAAAGATAATGCTACGGATTTCCATTCCAGTCTGAGACTGCATGACAGGGCTGTACTCTACGCTTCCTTTCATAAGATATCCCGGCGTCAACCAGGTCCGAGAGACACAGGCACCTGCAGTGTTGGTCAGGAATTTTGAGCAACACTCTCAGAGACGCATCCATTAAGTGGATGAAACTCGACTGTGTGGTCCCAGTCTTCCCGACTGAGTCCGCAGCAAACTCAACTCTGAGTAGCAGCCGGGCAGAAAAATCCCACATGACTCTGATGGGAATCGAACCCGCGACCTCCCAGCCGGGAGTCCGCGACGCTAACCACTTCGCCACGGCGTCTGGTGTATCCAGGTGATTTTTTTTTGTTTTCATTCCTCGAGATTATCATTATGTTATTTTAAAGTTATTTAAAATTCATTTTGTGCATGGCGCAATTCTGAGTGTAAGCGATACTAAAATTAATACAAGAGAAGTATCATTCCTTATTTTAACCTCGTGTACTATGAAAGGAAGGAATGAGGGTCTTAGGGGAGTACTGGGATGAATAAAGAACGAAGTGGAGGGCTGTCTGTAGTTTATTAACTTTTTTTTTTCATTTTTCCTTTGAGGTGAAAAGGACGCATGTACTGTGAGTGAGACACTGTGACCTAGTTCCTGCCAAAGTAGTGAAGATGGCCATTTCTTCCACTGATTAGATATGTCGTTCATCACCAGCACGATTATACCCACAGGTGTTCCCCATGTAAGTCATCAGCCCATTCTGGAGAGGAAGATTATAATACTGAAAGCCACAGTCTTTCATAAATTGGAAAATGCAACGCAGCCTACAATTCATTGAAAACAAGAAATCCTCCACCTCTTCTTTCATCATCATCATCATCATCATCATCATCATCATCATTATCATCATCATCATCTTGTTGTTGTTGTTGTTGTTGTTGTTGTTGTTGTTGTTGTTGTTGTTGTTGTTGTTGTTCTTCTTCTTCTTCTTCTTCTTCTTCTTCTTCTTCTTTTTTTTTTTTTTCTTCTTCTTCTTCTTCCTTTCCTCTTCTTCTTCTTCTTCTTCTTCTTCTTCTTCTTCTTCTTCTTCTTCTCCTTCCTTTCCCTCTTCTTCTTCTTCTTCTTCTTCTTCTTCTTCTTCTTCTTCTTCTTCTTCTTCTCCTCCTCCTTTTCCTCATCCTCATCTTCCTCTCCTCCTGCTCCTTCTCCTTCCAGTCCTTCTCCTCCTCTTGCTCCTCGTCTTCCTCATCCTTCTCCTCTTCCTTTTTCTTGTTACTATTATTACATATTACTATTATCAACCACCTGATTCTTTACCGATTATAGATTCATTGATTAATTGATTGATTGATTGATTCGTTCGTTCGTTCATTCATTCATTCACCCATTCATACATTCATTCTTCTTCTTCTTCTCCGATTCATTCATTCATTCATTCATTCATCATTTCTTCATGATCATGATCATCATCAATGATCATGATCATTATCATCATCATCATCATCATCATCATCGTTCTGTATGTCCTAGACTGCAATATACCTATCATCAAGTTCACACAGGAGCCCAGTTTACAGCTGTGACTGACATAATTGTAAGATCCACCTGAGAAAAGACAAATTAGCCTCCTGAAGTTGGTCAGGAGACAATTTCATCCTCGTGGTCCTCCTCTCTCCCCTTCACTCCTCGTTTCCTCCCCCTCCTCCTCCTCCTCCTCCCCCACACACACACACACACACACACACACACACACACACACACACACACACACACACACACACACACATCCTCCAGCGCTCTCTCCTGCCTCTTCCTTGTTGAGATTACCCCGTTCCCCCTTCGAATACAATCTGATCAATGTGTGTGTGTGGGTGTTAGGTGACAACATAGATGTTTCCTTCTTTCTTCTTTCCTTCTTTCTTTTGTTTGTTTTTTTCTCTTTCTTTTTTTTCTTTCTTTCCTTCTTCCCTTCTTACTTTATTCCTTTCTTTTTTCTTTCTTTATTCTTTTCTTTCTTTCCTTCCTTCTTTCCTTCTTTCTTTCTTCCTTTTCTTCCATATATTTTTCTTTTTTTCCTTCTTTCTTTCTTTCTTCCTTTCTTCCTTTCTTTTACACTGTATTTGTTTCCTTTTTTCATGGCGTTCTTTCCCTCCTTTTTTTCTTTTCTCTTTCTTTCTTTTGTTCTTTACTTATTTTCTTCTATCTTTATGCTTCCTTTCTTTCCCTCTTTCTTTCTTTTCTGTTTTTTTTTTTTTCTTATTTCTTTTCACCATTCCCCAGCATAAGATCCCAGGTTGGCCATGAGTGATCCTTTTCAAGGTTTCAGTTTCCGTTTCATCAAGGAGGCGTCACTGCGTGCGGACTAGTCCATAATTTATACGCTACACCATATCCGCTAAGTTTTGAGACCACACTGCGCATGATTTAAAGCAGATGGATGCAAGGATTAATGACCAAGGTGTAAGAATTGAAGAAGAGGGTCTCGTGGCTACGACTTAGCAGATGTCTGACCTACGCATTAGCCCAACGTGCTGGTCAGACCTTTTCGAGGACGAGACCGTTTTGAATTCCACCGTTAAGGCAGCCGCATTCTGTCTTCGGAGATAATAACAAAACTAAACAAAATACCGGAGTGCATATGTTTTATTTTCCTGTTATCCATCCCACTAGCTCACACGATAGCTCACCCTTCCCTGAAAGGCAGAATAGGAATAAACGCGAGTAAAAGATTTGTATGCATGCTTTCAAGCACGAGACTGAGGCTGAAAGTCTCATTTCAAGGAACAAGAGGAGACGAGAGACTGCGAGAGAGTTAGCTCCGAAAAGAAAATCTGTTCCTTTCTGGGTCGTCACGGGGTGGGAATTGAACCGCAGGACCTTGAGACAAGAGCCTGACGCCTCGCCACCCACTTGGCCAAGCACGCACCCATCGACAACAATTCGATTTGCCCTCCAGGTATCTTTATGAAAAGAATGCAAATCTTACAAGAAGTGGGGGTAAAAATGTTAACATCAAATGATAAATACAGAAGCAACTTCTGTTCCCTTGGTGAAATAATCACACTCCCATCACCCCCAAACTAAAGCTGCTTGCGGCACCAATGCACCTAGCACATATTCAGACACAGGGTAAACAACATAAACAAGGGGAATCCGATGAACATCTCATTCTTCACACACACACACCACACACACACACACAATTGGAGAAGAAATTACAACTTGATTTAAACCCCTCGCTGAGACATAGCATAAGTATGAAATGAATTATATTGCGTCATTCCTTCGTTGCTCCTGTTTACATGTGTCACCTAGGAATATATGGATAAGCTTGATATTTCCTTTCCTTCTTAAAGAAACGTTTCTTCGTTTCTATCTTTGCCTCGAGTTTACAAAAGCGCTAGGTGAATTAGTGCAGCAAAGAGCATGAAAGTGAATTATGAGCAAGTAATTGTTTCACCTGGGAATGAAAGTTGTCTTTCTTGTTTCTTATTTCCCTTTATGATTGAGCTTCGCTTCTGATAGTTTTTTCCAGGTTCGTTCCTGACGTCACATCCCACGGAGACCGTACAAGGGATTTCATCTTGCCAGCGTTGGATCCCTTGCTAATTCATATGTAGTCTGTGTGTCTCCCGCTCTTTGGGAGTTTTTTTTTTTTTTAATTCTTCCGCTTCTTTCGTTCTTTGCTGGTTTGTTTGTTTTCCATTCTTTGTTTTTTTCTTTTTTTTGTTTCTTTCATTTTTTTTAACCTTCGCTTTCCTTTATTTCTTTTTGTTTCCTTTTCTTCTTTTTTCTTTCTTTCGTTGTTTCTTCCCTTTTCTTTCTTTCCTTTCTTTCTTTCTTTCTTTTATTTTTTTTTAATTTTTTTTTCTTCAATCTGTTTTCGAATTAAAGAGATAGTTGGCAAAATTCGGACCCGGCAAAAACTATATTCAAAGCAGTCTCACAGACAAAACACACACACACACACACACACACACACACACACACACACACACATACAACACACACACACACACACACACACCACACACACACACACACACACACCACACACACCACACACACACACACACACACACGATGACAACGCGAAAGATACATCTCTTCTTCATTGAAGTGGAGCATAAACCGTAGCGCTTTTTTTTTCAAGTGTGATGTTAATACATTCTGCAAAGAAAAAAAAATGCATCGTTGACTATACACAGTTTGATACCAACCATCGTCATAAGTTTCCTTACTGTTAGGTGTATAAGCACTTGTTTCACAGGACGAAGGTCTGGCATCATGACGTTCGTGCTTCTATGTGTGCTTCTCCTCTTTGCCCCAGACATAAGATCCATTCAAAATCATTTTATCACAAACAGGACAGAGAGCTCAAGACACCGACCAAAGTAATTGACAGTTTTGTCCTGTGACTGTCTCTGCTCACACAACTCAGACTGGACTTATTTATCAACATCCCCTGGAGGAGGAGGAGGAGGTGGAGGAGAAGGAGGGGGAGAAGGAGGAGGAGGAGGAAGAGGAGAAGGTGCCAGTCTAAACATTACAGTCACGATAAAGAAACGCAGACGATTCATTCTTTTTAGACTGAACATAATTCACCACACATTCTTTCATCACACTTGCATTTGAACTTAAAAGAGAAACTACAGTTC
>CM065723.1:7520426-7522926 GCA_033310375.1 Conus canariensis | reverse complement strand
GCGTGCGTATGTGCGTATGTTTGTGTATGTTTCCCCCTCTCTCTCTCTTTCACTCTCTCTCTCTCAGTTTCATATCACAATAAGCAGGAACAATCCAAGCTGTCCTAGAAGCTGCTCTATCATCTCATGGGTCTCAAATTGCAATCTCCAGAATAGAATTCCACTCTGAGATCATCCAGAACTGCCTGAGATCATGAACAAATCAAAACTGGCCATGTGTCTGCCTTATCAGTTGTTGGTTCTCCTTGTAAAAACAACTTTTTTTCTTTCTATAGCAGTTACGTTGTGTTTTTTTTTTTTTCTGAAAATGTTCAAACCTGAACAACATGAAAAATAAAAAAATAAAAAGCTGCCGACGCAATGTCTCAGTGTAGTCCGTAAGACGGCAGAGTGGTTTGTGTTACGTGTGGTGGTTTTGAATTTTGGCTCCCGTCTTTCGTGTGTTTGGTTTTGTCGTTGTTGTTGTTGTTGTTGTTGTTGTTGTTGTTGTTGTTGTTGTTGTTGTTGTTGCTGCTTTTGTTGATGTTCTTGAGGTTGTTGTTTTTATCCTCTGTAAAATATAATTCAGATCTTGAGTCTCTCTCACTTTCTCTCACGCACTCACGTACCACGTATGGATTCACGCACACGCACACACACACACACACACACACACACACACACACACACACACACACACACACACACACACACACGTTTTCTCTCGCTCTCTCGCTCTCTCTCCCTGTGTGTGTGTGTGTGTGTGTGTGTGTGTGTGTGTGTGTGTGTGTGTACTCTCTCTCTCTCTCTCTCTCTCTCTCAAAAGTCTGATTTGATCTCCCCTCTGAAAGGATTTCCTGATACGTGTAAAGGTTATTTCATATTTGTACTGTTGAGGGTAATGTTGTTGCAATTCTAACGTCAATGGGATAGTTTGTGTCAATGGGCTAGTTTGTGTGTCAGTGGGGTAGTTTGTGTGTCAGTGGGGCAGTTTCTGTCTCAATGGGGTAGTTTCTGTGTTAATGGGGTAATTTCTGTGTCAATGGGGTAGTTTCTGTGTCGATGGGGTAGTTTCAGCGTCGATGGGGTAGTTTCTGTCTCAATGGGGTAGTTTCTGTGTTAATGGGGTAGTTTCTGTGTCAATGGGGTAGTTTCTGTGTCAGTGGGGTAGTTTCTGTGTCAATGGGGTAGTTTCTGTGTTAAGGGGTAGTTTCTGTGATAATGGGGTAGTTTCTGTTGTCAATGGGGTAGTTTCTGTGATAATGGGGTAGTTTCTGTGTCAATGGGGTAGTTTCTGTGTTAATGGGGTAGTTTCTGTGTCAATGGGGTAGTTTCTGTGTCAATAGGGTAGTTTCTGTGTTAATGGGGTAGTTTCTGTGTCAATGGGGTAGTTTTTGTGTTAATGGGGTAGTTTCTGTGTCAATGGGGTAGTTTGTGTCGATGGGGGAGTTTTTGTGTCAATGGGGTAGTTTCTGTGTTAATGGGGTAGTTTCTGTGTCAATGGGGTAGTTTCAGTGTCGATGGGGTAGTTTCTGTGTCCATGGGGTAGTTTCTGTGTCAATGGGGTAGTTTCTGTGTCAATGGGGTAGTTTCTGTGTCAGTGGGGTAGTTACTCTGTCAATCGGATAGTTTCTGTGTCAATGGGGTAATTTCTGTGTTAATGGGGTAGTTTTTGTGTTAATGGGGTAGTTTCTGTGTCAATGGGGTAGTTTGTGTCGATGGGGGAGTTTTTGTGTCAATGGGGTAGTTTCTGTGTTAATGGGGTAGTTTCTGTGTCAATGGGGTAGTTTCAGTGTCGATGGGGTAGTTTCTGTGTCCATGGCGTAGTTTCTGTGTCAATGGGGTAGTTTCTGTGTCAATGGGGTAGTTTCTGTGTCAGTGGGGTAGTTACTCTGTCAATGGGATAGTTTCTGTGTCAATGGGGTAGTTTATGTGTCCATTTTCAACAGTTATTCTCAGTTACCTGCACTGCTGGGGGCAATGTTGTTGCAATTTTAACGTCAATGGGATAATTCATGTGCCCATTTTCAACAGTTTTTCTCATTTTCCATTCCTTTCCTCCTTTATTCATTTTACAAAGTTCTTTCAAAATGCAAAGAACCTGCATTCTGGAGATTCAGCCGACATGCAAAGATTTAGATACAAATTCTGAAAAAAAAAAAACAAAAACAACAACAACCCTCTCACATGTCAAGACTTGCTTGCACTGACATTCTTCTGTACCCCAGAGAGACTTAAGTCTGTGCGCTGGGTATCAGCTCTGGCGGCGCAGCGTCTCCTGTGGCTGGGGAGCCCTGTCTCTGGGAGAGGCTGACCCACAGCTACACTGCGCGCAGACGAAGGTCGAGAAAGGCCTGCAGATTTCGGTCAGTGCCTTCCTCTTCTGGCAGTTCTCGCTGAGTTGTTGTTCTGTTCTTGTTGCAGGTCTTCTCTTTGTCCATTATAGTGGTGCTGCTCTCGGTGTCTCTGAGGCAAATGCCTCCCAGGTGTATTCGTGCCAATGGACAGGGCCTTTCAGTCA
>CM065723.1:7512926-7517926 GCA_033310375.1 Conus canariensis | reverse complement strand
TGTCTTGTGATTTCTTTGTCCCTATTGTTTGGCGGGCTCACTAACAATTCTTTTCACAATGTATCTGAATTACGCTATGTAACACTTTAATATTGAGTTTTGACCCTCAGATTGTTTTGTTTACAGGTGTTTATCTAGAAGGTCAATCGTGTTTGTTTTTTTCTCACGCGTTTTCAGTGATGTTTTTCCACGTCTTAATTCCCAAGCCTTTTCACTGATTTTGCAGTCACACCACACCTTGGGGTTCCCTCATGCACAGATAGACACAATTTCGTTTCCTTCCGGTTACAGTAAAAGCTATTCGCCGGGAGCTCTAATACTCTAAACATGAAGTCGTCATTTGGGTATCTCACCAGAGGTCACACTTCACGCTGGTGATCCATGGCGCTTGTTTTTTTTTTTTTTTTTATCGAACATTTGCTGGAGGTCATCTACCTAGCCACCCATACAGAAGACGACGATTGCAGAGTCTCATACCCAGCGTGAGTGAGCCCCCACCGCCTAAATGAGGCTTCCAGGTCATCGTCCATCTAACGACCGTCCTGATGAACTTGCTGATGCCGTGGACTTTCTTCTGGTTCATCTTCTGTGTCACTCTAATGCCTTTACCCCCCCCCCCCCCCCCCCCCTTGCCGCTTATTCCGGCTCCCCTCCCACAGTCATGCTTGGTTTGTCCCGGCATAGCCCCCGGCATTGGCAGTCCAGTGGGAGAGTCGATTTCCAGTCGTCATGGGGCAGCCCACCAGACGAGACATTCGTTACTAGGAAAGCATATGATCTGAACGGGCTAAGCCCTAGTAGAGAAGCCAGAAAGCAGGTACACAGTTTCACAGCCAACTCATCTGAACTCGCTTACCTGGTCTTATCTGAATCACTTCTACTCACTGCCAGAAATTCTCCACTCCTCGTCTGACGGTTTAACTCTTCCTGTTCTGTGTACGTCTACTAACACATTAGAGTGAAAACTATTTCTTTGTGTACTGCTGCCTTTAAAAATTCTACTCCATATAAACTTCTCTCGTCCGAATCTCTCCCCACGTTCTGCGCAACGCTAAAAAAAAGAGGATAGATATTTGTGGCATCACCTTTGTCTTCATTGCAACGGCATGTTCCCTGTGGGTTATTGCGTCCAATTGTTTTCCTTAAAACCCCTGAATCTCTTCCCACCCTCATAATAGTTCTAAGACGATAGATTTCTTTTTTGGGCCACACTTTTAATTTCACTGTAGAGGCGTGCTCATTTTGATGCTAATGCGTCAAATTCTTTTCTTGTCTGAATCTCATCCCAGCCCCTTCATATTTCTAAACTGACAGATCTATTTTTGTCAACACGTATGATTTTACCGTGCAGGCGTGTCTATTTTGTGGTATTATGCTTAATGTAAAATGCCATCCCATTTCCAGCCCACAGTCCACCCTATCCCATGCTCCCATCCTTTTACCTTCTTTCTCTAAAACGTTTCTTGAAAGGATTTCCTCCTGCCTCCTACACCACCCCACTGGCATTACCCCCATGCCGCACCTTCCGGCTCCCCGTCCACAGTCGTACCCTGGTCAGTCCCACCGCTGCCCCAGCAACGACAAATCCACGGGGTGCATGCATTCAATGTCAAGTCGCTGTGAGGCAACCTATCCAGACAAGACACTGCGGCTGTGTTAGCTGGTGCCTGTTCTGTTGCAACAATATGTGCAGGATTCCACATACAAAGCCGCCTACAGACGACAGTAATTGCTTAATTATGGGGCCAGAGTGAGTGAGAAATTCCCCTGGAAGGCGCCACTACGTCCACTCAACGATAGTCCCCATTAACTTTTTTTTTTTTTTTTTTTTTGCTGTCCCAACCTCTGCGCCACCTCAGAGGCTGTGCACCCACACCGCCCATTCCGAACCCCGTCCACAGCCACAGCCCGGTCGGCCCCGCCGCAGCCCCGGCACTGACAATCCACAGGGAGCAGTCAATGTTAAGTCGTCAAGAGGCAACCCACCGGAGGAGACACTGCACTGCTGCCGAGTCACTTCGGTGGTGTTCAGTGGCGCCTGTTCTGATCTAACATACGCAGGACACCACCTACTAAGCCCCCTACTGACGACAATAATTGCTTAGTCTCGGAGCCGGTGTGAGTGAGCTCTCCCTCCGGAGGGTGCCACCACGTCCGTCCAATGACAGCCCCCATGGACTCGCCGATGCCGATGACCCCGACGAAACCAAACCAAGGCCACAGACGTGGAGAGGACATCGAAATTGAGGTCACCATGAGAGCAGGGCATGAAGGGCCACAGAATTTGAGACATTTTTTATGCTGATCGATGAGAATGAGGATGATTAAGATGATGCTACGGATTTCCATTTTGGTCTGAGACTACATGATAGGGCTTCGCTTCCTTTCATAATATATCCCGGCGGCAACCAGGCCCGAGAGATACAGGCACCTGCAGTGTTGGTCAGGAAATTTGAGCAACACTCTCAGAAACGCATCCATTAAAAGGATGAAACTCGACTGTGTGGTCCCAGTCTTCCCAACTGAGTCCGCAGCAAACTCAACTCTGGGTAGCAGCCGGTCGGGGCAGAAAAACCCACATGACTTCTGATGGGATTCGAACCCACGACCTCCCAGCCGGGAGTCCGCGACGCTAACCACTTCGCCACGGCGTCCCCATGAACTTGCCGAGACCAGTGACTTCAACATGAACTAATCGAGGGCACAGACGTGGACAGGAGATTGAATCTGAAGTCATCATGAGAGCAGTGCACGAAGAGCCACAGAATTTTGAGACTGTTTAATGCAAAGCAATGAAGATGAGGATGATGAGGTTGATGCTGTGGAATCCCACTCCCTGTACTTTTTTTTCATTCGTCCCGGTGTCAGTCATGCCCGAGATATACAGACACCTGCGGAGTTGGTCAGAAATGTTCAGCAAGACTCAGGGTTGTGTGAATGAATGACTTGTGGGTTGACTTCAACGCGGTGACAGCCCTAATATGGCCCTTTGAGGTCGGTTGGGCTATAAGCAACATTACCTTACATTACTTACCTTACTCTCAGAGACATATTCATTGAGTACACGAAATTCGACTGTGTGGTTCCAGTCTTCCACCTTGAGTCCATTGCAAACTCAGCTCTGGCTAGGAGCCAGTCAAGGGCTGAAATATCCCACATGTATAAATGGCTTGTCAGTCAAAGGCTGAAATATCCTACATGTATAAATGGCTTGCCAGTCAAGGGCTGAAATATCCCACATGTATAAACGGCTTGCCAGTCAAAGTCTGAAATATCCCACATGTATAAATGGCTTGCCAGTCAAGGGCTGAAATATCCCACATGTATAAATGGCTTGCCAGTCAAGGGCTGAAATATCCCACATGTATAAATGGCTTGCCCGTCAAGGGCTGAAATATCCCACATGTATAAATGGCTTGCCAATCAAATGCTGAAATATCCCACATGTATAAATGGCTTGCCAGTCAAGAGCTGAAATATCCCACATGTATAAATGGCTTGCCCGTCAAGGGCTGAAATATCCCACATGTATAAATGGCTTGCCAGTCAAGGGCTGAAATATCCCACATGTATAAATGGCTTGCCAGTCAAGAGCTGTAATATCCCACATGTATAAATGGCTTGCCAGTCAAGGGCTGAATTATCCCACATGTATAAATGGCTTGCCAGTCAAGGGCTGAAATATCCCACATGTATAAATGGCTTGCCAGTCAAGGGCTGAAATATCCCACATGTATAAATGGCTTGCCAGTCAAGAGCTGAAATATCCCACATGTATAAGTGGCTTGCCAGTCAAGGGCTGAAATATCCCACATGTATAAATGGCTTGTCAGTCAAAGACTGAAATATCCCACATGTATAAATGGCTTGCCAGTCAAGAGCTGAAATATCACACATGTATAAATGGCTTGCCCGTCAAGGGCTGAAATATCCCACATGTATAAATGGCTTGCCCGTCAAGGGTTGAAATATCCCACATGTATAAATGGCTTGCCCGTCAAGGGCTGAAATATCCCACATGTATAAATGGCTTGTGTGTGTGTGTGTGTTGTTGTGTGTGTGTGTGTGTGTGTGTGTGTGTGTGTGTGTGTGTGTGTGTCTGTGTCTGTGTCTGTGTGTCTGTGTGTCTGTGTGTGTCTGTGTGTGTGTCTGTGTGTGTTCAGTCGATCAGATTATCATAGTAAAATGTGCTTTTTTTGTAGTGTGTAAAACATAATATAAAGTATGATCATAAAGGCGCTATCAAATGTGTCTGCTCACATGCTAAAGGCGCTATCAAATGTCTCTGCTCACATCCTAAAGGCGCTATCAAATGTCTCTGCTCACATCCTAAAGGCGCTATCAAATGTCTCTGCTCACATCCTAAAGGCGCTGTCAAATGTCTCTGCTCACATCCTAAAGGCGCTGTCAAATGTCTCTGCTCACATCCTAAAGGCGCTGTCAAATGTCTCTGCTCACATCCTAAAGGCGCTGTCAAATGTCTCTGCTCACATCCTAAAGGCGCTGTCAAATGTCTCTGCTCACATCCTAAAGGCGCTATCAAATGTCTCTGCTCACATCCTAAAGGCGCTGTCAAATGTCTCTGCTCACATGCTAAAGGCGCTATCAAATGTCTCTGCTCACATGCTAAAGGCGCTATCAAATGTCTCTGCTCACATGCTAAAGGCGCTATCAAATGTCTCTGCTCACATGCTAAAGGCGCTATCAAATGTCTCTGCTCACATGCTAAAGGCGCTATCAAATGTCTCTGCTCACATGCTAAAGGCGCTGTCAAATGTCTCTGCTCACATGCTAAAGGCGCTGTCAAATGTCTCTGCTCACATGCTAAAGGCGCTATCAAATGTCTCTGCTCACATGCTAAAGGCGCTATCAAATGTCTCTGCTCACATCCTAAAGGCGCTGTCAAATGTCTCTGCTCACATCCTAAAGGCGCTGTCAAATGTCTCTGCTCACATCCTAAAGGCGCTATCAAATGTCTCTGCTCACATCCTAAAGGCGCT
>CM065723.1:7485426-7507926 GCA_033310375.1 Conus canariensis | reverse complement strand
CGTTATAGTCTTCCTCAAATCTCCAACCCAACCCAACCCCCTCTTTCCCCACTCCAACCACCTTTACGGGGATTAACGTAATATGTCCATGTGCATCCTAACGGCACAGACAGGGTGGGTCTAGCTAATCCTTTCAACGACCACTCGTCTTTAACTAGGGCGTCAGGAGGTGGGAGAAGGCGGTGAAGTACAGGGCCAGTTAGATGGAGGAGAGAATCAGACAGCTTCCTCGTCCCCTTTTTTTCCACACCTTTTACATTCCCATGCTTTCTCCATCATCATGTCCTTTTTTTGTCTACCTAGTCCCAGCCCTTCCTCTTACTCCCACTCCTTTTCTTTTTTTTTTTACCCCCCCCCCCCCCCCCACAGCGCCTCTACCACCTTTCCAAGTGACTGTCTGCTATTCCTGTTCTAAACAAAACTAGAAATGTCTGGGTTTTCCTCCTTGAGATCTTCTAATGAGTCGGAGGAGATAAGATCCTTTCTATCAACACTTCTTTTTACATACATTCATTGATCCTACACCCTCTGTCTGTCTGTCTGTCTGTCTGTCTCTGTCACTGTCTGTGCCTGTCTGTCTGTCTCTCTCTCTCTGTCACTCTCTGTGTCTGTCTGTCTGTCTGTCTTTCTGTCTGTCTGCCTGTCTGCCTCTCTGTCCGTCTGTCTATCTGTCCGTCTCTCTCTCTCTCTCTCTCTCTCTCTCTCTCTCTCTCTCTCTCTCTCTCTCTCGCTCGCTCGCTCGCTCTCGACCAACACTCTGTCCCTCTATTTCCTTTCATCATCTCGTCCCCCTCTCCGCGCCCCCACTTTCTCTTTCCCTCCCTCTCTCATTCTCTGTGTGTGTGTGTGTGTGTGTGTGTGTGTGTGTGTGTGTGTGTGTGTGTGTGTGTGTGTGTGTGTGTGTGACTCTATCCGTCTCCATCTCTATAAAAGGGATTTCTGAAGATCGCTTTTAAGAGTTCCACTGTCCTGAGAGAGCACTTGAACAGGGTGAATCTTCTGTTGGGATGTGAATCCAATTCCTGTTCACTGAAGACATTTCAGCGGATGTACAAGAGCTGCCTCAAATGAACGGCTCGATCTTCCCTCTGCACCAGTCACAGAAAACGTCGACTTTTGTAACACGTTTAAATGAAATCTTTATAACTCACAGCAGAAGATTCACCATTCAGTCTTCATTTACTCGTGAAAATGATCCCAAGACAGAAACGTCTGTCCCAGCCACAGCACAATCCGAAGATTAGTCTCTCTCTCTCTCTCTCTCTCTCTCTCTCTCTCTCTCTCTCTCTTCTCTCTCTCTCTCTCTCCTCTCTCTCTCTCTCTCTCCGTGGAGAGATAACCCAAATTATTCATAGTTTACAAAATGTACATTTTCAGGAATCATGGCGTAGCACAACCAATGAAAATGGGGGTCAGGTTAAAGAAAATACTCGCTGACTGCAGAAAAAGCGTCAGTGTGTTGTTTGACTTGAGAACTGACGTGAAGATGTGGGGTGATGAGCACATTCTACCAGGTTAGTTACATTCAGCTGAGATCAAGCCAACCAGTGGAATCAGGTGAAACACTCACCTGCAGCAGCAACACCAGTGCATTAGGATGACCCTAGATGCGGATTTGTTTATCATTATTATTGGAGTACTGGCTAGAGATCGAGATCTTTGCTCTTCACAGTCCACGCTCTTAACGGCCTGCCTACCTTGGTAGAGCCAGGTGAACATCTGCCTGTCAGCATTTCATTCTGTCATTTCCCGTGTCATGCAGTCGAATGTTACGTCACTCATTTTTTTTTCACTGATTCTTTTCACAGAGGACGCGTGTTATATGTACACTTGCCATCCATACCAACAGTCAAACTGGCCTTCTTTTTCGAAAGTTGGTGATGGGATTTTTCGCAAGTTACAGGGTGTTATGCACAAATGAATCTCGGTTTACAAGCTTACTCGGAGGACTTTTCAGGAAAGGGAGTCAGAAATGATGTTAATTCCGAGAGGAAGATCTCCTTGAATCAAAACGTCCTGGCAAAGATTCGAAGTAGCAGGTCAAAGATTTGGGGATCACAGGACCAGCATTCTGCCGACTGGACGATTGTCTATCAGAATGATGCGACTGAGAGTGTATGGTTTCATCACCCGGCACGAGGAAACCGAATGCCGACCTTGAACCTGAGGACCAAAACCCTGGGTATTAACACCCTACCCTTATGGTATTCAGGCCCAAATCGTCATGGATGCCAGTTTAGCAGTGTATTGATCTGCTGTTTGGGAATCCTGATATCAACCCGGTTGGAGAGATAGACAGCGGTTTTGATCTCTGTGACTTCTTTGGAATCTAATTAGCGAAATAGTCACGGGTACCAAAACAGCGGGCTTCATAATTACACTCACACGGAAAATCGGATACGGTGGCAAGTTTTTCTGTGTTTTTTTTTTCTTTGGATTTTTCTCTCTCCTGAAATCCATCCACATAACGTGGATGGTCAAGCAGGATTAGCATTACTATTTACTACTACTACTACTACTACTACTACTACTACTACACTACTACCACTACTACCACTACTACTATCATTATTATTATTACTCTTCTTCTTATTATCATTATTATTATCATCATTATTGTTATCATTATCATCATTATCTTTATCATTCACATCATTATTATCATTATTATTATTACTATGATTATTATTATCATGATGATATTGATGATAATGATAATAATGATGATGATGATGATGATGATGATAATGATCATCATCATCATCATCATCATTATTATTATTATATTATTATTATCATTAATTATTATCATTATTATAATTATTATTTATTATCATCATTATTATTATTATCATTATTATCACTATCATTTATTCCTTATGATTGCCATTCCAGCCAAGTTAGCAAGTGGCTGTGCCCTGTCTGTCACAAAGCGACAACAGTGTTTGTGATGACAGGGGACAATGTAGGCCACATCACGCAGGGGGGCGGGGGGGGGGGGGGGGGGGCGGAGGCGGTAATGGCCTCTCTGCTGCTTTGTTTTGCCAGCCGCCCAGAAAAGTTGGGAAACTCCATTAAGCACGGCTTGTGTGGGTGACCCCCCCCCGCCCCCCGCTACCCCCCACCTCCCCCCCCCCCCCCCCCCCCGTTCACCCAGTGGGTCTTGATGCCTGCCTCGTCTTTTCTCTTCCCCATCTCTCCTTCCGCCTTGCCTCCCCCCCCCCCCTTTCTCCACTCCCAACTCTTCCCAGTTCTCTTCTCTCTCTGTGTCTTTGTCCCTGTCTCTGTCTCTGTCTGTCTGTCTGTCTCTCTTTCTCTTTCTTTCTCTCTCTCTGTCCGTCTGTCTGTCTGTCTGTCTGTCTATCTCTGTCCTGTCTCTGTATCTCTCTGTCTCTGTCTGTCCTGTCTCTCTCTATCTCTGTCTCTGTCTGTCTGTCTGTCTGTCTCTTTCTCTCTCTCTGCCCTTCTGTCAGTCTCTCCTTCTATCTGTCTGTCTGTCTGTCTCTTTCTCCCTCCCCTCCCCATCTCTCTCTTTCTCTCTCTCTCTCTCACACACACACACACACACACACACACACACACACACACACACACACACACACACACACACATTCTGTCTGTCTCTTCTGTCCTTCTCTCCTTTCTGTCTGTCTGTCTGTCTCTGTCTGTCTCTGTCTGTCTCTATCTGTCTCTCTCATTCTCCGTGCCTCTTTCTCGCTCTCTGTCCCTGTCTGTCTCTGTCTCTCTTCCTCCCTCAATTTCTCTCGCTATTTCTCTCTCCGTGCCCCCCCCTCCCCACCTCTCTCTCCCCATGGTTATTAATCAAATGGAGTCCTGCGTGGTAGTTTGTTATCGTCTGTGTGACAGAAATTGTGTTTGGCATACACCGAGAGGGGAAGCGGGAACGGAAGAGAGAGAGAGAGAGAGAGAGAGAGAGAGAGAGAGAGAGAGAGAGAGAGGAGAGAGGAGGAAACAGACGCAGTCACACACACACACACACACACACACACACACACACACACACACACACACACACACACACATGGACACGCACACATACATATGGGGGAGGGGGGGGGGCTCGCGCGCTCGCGCGCGCGCGCGCACACACACACACACACACACACACACACACACACACACACACACACACACACACACACACATACACACACACATACACACATTTTGTCTTCTTGTTCTCCTTTTCCTTTTTCCTATTCTGCTTCTTCTTCTTCTTCCGTCTTCTTTTTCTTTCTTTCTTTCTTTCTTCCTTGTTCTGGTTCTTGTTCTTGTTCTTGTTCTTCTTCTTTCTTGTGGGGGCACCACACTGTAGTACAGTTCACTCGCTCCCTCCAGTTTTCTTGGTTGTGTGCCAGACCTGGGTCCCTGCAAGTATTTGCCATGCCCACTCTGCAATGTGGTCAGTCAAGTTTTCTTTTTTTTTTATCTTCTTATTCCCCTCCGTCTGCCTCCTTCAACAGTGCCATGGAGGATTGTTTCAGCAAGGTCATTGGATCTCGTGACATGGCCATTCCAAGGTAGTTGTCTTTTCCTGATTGATGTCAGATCTTCGTACGGTCCTAAGCGCTACTGCCTGCCTGGTGGGTTAACGCACTTGCTGACTGGTGACATGATCCGGGTGTCTGTTGTTCGGGTATCTTAACATGTAATTTTCATGGCTTGGGTTTTCTTTTCCAATCTGCGCTTAGGATCAATGTTTCACGTACGTATAGGAGAACACGTCAACAACAAATACCAGTGCACGCAGCGGCCTGATCTTTGTTTCCTGGGAGATGTGATTGTCCCTCCATGCATATTGGAATGTGGACTGTGCTGTGGGGTTGTCTTTGCTGCCGTATAGACGGTTCCTGCTTTGGATCCTTAATTGCTTATCATGCATTCCCAGGTAAATGAATCGTTGAACAGACTTTAGCTTCTGACTGTGAACAGCCGCATTGGTGTTGATGGCACTGTCGTGGCTGGGCGTCAGAATGGTCTTCTTGCGCGGATTTCCATGCCATGTCTTGTTAATGTTTCCTCTCAGTTGTTTTTTGCCAAATTCTTACTCACTGGCTGCCAGACCATTGATGTTATCTGCCAATCAAAGAATTCTGATGATGGCTCTTCCTCCAATGCTGACTGCTGCGCTGACGTGAACTGCAAGTTTATCAGTCATGATGTGTTCCAGAAAGATGTGGACGCTCTGATGAAGACAGAAGGCAGCCCTGACAAACCCCAACTGAAGTATGGTACCATTCTCCTTTAGCAGTCTGTATGAGCACTACACAGGCCGCTTTTGGGGTATGGCTGCTGGATGGCCTTGTTTAGCTTCTCCTCTTTGATAAATGTCCTCGTTGTGCCGTTACAATTTAAAGGGAGACAAGAGAGGTGGAACTTTTACGAAAGACGTTATAGCAATAATTACGAGTTGCAAGCCTCCTTTCACTTATCGCTTTTAGATCTCTGTAATTTCGGTCAGTGTAGTGCTATTGTTGATTTATTGAAAACATTTGGAAAGTGAACATGTGCCTGATTGCTCAGTTTTGTTTTCGGATTGGTTGATAATGCGACTGGAATATTCGAGATTATGTTAGAATGTTTACCATGTCTCCGTAAGTTGCTAGTGCATTACTGAAGGCTCGAGAATGTTGCAGAAGCTGATTGAATCACATTCGTATAAGCTTGTCGCGATTTCATTGGTTGAACTTACCGATATGCAGAACATTCTAGAAATAATGATCGAGTATATTCGAGAATATTTTTTAGACAACATGTAAAAGGATGACAGCTATGCGACTTGGAGGGAGAGAGAAATGAGATTTGTTGAAGAGTTCTTGTCATTGTCGGGCATATAAGTGTTCGAGGCTTCACTGAGTTTGAGTCTAGTCGATGAAAAGCCGCTGCTGCATGTACGATCGAGTTCCTGTGCGACTTATTGAAGCTGAAGGTCAGTTGATTGCCGTTTGTTGTTCTGATATTCTTCAACGTTTGTAGATTAAAGGACCCCATTCGTTTCAATACCGTCTGGTGTATTTTGTCGTCTGCAAGTTGAACACCTACCACAGGATCTACAACGAACTCACGCAAGCTACTGCACTTACCTTGTACATGTACAGTCACCTAGTACTGAGGATGTCAGCGGTCTAGCGTGTAACAATGCCGCGAAATGCCACCTGCTACACACTGTCGAACGACGGTTCGAGATCTATGAAGACGTGGTAGAAATCCCTTTGGAGCTGAATTTGTTTGTTTGCTTGCTTGCTTGTTTGTTTATTTGTTTCGTTTTTGCAAACAGTACATACTTTAATTTCATTCAATGCTATTCCTGTCTTTGCGGAATCCAGCCTGTTTTTCACCAATAATGGTATCTGCTGCGGTTATAGTCTATTCAAAACGATATTTGAGCATTAGCTAACTGGCATAGCTGATCCAACTTGTAATGCTGTAGTTAGGGCAATGTTGGAGAATTCTTTTCTTGGGAAGGGTGACAATTAGTGACAGAGTCAGTGACGTGTGTCAGTTAGTGACCGAGTCAGTGACGTGTGACAATTAGTGACAGAGTCAGTGACGTGTGACAATTAGTGACAGAGTCAGTGACGTGTGACAGTTAGTGACAGAGTCAGTGACGTGTGATAGTTAGTGACAGAGTCAGTGACGTGTGACATTTAGTGACAGAGTCAGTGACGTGTGACAGTTAGTGACAGTCAACGACGTATGACAATTAGTGACAGAGTCAGTGACGTGTGACAGTTAGTGACAGAGTCAGTGACGTGTGACAATTAGTGACAGAGTCAGTGACGTGTGACAGTTAGTGACAGAGTCAGTGACGTGTGACAGTTAGTGAAGAGTCAGTGACGTGTGACAGTTAGTGACAGTCAACGACGTGTGACAATTAGTGACAGAGTCAGTGACGTGTGACATTTATGACAGAGTCAGTGACGTGTGACAATTAGTGACAGAGTCAGTGACGTGTGACAATTAGTGACAGAGTCAGTGACGTGTGACATTAGTGACAGAGTCAGTGACGTGTGACAGTTAGTGACAGAGTCAGTGACGTGTGACAATTAGTGACAGAGTCAGTGACGTGTGACAGTTAGTGACGAGTCAGTGACGTGTGACAATTAGTGACAGAGTCAGTGACGTGTGACAGTTAGTGACAGAGTCAGTGACGTGTGACAATTAGTGACAGAGTCAGTGACGTGTGACAATTAGTGACAGAGTCAGTGACGTGTGACAATTAGTGACAGAGTCAGTGACGTGTGACATTTAGTGACAGAGTCAGTGACGTGTGACAGTTAGTGACAGAGTCAACGACGTGTGACAGTTAGTGACAGAGTCAGTGACGTGTGACAATTAGTGACAGAGTCAACGACGTGTGCCACTCCCCAGCGTGTCAAACGTCGTTGCAGATGTCAGTCAGGATACTAATTTCTGCATTTCCGCCATGTTTGAATTCCGCAGGGTCCGCAGGGCTATCATCAATGCCTGCAGAGACATAGTGGGGCGAATGTTGCTCCAATGGCTGCTTGGAATTGTTCGACAAGGTCAGGATCTTTCAGTGTGTCAAGACTAAATTTGAAACGGCCGGTTTGTCTACACTGTTCTTGGTCTTCAAAAGTTCTAGGTCCATCATGACGAGGCCGTGGTCATCACCAACATCAGATCCTGGAAATGTTTTTTGCCCTACTGATGCCAGACGTGCCCCGGGCCTTCACAAGGGTATAGTGCATCTGGTTGTGGTAATGACTTGCTTGGGGAGGGCCATGTTCGTTGTCGGGATGTTTCAGTTTCAGTTTTATCAATTATGCGTCACTGCGTGCGGACTAGTCCGTATACGCTACACCACATCCGCTAAGTTTTGAGACCACACTGCGCATGATTTTAAGCTGATAGATAAATGAATTAATGACTAAGATGAGAGAATTTAAGATGAGGTTCTCGTGGCTACGACTTAGCAGATGTCTGACCTACGCGTAAGTCCAACGCGCTGGTCAGACCTAGAGTGCCTACCTAACATTGGTTGTGGCTTAAAAAAAGAATCATTGTATGTGTGTGTAGTGAACGTACACATGTCTGTGTATGGATGTGTGGGCACAGGCCCATGTGTGTGCGCGAGTGCATGTGTATGTGCATGATGTGCGTGTATGCGTATGCATGAGTGTGTGTGTTTGAGTGTGTGTGTGTGTGTGTGTGTGTGTGTGTGTGTGTGTGTGTTGTGTGTGTGTGTGTGTGAGAGAGAGAGAGAGAGAGAGAGAGAGAGAGAGAGAGTGCATTCAGTTCAGTTCAGTAGTTTTATTTAACGTCTTTTCATCGCAAGATGATCTTAGACCTTTAAACTGCAATGTACATTCCATTGTACTACCAGCACCTTCCCCCACCCCACCCCCAAAAAAACAACAACAAAAAAAAACCCCACTATTAACACACATATCTCAAATGGCTTTTTTCACAATAGTTTTGCAACTGGGGACTGAGCAATAACCAAAGCAATATAAAAAAGCAAGGGTTATTTACCACACTATCAACATGGTCAGAATTATTTATAAAAATATTCTTCTCCTTATAAGCTGGGGTTAGTATAGGGCATTGAAATAAAAGATGACGAATTGAAATATTCTCCTGACATATACACGCTATACCTCGTGAATATTTTGTATTCCATGTAATTAACCGTAATTTATGAATTAATCTGGCTAGATACCTTGGACATGATGGTAGAACGAATAATTTCTCATTAAGATCTTTCTTCCGCATATTCTTTTCCAATCGCTGGATCAATTCATGCGGAGAAAAATTTAAGACTTTGTTGAAGGGAGTTTCAAAAATGGTACAAGCTCCCTGTTTTGCCAATTTGTCTGCTAATTCATTCCCTTTTAAGCCACAATGTGAAGGAACCCAAAAAATCAACTGCTATACCTCGGGAAAGTAAACAATGTAATAGATGCTTAATTTCAAAAAGAATATCAGTTCTAATTTTAGTGTGTGTGCGTGTGCGCGCGCTTGTGTGTGTATGTGTATGCGCATGTGTGTGTGTGTGTGTGTGTGTGTGTGTGTGTGTGTGTGTGTGTGTGTGTGTGTGTGTGTGTGAGGATGGTAAATGCTTATCGATCGAGAGTCATGGTAACAAGCAAGTCATTATCAACGGCAAATTGCACCAAGCGTCGTCCTCTGTCACTGGTACTTCATATCATGAGGAGCCCCAGGCAGTGTTCCAGGTCTGGTGAGCATCTGCCACCGACCTTGCGCCCCAGTAACCCTGAGCGATGAGGATGCCTTTCTTGTCAACGTGTTGACTGTTTGGAGCTGCGAGCAGAGTCCTTTCGTTCTGCCATGCACATTATATTTTTCTGGTTATTGTTTTCAGTGCATTTAACTGTATTTAAAAAAAACAACAACTATTTTTCTTCTTTGAGGTTAATTTGTTTCTACATATTTAATGATGTATTTTTTGTACTATGACATTACTTCTCACTGGTCTTGTTCATGTATGTTTCATCTGTTATTGATGTGTTCATTGTTTTTATGTTTTTATTCTGTTCCATCTTATTTCACTCACACACACACACACACACCACACACACACACACACACACACACACACACACACACACACACACACACACACATATATATATATATTATATATAATCTTTAATCTTTTAATCTTTGAACGTTTACATCTCTCTCTCTCTCTCTCTCTCTCTCTCTCTCTCTCTCTCTTATATATATATATATATATATATATATCGATGGCTAGGAGCCAAAATGGTGTATCTTCAGATGTACGTTTCTATTTTTTTTAACATAAATGTATGCTTAGAAAAATAATCTCCCTTGTGTCATTTTTTTGTTTTATATCTTTGATATTGACAAAGTTATGAGGGATGTTTGGATTTTAACAATATTAAGATATCACTTTTTGTGTGTGCCAAAACAAATATATCTGCACACGCCCTGCTTTATTTTCTTGCCAAAACACTATAATCAACAGATGTACTGTTTTGGCACAAAATTGATGTCAGATTTCAGAAAGAAAATGTTAGAGTAAAAAGGAACCATCTACAGAAAAAAAGGTTTCGCGCAAATTGTCCCGTCACAATATGTCAAAACAATATCTGCAAAAAAAAAGTGAAAAAAAGAGGTGCATGCCTTTTCCACAATAAAAACTGATCGTATTTTTTTTTTTTTTCTTGCCAAAATGAGTTATTTTTACAATAACTTGTTTCATCTTGAAGAAACCCATTCCATTGGGTATGCATATTTTTGCGTCTTCTGTTTAGTATAGTAACTTCGATAATCTCCTGCTAAATCCTTTGTGACATGTGTAATTATAAACATTTGAACACATTCTAAGCATTAACTTCTTGTTGTTCAAAGTTTCACATTTATTGTAAAACTATGTGATTGTAAATTGGAAATAAATTCATTTCAACCAAACCCATTCCTTTTCTGGCTAAAAAAGACCGAACATGTGCAAGATGTGCTGATCCAACGCTCTGTGCTGGGGCACAGATTGCCATTAAAAAAAGGAACAATTTCTATGGGTTGAAAGCATGTAATGGAAACAGTCGTTGTTGTTGTTGTTGTTGTTATTGTTGTCGTGACCATGGCTAAAAGACTCCAGGGATCATCCAAACAGCTGAAGTACTTGAACACTATGGTACAAATGCATCAGCTGGGATGAGAACATTACGTGTGTGACCGTTTTTGATTACCCCGCCACGATGGGCAGCCACACTCCGACTTCGGGGGATTTTGGAGACTGATAAGGTTATGCTAGGAGCTTGTCACACTGAAGACAACCCACGCATAACTATGCAGAGCATAAACATTTTGATGTAGCCTTGGTGTTCTAGCCTATGTCAATTGGCCTGACACAGCCTTAAGCCAAGGCGGGAAACGGACATTGCTGTGGGTCAAGCTTGATATCAGAATGTGTGTGTGTGTGTGTGTGTGTGTGTGTGTGTGTGTGTGTGTGTGTGTGTGTGTGTGTGTGTGTGTGACACATTGAGATGACCAGATGACGCCAGTTCCTTAGCGCATCAAAAGCCTAAAGACTCCCACACCTACCTGTTCCCCGGTTATTAAATCGCCAAAGAGAGCTTTACCTAACATTCAAAGACGGCTTACGCCCCTTCATAGAGGGAGGCGGGGAAAGGGGGAAGGTGTGGGTGTGGTGAGAGATGGGATGGATGGGAGGGGTGAGGGGGAAGGTGGGGGGGGGGGGGGGGGGGGGCGAGAGTGGGGAAAGCAGGGGCCTACCCGATTTCCGGTTTTCAAGCCCGCCAAACGGAGCATGAGCCAGCGTTGACGGTGAGTTCACTCACGGCTTACTCACTTCAGGAAGGGAGGGGAGGGAGGAGGTGTGGTATGAGGGAGGGAGGAAAGGGGGGAGGGTAAGCATGGATGGAGGGGGGTACAGGTGTATCCAGACTGGGGGAGGAATTCTTTCAGGGTGCTACGCCACTGGATATGTTCAGTATGAACAAAACAAACAAACAAACAAACAACCACAACCAAACCAACAAATCAACAACAACTACAGCAACAACAAACGAGCGTATGCGAGTAAGTCATGCCATTTCTTGCCCTAATCTCCGCATCACGATCTAAATGACGCACATTAACTAGTAGGGGCAAAAAAAAACAAACCACCTAGTCCCCAGAGACACACCTGTTATGAGCCTATGCTAACATTGTAATACTTTTCCGCAAACTTTTAGATTTGATTTGATTTGAGTTGATGTGATGTGTGTGTGTGCGTGTGTGTGTGTGTGTGTGTGTGTGTGTGTGTGTGTGTGTGTGTGTGCGTGCGTGCGTGTGTGCGTGCGTGCGTGCGTGCATGTGTGCGTGCGTGCGTGTGTGTGTGCGTGCGTGTGTGTGTGTGTGTGTGTGTGTGTGTGTGTGTGTGTGTGTGTGTGTGTGTGTGTGTGTGTGTGTGAGACTGAATCCAAGAACGCCGTTTATCGTCAATTAGGCACAGTACTCGTTTTGTACATTCCAACCCTAAATCACTTAACGCCAGTGACAAGTCAGACCTGACAAAAATCGTACGTTGACAAATTTGCTGTGCAGAAGACATGAATAAGTGACCTGCCGGTACCAAATGTCATCCGAGGGACATATTTTCCTTACGCATCTTCTCCTATACCTCAGTGCCATTGCATCCGTCTCACCGTCCACAGCTACAGCCTGACTTGTTCCGTCACAGTACCGACAATCCACAGGGAACAGTCATCAATGTCGTCATGAGACAACCAGCCGGAGGAGACGCTGCACTGCTGCCGAGTCACTTCACTGGTGTTCAGTGGAACCTGTTCAGATCCACCATACGCAGGAAACGTCCTACTAAGCCCCTACTGACGACAAGAATTGCTCCGTCACCATGAACTTGCTGATGCCGGTGACCCCGACAGAACCTCATCAAGGGCGTAGACGTGGAGAGGAAATCGAAGCTGAGGTCACCATGAAAGCAGAGCATGAACGACCTCAGAATCCGAGACCTTTTTATGCTGGTTGATGAGGGTGATGAACACGATGCTACGGTTTTTATTGTGATCCGAGAGCGCACAACAGGGCAGTGCTCTATGCATCATTTCATAATACAGTCCGGCGTAAACCAGGCCACTATTGATACTACAACTATTATTGACATATTATCACACACAAAAAAAATTAACAGTATTCCTCCTCTTACTATTTACATGTTTTCAGCATCGTCACTATTATCACCGTAATTGGCATTGTTACCATTATCATAATGGTCATCATTATTATTTCAGCTCCCATGATCCTCCATCTCAATGGCCTCGTTTTCATCCATCAACCATTTTGCGCCGAGCATAAGAAGATAAGTGGTTGCTTGTTCTTCGGTTTCATTGTCCTAAATGTTGGTGTTTTTTTTTTTTTTTTTTTTTGCCTGAAGAAGACCCAAGTGGTCAAAATGCACTGTGTTCTGACTTATGTGAAATGCCTTAACGACAAAGTACTGTAAAGACATTAAGTGTGTCTGCTCTGCAGAACTGACAATTGAGCATATGCTGGTAAAATGTGCTTCAATGAAAACTTTCCAACCTCAGGAAGTCGTAGAATGTATTTTGCTTGTTTCTAATGTTAAGTTATTTTGAGATTAGTTTCATCTTTTCAACCTTTCAATATTTAGAGTAGCTAGTTATTTGTTACATAGTCCTTTTGCACGTTTCTTGTAACTCTCTCTCTCTCTCTCTCTCTCTCTCTCTCTCTCTCTCTCTCTCTCTCTCTCTCTCTCTCTCTTTCTCTCTCTCTCTCTTACCTCTTTAAAATTCTTTTTGATGATTTAAAAAAATTAAGAAAGTTTTGCTATTTTTGATGCAAGAGTCTAAAATCATCGACACGATGAAAAGACTTTAAATAAACTAACTAACTAATTAACATTGCGTTTCGTCCTGCAATCTGTTTGTATCGTATCGTCTGGCAGAACTAACACCTTTTCATTTTTATAATTTACATTTTATCTATTTGTCCATTAGTCCATTATTTTGCTTTTTTATATCTATCTATCTATCTATCTATCTATCTATCTGTCTGTCTATCTATCTATCTATCTACTATCTATCTATCTATCTATCTATCTATCTATCTATCTTCTTCTTTTGATAATGATAACTGCTCTTATTATCACTTATTCCTCTGAGAGTCAGGGAGATTTAAGGCAACCCGTGATTTTTGCAGACTGAACGCGAACTCAACTAAACGAAAAACAAGGCAATGAAGACCGCAGACCTTGAGGACATTACATGGAAAAAAAAAAAAAACAACAACAACAGAGGAGGGAGAATAGAAGGGACAGTTTAGAGGGACGAAAAAGGAAATAAGCAGGGAGGAGGGCGAGGAGGAGGAGGAGGAGGAGGGGATGTGAGGAGAGAATACCTGTGTAGGAAGGGTGGAAAACCCCTAAGGAATCGTGCAGAACGTAGGAGTGAGAAGATGATGGCCATGGTCAAAACAGCAACGTAATAGGCCACCCACGTATCGCCCAAATCAACGACGTAGCACAGCCCACAAAGATTAGCTGGGTAAGGAAATTGTGATCATTTCTGGGAAGGGCCATATAGAAGAGAAGGGGAACCTTTCTCAATATAACGGCATCCGTTAACCTTTGTCTGCCACAATAACTGTCATAAATACAAAGTGCTGCCCCGTACACAATGGCGATGCCGTACAGAGCGACAGAGACGAAGTGAAAAGATACGTTTTTTGTCTGGTAGGTCTGACTGTCTGGGTGTTTTTTTACAGAGAGAGAGAGAGAGAGAGAGAGAGAGAGAGAGAGAGAGAGAGAGAGAGAGAGAGAGACAAACAGACGGACAGACAGACAGACAGACATTCAGACAGACAGGCAGACAGAGAGACAAAGACAGACACAAAGACAATAACAGAGAGAGAGAGAGAGAGAGAGAGAGAGAGAGAGAGAGGAGAGAGAGAGAGAGAGAGAGAGAGCGTGTTTCAAGCAAGATGTTAAAACACTTTTATCGAAAATAACTGGGAAGGTAAAAGGGGGAGAGGACGCAAGAAGGGGTTGGGGGGGGGGGGGGAGGGGCGAAGTGAGAATAAATGACATTTTCCTTCTAGACAGCGTCGCTGCTCTTGACAAAGATGATCAAAGACGAAGCAAGATTTTGCTCTGAAAATCTGTTGATACCGTTTTCGTGGTTACTCATATAGAAGAGGAAATTGTGCGTGGCTGTCACTTTAAAAGATCGCATTTGCGTTAGATAACTGTAGTTGTTAGTTTCTGCTTTTCTTTTCTTTTTTTTCCCCCCCACAATTTTCAGAAACTCTTTTGCATTCTAATCACTGAAAATCTATGTTGTCAACCAAATAATGCCAATATGTATGTATGCATGCATGTATGTAAGAATGTATCTATGTATGTATCTCTCTCTCAATATATGTATATGAATACACACACACACACACACACACACACACACACACACACACACACACACACACACACACACACATATATATATATATATATATATTGTGTGTGTGTGTGTGTGTGTGTGTGTGTGTGTGTGTGTGTGTGTGTTTGGGTCACAGGGATAAGGATTTAAAGCATGCAACTGCGGGACAACAATGCTCTCACTACCTGTGACCATCCTTTGCCAACAAAACAGCGCCATCCTGTGAAAAAAAAGTGCTGAGTGTGGTTCAGCAGCCACCAGAGAATTTCTGTCTTCTTAGTTAAGCAAGCATGCCCACAGGCATCACAATGTTTCCACGCACTTGCTTGCTTGATGTGTATGGACCAATCGTTGACCAAAATTGCGCAACAGTGTACGTAAACTGCCGAAGCATCGTATTCCGGTGTAAAATACCAGTTCGTCGAGAAATTACCGGAAATTACTATACGAATATCCGTTCTGGTATCCAGTTCTAATAAATACACTGAGCCGATCGCCAGTTAATGTGTGGTGTGTGTGTGTGTGTGTGTGTGTGTGTGTGTGTGTGTGTGGTGTGGTGTGTGTGTGTGTGTGTGTGTGGGATGGGAGGGGGAGGAGGGGTGGAGGTGGTGAAAGAGAGAGATTGGGTGATAGAGAAAACACGTTAGGATGGCTTAGGGGAGGAGGGGAAAGAAGGTAGGGGAGGGGGGTGGGGGGAGGGAGAAATACGAATTCTTGTCATTTTTGTGTGTGCACTAATCAGGGGACGTAGAAGAGAGAGAGAGAGAGAGAGAGAGAGAGAGAGAGAGAGAGAGAGAGAGAGAGAGAGAGAGAGAGAGAGAGAGAGAGAGAAGGAAAATCAACGAGATAACAGTAGTACACAATTAGAAATGATTTTTTTTTTATCTACAGGCCTTACAGATGTCATTCATCTTAAAAGAAAAATTGCTTTTTCGCCGACCGAAGTTGCGGCCAGTTGAGCAGATACGAAGTTGCGCCATTTGAGCAGATAAGTGATTTTTCGTTCGTTATCATCACCTTGAATGTCTTTCTCGAAGAACACCAAACAGGCCGAAACGCGTCGTGTTTTTTTTTTCTTGTGATTTGTTTGTCTCTTTTCTTCGGCAGAATAGTATTTTTCTTGTAAAAGTTTGTTTCAATTTCTGCCTTGTTTCTACCGAAGATGAAGAAGATTTTAAACGGAAAGGCGACCCTGAGTCTTAGTTGTTTAAACTTTTTTTTTTTTTTTTTTCATTTCTGTTCCATTTGTGTACGTCAACAATATGTGTCCAGGTAGGCGATTCGCCGGAGTTTGCACGCTTCCTGGAGACTGGTCAAAGAATGTAGTGAATTATAGCTGATGCGCGGAGTACAGCATACACTGATTGTGAAGGCAGAGTCGTATGGGCAGGATCTTCTCGTTTTCTTCCTCCTCCTCTTCCTTCTCCTCCTCCTCCTCCTCTTCCTCCTCCTCCTCCTTCAGTTCGTCTTCTTCTTCTTCTGCTTCTTCTTCTTCTTGTTCTTCTTCTTCTTGTTCTTGTTCTTCTTCTTCTTCTTCTTCTTCTTCCGTGTTCCTAAGCTAGAATTTTGAGGTACACCATCGTTGACACTTTTACTTGTGCATCCTGTTTTTTTCCAAATAGCATTAAAGTAGGTATAATCTTTCACTAGGGGATGGTATTCACACACGACACCCATGTCGTTACCTTTTTCCTCCGTCCATTCTACCGTCGCAGAATGGCTCAGTCGTCTGAAAACGACGGACTGGCGTTGACACGCATTCGAGTTTTTGTTTTTCCTGTCGCTTTAATGCAAGAGTTCACACACTGTGCATCGGTTTAAAAGAGCATTTAGAATCCAATTCACTTTGTAGAGAAACTCTGAATTTCTGCCTTGAGGTCAAAGAGGCATTCTGATTTAGCTTGTGCGTGTGTAGCGCAGTTGGTAGGGGGAAAATGTGCCAAAAAGAAAAACAGACTTTTTAAAAATCTCCTGTACCACGTTCATGAACTTTCGCCAACTTAGGAAACACATGACGTAAGAAGTGAAATGCAAAGCGTGCTCACCACTTGATTATTGATATTTTACGAATCCCGTTCCCTATGCAGTACTGATTGTGAAAATATTTTTACCATTTTTTTTTATAAACATATCAAGACAACACTGAACTAAATAAACGTGATCTCTAAAGAAAACATGACAGTCACGTCTGTAACATTCTTTGACAGCAGTGGTGACTGTTTTTTTTTTAATTCTGGAAGTGTTACAAGTTTGATTTTATCTACATTTCTGTCTTGTATGCCATTACCAGGCAGAAATGTAATCTGTTTAGTCTTCAAGAAAGTTGCAAAGCGAGAGGACTGCAGGCGGATATCTAAACAAATCATAAATAAATGTTAGCGAACCGCCCAGAGAGCGTGGACAAACGAGTCACAAGACGAAACACAACGCGTTTCGACCTCTTAGGTCTTCATCAGGTGAGAAATATTTTTACCATTTTTTATAAACATATCAAGTCAACACTGAACTGAATAAACGTGATCTCTAAAGAAAACATTACAGTCACGTTTATGTCTCACCTGATGAAGAACTAAGAGGTCGAAACGCGTTGTGTTTCGTCTTGTGACTCGTTTGTCCACGTTCTCTGGGCGGTTCACTAACATTTATTTAAGATTTCTTCAAGAAAGGTTTATATACATTTTTTTTGGGGGGTCAAATATGAGTATCAAGAGAATATTGTTGAAATCGAAAGAGATAAGTTGAAATATACATGATAAATGGTCTTATTCGACGGGTATAACTATCCCTTTGCTGTTATTCTGACTAATCACAGATATTTATACTTGAAATCTCCCCCTATTTCGTCAGCGATTTAAGGTACTAAAATATTGGTCTTAACGTTGACCAGTTTTTACACTTTGGTCATGGAGGTTCTGAATCTTGAGATAAGGATTCAGCCATAAGAGATGAGATGCTTCCGCTTTCCTTAGCATCTCATACAAAGACCACATTACCAACTTGGAGGTCCAGACCAGAGTAAGGCAAGCCATTGGACCATACGAAGACCTCTTGTCCACAGGGAAAAGAAGGAAAATGACATGTATGGTCACATATCGAGATCAACAGAACTTGTCAAACCATTCTACAAGGAACAGTGCGAGGAGGCAGAAGGAGAGGAAGACAGAGAAAGAGATGGGAGGACAACATCAGTGCATGGACTGACCTCACACTCAGCAACTGCCTAAGAGGGTCTGAGAACAGGGAGGAGCGGAGGAAGCTGGTTGCGAAGTCTTCTGTGGTGCCCCAACGGTCTTCAAGACTCCGGGATAGGAGATAGGTGATATGAATGTGAGTTACAGGTGTGTTTGATTTCTGACGGCCCTAATTTTCTTGCTCTTATGTTTGAGTATCTGCCCTCTCCTTTTCTGTTATAACGTTTGCACTGATATCCGTGTTGCCCCTCCTTGCTGGTGGTGTAGTTGAGCTCAGCGTTGGCCTAAGAAGGCACGGGCTATGCGCATAATTGTTCCATGAGTGGAAAAGGAGGTGCCCCGGTCAATCGGATTTCAGACTGTAGTGCCGCTTCGATCCGGTGTTTTGTGTGCCTTCCGGGCGTCCTCCTCCCTCTTCCCACAGCCTCTCCTTCCGGAATTGTATTCCAATTCCAAAGTTTCACAAAGCCTTCCCGTTTACGAACTTCTGAGCCCCGTATGTGCTCGGTAATTTCCTCCCCCAACCCCATCCAACCCCCACCCCCCCACCCGCACCCACGCCCCATCTCTGATTTTTTTTCGTTTTTTAGCGACCTAGTGCGCCATACCTTACCAGTCAGGGATGGTTTCTTGGTCTGGTGACATCGGCCTGCCCGCGAGCAGTCCTCTGATGACTTCTGCTGATGTCTCCAAGACCCCCAGGTGCCGGTCAAACACAACCTACAAAAAGAATAAAATGAAAACAAAAAACAACCAAGCAAAATACAACCAAAATACAACCTTTCAAAAGAAAAAAAAAGCAAACAGACTGCAAAGGTGTTGGCAGGCTTTTGAATGGGGGAAGGTGGGAGGAGATGAGGGGGGCTGCCCAAAACCACACAAGATAACTTCCCTTTGAATGGCATCTTCTTTCTATCAAATATGAAGTCCCGAGTTCTTAATACAACGAATATACCGAGTTAAGTTTGTTTCTTTTTGGTGAGCGTGTGTATGGTTGTTTTTTTTTTTTTTTAGGAACATTAAGGTGTTTTATAAACTAAATTCACTTTGTTCCTTGATGAAAAAAAACAAACAACATAGAGAAATCCTGTTGAAGGCGAAGAAGCTGTAGTTCTTCCTTTTAGATTCTGGCGTGTTAACACCGGTATTCCCTGACACTAGATCCCGGTTCCGAAGGGCGTTCCTTATCGACCCCTCATCCCTGCCCTCTCCATTCCATGTGACACCCCCTTCAGCCGCAGTGAGCAGCGGGGAGTCTGATATCACTTCGCTCCCATGGCCGTAAAGCAGTGTTGCAACGCACAGTGTAACAGTGAAGCAGTCTCTACATAAAATCTGAGGCAGCAGCTATCTTGACGGACAATTGAACGATAGCGACTTTCCGTACATCATGCACGAACATTATAACGATTGTTACATTTTTCATCAAGGAGGTGATGGATTCTCCCGTCGTGTCTGACGGATGAGTAGGCAGGCAGGTCATCTGCTGATGTGAGTCCTCATGTGAAAATGAAGAACAATTCTTGAGGCACAAAGTCGTCCACAGACGCTGCATGGAATGGAGTCCTGCAAGGCTGGGCCCCGTTTTCTCCGATTCCTCTTTTCCTGGATGGCGGCTGCTCTGTTGCGCTCGAATGCCTTTGTGCCCTGGGTACACCGTTGCTTCCACTGTGTTCTGTCAAGGGCGACATCTTCCCAGGAAGCAGTGTCGATGTTGCAGCTTCTGAGGTTGGCCTTCAAGGTGTCTGTGTGTCTCTTGAGAGGCCTTTCTTGGTCACGCTGTCTTCCTTCAGTTGTCCATAGAGCAGCCTCTTTGGAATTCTGCTGTACTCCATACGGACAACGTGTCCTCTCCGAACGAACAATGGAACAACCGTTGCATTTCTTCAGCAACACGTCTGCTGTCTTTAGAGTTTATCGGCTGATAGCTTCTGAACCCGTACGAAAAATATAGAAGGCTGAGATGTGTAGCTGTCGATAGACAATAGATTTCACTGTTTCCGTCTGTTTGAGATCTTCAGCAGCACCTAGATATTGTCCTAATAATTCTCTTTTACTTTTTGCTTAAAACGACCAGAATTCTAGAATTCAACTATACTACTCTTTCAATTATATTGCGCATTTGGTTCACCGATAATGACAATGAGATAGTATCACTTACATTACGGGCACCCAGTTTTTTTGCGCTTTTTATCTGCCGATTCCTTTATTCTAAGTCCACAGTGAGAGGGAACCCAACAAAACTGGACACGAGAACCCTTCATCATCAGACAACGAATAAGATACTTTGTATGTATATTGGATAGTCCTACAGGCCTTTTACTATAATCTGGCTTTACATTTTGTGATTATTCCGTATTGTAATGTGATGTAGTATACTTGTATATGTATAGGTAGGAATACGCGCGCGCGCGTGTATGTGTGTGTGTGTGTGTGTGTGTGTGTGTGTGTGTGTGTGTGTGTGTGTGTGTGTGTGTGTGTGTGTGTGTGTACGCGCGCGAATCTTAGCTTTTCGTTTTATTTCATTTTTTTCAGTTTATCTCATTTATTTATCTATTTAATTTTTTTTCCACCGTGTAATATCACCTATTACGTTGAAAACATGTGAAATAAAACATTCATTCATTCATTCTAGTGCAGATTCGAAAGTGGCGAATAAAAAAAAAAAAAAGACCGGCAAGCAATAACAAAACTTAAGTACGCCAGAAACAAGTACATTCAATTCATCACGAGTCGTGCTTCCTGTCGTTAGAACATCGTCTGGTGGCTGGTCCGATCCGCTCGTCCAATTTCCGATTACGGCATGTCGTTAACAGTTAAACATGTGTCTGCCGTACCTCCTACCTTCCAAATCACACACACACACACACACACACACACACACACACACACACAACACACACACACACACACACACACACACACACACACACACACACACACACCCGCACGCACGCACGCACGCACGCACGCACGCACACACTTTTTAAAAAAAATTTTTTTTAGCTTGAAAGCAGATTACCTGAGAACAAAAATAATATATTGTCTCGTTCATTTTCGTTTAATCTCTTAATGTTGGGGGGAGTAGATTATGTCTGCTTTTTGTCTTCATCTTTTTTCCACAAAGTAGTGTACAGTTTTATTAAACATTTTTTTTTTCTTTATTGTGCGGCTAGCAATGCTGTTTGGTATTGATGGCTAGCGAACATTTTCAGGCTGATGAGGACAAACTTTGGCCAGTAAACATTTTTTGGCGCAGAAGCCAAAGTTAGTAAGGGAAGTTACCAGACAGGAACAGACCATGTTGTGATCATACCTTTGATTTTCCATGAAATGAATGCAAAAATAGTTTATTCCGAAAGATGCAATTCAGATATATATATATATATATATATATAAAGTATATATATGTATGTATATATATATATATGTGTATATATATATATATATATATATATATATATTATATACATAACACCCCCTGCCCACTCTCCCAAGCTCAAGGTGCATCTGCTTGCTTCATTTATCGCAGGACATTGTTCCTAAAACATTGTCATCCTTACAGTTAACAGTGGCCCATAGCTATGGGCTTGTGTCTATGATACATTGGAAAACTGCATATTTACTTTGCTTTAAAAAATGATGGTGGTTGCATTTTTGTTTTTTTCTAAATTTTTGTCAGGGGTTTGCGGTTTCAGAAAACGGTCCAAATGGTCACATCTCCCACAGAGAGAGAGAGAGAGAGAGAGAGAGAGAGAGAGAGAGACAGACAGACAGACAGACAGACAGACAGACAGACAGCTAGAAAGACAATCAGCGAAACAGAGAGGGGAGAGAGAGAGAGAGAAAGAGAGAGAGAGACAGAGACAGACACAGAGAGAGACAGACAGACAGACAGCTAGAAAGACAATCAGCGAAACAGAGAGAGAGAGGAGAGAGAGAGAGAGAGAGAGAGAGAGAGAGAGAGAGTAACTGCATGACCAATTTCGGTCCAATACTATCATGAAATGTAAAGAAATTAAAGCACCCTGAGCTCGTTCATCTGTTTAGTTATCCCACACCAAAGGGAAGCTCACGCTAAATATGTATTCGCTGCAATGCAGACTAGTGTGAGAAGCATGGTGATTCTCCTTCACTCGCTGCAATGCAGACTGGTAGGAGAAGCATGGTGATTCTCCTTCATTCGCTGCAATGCAGACTGGTAGGAGAAGCATGGTGATTCTCCTTCATTCGCTGCAATGCAGACTGGTAGGAGAACAGCCTATGTGATGATGGTAGACCTTCATTCGCCGCAATGCAGATGGTAGGAGAGGTATGGTGATTCTCCTTCATTCGCTGGTGTGAGAAGCATGGTAAATCTC
>CM065723.1:7470426-7472926 GCA_033310375.1 Conus canariensis | reverse complement strand
CATTCAAAAGAAAATGTCACAACGATAATATCTCTCTGGACTCTTGGTATATGCACTTTAAACATTTGTTAGATAAAGATGTCTCAGATAACGATGAACTTTCTGTTGTCACTGGTGAAGACGAGGATGAGTATTTTAATCGTCCCATTTCTAAAGAAGAAGTTATGTTTGCCATGCGGAAAATTAAAACCAACAAATCGGCAGGACCTGATTCTATTATTGGTGAATTGAAATTTGGTGGAGCTCAAGTTGTTGACTTTTTACTAGCTTTTTTCAATAGGATTTTTGATGATGGTATCTTCCCAGAAAACTGGAAAGAATCTGTAACCTTGCCGATATTCAAGAAAGGCGATGTAAATAATCCTAATAATTATAGAGGTATCTCTTTAGTTGACGTTAGTAGTAAATTGTATAGCACTGTCATTAACAAAAGATTGCAGGAGTGGATTGAATGTAATAATATTACTGGAGAACATCAAGCTGGGTTCAAAAAGGGTTACTCTACTATCGATCATATGTTTACTCTCCTCGCGTTTGTTCAGAAACAATTTTCTTTAAATCGTAAACTTTATGTTGCGTTTATTGACTTCGAAAAAGCCTTTGACTCCATAAACAGACAGCTTCTGTGGAGAGTATTACTTAAAAATGGGGTCAAGGGGAAATTATTCAACTGTATTAGAGCTATGTACAAAGTTGTTAAAACAAGGGTAAGAAGTGGGTCCAGTCTGACAGATTATATTAATTGTGTTGCGGGAGTAAGGCAAGGTGATGTATGTAGCCCTGTACTATTTTCAATTTTCATAAATGAGCTTGCCATTGAGGTAATCAATAATGGCCTGCATGGTGGACGATTTACAAATGATGTTTTAGAATTATTTATCCTACTTTTGGCAGATGACGTTGTTTTGGTTTCAGAAACAATAGTTGGCTTACAACGTCAGCTAAATAATCTGAGCAGGGCTGCATCCTCATTAGAGTTAAAAGTTAACATGAGTAAAAGCAACATTGTGGTGTTTAGAAAGGGAGGTTATTTGGCGGCGAGGGAAAGATGGAAGTATGATGGACTTACTATACCTGTGCTGAATGTTTATAAATACTTGGGGATCTACTTTTCTACACGCCTAAGTTTTACGTTTGCTTGTAAAGACCTTGCATGTAGGGCAAAGAATGCTTTGATATGTGTAATAAGAAGATTGCATGCTTTGAATAATAATTCGCTTGAATTATTCTTAAAAATATTTGATTCCCAAATACAGCCTATGTTGATGTATGGGGCTGAAATTTGGGGTTTAGATAATGCCGTTGTTCACTGTAAGGCTGTGCATTTATTTGCTTTGAAGAGGTTTCTAGGTCTCGACAGGCGTATCTCTAATGATTTGGTGTATGGAGAGTCCAACAGATATCCACTGTTCATTGGTTCAGCCGTTAGATGTGTGCGGTATTGGTTAAAGCTCTTACACATGGATCATTATAGGTTGCCTCGTAAGACTTATGAGATGTTGTTTGAATTGGATGTAAAGGGGAAAACGAACTGGGTTTCAAATGTGCGTTTGTTTCTGTATAAGCATGGCTTTGGGGATGTTTGGCTGACTCAGGGTGTTGGAAATCAAAAACAGTTTATTCGTGCTTTTCGCCAAAGGTTGATTGACTGTAGATGGCAAATGTGGGATGACCATATCCAAACTAGTGAACGGTATGATTTATACAGAAATTATTCTAGTTTCCAATATATTCAGCCTTATCTAAAACTGGATTTGGACATGTGTTTGAAAAGATTAATTGCTAAATTTAGAGTCGGTGTTTCTGAAATAAGAATTCATTACTTAAGATACAGGAAACATACACAAACTGACTTGGTTTGTCCATTGTGTATGCAAGGTGAGGAAAATGAAATACATTTTATGTTCCTTTGTCCAGCCTTGGAAGATCTCCGCCAAAAATTTATCCCACAGAAATATTATAGGCGCCCGTGTATGTTTCGATTACAGTTACTACTTAGCTCTAACAGTTATAAGGTAATTAGGAATTTAGGTATGTTTTTGTGTAAGGCGTCTAAGATTAGAGAAATAATGATGTCTTAGTTGATGTTCTTATTGGTATAGTTGTTTCTTTTTGTTTTTGTTTTTGTTTCGTGACTATTGATTTTGTTTCTTACACATTATAATGTGAATGATTGTGCTCATTCCCCTTCAAATGGGCCGATGGCCTTATTGAATAAAAATCTGAAGTCTGAAGTCTGAAGTCTGAAGTCCATACTTACACACACAGCCACAGACAACACAGACACAGACAGACACACACACACACACACACACACACACACACACACACACACACACACATACACACACACACACACACACACACACACACACACACACACACACACACACACACACACGCACGCACGCACGCATGCACGCACTCACACACATTATCATCATTGTTACTATCAATATCATCATCATCATCATCATCATCGTCATTATTATCATCAAAA
>CM065723.1:7452926-7457926 GCA_033310375.1 Conus canariensis | reverse complement strand
AAAAGTCTTTTCAGTACAGTAAACTTCACCAACTTTCCCTGAACCACTTTTAACTTAGTACTGGAAAAGTAGCAAAACGCAGTTATGCCGTCTCCACCATAGCCACTACCAACGGAAAGTATGCTGCACATTGACATGTAGGTCTTTTCCCTACCTATCCTTCCTCCTCTCGAAAATAAACTATTTTGATTGCAAGCAAAAAAAAAAAAAAAAAAAAAAAAAAATGTAATGGTTTTCTGTGTCGGTCGCCCACGTATGTTGGAGAGCTAAGCTCCGAAGTTTATGGCCGGGCAATGTCTCCAAACGCCTGGTCTTCTTCCTCTTCCTTTTTTCTGGAATTAGCTGTCTCCATTTTTGAATCCAGCGGCTACCTTTTATTACTCTTTAGTCCGTTGATTTAGGTTGAGTCCCACGTGGGTAGATTTCAAATAGTAGAGGAGGATGCGGGAGGGGGGGGGGGGGGGGGGGGGGGGAGGGAGGGGGGGGAGGTGGGGGGGGGGGTCCCACCTTGCAGATATTTCTTAGACCGTTGTTTGTACCTCTGCTGATACAGCGTTTCTGTTGCAGGCAAAATGGTGTTTCCCAGGGCCAAACCTTGTTACCTCTGTGGGCCTAGTGCGTTCACTGTGCTGCCATTGTAACCCTTCGGTTACCCCGTGCAGGGAGATTCAATTCAGGTTTTTTTTTTGATGACCGTTGTTGTTAACACTTATTCTCGCTGCCTATGATGTCATCATTGTTGCAGCCAATTACTCGCTAATCTTAAGATACAGGAAGACACTTGTAGTTTGAATCTGTAACGAGCTTTCTTTTTTTTTTTTTTTCTCCAATGTCTTCCACTAAGTAACAGGATCTTACGGTTGCATGCCTTGAAGTAGTGGAGTATGAACAGTTGTCTGATTTACAAAAACAACAACAATTCTTATTTAAAAAAAAAAGAGTGCCTCAGCATCTTCCCTGATGTTTATGCTTAGGCCAACTCCTGCCTGGAATTAGGCGGGAAAATGGCGTTCCCTAAAAGACGACATGGTATCAAGCCTACAGATTGTAACACTGATCTCACTGGGGAACTTCAGCTGTTTTAGAGAATATCCAAAATAGGATGCGTTGCAAAAGACACTTCTACATATTATTGAGTTTAAAAAAATCTTTTGTGTTTTGAGAGAGAGAGAGAGAGAGAGAGAGAGAGAGAGAGAGAGAGAGAGAGAGAGAGAGAGAGATTTCATCCTCCATATAGAAACAAAGTTCTGTTGAATCTATCTAAATCATCCAGCACAGAAAGCACAGAAAGTGTGCTTTGATCATAAAGGTCTGTTCATCTTACATGCATTTCGTCTGAAGTGCTGACGTTTTGTTGTTTAGTAGGTTGAAACGCATTCTCCGCACTGTATCCTCTATGCCCCAAAACAGGGGTAAAAAAAAAGAAAAAAAAGAATAAAACTTCCGATCTTGAATCTTGAAAAGTCGACCATCGTCTTAAGCTTTGCTGTGCCTTTAGTCCAACACCGGAACTGAAAGTGCTGATCCGTTGTTTGGGGATATGTTACGGGTCAAAATGTCCTACGGGTACAAAATGTCAGCCTAGGTGACAGGAGACGTAAAGAGCATCGCTCAGGTACAGAATATTTCGGGTTGGGTGACATTTTGTACCGCGGCAGGAGACGTATGTACGCCCTACTTTGAAACACATACTCATGATGTGTCAATGTATTGTTTCATATCTGGTCTGACCAGTTATGTTTCTGTGATGAAGGTATACAAAGTGATGTAGGGTGATGAAAATCACAGAGACACGCATGTATGAGTAATCCTAAGTTTGCTTTTCCTTTGGCCGTCCATTTTTTTCATCAATCCTTTCTTTCTTTCTTTCTTTCGCATTTCCAGCCATGCAAAGCGAAGTCCACAGTCCGCTACAGCCCCCCCCCCCCCTCCCCGCTGGTCCCCACAGCTTCTCCTAGAATTAAACTAGACTGGGCCATGTCTGGCGTCTCAAGGCTTCAAAGGGGATTGGAGGGGGGGGGGAGGGGGGGGACGGCAGGAGTGTATGATGTGGGTGGGAATTTGGGAGCCTGTGCCACCAGGGCACTGGTCAGTATGAGAGAGTCTGAGACGTGAGAGATGGGAGAGGAGCTGGCAGTGTCCTGTTCGCAGCCTGAAGATGGTAACTTGAGCTGCTGTGTCGAGTTGGTGGATGCTGTCCTCTTCAGTCCCAATGATTTCGACAGTTTTAGAGAACGCTGGATCCAGTTCCGCCTGTCATTTTCGTAAAATGCACCTATCTTTCCCATTTTCAGCCTTTAGACTTAGAGCACGTGAAACAAGTGGCCAGTCCGACCGAACCCTAAACCGTACATTCACAAATGGTGACATTTTGTACCACAGTGCACCATCTGGTTTAGAACGTCACCCGGGGTGGTGTTCGGTGCTGGTAGACTCTTTATATCGCTACCCGATACAGAATGTTGCGTGGTAACATTTCGTACCATGTGACATTTTGTGCTGCAAAAGGAAACTGCGTTTCTGCAGTGTCCTGCGTAGCTTGTGGTGTGGTGACAATGGCTGATACGGTGCCGTAGAACTTGGCTGTTGCAGCAGCTCTAGCGATTCCCCGTGCAGTAAAGTGAAACCCTTCATTCTCTGTATCTGCTTGAGACAGGATGTTGCGGTGATTATATGAGGAATTCCCTGGTGTGGAAATGGCGCTTCAAACAGCCACAAACACTTGAGTGCGTTAACGGTACACACTGTAATTTATTGTCGTCATTTCAAAGGTTCTGATTTTCTTGTGCAGGGATGGGTTTTGAATATCTTGCCACACAGCAGGGTGTACCACTATCCGTTCTCTTTGACAAGGGACCAGAGAGAGAGAGAGAGAGAGAGAGAGAGAGAGAGAGAGAGAGACAGACAGACAGACAGACAAACAGATAGACAGAGAAGGACACACACACACACACACACACACACACACACACACACACACACACACACACACACACACACACACACATGCGCGCGCGCGCGCAGAGAGAGAGAGAGAGAGAGAGAGAGAGAGAGAGAGAGAGAGAGAGAGAGAGAAGGAAAGATATGCTGGAGTCACTGCGTGATGCTGTTTGCCTTACTGCTCACTTTCTGGGAGTGCCAGACAGTGTGTTGAACTGGTGTCAATGAACGGATCAGTGCGGACAGTCACGGGAGGAATGAAGTTCCATAAAAAATGGTTTGAGCAGGACATGTTACCAAAGACGCGTTTCTACTCACAATGTTCACCGGGAAATTGTATCACTTTATTTTTCTTAGCGTATATTGATTCAATTTGTTTTGTTCGTTTCTTCATTTTTAAAAAATCCATTTTCAGTGTTTGTTTGTTTGTTTGTTTTTGACAAAAGTATCGGTTGCTCTCTCTCTCTCTCTCTCTCTCTCTCTCTCTCTCTCTCTCTCTCTCTCTCTCTCCTCTCTCTCTCTCTCTCTCTCTCTCTCTTGTTTTCCAAGATGTTCTGTGATTGATGTTTGCTTCTTGTCTTCAATAGTACCATGGATTGTTGAGACCTGTTTAACATTTTGTATGCCTCTTGTCGTGAATTCCACGACAAGCAGAGTTGTGCTAACACACTGTAAAGGATGCGTCAAATGATGATGACTCGCCAATATTCTGTGGAACAGACGTAGAAGAAAGTGAAGGTGATGAAATGTGGTGAGGCTGCATGCACTGACGACACCCTCGCAGAACTCTTCACGAATGGCGGAAAAGCAGTGACTGATACAGTAAATGCCATCTGTAACACACACACACACACACACACACACACACACACACACACACACACACACACACACACACACACACACACACACACACACACACACACGCCTTACAAACTGGCGATTGACTCAGGCAGTGGACGCAATCACCAACGGTCATCCCTCCCCAGAAGAAAATTTTCCAATACTGCCCGAACTACCAAACTATCAGTTTAATCGGCCGTACCAGTAAAGCGATTCTGAAAGTAAGAAAAATAGTGAATAGATTGCAACCGAAAGCAGATCTCATCACTGCTGTAAAACAGAACAGTCTCGGCGATGACAAAAGTAGTATGGAGCAGATCGCTGATGAGTGTGCCTTATGCCAAACGCACCCGATTATCTAAAGGAATGCGAGCACGTCTTCAGAGGCTTCAAGAAGGCGTCTGACAAAGTCTGGTAGAGGATTTTGAGGGCCACAGGGAAAGACCTTAATATCGGGCAAGAGCTAATCGACACTCTCCGACCACTGTATTCCATACCGATCACTGAAGTGAAACTTCAGACTTCGATTGGAGTTTGTCGGGTCTGACCATCAATTCGTAACATTTTTTAAACATATGCCTAGAAAGCATCATGACTGACATACTTGAGAAAGATGTCAGTAGAGACAGTACGAGAGGGAGAACCGGAAAGAACCTTGACTTTACGGGCAACGTCAGTGTCCTGGCAGGCAGTAAACAAGACCTCGGCCAACCTGTTAAAAGAGAAAAAGATACACCCCAAGGTGCGGGTAGGACCCAGGGAAGTAATGTCCTCGACTGCCGAACAAACCAGCTGGGAGCAATCCTGCACCACCTTTGGAAGCGCGCGCTGCGTTCACATAGGCACACACAGGGCATTCCATTAAGACGTCAAGGGACATAACTGCTCCCTGGCAGATGCTGTTATGTAAGGGCTACCGGAAGTGACGCGACAGAAGCTCCACGAGAGCCTTCCTTTGGGTGTACCAGCCCTTACTTCATGACTGCAGAGCCCGTCGGCGAAAAACGCTACCGTCAAGCAACTGCCGTGTGCATCCCGCTGCCTCAATTGTTGTTAAAAGACCTGATACGGCAAAAAAAAAAAAAATCAGTGCTAATAAAGCCGAGCTGCTCGCCATCCACAACACTATTACTTCTCATGATATAACTCTTCATGGATGGAAGTAAGGGACTAGTCAACAGTTCGTTTACCTGAAGTACATTATTACCAATGAAGAA
>CM065723.1:7440426-7442926 GCA_033310375.1 Conus canariensis | reverse complement strand
CAGCCTTGTTTACGTTTCACATACGTTTTGCACCCAATTTGAGAAGATACATGCTTTTTCGTTCTTCGTTTTCATTGTCTTGAATGGTGTTTGTCTTACCTGGAGAAGACCAAAGAGGTCGAAACGCGTCATGTTCATCTTGTAATTTGTATGTTTCTTTCGTTGGATAGCACAGTAATTTTTCTTTGAAGCTTACAAACATACAAACACCGACACTGTTGTTCGTCTATAGTCTGTCACAGCCCCCCCCCCCCCCCAAATAAACAAATAAATACAAATGAAAAAATAAAGCAGGCCTCACACCAAAAAACATGACAAAGCGTGCGTCAACAGGGCAGAAGATGAGTATCTAAGTATTTTGGTGAAGAGAAAATTAACAGAAAATTTCTGTTCGGCCGAACGATACAGACAAATGACAAGGCATTTTCATTTCGTAGTACTTCTCTCGTCTCTCCTCCAAACACATGTATTATTGTGTTTCTAGCAATACTTTTGACACATGTATTATTGTGTTTCTAGCAATACTTTTGACATTCAGATTTGTGTCTCCGGGTGTAACAGTAGAAATGTTAATTGAAATCGGCTTTGTTGTACTAGCTTGTTTATTTCAATTTTTCAATCAACAGAATTCATACGATCATACATGTTGTCCGTACAAGATATTTTCCTGTATATGTACGTAGAAATGCAAGCACACATACATGCATGCATGCAGCTACAAACACACACGTGCATATGCAACTACACACATCGTAAGCGCACGCACACACACACACACACACACACACACACACACACACACACACACACACACACACACACACACAACGCGCGCACGTGCACACAAACACACACTCACACACACACAAGCACATCACATATATGTACGCATGCACACGCGGGCGCGCACCCCCTCCCCCCTCACTCCCCCCCCCCCCCCTTACACACACACGCGCACGCGCGCACACACAGACACACTTATACACACACATCGCGTACTGGATGCATAATTTAACCAGTAATATTCACTTCTATTAATATTTGTTCAATGATTCTCTCTCTCTCTCTCTCTCTCTCTCTCTCTCTCTCTCTCTCTCTCTCTCTCTCTCTCTCTCAGAGTGGCTTTCCTTGTCTGGCTCCCGGAAAGACGTGTTTTGAGCGGCTCCGATAAATTTGAACCTTTGTCACCTGTAATCCATTCACTAATCATTCTGTCGAAGGTCTTCCACGTGTTTTAGAAACCACGCTCAATGCTGCTCTGCAGGAAATGACAGTCCTCATTTAAAATTGAGGGCAGAGGCAAACAAACTGTTGTCATTCTGCGGTTAACGACTACCGACCAGCCCCCTGCCATTCGAAGCGAAAGCCATCGCGCTGTTTACCGACGGAAATCTCCGTCACAGGTGAACAGAGACAGACACAGAGCAGAGACCCACAGAAAGGAGACAGGAGACACAGGCGAGTTAATTTTCATCTTCCTCGTCGAATTTATTTTTGCCGACGCCACCAAGCCTTTTTGTACTCCCAGTTCTTATAGAACAGGGAGTACTTTAGAATGGGAACGAAGAAATGCTGTCTGTGTGTCTGTCTGTCTGTCCGTCCGTGGTCAAAATGTGTTCCACTCGCTCAAGACAAAACTACTGGGCCGATCTTTCTGAAAATTTGTGGGTATGTTCATTATGGGTCACGGATGATGCCCGATGTTTTACAGTTATAGCCGTTACTAATGGCTATAACGGCCAATAACGGTTTTTCTTCTTTATGGAAAATCTCAGAAAGTACTTGGCCGATCTTTCTGAAAATTTGTAGGTATGTTCATTATAGGTCACAGATGATGGCCGATGTTTACCGTTATATCCGTTACTAACGGCTATAACGGCCCAAAACTGTTTTTCCTCTTTATGGAATATCTCACGCGTATTCAAGATAAACTGGGAGTACGTTTATATGCTTTGCATCTTTTTTTGTTTTTAATAATGACTACTGAAAACAGCCAAGCAGCTTGTGGTGACGTGTTGATGTGTGATAACCACCCCTCTCCCTCGCTAGACCAGCCTGCAAGAAGTGCACGGGACTATGATATCCAGCAAGAAGTCGACATAGGACAGTGTGACAAACAGTCTGTGACAGTCGCTTTCGATGAAGTATCCACGTTGGATTTAGTGTCAGTCAAACCAGGTGTTGTTTACTTAAGGCTGTGTTGACCAGTCCAAGTGCAGTGATCTCTGAAGAGGACAGACCACCACTGAACTGAAAAGGCCAGTACCCAGAACAGTGCCGAGGATGAAGCAAGTGGAACTAATCATGAATTACTAGGAAGAAATGATCCAGAGGATACTTCTCATGAGAATGATCCACAGAGTAATATCCTTCAGATCACGTGACGAAAAGTGACATACTGGCATACTTACAGGACATTAAAAGAAACACGGACAGTCTTCACTTTACCAATAGGGGAGATGTGAACCTGATTGCCAACAACGGCACAGCTGTCAACAAC
>CM065723.1:7415426-7427926 GCA_033310375.1 Conus canariensis | reverse complement strand
GCTCACTACTTCCCACCTCTACTGCAGACATGAAGTGTCTTCTGAACACAAGGCTGTAACTTTTTTTCCCTGCTGGCCACTCATTCAATGATAATGCCAATTCAGCTCATGTTTTTGTCTGTCATTCAGACTTCACCTAGGCCACATTCTGCACCCCCAGAGACCAGTTGAATGTTGGTTCGTCCTTTGTTTCTATTGTTTGGAATCTTGTTTGTGTCACGCCTGAAAGAAGGTCAATAGGTCGAAACGCGTTGTGTCTGCTTTGTGATTCGTTCGTTAGTTTGTTGTGTTTTTTGTTTGTTTGTTTGTTTGTTTTCGGCGGCTCAGTAATTTTTGTTTCTATTGTGTTGAATCTTGTTTGTCCTGCCTGACAGAGGCTCAATAGGTCGAAACGCGTTTATTAATCTGTCTTGTTATCTGTTTGTTCGTTCCTTTGGTGGCTCAGTCATTCTGGTTTTTTGTTTGTTTGTTTGTTTGTCTGTATCATTTAGTCAAAAGGCCGCCCACTCAAACTTTCACGGCTTATTGATGACTCTTTAAGTTATAATGGGAGACTGGAAGATGGCCATAATAATTATGTTCAGGTTGTCCGGGTACATGTCATTGTGATGCCGTGATTTATGTCACCAGCTACAGGCTGCGGTGGGGGAGGGGGAGGGGAGAGGAGGGAAGGGGTACCACCAGGCACATATACATGTACTTGTGGGAATGGTTAGTCCCGGATGGTATCTGTCTCAAGACCTTTTTTTCTCATCAGAGGTGTGGAGACTATGTTGAGCATTTTTTTTTAAAATCCTGCTGGTTTTTTTTTTATATTATTATTAGAGCACTTATATAGCGCCTATCCCCGGCCAGAGACCAAGCTCTAAGCGCTTTACAATCGGCATTCTCGTTCACACAACGGGCTACCTACCTGGGTGGAGCCGACTGAAGAGCTGCCTGCTGGCGCTTCATTCAGTCGTTTCCCGTGTCATCCAGTCAATATCGTTCATTCAGTTTAAGAACTCTTTCATTCTTTCGATTTTGCACGCAGAGTGCGTGCTATGTGTGACGTGTCATCCATACCATTGACGGCCAAACTGGCCTTCTCTTCCGAAAGCTGGTGATGGGATTTCACGTGTGTGCAAGATGTTATGCGTGTGTTCACACACGGAACCTCGGTTTATAGTCTCATTCGAAGGACTATTTGGGAAAAGGAGTTAGAACCAATGTTAACTCCGAGAGAAAAATATTCTCCATTAATCTCTGCCCCCACCCACCCCCCACCACCACAGAGAGAGAGAGAGAGAGAGAGAGAGAGAGAGAGAGAGAGAGAGAGAGAGCGAGCGACAGAGAGAGACAGAGACAGAGAGGGACAGAGACAGACAGAAGAGACAGAGAAACAGACAGAGAAACAGACAGACAGACAGACAGACACACACACACACACACACACACACACGCACGCACGCACGCACGCACACACACACACACACACACACACACATATATATATTCCTCCTCATCCTTCTCCTTCCCCTCCTCTCCTCCTCCTTCTCCTCCTCGTCCACCTCCTCCTCTTCTTCTTTTTCTTATTCATCTTCATCTTCTTCTTTTTCTTCTTCGGGATGTCCTTTCATTGTGGTTATCCCACCCCATTCTTTCTGTCTATTTCTAAAGATAATTTGGTTGTAGCATTTTTTTCTGTCTATTTCTAAAGATAATTTGGTTGTAGCATTTTTTCTGTCTATTTCTGAAGATAATTTGGTTGTAGCATTTTTTCTGTCTATTTCTGAAGATAATTTGGTTGTAGCATTTTTTCTGTCTATTTCTAAAGATAATTTGGTTGTAGCATTTTTTCTGTCTATTTCTAAAGATAATTTGGTTGTAGCATTTTTTCTATTTCTGAAGATAATTTGGCTGTAGGATTTTTTTTTTTTCTGGGGCGCTGTGAGAGTGCGTGAGTAGCATACAGGTCAGTTCATCTTCCCCTGATGTAACAAAATATGTGGTACTGACAGAAGGAGGACGTGGAACAAGGCTTTTTTTTTTTCTTTTTTGTTAGACAGAGCGGGGTGTTAATCTGGTGGGGGTTGAGGGAAAGACAGGAGGGTGGGAATTAAGGGTTATCTTACCTTACCATGTTTGTGCGCTAGTTTTAGTCCTTTCCCCCAATCAACTTTTCTCCCTTGTTACCCGTTATTTCTTGTTTCCTGTTTTCAGTTTTGTTTTTCTTTTTAATTCTTTCTTCTTGCTATTGGTTTCTCTCTCTTTCTTTCTTACACTGTTTCATTTGCTCATTTTTGTTTCAAAGTGTTCTTCCTTTATTTTCCACCAGAACGTATTATAATCAGTTTTGCTGGGTTTTCTTCGTCGTCAGAATCATGCCCAAAACGGTTTTTCTTCTTTATGGAATATCTCAGTGACGAAATACATTATGACGCAGGTTTGATTGTGACGTCAAATACATTATGACGCATGTTTGATTGTGACGTTTTTCTGGAAGATAAACTGGGAGTACGTTTATATGCTTTGCATCTTGTTTTTTTTTCGTTCTTTCGTCCAAAGCCGTAACTCTAGAATTTTCATTATGTTAGGGCCACTGGTCATCATGTTTTGTTTATATAGTTTGGTTTGAGAACGTCCAATGGTGGGCAGATCTTCAATTAAAGAAGAATTCTCGAGTAAAGTACACGCAACACGTGACAAGACAGCCACTTGTGGTGCATCGGAAGACTTCAGAATTAAAGTTATAGCTTGCACAGATACAGGTACAGGCCTGTGACTTTGAAACTGAAACACGACGATAAGTTTTGGACAAATACTGAAGCGAAGAAGATAAGATTGTTTGATCTCATTGAAATGCAGATGAGAAATTAAAAAAACAGTATGTGTGATCTGCTTGAAATGCAGATGAGAAATTAACAAACAGTATGCGTCCAAACCAAGTGTGGTGTCTTAAATATATTAAGTGTATGCTCGGCGCCAGAGACTTTAGTGTTGTGTCTGCGGGTTAAGCTGGGTCAGCCGTTGGTCCGTTCAATGAAACAATGTGTTCAAGAACAACGCACTCAAAGCATGTCATAGCATGAAAAGTGGAGCGGTATAATCGTTCAGACTGGCAGCCATTCTGGAACTGTATTAATAATTGACATCCACCCTCCCTCCTCCCTCCACTCCACTCCGTCCCAATAGTCTGTGGTCTGAACAATCTTTCAAAAAGTGACGTGAATAGACAACCAAACACACTACACAATTATGAGCTGCACACATTCAGAAGCATTCATAATCCCACCCAAGTCCAAGGTGAAAAAACAAAGACGGCATTGGTGGACTGCTAATTCCAGTGGGTGTTGTAGTTTTCAGAGTCTAAGGTTTGAAAGGTAAAGTAAGGCAATGTTGCTTATAGCCCAGCCGACCGTAAAGGGCCGTGTCAGGGCTGTCACCACGTTGAAGTCAGCTCACAAGTCACACACACAAAAAAGAAAAAAACCCACACCTTTCACACATATCTGAAATACACCTTCTAAAACCACACCAGAAACTTTGTTAAAAAAATCTTTCTTCCATAAAATTTTAGATCAGATGAAAAATGTGAATTTGTTTGAAAAATGAAATTTTTAGTTACGCATCTTTTTATTATAATCAACAGCTTCACACTCATTTAAGTCTTGTATGAACCAAATTGCAAATATTTCTGATATAGGGGCATTTCATACCAGCTCTAAGTGTAGACAGTGTCTTATCCCTGACTGCCTTTGACACTCTGGCAGAAGCGAACCTGGCGGGATGCAAGATGCTGACGAGACCTTGATAAGCAGCCAACAGACAGTCAAGGATTTTAGTATTCCACAAATGTTTTACCTGTATTTTCATTATTACACAAGTGACATTTTCTGAGAAAACATTATCAGTTTTTATTCTTCTTCATTTCTTTGATTTAAAAAAAGAACCAGGCATATGGCATGGCATTTATGTGAATACAGCAACAGATGTCAAATTGATTTTTCTACATATCTTTTCTGACTCCAGATCACGAAAAAGGGGGCTACATAGACTGATAAATGAGCACCCCTCAACTGAACTTTGTGGAGCAGGAGGTACGTACAGTGTGGTTATTTATTACCCTAAGTTGTCGACAAGAAAAAAAACAAACATAATTATTCATCACGAAAACAAACAACACACACACAAAAAAGCTGTTACTATAACAAAGCCTTTTGAGGGAAGTTTCCATGCAGTTTTTAATTTCTGATATTCCTTTTCTAGGACTTATGACATTTTCCTTTCTTTTGACGCCCAAAGGCTTGTTATTGTAACTGGTTTGTTTGTTTGTTTGTTTGTTTTTATTTAAATCAAACATATACAGCAGAGTATCATCAACAGTATCATAAGAGTAATGCAATAAATTCCATTCGGTATATTCAACAGTCTCCCAGTCCACCTGCATTCTGAGCCGTCCATTCTTCCATACTGCTTATAATTAAAAATTGGCTCTGTCTGCGCTTTAAGCCTGTGTGTTGAAAGAAGATCAACTGTGTTATGACCTGATGTTCCAACGGTAGGGAGAGCAGTTTACCTGTATGGCGATATTTTCGAGACAAAAATTGTAGTATGCGTTTGTTTCAGACTTGGTCGCAGATCTGATGACGAATTCAACGATAAATATAAACCAAAACTGAAGTCTAAGCAAGGAGTTAGCTATTTTCAAAAGTCAGAGATAGGAAGGGGTTTCGAGAGAGAGGCGACAAAACAGACTTACTGATGTGCATACACACACGCGCGCGCGCGTATACACAAAACAGGTATGTATGCACATGCGCGCGCGTGCACACACACATACACACACACACACACACACACACACACACACACACACACACACACACACACATTCACACACACACACACACACACACACACACACACACACACACACACACACATTCACACACACACACACACACACACACACACACACACACACACACACACACATTCACACAAAACACACACACACACACACACAACACACAAAACTCACTCACTCACTCGCTGAGAGAGAGAGAGAGAGAGAGAGAGAGAGAGAGAGAGAGAGAGAGAGAGAGAGAGAGAGAGTAAAACTTTTATTCATATAAGACTTAGCTAGTTGAAGTGAAACGAACTCCTAACTAAACAAAGAAATAGAATCCAAGGTCACATGCCAAATCGAATAATTCAATCACAAAATAGCTTTCTTTTTAACGGAAACTGACATTCTACATCTGCAGAAGTCACATCTCGCAATCTGTTAGATGCTTGGAAAGTCTAAATGGTTCTTTTCTTTGAGGTGAGGAGAGACAGAGGAGGGGGAAGGGAAGGTGGGGGGGGGGGGGGGGGGGCAGGGAGGGAGGGAGGGAGATAAAGAGAGAAACATAAAGAGACAGAGAACAGAGACAGAGACAGAGACAGAGAGAGAGACAGAGAGAGAGAGAGAGACAGACAGACAGACAGACAGACAGACAGTCACACACACACACACACACACACACACACACACACACACACACACACACACACACACACACACACAAGAGAGCACTGAACACTGAACATGTTTAATGTCATTAGCTATACAGCCTTAGTGACATGGGGGTACAGTACAAAATAATCATATCGAAAACGAAAGTAACAACATAAAAGAAACATCAGTCAATTGAAAGCTTGAAATGCAAGCAAAATAGGCCAGTATCTCGACCATCCAGTTTAATATTATTCATAGAAGTAAATATTTAAATACGATAACCAAAATATTTTACTACTTCCTGTAGCATTCATTTTTTCATTTGAACATCGTAAGTTCTAGCTGATAATAACTTCTGCGCGTATCTTTAATGCCTCTGCAATATATTTGGCAAGTGATTTCACTGAATTATCGTCATAATTCAGTTTTAAAATTCCGAATGTGTCCTGATTTATGGCACCATTCTTCTGCAAAACTACATACTTATCTCGTACAGCACTGTAATTTCTACAATGAAACAAAAAATGCGACTCATCCTCCCTAGGGAAGCCACACAAAGATGTAGATGTAGATGTAGATGACTCAGTATAGAACCATCTTTTATGAGCGTTTAGACCAAGAGTCCTTGTTCTAAGTCTGGATAGACAAATTTTATGCCATCTGTTCGTTAGTAGTAAAATATACTTTTCCCGTTTCGAATATACTTTTAAAGCCATAACACCAGTTATATTTATCCGTGTTTTCCATTTTAGAATGCCAGTTTTGTTTATATGAAGCTATCATCCTGTCTTTGAATTCCAGAATAAAACCGTCCTCATAACCAACTCCCTGGCACATCCATACAATCCCAAATCCGTGAGTAGTCAAAATCTTCTTAACAGAATATACCCAATTTCTTTCCCCCGTTCATGCTCATTCAGTAACATTTCATAAGCCTGTTTACAAAGTCTTGAGGCAGGAAGCCTCAGCAGTTTTAGCCAGTATTTTATACATTTAATGTTTGACCTGATATGCAATGGGTATCTGCCGGTTTCGCCATAGATTACAGTATTCGAAGAATGTAGGGGAACATTTAAAAAGTGCTTAATTGCAAACGTATGTACTTTTTCTAAATCTTTGTTGTTATGAAGTCCCCATATTTCAGCACCATATGTAAGAACTGGCTCAATTTTGGCATCAAAGAGTTTCCAGAATATTCTTGGATCAAGTCAGTTAAGTTTGCGCAAAGCTCTTACAATCTCTGTAACACCTTTTTTTCCTTTTCTACAAGTCTCTGTTACTGCGTTTTGTAAACTCAACTTTGTGTAAAAATCATGCCTAAATATTTGTAGGAATTAGTTACTGGTGCCATAAAACCATTTTTCATGACGGGAGAGATGACCACCCTTTCTAAATACCATTATGTTAGTTTTATCAAGGTTAACCTTTAGAAATAGACGATCTGCCTCTTGCTTTAACCTATTTAACTGATTATGAAGACCTACAGTAGTGCTGGACAACAACATTACATCATCTGCAAATAGCATAAGAAAAAAATTCAGCCGCTCCTGGGATCATTTGGATACCATATTTTCCATTTTTACTTATCTCCACTGCCAATTCGTTAATAAAAAATTAAAACAAAAGTGGGCTTAATAAACAACCCTGCTTCACTCCTTGTGGACAGTTAAACACATCCGAATAAACACACCTATCACGCACGCATGCTAACACAGAATCATAGACACCACGAAGAGCCATACACAGCTTGCCATCCACTCCACTTTTCCGTAAGTTAATCCACAGCTTGTTTCGATTCACGGAGTCGAAAGCCTTTCTGAAGTCCACAAAAGCGACATACAATTTTTTGCTTTTCAATAAATGCGTTTGAATTAGTGCGAAAAGAGTAAAAATATGGTCTGTAGTGCTAAAACCTGATCGAAACCCAGCCTGTTCTTCAATGATTTTTTCCTCACGTTCTGCCCATGTTGTCAGTCTTTTATTTAAAATATGAGTATAGATTTTGCTAACGACACTTGTAAGCGCAACACCACGGTAATTGTCTGGGTTGTTGGGATCTCCCTTTTTATGGATAGGAATAACTATAGACTTGGCCCAAGATGCAGGGAAGTTTCCATCGTTAAACAGTCTGTTAAATAACATGACAAGGAAATCAATTATCTTTGAGTTGGCATGTTTCAGCATTTCACCTAAAATCATATCTGGGCCTGCACTTTTTCCTGATTTTAATCTTTTTATACTGTCAATTACCTCTTTTCTGCTTATCCGATCATTAAACAAAGGTTCTTCAAAATCTCCAGCATCCTCAATCACTATATCATTCTCGTCGCTTCTGTCGTCTGTAGCCCCAAAGACTGCAGAAAAGTGATCATACCATTGTTGCGAACTTATATTATTATAAACAAACGACTTTCTATTAACTGATCCAATTATTGTCCAAAATAAACTTGAATCTTTAATCCAATTTTTCAGTATTTGCAATTTTGATTCTTCAAATTCATGTTTCTTTTTTCTTTTCAACTGCCCGTATTCTCTTCTTTCGTTAACATACCTTTCCCCGTGATGTTTTTTTTTTTTTTTTAATTTTCTTCACTTTTACACCTTTGAAAACTTTTTGAAAGACCTTTGACTACTCTTTTCTTTTTTTTTCACACTCATCATCAAACCATTCATTGCATTCTTTCCTTCTCTTTCCAACTGTTCGAACCATGCATGCAGCGGGTCCGCACATTGCACGTCAAAAAGTATCAACACAAGCATTAATATCAATAGGTAACAAGTCAACAGCGTTTCGTAAACCATCTTTGAAATGGTCACTGTTAAGTTCATTTTTATAACATTCCACGTACTGGTCGGACCATACTATCCGTTCTTCACCTTTCTGAGATGAAATACATTCCTTTTTGCCCAAAGCGTTTTTCCATTTCATTTCTACTGGCAAATGCCAGGAGAATAACTTGTCACCGACACACATATTGCATTTGTTTAACAAACAATCTGAAACAAGAAAATAATCAATTACACTGCATCCTTGTGGTGACACAAAAGTAAAATCTCCTTCAGAATCACTTCCACAAAAACCATTCAAAATCATAAGATCAAATAAACAACAAAGGTCCAACAGGGATTTCCCGAAATTATTTATAGTAGTATCCTTAGAACGACACAAGTTTACATCAGCTTCGTTGCTGTTATGTCCGAATTCAGAAACACAACCCATTTCTTCCACATCCGATTGTTCACAGCCTGTCCGTGCATTTAAGTCTCCCCACACTAACATCCTGCATATGTTCGAATAAACTTTCTTCCAACATTAATATGCCATCTTTCAAATCTGTGCGTTCGTACAATGGTCCCCCTTCTGGTACCACATAAGTTGACACAAGGGCAACATCTTTTTCTAAGCTGAAAACACTTTTATCAATTTTGAGAACGACAGTATTTTCACATACAATATCTATTTTTTCACAAACCCTTCTAAGCATTTCTTTATTAATACTAGTACACTACCTGATTTTCTCCCGTGCTGTGATAATTTTTTTGCAGGAGCAAAAAACTTGAAATAATCAGGGAAAATACTGTTGTAATCAAAGGAAGCATCAGCGAATGTTTCTGTTAGGTAAATGAAATGAAAAGAATTGACATCATTAATAAACATAGCATCTGTCAGCGAATGTTTCTGTTAGGCAAATGAAATGAAATAAATTGACATCATTAATAAACATAGCATCTGTCAGCGAATGTTTCTGTTAGGCAAATGAAATGAAAAGAATTGACATGATTAATAAACATAACGTCTGTCAATTTTGTACAAAGATTTTCAACATTATAGTTGAGGAATGTCCATTCATTTGGATGGTCGAGCCTGTCCTATTTATTCCTGCTCCGCAAGTGTCTGTCAGCGTCACGGCCACGGTTTCCCCCGTGTGTGTGGAGTTCAGTCTGTCTGCAGGCCGGCCCGAGAGAGAGAGAGAGAGAGAGAGAGAGAGAGAGAGAGAGAGAGAGAGAGAGAGAGAGAGAGATCCACCATCAAGAGTGGCAGCTCACACTGCTAGTTATCAGGCGCCGAGAGATTTCAGACAGACGGCGCCGCTGCGTTCTGGAAGATCCATGTCAGCAAAGAAATGATTTGAGTGCTCTGATCCTCGTCCTTGTCGAATGGCACAGGCTGAAGACTCTCCCTCTCTCTCTCTCTCTCTCTCTCTCTCTCTCTCTCTCTCTCTCTCTCTCTCTCTCTCTCTCATATGACAATAGTGGGACTACAGGTGGCTAGTAGCTCTGTACGCTGATCTCTTTAAACAAATCTTAAATAAATGTTAGCGAACCGCCCAGAGAAACGTGGACAAACGAGTCACAAGACAAAACACGACGCGTTTCGACCTCTTAGGTCTTCTTCAGGCAAGATACAAACAAATAGGACAACGAAAATTCACTTCGCTTTGATCGCTTCAGAGTTCAGCGCAAGGAAGGCGTTGAATCTTGTTTGTATCTTGCCTGAAGAAGACCTAAGAGGTCGAAACGCGTCGTGTTTTGTCTTGTGACTCGTTTGTCCACGTTTCTCTGGGCGGTTCGCTAACATTTATTTAAGATTTGTTTAGATTTCCGCCTGCAGTCGTCTCACTTTGCAACTACCTCTTTATACAAGATTGTAACACAGGCTGACGACTCTCTCTCTCTCTCTCTCTCTCTCTCTTCTCTCTCATTTTGCGTTTTTTTTTTCATGACGTAATGGGCAACTGGATTCCCTGAGAATTGTAAAAGTGATGAGTAGACCCACCCCACCCCCACCCCCACCCTTACCCCCTCTCGGCACATGCATGCCAAGAGTTCACAACTGATGCTCTGAGTGGTAAACGAATGAAGTGACCCAAAGGTCAGAAGCAGAAGAAATGAAGAATAATTAGCAGATCATTTGATCAAATAATCACGAGCAAAAAATAATGATGCGTCTGGAATGACATGCTCATTTACATTATTGATTTAGGATTACGTGCACGGCACAGGAAACACTTACAATTACAATCAGTGGTTAAAAACAAAATAATACGTTAGCACGCTGTCTCGGACACACACACACACACACACACACACACACACACACACACACACACACACACACACAACACACAACACACACACACACACACACAACACACAAAACACACACACACACACACACACACACACACACACACACAACATTCATACGTATACTTGTGCATGCACACACACACACACACACACACACACACACACACACACAAACAGAGAGAGAGAGAGAGAGAGAGAGAGAGAGAGAGATTACCGTTATATCAATCAGAGAGAGATGACCTTTATTTTCAATGTAACCAATAAGCGAATGAAAAGGAACTGAAAGTAACGAGGCTGATTGCATTCGTATTTTCTCCAAACGAAAATCAAATCGTGTGTGCCTTTAAAAAACTGTAAAGTGGGATCATTATTTTCATCATTTTCAGAGCTGATCGTCGTCAAAGGGCGGAGCATTCGGTTATTCCTATCACTTGTAGGGTCTTAATTTTACGGCTTAAAAAAATTTTTTTAAGTAAAAAAAAAAAAAAAAAAACTTCTGTCAAAATTCATCTGCAAATGAATTCTTGATTTGGTTCAGGACAAACTAAAGCAAAGGAAAGAGGGTTGACCGCCATTTTCCACAATGACATGCTGTACACACGTTGAACCTCGTACAGATCACAACCCTACAAGGCTGCGGGTTCGGATCTCTTTCCATGCGCTTCAATGGAAACGACAATCATGGGATGGATTTGCACTGGAGTTGTTCATGGAGAATGAAAGATACGTTTTCTGAAAAATCAACAGAATAAAAGTCAGTCGGAAAAAAAAAAAAAATAACAAGACGTATTCACTTTAAAGTGGTTATTGGCTCGTTAGACTTGGGCAGAACATAATTATGCGTATTTGGTCAAAAGTTGAAGAGTTCGACATCGATGTTTTCGTTTAAATAGAAGAGTGAGTGTGTGTGTGTGTGGGGGGGAGGGGGGGGGAGATGAGGGGGGGGGTAAAACTGGAGGAGGGACAAAGAGGGAGGAGGTCATTTTTTTTTCCTGAGTGTTGCAACGATTTTATCCTTAGATGCTGGTCACTAATGTTTGTTTTATGAAAACGGTTTAAACAAATCCTAAATAAATGTTAGCAAACCGCCAAGAGAAACGTGGACAAACGAGTCACAAGACAAACCACGACGCGTTTCGACCTCTTCAGAAAAGACACAAACAAATAGGACAATGAAAAAAAAAGAACGAATTTGTCTCTTAATTTTGATTTCTTCAGCGCAAGGTAGGCAGGCGTTGAATGAAAACGAGGCTGTTGGAAGGGAGATAATGTGTGAGTCAAGGTAGTAATGATGATAATCATATTACTGATAGGAATACTAATAAAGGTCAAAATATTGAAATGATAAATAAAGACAGGATCACTACTACTTTGGGTGATAATAAGGTAATAACAGTTGTAGTGTGGGCGAAAGGAGAGCGGGTTAGAGGATTCTTAAGCATCTGTAGTAGTAATCCTGTCTTAATTTATTATTTCAATATTTTGACCTTTATTAGTATTCCTATCAGTAATATAATTATCATCATTACTACCTTGACTCACACATTATCTCCCTTCTAACAGCCTCGTTTTCATTCAACGCCTGCCTACCTTGCGCTGAAGAGATCAGAGCTAAGTGACAACCTCGCTCATTTTCATTGTCCCATTTTGTTTGTGTCTTGCCTGAAGAAGACCTAAGAGGTCGAAACGCGTCGTGTTTTTTTCTTGTGACTCGTTTGTCCACGTTTCTCTTGGCGGTTCGCTAACATTTATTTAAGATTTGTGTAGATTTCCGCCTGCAGTCGTCTCACTTTGCAATTAAACAATTGCGTTAGTTGATAAAGTGCATAATTTCTGTCTTTCTTTCCCGGCTGATGGTCACCGTTGCTGCTAGTTTTGAGTATTGACCTTTTTTTTTCATTCACTGCCGAGGCAGTTGCAGTCTATC
>CM065723.1:7390426-7400426 GCA_033310375.1 Conus canariensis | reverse complement strand
TTAAAAACCTCACTTTGCAACTAACTCATATTAAAACTCACTTTGCAACTAACTCAGAGTAAACCTCACATTGCACCTAACTCATATTAAACCTCACCTTGCAACTAACTCATATTATACCTCACCTTTGCAACTAACTCATATTAAACCTCACCTTGCAACTAACTCATATTAAACCTCCCTTTGCAGCTAACTCATATTAAACGTCACCATGCAACTAACTCATAGTAAACCTCCGTTTGCAACTAACTTATAGTAAACCTCACCATGCAACTAACTCATAGTAAACCTCCGTTTGCAACTAACTCACATTAAACATCCTTTTGGATCTAACTCATATTAAGCCTCACTTTCCAACTAACTCATAGTAAACCTCTCCTTGCAACTAACTCATATTAGAACTTCCTTTTGCAACTAACTCATAGTAAACCTCACCTTGCAACTAACTCATAGTAAACCTCACCTTGCAACTAACTCATAGTAAACCTCACCTTGCAACTAACTCATAGTAAACCTCACTTTGCTACTAACTCATATTAAACCTCAGCTTGCAACTAACTCATAGTAAACCTCACCTTGCAGCTAACTCATATTAAACCTCCCTTTGCAACTAACTCATAGTAAACCTCACTTTGCTACTAACTCATATTAAACCTCAGCTTGCAACTAACTCATATTAAACCTCACCTTGCAGCTAACTCATATTAAACCTCCCTTTGCAACTAACTGATAGTAAACCTCACTTTGCAACTAACTCATAGTAAACCTTACTTTGCAACTAACTCATAGTAAACCTCACCTTGCAACTAACTCATAGTAAACCTCACCTTGCAATTAACTCATATTAAACCTCACCTTGCAACTAACTCATAGTAAACCTCCCTTTGCAACTAACTCATAGTAAACCTCCCTTTGCAACTAACTCATAGTAAACCTCACTTTGCAAATAACTCATAGTAAACCTCACCATGCAACTAACTCATAGTAAACCTCACCTTGCAACTAACTCATAGTAAACCTCTCTTTGCAGCTAACTCATATTAAAGCCGTTAACCACTTCATGGTGAACTGATCAGCTCTCTGTCTCAGTCCTTTTCACCGGTCGGTCGGCCGTTCGCCACACTTTGTGGTTGACAACATTAATGTGTTCAGTTTTAGGCACACGTAAGGAGATTTGCGCGAAGGTCTGTCTTGCCGAACACCACACAACAAGCTGGCATACGCAGTCACCTAGGACAAAAACCCAGCGGTACGCGGCCTCTGCGGTGCCCGGGAGTGGTTAATGACCTGCGCCAGCAAACACGACTCCAATGAAGGACGATGGGAAATCGAGGTGGGGGGAAATTTATCCTTTTCCATCTTGGTCCATGGTGTTTCTGAAAGTTTGTCGCCAGTACCAATATCAGATCAAATTTCAAGAGTTGGAGGCAAGACTGGTGGTTGTTAGGCGCCGAGGGATTTCAGACAGACTGGCTTCGGTGACAGGCAGATTGATGTCGGCAAAGAAATGATTTGACCGCGCTGATGGTCGTCGGTGGGAACTAACACAGGGCGGCGAATCCAAGACTCTCTCTGTCTGTCTGTCTGTCTGTCTGTCTGTCTGTCTGTTGTCGTCTCTCTCTCTTCTCTCTCTCTCTCTCTCTCTCTCTTCTCATTCATGGCAATAGTGGGACTACAGATAGCTAGTAGCACTGATCTCTTTACCCAAGAATGAACAAAATCATTCATATATATTATGTCATGTATATTCTGTGAAAAAAAAAAAAAAATTATACACATGAAAAATCGTTTGCTGTCTTGACCAGAAGGGGGGGGGGGGGGGGGGGGTGTTAGGATTTAGCAAATAAGCATAATTGTTGATTTTGTTTCTTTTCGAGGGCGGAAGGGGAGTGGGGTTGGAGGGCGGAAGGGGTAGGAAAGGGGGAAGACGGGAGAGGAATGGAAAGATGCGGGATGATGATAGGAGAAGGGAGATAAGCGAGAAAAAGCGGAAGGAGGAGGAAAAGATATGGGAAGACTGGCGGAGGAAGGGGGGAAGGCGCAGGTGTTGGAAGAAAATCCGTTTCTTCATCGGTTCCTTGCTTTGTACGACCCGAACCACAAACTTTTTCTTCTTTTTTTTTTTTTCAAATGTCATTAAAAATTGGTAGAAAACTTTTAAACGACGCACTTTTCTTCTATCTGAAATTTGATGGATTATACTTCTGCTACAGTCTAGTGTACCACTATCAAATGCTGTGGATATAGTAGCATAAATGAAATAGCTATCAACTGGTCAATCAGTACGTCATAGCCCCTTGAGCAGCGACCAAAGCGAATACTGACTGTGTTTCCGTTTCCGGTTTCTCAGACGGAAGCACAACCAAAAACAAGTACATTTTTCGATGATTTTTTTTTAAAGCATTGATTTTTCTGTAATTTTTCTAATGCATTAATTTATCCTTAAGTTAATCTGTATGTACATCTCCTCGCTTTATAGATATTAAAAGGCCTAGTAAAAATAAATCATGTTTACGATTGTTCTGCATTTTCATACAGCTTCAATATCTGTCTGTGTGTCTGTGCACTGTATTGAGAAAACAGAAGAGTAGCACGAGGCGAGCGAGCGCGCGCGCGCACACACACACACGCTACACAACACACACACCACACACACACACACACACACACACACACACATTCACTACACACACACACAAAACACGCACGCACGCACGCACGCACGCACACACGCACGCACGCACGCACACACACACACACACACACACACACACACACCGAGACAGACAGACAGACAGACAGACAGACAGACACACATACACAGAGACAGATAGACGTAGACAGAGAGAGAGAGAGAGAGAGAGAGAGAGACACACACACACACACACACACACACACACAGACGCAGATTCGGAGACAGAGAGACATAGAGACAAGCAGACAGACAGACAGAGAGACAGAGACGAGAGAGAGAGAGAGGGAGTGAGAGAGAGAGGCAGACAGACGGACAGACAGACAGACTGAGAGAGACAGACAGACAGATAGACTGACAGACAGACAGATATAGAAAGAGAGAAAAGGGACGGACAGACCGAGAGAGAAGAGAGAGAGAGAGAGAGAGAGAGAGAGAGAGAGAGAGAGAGAGAGAGAGAGAGAGAGAGACGCACTGGCGCATTGGTATTGTTATGTCCACAGCTGCATAACCGTTATGACATGGGGGGGGGGGGGGGAGGGGGGTTATCACCCACAGAAAAAACATCTAAGCCGTATGTAACACCTACTTACAACACACATATGAACATGAGAGAGAGGGAAGGGGGAGAGGGAGGGAGGTATAGAGAGATTGAGAGAGAGAGAGAGAGAGGGAGGGAGGGAGACAGACAGCTAGACAGACAGAGACAGACAGACAGACAGACAGACAGACAGACAGGCAGACAGACAGACAGACACACACACACACACACACACACACACACACACACACACAGACGCGCACACGCGCGCGCGCTCACACACACACACACAGACGCGCATGACCGCGCGCGCACGCACACACACATACACACACACGCACACAGCATTCAAAGGCCATTGTACACACAAACATACAGTCAAAAAAGGCACGCATGCACGTGCCTGCGAAAGAGTGAGTGAGTGAGAGAGAGATAGACAGAGACAGAGACAGAGAGACAGAGAGAGACAGAGACAGAGAGACAGACTGACTGACTGACAGACAGAGACAAAAGTCAGAGTTAGAGAAAGAGGGAGAGTAAGATAGACAAACACACAGACAGATAGAGATAGAGACAGAGAGAAGAAAACAGAGACAGAGAGAAAAAAAACAAAACATACATACATACATACAGACAGACAGTCAGGAAGCAGGCAGAGAGACAGACAGGCAGGCAGAGAGACAGAAGGACAGGCAGGCAGACAGACCTAGACAAATAGAAAGATTTCAAACAAGGAAGAAACAAAACCAACGATTTCACCGCCACCACCACCCCCTGTCTCCCCACCCCTCCCACCACCACCACCACCACCACCAACGACGACACACCACTCGTGACAAACAACCCCCCTCACTCACCATAGAACATCTTTCCAGACCCGGTTCCGTCAAACGTCTCCTGTTGATGGCACCACCACTGCAGACTCGAACCCGAAACCCCTCCCTGCTGGGAAGAAATCGGCTTGTTTTTCTGTATGTCTGTCTCGCTCGCTCTCTGTCTCTCTCCCAAGAAAGGAACAACCGACCCCCCTCAACAAAACAGAAGAAAACAAAACAAAAAGTAACAGAACCACTTCGGCAAAAAATGCTGTCGGTTATCCAACTCTCCGATCCTTGAAATTCAGCTTCAACTCTTTTTTTTTCCCCCTTCCTCTCAAAGATGGTAGAAAGCACCACTTTCCCCTGGCCACGAAATGAAAGACCGACGATTCAGCTTACAGCAGCGACAACAGCAGCAGCATTTTGAGAGGGGAAAATACGGCGTGGGTAGACAGTCGTTCTCGTCCTGGAAACATTGTTTCAACACGCATTTTCTGGACTCGACCTATCGCCTTTTACAATGTCATCGTTGGTTCGTTGTTCTCACACATTGCCAGGGAAAATACTTGGTCACTCACTGTTGTCTGTGGCTTTGCTGCTGCTCTGCTCTTCTCTTCTCTTCTCTTCTCTCCTCTGTTCTGGCACTGCAGCCAAGCCCGCGTGTCTCTTCGGGGAGCAAGGATGGACGACAGACCATCTGAGCTATCGTGGTTCTCTCCTTTCCCTCCTCGTCCTCCTCTTCCTCCTCCTACTCAGTCTACCGCAGCGAGGCTTCTCACCGCTGCGATTCCTGGCCGCTGGCGAGGTTTTTCTCTTCCTTCCTTTTTTTTTTTTTCGTTCTATCTATCTCTTTTTTTTGTTGTTGTTCGTTTTTTTTTTTTTTTTGTGCGGTTGCTAGGTTGGCTTGACGACAACAGAATGTATCCTTAGTAGGATAAAGAAGGCTAGGTGCAGTAACTGGTATAGGGGAAGGAGGGGGGGGGGGGGGAAGGGAGGAGGGAGTGTGTGTATGATGAGGATGGTGTGTAGATAGACGGGCACTCGTGAGTTGTGGGGTTGAGTTGATGGATTAGTCGTAACATTGTGTTTATCTATGGAGGTTGTTCTGGTAAGTATGATGATGGTGATAATAGTGATGATGATGATGAGATTATCGCAATGTAAGTTTCATAAATAGATAAAAAAAAAAAAAATGCATGGCGTCTGGATTTGCTCAGGCACGCGCGCGCACATGCATGCGTGTGTGTGTGTGTGTGTGTGTGTGTGTGTGTGTGTGTGTGTGTGTGTGTGTGTGTGTGTGTGTGTGTGCGTGTGCGTGTGTGTATGCGTGTGTGTGTGTGTGTGTGTGTGTGTGTGTGTGTGTGTGTGTGTGTGTGTGTGTGTGTGTGTGTCTGCGTGCGCGCGCTCGCATGTGTGTGTGTTCTTCTTCAAGTTAACGTCTATCCACGTTAAGTGATATTAGACAATGTTAGAGGGAAAGGGGGGAGGGGTAGAGGTATTAAGTAATATCTTCAAAGGCTTTGAAGAAAAACAGCAACAGCAACAATAAAATAAACAACGATGAGCTAACAAAGAACTATTGATCAAAACACTCAGCATCGGTTCCAGTTTACAGAACAGAAAAAATAGGACTTGGATGTAATGAAACTGCAATTTTACACATCAGTGATAAATCTGATACAACTTGATCCAGAGAACATTTAGGTAGGGATGGTAGGTAAGGTTTTAAGTGCTCACATTGAAAAAGGATGTGATTATTTGTCATTTTTCCGCCACAAAGGCATGTTATGTTCTTACAAAACTTTGTCTTAAAAGCATTCAATTTGATCTTATAAATCAAAGAAATTATAATCCGTGAATAAGGTAAGCTACACTGATGAAATGAAGTAAGTGTGTCAATGTTTATTAGCTGCCTTGAGTGAGTATCTAGAAAACATCCAGAATTTTGTTGTTGTTTTTTTCTAAAATGTTTCCAGCACGCATTTTCTAGTAGACTGTATCCCTCATGGACAGACAATGGAATACTGATACATTCTGACCCGCTTGTATTTCTTGCTCCCCGCTTTGCTGCTCTGTCGACCCTCTCATTAAACTGAATACCACAGTGAGAAGGAACCCAACAGAAAGAGATACTCGTACCCCTAATAACCAAAAAATGTATTAATTGATGAATGTCTGTAATTAAATCTTTTCTATTGTTGTTGATTTGCTGAGGGCAAATAAAACCGATTTTGAATCGACACAAAAGAGGGCCTGAAGTGTTGGGTAAGAAAGATCAAGAAGATAATACAGGGCCATTAAAATGGCAGTTAGTTCGACTGTAAAAATGGATCTGTTTTTTCCAAGGTAGTAAGATTTTTCCACCTTTATAGAAGGAATAGCAAATGCTGCACCTGCTTCTTGGTATCTAAAAGAGATCCGTCTGTATATATCTTAAGATGAAGCGGGTAGGAGTTTTCTATATACTCTTTTACTGTTATGCCAATTAAGTTTACATTGTCGCCTTTTTTCAAAGGCGAATGGTTGATATCAAATGATGCTCTTTGAAGTTCCCATGGTGGGCTGAGAGATGAAGGAAGTTGAGGTTTAATTATTTCGTTATGGTTAATTTCTGACTCTTCGAATAAATTGGAAGTGAAAGTCCTAATCGTCGTAAGCGAGGAGATTGATTTTGCTCTTTTAGGGAAGTTAATATCAGATCTCAAACTAACTTCGTTTTCAACATTGCTGTCGCATGTTGAAGATCGTAAGACATACTTTGCGACAGCGAGCCGTCGATACTCATCCAATTTCGCGATATGTTCCTAGGGACGATGCATGATATGGTACACTATAGCTAGTTTGAAAGCTTTGCAATCCAAGCTCTGCATTTTCTTTAGCAAACTTGTCGGGGCACTGAAGAAAACGTCTTGTCCGTAAGTGAGTCTTGACCGTATCAGCGATAATGCCAGGTGTTTGAGTACATTTGCATCTTGCCCCAGTTTTGTTTTTGTATAACTTTTAGAAAATTAAAACTTTTTCTGGTCTTTGTTAATAGATATTGAATATGATGGTTCCATGATAACTTCGAAGTAATATATACTCCAAGAAATTTTACCATCGGTCTATACTCTAGGATTTCTTTATCTGTTCGAAATGGGTAACTCTGGTGGATCGGGCCCACTATTGAAAAGTACAAGATTAGTTTTTTCCGGTGATAACGAAAGTCCATTCTCCATCATGTAATTATTTAAGTTATCAAGTTCTCGTTGATACAATTTTCTAAAATAGTTCAGCTGTCTTTTGGGGGTTTTCCTTTTTATGGTAACTTTCATCCATATGCATATGTCATCTGCATATTGTACGATTACAATATTATTTGACACAGATTGTGGTAAATCATAGAGCAGAATATTGAATAAATGAGGGGCAATAACTGATCCCTGTGGGATTCCCATTTGAGGAAATCTTAAGGTGGAATAGGAGTTGCCTACTTTTGTTTGCATACTTCTGTCAGATAAGAAATTCTTAACATAGTCATAGATATGTCCAGATAGACCAATACTTTTTAATTTATACAGTAATCTACCATGCCAGACATGGTCATAAGCTTTCTTTATATCAAAGAATGTTGCCAGTACATTTTTTTCTGTGAGCAAACTGATGTTTCATCTGCGTTGTTAGTTTCACTAAATGATCAATTGTACTTCTCTTCTTCCTGAAACCTGCTTGATTGGTAGGGATAACTTTTCTTTTATCACAATGGTAAATTAGTCTGTTTAAAATGATCTTTTCTAGCAGCTTACCGGTGTGTGATGTTACAGCAATGGGTCTGTAATTATTTTTATCTTTCTTTGACTTTCCTTGTTTTGGTATTGGAACTATGATTGAGTGTTTCCATACCTTTGGAATATAACCTTCATCCCAGCATTTTTGAAACAATTCCCGTAGTAATATAATCCAGTTTTCCGGCAAATGTTTTAACATTATGCTAGATATTGCGTCTGCTCCGACTGACGTTTTCTTATCACTTAAAGAAAACAGCGTGTCTTTCAGTTCTTTCAAAATAATTGGGGCATTGATATAATTTGCATTATCTGGTACAGGATCTTTATACATATCTTTTTGGGCCTCGTTTTCCCTAAAAGTTCTTATTTCTTTTGGAAGATTATTAGGAAGCATTGTATGAGAAAACATGTCGACGAACGACTCAGCCTTTTGTAAATTAGAAGGAATTTCATTACCTTAAATCCTGACTGGACATAATGGTAAATGTACTCCATTTTTCATGTTATTGAATTTTGTCCATATCTTTTGTAGATCTTTATGGCTATAAACCTCATTTGTACAAAATGCAGCCCAATACTGCCGTTTCACTTGTGCTATTGTTTTGTTACTAAATGAATTCGCTTTCCTCAGGGGGATGTGATTTTCTGTTGTTTTTGTTTGTTTGTTTGTTTGTTTGTTGTTGTTTTTTTATCCTGTAAGTATATTTTGAATAAACGTTTCTTTTCGTTCACAACTTTCTCACAAACTTCGTTCCACCAGATGTTTCCCGAATGTTTGTCAGATTTTAAATTAGAATATTTCAGTATGGAACGATCAGCTGCTTGTAACACAGTGTTCGTGATTTTTGAATAAAATTTGTTGATATCACCATCTCTTATGTCATTAGTATTTTGCGATTTTAGAATATTCTCAAACATTTTCCAGTTAGCACACTTATAATTATATTTGGCTATAATGTCTTTGTCTGTCGTAGTCTGGACTAAGTTATCATTAAGAGTAACAATAACGGGTAAGTGGTCACTTCCTAAGCTATCAGTATGTGTGTTCCAGTCACTATTTGGTACAAGGATGGGAGAAATAAGAGACAGATCAATGGCAGAAGCTCTTTGAGTGGGTATATCAGGGATCCTTGTGACTCTCCCGTCATTAAGTAGATAGAGAGAAGCATCAACGATATTTTCGACAAATCTGTTACTAGTCCAGAAACGTTCGATATTTTCGACAAATCTGTTACTAGTCCCAGAAACGTTATCAGCTTCCCAAAAAGGTGAGTGAGCGTTGAAGTCACCAGCGATTAGCCATTTCTCATTCGAATCATGCAATGGACGTAACCATTCAGTATTTTCTTCATTTGGCCCTTTAGGTAAGTACACACTGACGACATTAACAATTAACGTCTGACTGATTTTAACCCTTGCTGCACAGGAATGCAGTTGTAATATGTTTGTTGGTGCCGGTGACGGACACACGGAGTAATGCATTTTATCATTAATATAAATAGCCGTTTTGACTTTCTCTCCTTGCTCTGTCTTTTCACAGACCGGAGGGAAAAAAATAGTTTGACAGTTTGGGTAGATTATTACGAGTCACATTTAACGACTGCAAAATGAGAATCTGATAGCTGGAGGAAGCAAGGTGTTGAATAAGGTAAGGCAGGTTTGTATGTATGGATCTGCAGTTCCATTGCATAAACCTGATAGCTTTACTTTCGCCCATGACTCCTGTTTAATTACAGAACACAATGTTTTGATATTTGAATGGTGGCAAACTAGTAACTATCAAAAATAGAGGTAGAGCACAAGAGAGAGAGAGAGAGAGAGAGAGAGAGAGAGAGAGAGAGAGAGGGGGGAGGAGGGGGGGTATAAATATAGTTCTAAGATACAAAGAATTAAACCTGGCGGATAACAGTAGTTACGAAGTGATGTAGTCAATGAAACGTTGATTTGTTGTCCGCAGTCAAGCAGTATCTACACACAGTGTTTCAATACCAGTCTCTTAATACTTCAAACGTGTTCTGCCATGGGTCCCTTTCACCGAGGAAGCGTGGAAACCTTGTTCGGGAGTGGGCGTGTCTGGGCAGCTGATAAAGCGGGCGCCTTGATGTTTTCTTTGGCTTCACCCAGAACAGCTGTCTCAGGTGTCGCCCCACGTTTCCCGCAAGGACACTGGCCCCTCTTGCAG
>CM065723.1:7382926-7385426 GCA_033310375.1 Conus canariensis | reverse complement strand
GTGATCTCTGCTGGTTAGATTGAGGATCCTACCAGTAGAAACTCCGATCTCAGAGTCTGTCCAAGTTAAAAACTGCGGTCGGCGCTTCTGCTGTTAGAGAAGCGATTCAACCAGATCCAAGCCACCGTGTCATTCGAAAGCAGAATGGAGCAAGCTCATATTTAGAACAATGAGAAGTATGCCAGTCTACGCAGCAGCTTGTGGAACCATGGCTTCACACACACACACACACACACACACACACACACACACACACACGCACACACGCACACACGCACGCACACACACACACACACACACACACACACACACACACACACACACACACGCACGCACGCACGCACGCACGCACGCACACACACACACACACACACACACACACACACACACACACACAGAGACAGAGAGAGAGACTGTTTATGGCTCGGACAAGTTCAGTCAAAAAAAGGCTGGCTCCATTCAGAATACGGGGTTTTGTGACGTATAACCTCCTCGTTAAACTAAAAATCTTGTTTTCGTCCGTAAAGAGAACACGCTAGTATGCCTTTGAACTACAGAAAAACATGCTCACTTTTAAATTATACTGACTTGAAATACAACAGCAAACGCATTGATTGAGCAACAAAATGCATTTGAGATAAAGGAACAACATGCTATCCTTTAAAGTACACTTTCTTAAAATACAACAACAAACACAAATGGAACAACAAAATTTCACAAGATTGCACATGCACTTCTCTGACACATTTCTTCTGACAGACGGCCTCGGTCTTCATCACTTCCTCTTCTACTTAAATAGCTCGAACATCACCTTTGCCAGGAGTACCACACACAAATAAAGGGTGTTGTTGACATAGCGTAACCCGTTTCATCCACCTGGTGTTCTTTTGTTCTGTAGTTCTTTAAGTCCTGCAGTAGTTGATCATCTGCACACTCGTTGTGGTCTAGTAGCATGCTGACATTATATATATATATATATATATATATATATATATATATATATATATACATGCCTTCTCTCTCCAATCCGCGTGAAATTTATTGTCCACTGGGTTGATATTTCCATCATCGTGAATGGTCACTCCACATCAGTTGCGGCTTGTGCTTCTGGCATGATAATATACTATATAAGAATTGTGTTGCCATACCATTGTATTCCAGTGGATTCCATCTCACTGCGGGATTAGGAAGGCTGACGCTCTCTCCAAAGCAGGCAGCAATATGGAGCAGTTCAGACACCTGGTGACCTACAGAGAGGCTAAAACTATCATCCACAACCAATACCAAAGCCAGTAGAAGAGACGGCTGGGTGCAGACAGTGATGCTGAGCTTATCCATCAGCTCCAGAGATACCAGCAAGCAATCCTCTTCAGTCTGAGAACTGGCCACCGCTCACTGCTGAGCCACCTCAGTCGAATTAAGATTGCTCACACAGACGAGTGTCCGTGTGGCACTGGATCTCAGGCCCCAGCACACTCCTCCAACACTGTCCAGCCCATGATGTTCTACGGCGTCAAACCTGGCCAGAGGATGCAGAACTGCAGATGCAGCTTTGGGGCAACCGTCAAGGCCTCGAGAAGACTGTGGAATCGTGGCGACAGGACTGATGATCTGACGCAACCAAAGAAAGCGACCGCAGAAGAAGTGTTGGCTACCTCTAGTTTTCTGCTGTTTGTTTTCTGGTTGCAGCACAACATGGCCCAGCGGCGGTTCCTGGTGGTTGCAGCACAACATGGCCTAGTGGCGGTTCTGGGTGGTTGCAGTACAACATGGCCTAGTGGCGGTTCCTGGTGGTTGCAGCACAACATAGCCTAGTGGCGGTTCCTGGTGGTTGCAGCACAACATAGCCTAGTGGCGGTTCCTGGTGGTTGCAGCACAACATGGCCTAGTGGCGGTTCTTGGTGGTTGCAGCACAACATGGCCTAGTGGCGGTTCCTGGTGGTTGCAGCACAACATGGCCTAGTGGCGGTTCCTGGTGGAGTGAAGGCCAGCGCATCACACAGCATGCAATAGCATCTTGTATCTCCTCACATTCTTGGCCAACATAAATCTCCCACCATTCTGTCTCTTCTGTTCTTGCAACTGCTTTAGCTGCACCGCGTAAATCTCTTACTTTGACAAAAAGTGATTGTCAAATGGCAATGTTTCTACTTTTTTTTTTTCAAGACAAAACATCTGCAGATAATCAAGAGTTTTACCTGACATTTTAATTCCAACTTTCCAACAAAAGTTTACAGCCTTTTTCACAGTAAGCGACTGCTTTCACTTGATTCTCTTTTGGATGAGCGGAATTTGTGTCCACATGTTCTTGCCTTCAGTTGACATTTACGAAGCAGAGCTTCTTTTATAGCCTGACATAGCGGCATGGGGAGAGGGTGATTTAACATAGGCTTCCACTGCTGTTTACATCAACAGTGGTGCTACTCTTGCTCCCTATTCCGTCTTTTACCCAGTTATTTATGAGAACTACTTTTTCGAACCATGCAAGCTTTGTCTTTAA
>CM065723.1:7360426-7372926 GCA_033310375.1 Conus canariensis | reverse complement strand
TTGATGACGTGAAAAAATTAACAAGGTTTTGCTGTTTTTTTAAGCTGGAGTCTAAAATCATCGACACGATGAAACGACTTTAAACTAACTAACTCACTCACTCACTCACTAAATAACTAACTAAATAACTAACTAACTAACACCAATATCACCCAGCGCACGAGAATGCGTTGGTGTTAAATAAACTAAAGAAATATGTACTTCATGGACAGTCATTCATGGGATGTCTAGGTCAGAAGATATTGTTTGAGAATCACAGAAAGCTTTTAAGCAGTTAAAAGACTTAGAACGGAGTTGTCAGATGCTGTTGTCGATTTGACAACTTCCACAAAAACAAACATGTAGAGTTTCAGAAGACAGTTCTTTAATAGAGGTTTTGTTATTGAGATTCCTGTTACTTAACTAATAGATGGTATTCCAGATTGATTTGCTATTCTTATTAGACGAGACAGGTTCCTGAAAATACTTGTTTTGCTGCACATATTAGATGATTAACACGATTTCTTCTTTTGTGCTTTCATTCTTGGTTCCTACTGAAAGAGGGAATCGTACAAATTCATGTGTGTGTGTGTGTGTGTGTGTGTGTGTGTGTGTGTGTGTGTGTGTGTGTGTGTGTGTGTGTGAGATCCTCCATTTAGACGTATGAAATAGCAGGAAAGTGATCGCTACAACCATAAACTGATGAACACACAGAGACACACACACACGCGTGCACTCAAACACACACACATACGCACGCGCGCACGCACGCACGCACACACACACACACACACACACACACACACACACACACACTCACACGCGCGCACGCGCGCGACGCACGCACGCACACACACACACACGCACGCACGCACGCACGCACCACGCACAACACACACACACACACACACACACACACACACACACACACACACACACACATAGAGGGAGGAAGAAGAATGATTTGGTTGTGCTTGGACTGTGTCGTTTGTAGGTGAGTAAAATGTGTGACAGGAGTTCTCTGTGGAGTTGTGGTTGGGCAATAAACAACATTCTCTGTCTGTCTGTCTGTCTGTCTCTCTGTCTGTCTCTGTCTGTCTGTCTGTCTCTCTCTCTCTCTCTCTCTCTCTCTCTCTCTCTCTCTCTCTCTCCCCCTCCCCCCCCCCCCCCCCCCTCTCTCTCTCTCCTTCTCTCGAACTCTGGTAAGTTTTACGACTGACAAAAGTGAGGAACAATTCAAATGTGCAAGGAACGTAAATGATTACGTAAAAAATAAACATAATTTGATAAACATGAAAATATATGCATGTACATCCCCAAGATATCCCGTGATTATGAAACATTATATTGTGATTGCGGACAGCCCGTTTTATATGGGCTGATCATATGTGGACTCGGGGTACTTCGTTGAAAATGACCTCCGAAAACAGGGTAGTTGGGCTGCTTTTCACAAAATATTTCCTGTAGGATGACTACCAACCACATTCTACACAGACTGTAGTTCCCGTAGGTTCCCTACAGTTTAATTGGTGTGGAAGTCGTTTTCAGCATTGAATTGCCAATAAATATGTGTTCAGGGACTTGGATGCATGCACAGCACACACACACACGCGTGCGCATGCATACGTGCGCAAGCGTGTACACATGCACAGACAGAGGCGGGTTGGGGAGGGGGAACCTCCTCCACGCCATGAAATAAAAGAAAGAAACCTAGAAAACTATTTTAAAATGTGACAATGTATGAATACGTTGGAGAGTCATATAATAATTTGGTTTTTCAGTGTCTATAGATAGTTTTCTCTGTAAAAAGCTTTTTCCTCATTTGTTCCACTGTATGATAAGTAAAGCATGTATCTGCTTATTGAGCAGCCTGGTTAATTCTCTCTCTCTCCTCTCCACTCACTCCTCCCACACACACACACACACCTCGTCAATATCTCAGACTGCCCAACATACAAAAAAAAAAAAAAAAACTAACACAGAGTAACTTCTATTCAAGACTGGCACAGCCTTTTAAACTTGAATAAAGTCAGACAAATACATAGACGAACAATCTAATAGTGGGGGAAAAAAAACAAGCGCAGGCCAACAACTGAACTGTCTTCATAGTAATGACTTTGCAAAAATTTGGACTTATGGAGCGGGGCCGAGTTTGAAGATGGAGAAACTGGGAACATGAAATTAAGAAAATATGTTACAGATATGAATACTTTTCTCTAGCTGCATAAAGGAACCATTGTAATCCCTTTTGAAGGCAGATATATTTGTATTGCCTGCTCCGAGGCCTTTTCGTCCGCTGGGTCGGAACTCATCAGGAGACACGGCTGGTGTGTCTGCGCTCCCGGCGTCAAATAGAGACACACCACAGTCCATAATACTGTGGTGTTCTCACCACCAAGGGTGCAAAAAAGAATCCAATAGCACCCCCAAAAGCAGCCAGCGAAGAGTAATAAATGAAACCAAACGAAAGTGTGGGGAGGAAAAAAGTTGCTGAAAAACTAAAGACATTATGCAAATAGTATAAAATGTAGGGGACAATCTTTGAGCCTACGCTTGAGGATCCACCCAAAGATGCAAGGGAGATCAAAAGACAAACACACAGACGGACAGAAACAAATACAAATAACCTCAATTTAATCAAAACAAAATCGGACGAAAGGCCTCGGAGCAGGCAATACAAATATATCTGCCTTCAAAAGGGATTGCGATGGTTCCCTTATGCAGCTAGTGAAGAGTTTTCATATCTGTAACATATTTTCTTAATTTCAAGTTCCCAGTTTCTCCATCTTCAACCCCCCCCCCCCCCCCTCCTTAAGTCCAAATCTTTGCCAAGTCATTACTATGAAGACAGTTCATTGTTGGCCTGCGCTTGTTTTTCCCCCACTATTAGATTGTTCGTCTATGTATTTGTCTGACTTTATTCAAGTTTAAAAGGCTGTGCCAGTCTTGAATAAAAGTTACTCTGTGTTAGGTTTTCTTATGGGAGCAAAAAATACCCCACTTGTTTACTGTTTATCGTTTACTGTTCCCTGCCTCATTTCATTTCCGATTCTAAAACTCAACAAACAAAAAAAACCCAACAACAAACAAAAAACCCAAAAAAAAAACAAAAACCAAACAAACAAGGACCAAACTGTACATTACGCCCGTGTTACTGAAAACGCTGACGGGCATCCCTCATGAAATCTCGTAGGACATAATGAAGACACCTGAAATAGAAAGAACGGCGATCTCCACTGCCCAGTCACCACCCTCCTAACGAGCTCCACACGCAGTGAAAAGCGCCGAAACCATCTCGGGAGGGGCATCAGATCATCCAAAATAGCCGGCAAAGATGTGCTTGGGGCTTGCTGTGGTTCGCTTTGACGTCATCGCGGGGTTGATAACAGGGGCAGCAAATGGAGGGGAAATGGCCGAGTCCCATCCCTCCTTGTTCATCCCCTCCCCCCCCTCCTCCCCCCCCCCCCCCCCTCTCCTGCTTGCCACCACCATCGCCCGTCACTCGGTCCATTCAGGACGCATCGCACGCGGAACAATTACTGATGCGATTGCTTGAGGGTCTAGAGTTGTGCCTGAGAGAGAGAGAGGAGAGAGAGAGAGAGAGAGAGAGAGAGAGAGAGAGAGAGAGAGAGAGAGAATTTTATTTTAAGAGGGCATAAATACTTTTTTTTTTACATCCAACCCTCTGGGCAAAAATGAAAACAGGTATGTAGTAATAAACAAAATTACAAAATGTACAAGAAAAAAAGGCAACAATCAATGCATGCGTGTATTTGAAAACAAAATCCGATTAACAAAAAATGAACGGGAGGAGAGAGAGAGAGAGAGAGAGAGAGAGAGAGAGAGAGAGAGAGGATACAACGGGAGAAAGACTATGAATCAAAATAGACAAACTCGCCCGCCTGAAAACGCGGAGAACAGTGGAAAAGAAATTAATAAACAAACAAACAAACAACAACAAAAAATTAGTGAAACAGGATGGTTATTGAGTTTTGGTGTAGGTGGAGTGAAAATTATCAGATACATTTGTAAAATGCATCTAAATTGGGAATGATCAACACGTTTTGGGGTGTAGTGGAATCAGGTCTTAACACATTCGTAAGATACTTACGAACACTGGATTTGAATTTTCTACATTTTGGTGTTTTTAAAAAAATTTTTTTATAGTTCTTGAGCGATGTGATTCCATGGCCAACCTTCGGAATATGCCAGACTAAATTTATGAAAGTTAATCGTTGCATAAGGGAGGTTTATTTCATGTTAATGTCGGTTGTCTTTGAAAGTGAACATGTTAGATATAAACGGTGCATTTCCATGAAGTATCTTAGGCACAAGGAGTCCTTTGTTGTATAGAAGTTTGGCCTTACGTGGGAGGATGCCTACTTGCTTGTAGTCCGAGTCTACCAGTGAAGATGGATTACTTCACGTTTCTTTGACAGCTCTTTTGTGAATGCTAATCTACGGTTTAAGTAAATTTTTGCTAGCTGAGTCCCAAATTGTTGATGCATAGTCAATAGTCGGTTAAATATATTAGTGGAAAATATGGGGGTTTTTTGCACGGAAATTTAAGAAATGTTTTTTTCAGTGGATGTAGTTTCTGGCAACATTTCTAGATAAAAGTTCAAAGCGTTTTGATCAAGACAGATTCTTATCTGTTGTTATTCCTAAGACTTTGTTATAGGATTTTTCTTTGATATATTGGTTAAAAGTGCAAAGTACCGGCAGATTTGGGCTAAGGTTTTGACGTTTCTGTCTTGTAGTTATCATTACAATTTTTTTTTTGAGGATGGACAGCCATGTGATTAACCTGTGTCCATTCAACCAAAAGATTAATTTCTTGAATGTCATTGTAAATCTGGTTGGCGTCAGAATGACTCGTATCCACAGTAGTACCATCAGCGAACATTTCCGTTTTCTTTTCAAGTATAATGGAAGATCACAATGTAAAATGAAAACAAAAAGAAAACCCAAAGGACATAACACTGATTCTTGTGGGACTTCATAATTTGTTGAGAAGAATATTAATCATTAATGTAAAATTAAAAATAAAAGAGGACCTGATACTGATCCTTGTGGGACCTCACAATATGTTGAGAAGAATATTAGATTAAGATGCGTTCACAGATACAATTTGTTGTCTGTCGGAAAGAAAAGACAAAATCAGCCTCAGTGTTTTGAAAGATAGCTTATGAATTGCTAGTTTTCTGAGCAAAAGTTCCTGAAAATTGTGTGTTATTCATGTTAAAAAGCCATCGGTCTGTAAATGTAGTAAGAATGGCATGGATGATTTTCTCTGAATCCCGATTGATATGGATAGACTAAATCATATTTCAGTGCAGGGGAGAGGAGGCAGTTGTTAATATGCTGTTCTAATGGCTTAGAAAGAACAGATGAAATCGAGATAGGTCTGTAATTGCAGTAGTGTTTCCTGATTTGTGTATTGGTATATTTTTTAAAGGTACCCGGAAAACATTGTCTATACAGAGGTTATGTATGTAAGGTTAAGCTTCTGGAATAACAGACACAGAGAGCTTAAAAAGTTTACCACCTAAGCCATCAATTCCACGAGTGGCTGTCAGTTTTAAGGTTATAAATGTAAGTTAAAGTTGTTGCGATCACAGGCGCAGAGAGCTTAGGAAGTGTACCACCTAAGCCATCAATTCCACGAGTGGCTGTCGGATTTAATCTCCCAAGTGACGTGAAAACACAATGCACATCTGAAGGCCTAATGTCTACATCTGAATGGACATTCTGTCTCAGTAGAAAGAAACTCGTGGAGAGCGTGGCAGCAGAGAGTCCTCAGAAGAGAAGCCCCCTTCAAGCAAGTGTTTCGGCCCTTATCTCCTGACACTCTAGGGGGGTTGGGCCACACCCGGTTCATGACTCCGGATGTCCCTCTGCTGCCCCTTTTTTTTCCCATCTTGGGACGAGCCATGGCTGGGATTCGAACCCATGACCCTCTGGACATGCTCATTTTCCACTTAATGACTCGCGCTTTAACCACTGAGCCACAGGGACACCTGATATTTGTAGGGAAATTAAGCCTTATGAAGTTCACTTTTGTTCCTCCTTGACCAGATCCAGCTTGAACACCTCTCTGCCGCTTCTGCCATTGCTTTCAGGGCTCTGGTTTTTTCCTTCCCTGCAACTGAGAGCTGTTTCATGAGGCTGTATGCAGACGTTACTACAAACCCCCTAGCTCCAATTTCTGCAGTGAGGACTTTGACCTGATAGCCTTCTCTCCTCAGGCTGTTTGCCAGATCAGCATACTTTTCAGTCTTGTAGATTTGAGCTGCCTCCATTCTGTTCTCATATGGCACCGTGAGCTCGATCATGATCAGCTGCTTGGTTGACTTAGAGTGGACTACTATGTCTGGTCTCATGCCACTCTTGCTGATGATCTCTGGGTGACTCTTCCATTCTGGGAGGTCTGCAGTGCACTCCCAGTCATCTGCCCCGTCCAGCAGACTCTGCCTGCATGTTTCGAGTGGCACTGTTGTTCTTGGCCATGATTTGCTGCCTCCTGCCGTGAAGAATGTTGCGGGTGCTTTTGGAGTCCTGATTTTCCCTTTTGTGGTGTTGGTACTAGCCCAGACTACTTGTACAATTTCTTTGAGCACTTGGTTGTGCCTCCATGTGTACCTTCCTTGAGCCAGGGCTACTTTACATGAGTTAGGACATGCTCCACTGTTTGTTTTTCATGGCAGAGGGGGCATGCAGGATCGTCTGTTTTCCCCCACTTCACCAGGTTTGCATTTGAGGGCAGAAGGTCATATGCAGATCTGAGAATGAAGCTGATCCTGAGAGGGGCCATGTGCCAAATGTCATTCCAAGTGAGACTTCTTTGGAGTGCATTCTCCCACGTTGTCCATTGCCCTTGCTGGCTCTGCTGGACTGCTTTTTGGAGTCTTTTTTGGTCTTCTTCTTTTCTCATCTCCTGAATCATCATGTCTCTTTTGGCTTTTCCTTTGGCCTTTGACCACCATTCAGTTTTGGTCACCCCCAGTCCCTGTCTGTTGGTCTGTGTGTGTCCTGTTATTTCTCTGATCTTGAGACTTTCTTTTGCAGAATCCATCGCCTCTTGAACTTTCCATTTTCTGCCTGTCTTCAGCTGGGGCTTAATTGCTTCTACCACCTTGTCTCCTGAGTCCTCCAGCATGCTTTGAAGTCTGATCTTCCCTGCTTTGTATTCCTCCAGGATGGATTTCAGGGGTAGTTTCAGCTTTGCTTGGCGACAGTACAGCGCTATGTCAGTCAGACAGGGTGGGACACCAAGCCATTTCCTTGTGAACTTGTTGATTTTGGCTTCCATTGCCTCCACTATGCTGGTGCAGATGTCGTATATCATCAGAGGCCATAGCAGCTTTGGTATCAGCATGAACTGCAGACACCAGACCTTGTATTTGCCAGGGAGCCCACACTGGTCAATGGTCTCCAAGCCTTCCTCCGCCATCTGCTTGGTTTCTTTTGCTCTTTGTGTGTCTTTCAGCGTATCATCATACCATCTTCCAAGGCTCTTGACTGGTTCTTCTGTGACTGTTGGAATGGCCTGGTTGGCAACACTGAAGACCACAGATCCGGCCACTTTTCCTTTCCTCAGTGAGAGACTCCGTGATTTCTTTGGCTTGAACTTCATTCTGGATGAGGCAACTATGTCGTCCAGCCTCTCCAGCACATGAGGTGTCTCGTCTTCTCTGGATGAAATCACTGTAGTGTCATCCATGAAGGCCTTGAGAGGAGGCATCTTGTATCCATCGCCAAGGTCTGTTTGTCTCGCGTTGTTTGTTGCTGCTTTCAAGATGAGTTCCATTGCCAGCACGAACAGTATTGGGGAAATTGCACAGCCCATTGCAATACCCACTTCCAAGTTGATCCAGTCTGTTGTGTACTCCTTGGTAGAGAACCGCATTGAGAAGCCATTGAAGTACTTCTTGAGCATGTCGCGGATGTTCTTTGGCACATGGTACATCTCAAGAGCCAACTGTATCATCTCATGGGGCACAGATCCATATGCGTTTGCCAGATCAAGCCACACTACGTCCAGGTCTCTCTTTTCTGTTTTTGCTTTTTGGATTGCGTCCCAGATCATTGTGGCGTGTTCTACACAGCCCGCCACGCCTGGGATGCCACCTTTCTGGACTGACACATCCAAGTACTTGTTTTCCATCAGGTACTTGGTCAGCCTTGCTGCCATGACAGAGAAGAAGATTTTCCCTTCGACGTTCAGTAGTGATATTGGCCTGAACTGGCTAATGTCACTTGAGTTTTGCTCTTTGGGGATGTACACACCATCTGCCGTCATCCACTGGCCGCTGATCTTCTGGTTTCTCCAAGCCGATCGCAGCAGCCTGTGGAGCCACTCCAGCACCTTGGGACATTTCTTGTAAAGCTGGTAAGGTATTCCGTTTGGCCCTGGTGATGATTTGGCTCTGGCTTTGTCGACCACCTTCTTGATTTCCGCCAACGTTGGAGGCTTGCCATTGAACTGTTCCTCAGGGTTGGTTGGCCACACCAGACCTTGAATGTCGAGTGGTGCTTTGCTCTGTGGGTCAGAGTATGTTTTCCTCAGATGCTGCTCAAGAACTCCTTTGTCCACACTTAGGGTCCCAGATTTTGGCTGCTCAAACAGTGTTCTGGCAAACTGGAAGGGGTCTCTGAAGAAGCGCTCTTGTGTCTTCTTCTTTTTGCTCTTCCTCTTCCTCGCAGATTCCGCTTTGCTGAGGGCACTGTGTTTTTCTTTCAGGTCTTTCCACAGTTTTTCCAAGCCTTGTTTTTCAGCTGGCAGTGCGGTCTTCATTTGCATCTTGAGGTTTTTCTTTTGGACCCTGATCTTGTCCATCTTTTCTTGGCGTCTGGATTTCTTTGGAGGTGTTTTCTCTTTGGGTAGTTTTGCTCCATAGGCGTCTCTACATGTGGCATACACAATGTCCCCATATGTGGCTAGTTTGTGTTCCAGGGTGCTTTTCCCTATCAGTGCATCGAGTCTTTGGACGATTTTTGCATCCAGTTTCTCCCAATCTTCAGTTTCGTTTGCTCGTGGCAGGTTGAGTTTCAGGCGCCTGGCATCGAGGGCCTGTGCAAATTCCTCATCCGAACCAACAGCGTGGATGTCCTTGGCACTGTGGTTTAAATCCTGGCCTTGGTCTTCCGACGTCTTATCTGCTGATGCAGTGCGCTGCTGCTCATTCAGATGAGTCTTCACACATCCCATCTTTGTTCTGTGGATCTTCATGCAATATTTCTCTGTCAATGTGTGTGTGTGCGCGCGCGTGTGTGTTTGTGCGTGTGTGTGTGTGTGTGTGTGTGTGTGTGTGTGTGTGTGTGTGTGTGTGTGTGTGAGAGAGAGAGAGAGAGAGAGAGAGAGAGAGAGAGGGGGAAGGGGTGCGGTGGAGACAGGAAAGCTGACAGAGAAATGATGGGTAGGATGGAGGAGGGGGTGGTGGTGGTGGTGGTGGTGGTTGGACAACGGGCAGTGAGAGATGGAGGGGGAAAAGACAGGAGGAGGGAGGGAGAAGGGGAAGGGGGGGGGAGGGGCTGTAAAAGAAAATGGCCAAATGAAAAAGAAGGCATTAAAATAAAAAAGACAGTTCACAGAGCAAGGGATATGAAGGAAGAGAGAAGGTAGTGAGGGGGGGGGGAAGGAGGGGAAGCAAGTTAGAGGAAACGAGGGAGAGAGAGGGAATGAAGGGGGAGGGGAGGGGGGAGGGAAGTAGAGAGCAGCAGAGGATGATGAGGAAATGGAGGCAGAGCGGAGAGCAAAAGGAGGGGGGGGGGGGGGGGGGGGGGGGGGGGGGGGGCGCGCAATCTATCGGTACCACCACCACCACCACCTCCCTCATCTCCCTTGAAAACAGGTTAAAGCAAGAAAGAAGTGAATACATTTACACACGAACCCCTACCCACCCCAACCCCCCCCCCCCCACCCCCGCCCCCCCCCAAAAAAAAAAAAAAAAGAAAAAGAAAAAAAAAAAAAAAAAGTAAAAAAACGCAAACCAAATCAACAACAGTTGGCGTGGGGATGGGAGAGAGGAGAGAAGGGATAGAAGAAAGGTAGGGAAGGAGGGAAAGAAAGAGAAGAATAAAACACGAGAGGAATAAACGGTAGCAAGGTGGTAAGAGCGCGTGAGTGGTTAGGGAAACCAGAAAACGGGTTGGGGGAGGGGGGGGGGGGGGGGGGGGGGGGGGGGGGGGGGGGGGGGGGGGGGGGGGGGGGGGGGGGGGGGGGGGGGGGGGGGGGAGGGAACCAAAGGGGTGTGGAGATGGGGACAGCCAGCATGGGATAATGGTACGGAAACCAAAGTGTATGATGAAGCAGTACATACCAAAGAACTACACCATCTTCGCAAAGCATGCAGCCAAGCAATTCTGTAAACCGGAGTTCAGGGTCCGCTGTTTGTTGATGATTTCGAAGACAAACCGTTCAAAATTCGTCTCAGCCTGAAAGACTTTTTACCATGTTCCCGAGGCGACCGTAAAGACGAAACAGTCTTGTGCCGTTTGCGCACAGGCCACACTCCTTTTACACCCATTCTTGTCTTTTAAAAGGTGGAGAAGCTGTGTGGTGCGTTCCATGTCATGAACTACTCACAGTGAAACGGATCCTTTTAGAGTGTTGGGACTTGCATGATGTGAGACATAAACATTTTAGATCAGACTCAATGAAAACCTTCTTTAGAGATGTCGCACCTGGTGTGATCTTTCAATTTTCTGAGGGAGGATAACGTTTTTCGTCTGATCAAAGATTTTACAGAAGAAAGATCTTTAACGAAATTTCCAGTGTGTTTTTTAGAAAATTGTGTTTTATTCATTTATTTTTTTTTTAAATGACGTTTGAGTGGACTTCAACGCAGTGTCAGCCCTGATATGGTCCTTTGCGGTTGGCTGGGCTATAAGCAACATTACCTCCCTCTTTTTTCCTAACGTCATTTAGGTGAGACATACCTATTCAAATGAGAGAGAGAGAGAGAGAGAGAGAGAGAGAGAGAGAGAGAGAGAGAGAGAGAGAGAGAGAGAGAGAATGACAATGACAATGACAATGACAATGAATACAGTTTTAATGTCATCAGCAAAACCTGCTGTTTGACATGGGGAACACTGCTTGAACAAAATTAAGAAAAATCAAAATAAAAGAGAATCAGAAAGCAAATAGAAATTAGTAAACATCATAAATAGCAAGCGACCAACAGGCCTAGTCAATCAGTTGAGAGGACAATAGGACTTAATAAGAGAGAGAGAGAGAGAGAGAGAGAGAGAGAGAGAGAGAGAGAGAGAGAGATGAAAAATTCAGCCAGATCTAATTGCGAAAGAAGGAAAACTTTCAGTTCGCTCTCTCCTCCCCAGAAAAAAAAAGGACACCTGTAGTCTCTCCCTCCCCCTCCCCCCCCCTCCCACTTGCCTCCCCCAACACAAGCAACCAGCCAACTACTAATCGAACAAAAAGCCCATAAATATTCTTAAGTATTTCACGTACAAAACGCATTTGCAATTTTTTTGTTTATCGATACGGGGAAGAGATTCGGAAGGTCGTGGGGGATGTGATGGGGGGAGGGGGGAGGGGTGTGATGGGGGAGGGGAGGGGGGGGGGGATTAAAATCAGCCCACGAGTTGTTTGGGAACGTCTGTATACTTTGGCGTAGTCTGATTCACTGGGAGAGCGCGTTTCAATTGGTGTTGGTCGGATGTGATCGATGAGCAGGACTGGAAGAAGTCGGTTCCTTGATCTGGGAAAGACAGACGGAGCAAAAAGACTGAAACCGACAGACGGGTAACAAAATGAAATCCACCCATACTGTAAAAATGTTTTTGACCGTTTGCAACTGGTAGCCGCAAGAGAAAGAAAAGAAGAACAAAAACACAACAACAACAACAACAACAACAGTATTGTGTCGAAAGCAAACAGACCACATCTTTCACACCCACCCGTACCTTTTCAAAAAGTCAAAAAGCTGCTTACTGCGTTTTGTGTGGAGGCACCATTCCACAGTAAGCAATTTCTCATAGTCTGTTGGGAAAATGATGCCAAACAAACGCCTTTCGGCGGACTCCTTGAATCCCTTGTTTGCAGATGTTCCCCCACTCGATTTCAAAGTAAGCTCTTAAAAGAACTATTATTGTCTGAGCTAAGATTTTATGGAATGCAGATTTTTTTACATAATTTTTCCTTGCATTCATTTTTTTCTTTTGTTTGTTTCAGTTTTCCTCAAATGCGTCTTGACGAAGGTGGTTTCAGACAGGATAGATCCAACACCTATTTTGTGCCGAGTATGAGAAGATAAGTGGTTGCTCTTTCTTCTTTTGCATTGTCCTAAATGTTGTTTGTCTTGGCCTGAAGAAGACCCAAGAGGTCGAAATGCATTGCGTTTTGTCCTGTAATCTGTTTATCTATATCGTTTTGCGGAACTAATACATGTGTTTGAAGGAGTTGTGGATGTTTTAACGTGTATAGGGAATTGACGTTTGCGAGCTCACAGCTCTTCATATGTCCTATCATAATCAGCTGAGGTGTAAACAATGCGAATTGC
>CM065723.1:7352926-7357926 GCA_033310375.1 Conus canariensis | reverse complement strand
GACGCTTTTCGGGTGTGGGAACATTAAGGGCTGAATATAATTAGGAAGAAAATGTTGGTTAAGAAGAAAATGTCTTTTTTGACTTCTAACCCTTAACAGAATGTACCTTCTTCGCATGGAAGGTGAGTTAGATGTTATAAGAAAGTGAAATAAAAATAAGATTACTTAAGATTCGTCTTTTTTTATCTTTTAAAATGATTTGTATTTGATAAGGAAGTGAAATAAATACTAGATTATTTAAAATTCGTACTTTTCCATCTTAAAAAAAAATGATTTAAAGATACTCATTTTCTTGGGCTCTGTGATTCACGGAATTCTGCCAACTTGCTTGGGGATTGGTAGGGTAGGGTACAGCCATGGGTATTCACCTGTTGCTTGGGGATTGGTAGGGTGGGTACAGCCATGAGAATTCACCTGTTGCTTGGGGATTGGTAGGGTGGGTACAGCCGTGGGAACTCACCTGTTGTTTGGGGATTGGTAGGGTGGGTACGGCCGTGGGAACTCACCTGTTGCAAGAGGCAGCTCAGAACGCTGGTACAAACCAGAACTAGCAGTCGAGGAAAACAGCGGTAACGGTAAAAATGACTCATTCCCCTACTGCCTGTAGGATGATGAGCGGCGCTTTTTTTCCCCAGGAATAAAAAGGAAAACAGTTTTTATCCTTGGGGAAAATGGCTTTAAAGAAGTAACATCGTGTGCCGTTTGCCCACAGGCTGTTCCTGTTATACTCATTCTTATCTTTAAAAACACGAAGAGAGCTCCGTGGTGTGTTCCAAGTAATGTACCACCTACAGTGAAATTTGTTCTTATGGAGTGTTGAGACTTGCGTGATGTTAGACACAAGCAGGTTACAGGAGACTCCTTGAAAATCTGGTTCGGAGATGGTCGCACCTGATGTGATCTTTGAATTTCTGAAAAGGATCAACATATTCCATCAAAGATTTTACTGACGGAAAGTTTTAAGAAATTCCAGAAAGATTTTAGGGAATGTGTCTTAACGAGTTATGAGTGTAATATTTTCAATCCATTTTGAGAGTTGACTTCACAAATTCAAACTAGGCGCAAAAGGAAAGTGGTTTTGAGTGGCTTATCTCCTCCGACTAGGGCTAGCGCTTTCAAGTGATCCCTTAGGTTCTGCTTGGTAGGGGCGTCACTACCTGGATGGAAGGCTAGTTTTTGAAAACGCTTCTAGGCCTATTATAGTCACGTTGCTGACCGGCCTGGGCGCTATGTGGCAGGAGTTGCTGCCCCTGATAGGGTCTTGTCTGTTAGAAAGGTTAAGGGGTACGGCCTTGACAAACAGCAACCCACCTTCTTCCTATTTTTTTCTTCTGGCTCTCTTAATGCATCGTTTCTATCAATTCCCCGTCAAGCTTTCTTTTCCACATAAACACTGTATGGCAGACTCCATGAAAACCTTGTTCAGAGATGTTCCACCTGACGTGATCTTTGAATTTTCAAAAGAGATCAACAACATTTTTCCATTTGCTCTAAGATTTTACGGATGAAAGATTTTAAACGAGATTTCCTGTGTGTTTTTAGAAGGTGTATTTAATTAAAAGGGTTTGTGAATGAAGTTTTTTTTTTTTTTTTTTTGGTTTGTTCGTTTGTTTCTTTGTTTTTTCTTCTTTTGAATGACTTGAGTTTACTTCAATGCGGTGACAGCCCTGATATGGACTTTTGCGGTTGGTTGGGCTCTAAGCAACTCTCTCTCTCTCTCTCTCTCTCTCTCTCTCTCTCTCTCTCTCTCTCTCTCTCTCAGATACGCGCGCGCGCATGCACGCACGCAGGCGCACTCAGTCGCACTCAGGCAGACACACACGCTCACACAGATATGCGTGCGCGTGCGCTCAAGGGCGTGCGCGCACACACATATACACACACAAGCTTGTGCGCGAGGGCGCAGATGCGAGTGCTCACATACACTTACCTCCCGCTGCCTCCTTCCATGGGCACACACACACACACACACACACACCACACACACACACACACACACACACACACATACACGCGCGTGCCCGCGCGCGCGCGCGCACACACACACACACACACACACACACACATACACACACACACACATACACACACACACACACACACACACACATACACACACACGCACACACACACACACGCACACACACACACACACACACACACACACGCACGCACGCGCACACACACACACACACACACACACACACACACACACGCACGCACACACACACGCACACATACACACACGCACACACACACACACACACAATGGCCAGCCATGCACACAAGGACACACAGAGAGTCTCACACACACATACACGCGCACGCGCTCTCGAGCACTCTCCTTCTGACACAGAGGCACGCGCGCGTGCACACACACACACACACACACACACACACACACACACACACACACACACACCACACACACACCACGCACGCACGCACGCAGCACGCACACATCAAACACACACAACCACACACACACACACACACACACACACACAACACCACACATACGCGCGCGCGCGCGCGCGCGCGAAGACACTGGTATGTACACACGCGCACACAGACACGCTCATACCCGGAAACTCTCTCTGTCTCTCTCTCTGTCTCTGTCCTCTTTCTCTCTTCTCTCTCTCTCTCTCTCTCTCTCTCTCTCTCTCTCTCTCTCTCTCTCTCAGAGACGCACACACACTTGCGCACACATATGCTCGTTTGTATTCAGGCTAGCATTCACTCAGCAAACGCGCTCTTAGATGCGCGCGGGCATACACACACAAATTCAACACACATACAGAGAGAGAGAGAGAGAGAGAGAGAGGAGAGAGAGAGAGAGAGAGAGAGAGAGAGAGAGAGAGTGAGCAGGCACAAAATCGCCTGACCAATATTCAACCCGAAGCATGTAAAGGGAAGGAAGCCGTTTTTTTTTGCACATGGCAATAGTTTTGTTAATAAAGGAAGGGTTATCTTTCCTTACTGACTCGCATAACCACTCGGCAACCTGTCTGAATGCTCTCTCTCTCTCTCTCTCTCTCTCTCTCTCTCTCTCTCTCTCTGAGCAGACCTACAAAGACATAAAAAAAAATTCCCTCCAGTTCTTGTTGTTTTTTTTTTCATTTTCTCCCGCACACTGATCTGAAACCGAAAACCCAGATTTATGTCAAAGACCTCCGGGAAAAGGAATGAAGCTGGCAGACGGATAACCAACTATTCAAAATCATCTTTTGATATCAATCAAAAAAAAAAAGTAGAGATTAGGAAATTTGTGTGTCCGTTAAATAACACAACTAATGCATAACAATAAGTCACAATTTATAAATGTTATGTCAATAGAATGCTATCTAGTCACAGAGAAATGAGATAGAAGATGTGTGTGCGTGCGTGTGTGTGCGTGTGATGGGAGAGGGGGGGGGGGACGAGGGGGGGGGACGAGAGGGTGAGACAATATGGAGATGGGTGGGGTGGGGGGGGGTGGATGGGGGAGGGTGATGAGGGGTAGGGGATTCATAGAGAACAATGTGCTGAGTTGGGGTTGGTCACTGTTATTGTTGACTGACGGTTTGTTCGTTTGTCTGTTTACCTTACTTTATTACTTTTCTTTCTTACATTAACGGCGCTGTATTCATTCTAATAGCGCTGTTCATGTACAACATACAGTGAATACTATGTTATTTGTCGCTCTCTCATTTCCTTTCTCATATTGGTTGTGATTTGTATTGCGTATGGTGTAATGATTCTGTACATGTCATAGTGATTGTCAAACGTTTTGTTTCAAAGAAAAGAACCTTCTCAGCAAGGAAAAGAAAAAAGAAAAATCGTTTGCAGACTTGAATTTTTACATATCATCGACAACATGTCCTGTAAAGATACTCTTTTCTGCACAAAAAAAAGGCTGGGACTAATTAGGACCTTTTCCTATGAAGGTATAGATCTGTGGCCTATTAACGACTGTCCTGATTGATCCAGAGAATGCTGTGTACTTTGTTTACTATCATTTCTTCTACAAGGAGAGATTTGTATTTAGCGATCAGCAAAATAAGCTGAATAAAAGTGTTCTGTTCCATGTAAGCCTAATTGTGCTTAAGCTGAAAAAAAAAAAAAAAAAACTTTCAAAAGAGTTTCTACCATGTTCCCAAAGGGAGGCATGTCACTAGTCACAGGCTCACTGAGTCACAGGTCCACCAAGTCACAGGCCACTAAGTCACAGGCCCACTAAGTCACAGGCCCACTAACGTCCACAGTCAAAGTCGTAATAATAGGTGTCAGGTCCAGTGAGTCACAGACCACTGTGTCACAGGCCCACTAAGTTACCCGCCCACCAAGTCCACCAGGGCCACTAAGTCACAGGCCCACCAAGTCACAGGGCCACTAAGTCACAGGCTCAATAAGAGCCATGTCAGTGTGTGCCCTTAAATCAGCGCAGACTGTGTGGTCCCAGTCTACCCATTGAACCCATAGCAAACTCACTCTGGGTGGGAGTCGACCTTACGGCTCATAAAACCCCACTGTGTCTGATGGGATTCGAACCCAGGCCTTCCAGCTCAGTAGCCCGCGATGCTAACCACTACACCACGGAAGCTGGCTCTATGCTATAATTTGGCCTGTGACTCAGTGGGCCTGTGACTCAGTGGGCCTGTGACTCGGTGGGCCTGTGACTCAGTGGGCCTGTGACTCAGTGGGCAGTCCCCTCCCGAGGCGGCGTGAAGTGGAAACAGTTTTGTGCCGTTTGCATACAGACCACTCGTTTTACACCCATTCTTATCTGTTAGCTCCGTGGTGCATTCCATGTCATGTACTGCTCACAGTGAAACATCTTTTAAAGTGTTAGGACTTGCATGATGCGAGACATAAACACTTTACAGCAGACTCCGTGAAAACCTTGTTCAGAAATATCCCACCTGATGTGTTCTTTGAATTTCTGAAAGAGATTAATGTTTTTCATATGATCTACGGAGGAAAGCTTTTTAACAAAAAATTTCCGGTGTGTTTTTAGAAGG
>CM065723.1:7315426-7347926 GCA_033310375.1 Conus canariensis | reverse complement strand
GCATGCACCTTCCCCGAAGTTGGAGTATGGCTACCTTAATGGCGGGATTAAAAAAAAAAAACGGTCATACACACAAAACTCCACTCCCTTCGTTGTGTGGTAGATGGGATTAATCCTTGGCTGTCTATACAGGGAGTGTCCGTAGGAATATCAGCCTGCGTACGCAGAAAGAAAAAAAAAAAGGAAAAAAGAAGAAAAAAAGAGTACAGTATAATTTCTCATATTGAAGGCGTACACCAGTCTTGTGGATCTGCTCTGCTCTCTCTCTCTCTCTCTCTCTCTCTCTCTCTCTCTCTCTCTCTCTCTCTGTGCCTTCTGTACGCGGGTTTTCAGTATCTTCGCAACGCCCTGCCTTTGACCATGTGGAACTGTTATTTCGAAGCGCGCAGTGTCGTCCACATGTTTCAGTGGACCGACTTAGCTGAACTGTGGACAGGAACAATATGCAAATAACATGCGGCTAACCGAGAGGGCTGTGCGACCAGTTGACCAGCTCTCTCGCAGCTCGCGTGACTGTGGTGGCCGGAAGTGATTAGTGACCTGCACGGACGAACGGGATTTTGATGAAGGCGAATGGTGGCGAAGCGAGGCAAGAGATTTTGTCTTTCTCTTCCCTATTTGAGGTGTGGCTTTATCGTTTAACCTATCGTAAGGATCCGCCAGAAAAGTTACTATCGAAAGTCCCACGAATCTGGTGTTATCTATCTGTGGCACAAAAGAGTGAGCGGACTTTCAGCTGAAACGAACGAATCTGTATGTGTATGGTGGTTAGTAATATCATGAAAAAAAGTGTGTGGGTTACGTTTCTAGTCACCAGGTCTGCTTTACAAACTGCAAAGGAGGAGAAAGGTTTATATCGTGTATATGCCCCTCAGAATTCGGTAAGGGGTTTTTTTCTTTGTGTTTGTTTTTTTTGCATTTTCACATTTAAAAAAAAGTGTGATATTTATTCGATTGTGTAAATAAATAAGAGGCGGACATGGGGATCACTTTGCATCTGTCTCTCGTACTTCTCTTCAGTTTTGAACTGAACTATGTTGTCCAACAAATGCTTACCTGTTAACAGACCGTTTGTGAGAGTTCCTGAGTTCTCTGGCTTGTTTGTTCGTGTGTGTGTGTGTGTGTGTGTGTGTGTGTGTGTGTGTGTGTGTGTGTGTGTGTGTGCTTGTGGGTATGCGTGTGTGTGTGGGGGGTGGGGGGTGGGGGGTGGGGGGTGGGGGTGCTGTATGCAGGGCAAACTTTGAGGATATGTGTAATATTTGCCTTTACGTTTTGAAGTATGTATTCTGTGTTAATCCTCGAAATGTCCGTTGCTCTATACGCTAAAATAAACTGATATGTCCGATGCTCTATACGCTAAAATAAACTGATATGTCCGATGCTCTATAACGCTAAAATAAACTGAAATGTCCGATGCTCTATAACGCTAAAATAAACTGATATGTCCGATGCTCTATAACGCTAAAATAAACTGAAATGTCCGATGCTCTATAACGCTAAAATAAACTGAAATGTCCGATGCTCTATAACGCTAAAATAAACTGAATGTCCGATGCTCTATAACGCTAAAATAAACTGAATGTCCGATGCTCTATAACGCTAAAATAAACTGAAATGTCCGATGCTCTATAACGCTAAAATAAACTGAAATGTCCGATGCTCTATAACGCTAAAATAAACTGAAATGTCCGATGCTCTATAACGCTAAAATAAACTGAAATGTCCGATGCTCTATAACGGTAAAATAAACTGAAATGTCCGATGCTCTATAACGGTAAAATAAACTGAAATGTCCGATGCTCTATAACGGTAAAATAAACTGAAATGTCCGATGCTCTATAACGGTAAAATAAACTGAAATGTCCGATGCTCTATAACGGTAAAATAAACTGAAATGTCCGATGCTCTATAACGGTAAAATAAACTGAAATGTCCGATGCTCTATACGGTAAAATAAACTGAAATGTCCGATGCTCTATAACGGTAAAATAAACTGAAATGTCCGATGCTCTATAACGGTAAAATAAACTGAAATGTCCGATGCTCTATAACGGTAAAATAAACTGAAATGTCCGATGCTCTATAACGTAAAATAAACTGAAATGTCCGATGCTCTATAACGCTAAAATAAACTGAAATGTCCGATGCTCTATAACGCTAAAATAAACTGAATGTCCGATGCTCTATAACGCTAAAATAAACTGAAATGTCCGATGCTCTATAACGCTAAAATAAACTGGAATGTCCGATGCTCTATAACGGTAAAATAAACTGAATGTCCGATGTCCTATAACGTAAAATAAACTGATATGTCCGATGCCATCTATAACGGTAAAATAAACTGAAATGTCCGATGCTCTATAACGGTAAAATAAACTGATATGTCCGATGCTCTATAACGCTAAAATAAACTGAAATGTCCGATGCTCTATAACGGTAAAATAAACTGAAATGTCCGATGCTCTATAACGGTAAAATAAACTGAAATGTCCGATGCTCTATTACGCTAAAATAAACTGAAATGTCCGATGCTCTATAACGCTAAAATAAACTGAAATGTCCGATGCTCTATAACGGTAAAATAAACTGAAATGTCCGATGCTCTATAACGGTAAAATAAACTGAAATGTCCGATGCTCTATAACGGTAAAATAAACTGAAATGTCAGATGCTCTATAACGGTAAAATAAACTGAAATGTCCGATGCTCTATACGCTAAAATAAACTGGAATGTCCGATGCTCTATAACGCTAAAATAAACTGAAATGTCCGATGCTCTATAACGCTAAAATAAACTGGAATGTCCGATGCTCTATAACGGTAAAATAAACTGGAATGTCCGATGCTCTATAACGGTAAAATAAACTGATATGTCCGATGCTCTATAACGGTAAAATAAACTGGAATGTCCGATGCTCTATAACGGTAAAATAAACTGGAATGTCCGATGCTCTATAACGGTAAAATAAACTGGAATGTCCGATGCTCTATAACGCTAAAATAAACTGATATGTCCGATGCTCTATAACGGTAAAATAAACTGGAATGTCCGATGCTCTATACGCTAAAATAAACTGAAATGTCCGATGCTCTATACGCTAAAATAAACTGATATGTCCGATGCTCTATAACGGTAAAATAAACTGAAATGTCCGATGCTCTATAACGCTAAAATAAACTGAAATGTCCGATGCTCTGTAACGCTAAAATAAACTGAAATGTCCGATGCTCTATAACGGTAAAATAAACTGAAATGTCCGATGCTCTATACGCTAAAATAAACTGATATGTCCGATGCTCTATAACGGTAAAATAAACTGAAATGTCCGATGCTCTATAACGCTAAAATAAACTGAAATGTCCGATGCTCTATAACGCTAAAATAAACTGGAATGTCCGATTCTCTATACGCTAAAATAAACTGAAATGTCCGATGCTCTATACGCTAAAATAAACTGATATGTCCGATGCTCTATACGCTAAAATAAACTGATATGTCCGATGCTCTATACGCTAAAATAAACTGATATGTCCGATGCTCTATAACGCTAAAATAAACTGAAATGTCCGATGCTCTATAACGGTAAAATAAACTGAAATGTCTGATGCTCTATAACGCTAAAATAAACTGAAATGTCCGATGCTCTATAACGCTAAAATAAACTGAAATGTCCGATGCTCTATAACGCTAAAATAAACTGGAATGTCCGATGCTCTATAACGGTAAAATAAACTGAAATGCCCGATGCTCTATAACACTAAAATAAACTGGAATGTCCGATGCTCTATAACGTTAAAATAAACTGAAATGTCCGATGCTCTATACGCTAAAATAAACTGAAATGTCCGATGCTCTATACGCTAAAATAAACGGGAATGTCCGATGCTCTATACGCTAAAATAAACTGAAATGTCCGATGCTCTATAACGCTAAAATAAACTGGAATGTCCGATGCTCTATAACGGTAAAATAAACTGGAATGTCCGATGCTCTATAACGGTAAAATAAACTGATATGTCCGATGCTCTATAACGGTAAAATAAACTGGAATGTCCGATGCTCTATAACGGTAAAATAAACTGATATGTCCGATGCTCTATAACGGTAAAATATACTGAAATGTCCGATGCTCTATAACGGTAAAATAAACTGGAATGTCCGATGCTCTATAACGGTAAAATAAACTGATATGTCCGATGCTCTATAACAGTAAAATGAACTGAAATGTCCGATGCTCTATAACGGTAAAATAAACTGGAATGTCCGATGCTGTATAACGCTAAAATAAACTGATATGTCCGATGCTCTATAACGGTAAAATAAACTGGAATGTCCGATGCTCTATACGCTAAAATAAACTGAAATGTCCGATGCTCTATAACGGTAAAATAAACTGGAATGTCCGATGCTCTATAACGGTAAAATAAACTGAAATGTCCGATGCTCTATAACGGTAAAATAAACTGATATGTCCGATGCTCTATAACGGTAAAATAAACTGGAATGTCCGATGCTCTATAACGCTAAAATAAACTGAAATGTCCGATGCTCTATAACGCTAAAATAAACTGAAATGTCCGATGCTCTATACGCTAAAATAAACTGATATGTCCGATGCTCTATACCCTAAAATAAACTGGAATGTCCGATGCTCCTATAGCGCTAAAATAAACTATCTCTAAACGGGAAAGTCTCATTCAGACCAGTTTCTCAGTTCAGGTTTCAGTATTCTGCGTGACTTGTCGATGCAGGCGGGCCGATGTTACTAACTTCACAAAGAAATCCTATCTTGTCCCATGCATTCCAATGCATTCCAGTGCATGGGACAAGATAGGATTTCTTCGTAAAGTTAGTAGCAGGTTTCATTTATTAGATAATCTATTTATTTATTTATTTATTTATTTATTTATTTACTCATTTAATTGTTTATGTATTTCTTTAATGTTGCTGATCCACCTGCTACCGCAACATTAGTAACGGATTATGGCCATTTTGATGGTCCTGTACACATAAACACCTGCCCCTTGACAGTGATACAGAACGTTGCAAGCCTTCCTGTACCCGGATACACAAAAATCCGGTCAAGCTGTCCATTGGGTCATTTGTAGAAAGACAGACGCGCAGACGGAAGACAGACAGACAGACAGACTGAGGGACAGAATCGTGACACGAATTGGGGGGAGGGGGGGGGGGGGAGGGGAGGAGGCTTTGCAGCGCGCACAGTGATGATGCCAATAGGTGACGCTCTCTGGCTCGATCACCGTGAGGAACCTCCTCTATCACCCAGCGTTGGCAGCATGCAGCGAGAGTCGACGGCTGTAGATGGCCAGGTGGGAATTAGCTTTGTTGCTGGAGGAATCCAGAGACGATGGTGTTGTGTTCCGTAATCTGGATCACTATCAACGAACGTCCATGCAGAGGCAGTGAGAAATGAAGGGTGGGGGGGGGGGGGGGGGGGGGAAAGGGGGGGGAGGGAGACGATGAGAGAGGGTGAGGTGCAAAGACACGCATCAGCTTGGAGCCTCTAAATGTAGAGAACAGAAGATGGTGAAGATAGCAGGAACAGCGAGGGACCACAATGAGAGAAAGTTGTATGGCAGAGATAGAAACAGACCGACAGAAATACATAATATACGACAAAAAGACAGAAACAGCGACAATTTTAAATGGAAGAGAGAGAGAGAGAGAGAGAGAGAGAGAAGAGGAGAGAGAGAGAGAGGGATGGGGGTGGGGGGGTGGGGTGAGAGGGGAGACACTCAGAGAGATATGAAGCATGCAGAAAGAGGTTTATACAACGGAAGATGTCGGAATACCAGAGAGAGAGAGAGAGAGAGAGAGAGAGAGAGAGAGAGAGAGAGAGAGAGAGAGAGAGAGGAGAGGGGAGTATGCAAATTTAGCAGTCTTCCAGTTCAGGACGGAAATTCGACCAGTAAAACATCTTGATTCAAATCTCCTTTCCGGCCTAGCGGAATTTTATGCTTTTCAGCTGAGAACTTGGGAGGGACCTCCAGCTCTAGGAGTGCTGGTTTTCAGGTTCAAGCCGGAAATCCGGTCTGTGAATAACAACATTGAAAAACGCTTTCTAATAGTTGGCTAAATGCTTACAGCAATATTTGGATTCAACGCCCATCTTGCGCTGAAGTGAACGAAGATAAGTGATTACTCGTTCATTTTCGTGGTCCTGAGTGTTTTGTATCTTGCCTGAAGAAGACCTAAGAGGTCGAAATGCATCGTGTTTTGTCTAGTGATTCGTTCTTCTACGTTTTCTTGGCGATTCGCTATTAATCACATTTGAAATATTTGGAGAATCAGCAAATGTATAAAACATCTGATACAGTCTTGTGGTACTTTTTATTTCTTTTTGTACACATTTCCTTCTCATAAACTGTTCGATGTCCATGCAAAGTCAGCAGACGTATGACACATTGTATAGACAGGGGTTCACATCCAGAGTTCAGACCCAAATCTATGCAGGACTCCGTGCGTGCTGGGAAAACACGGAAAGAATAGGTAAGAGTTCGTAGACAGACATTTAGAGTTCCAACCCCGCAGCACCCTCCCTCCCACCCCCCCCGCTCCCCCCCCCCCCCCCCCCCCCCCCCCCCCCCCCCCGCTCCCCTCTTTCTCCCTGCTGCGTCCTGCCCGTCTGCCACAACACTGTGGACGGTAAACCTGAAGGTCACTCGCTGAACCGAAAGAGGAGAGAAAGTAAATACAAACAACCCCCCACCCCCCCCCCACCCCCACCCCCCACCCCCCCCCCCCAAAAAAAAAGTAAGAAAGAAAACCAAACGAAGAGATTGCTGAAAACACTTCTTTCCAATATTGTAGAGTTAACTAGCCTCAGTGGCTCAGTGGTTAGCATCATAGCCTTGCAGGCTTGGAGGTTATGCGTTTAATTTTCATTAGACGCACTCTATATACCGCTTTCTTGTGTGTGTGTGTGTGTGTGTGTGTGTGTGTGTGTGTGTGTGTGTGTGTGTGTGTGTGTGTTTCCCCAGAACCGGTTCATATCGAGAGTTCGTGAGCAGCTTGCATGGGAAGTCTGCAACCACACAGTCTAGTTTCTTCTGTCTAATGGATGCGTCTACGGAACTGTCGCTCAAATCCTCAGACGAACACCGCAGGTGTCTGTATCTCTCGGGTCTGTGGACTATATTATTAAAGGAAAGCTGTACAAAGCATCCCTTTCGTGAAATCTTTGACTAGAACTCCATAGCGTCTTCTTCATCATCCCTGTCCGCATCAACCATCATAAGAAAGTCATATTATCTAGCCCTTTACTCTCTGCTCTCGAAAACTTCTTGTCAGACAGCAATGAACATTACGAGAACTGTGGCACAAACACTGATGACAAGAATCTTCTTCCTCTTTACAGGGCTCTTACCCGCTCCCGACCGGACTGCCGCTACGTCGCTGCGATTCTTCCAGATCGTCCTGTTTCAAAACTCTGCTATCACAGGCATCGCGCATTCCGCACCACCCTTGTGTACGGTCTGAATGCAGAGGCAGGGCAAAGCATCGCTCTCCAACCGTTGGCTGAAACTTTTCTGACTGTTTTTGGAACCTCTTCCCTGAACCCCCAAACTTTGCTTAGGTCGGTACGTCTGACCCGAACTTTCTCGGGAAATTCGAAGACAACCTCAGCTCCATTTTATCTGTAGGAATTTGTATATTTTTTCTCCGTTGGAAGAGTGCAGACATAGACCTTGAAGTCTTATGTGATTCGTCAACCTCCAGAAAGGGGGTGGGGGTGGGGCGCTTATGGGTGCTAACTCCGTGATTAAGCAATTACCGTTGTCAATAGCAGGCTTGATTGGTAGGTGGTGCTTTTTTTTTTTTTTTTTTTTTAAACGTGGTAACAGACCCGATACGGCTCTATACGATCGGCTGGGGGTATAAGCAGTATGACTTGACTTGTGTCCGTTGGGTCCATACAGGCGCTACCGAACACCGCATATACGACTCGGAGGCCGAGTGTCGAGACGACTTGGTATTGACAGCTTCCTAGGGGGCCGGAATAGCTCAGCTGGTAGAGCGCCGGACTCGTGATCCTGGGGTTGCGGGTTCGAATTTCGGTACAGGGGGATGTTTCCTCGGAGTTAACGTTGGTTCTGACTCCATTCCCCATACAGTCCTTCGAATGAGACTATAAACCGAGGTTCCGTGTGTGAACGCGCGCACATCTTGCACACACGTAAAATCCCATCACCAACTTTGGGAAGAGAAGGCCAGTTTGGCCGTTGGTATGGATGACACGTTACACGTAGCATGCACCTTCCCGAAGATGGAGTATGGCTGCCTTAATGGCGGGATAAAAAACGGTCATACACACAAAACTCCACTGCCTGTCTACACAGGCAGTGTCTGCAGGAGTATCAGCCTGCATACGCAGAAAGAAAAAAAAAAAGAAAAGAAAAGACAGCTTCCTAGATGTGACTGTGTAAGCGTAGCCAGAAAGACAAGTCATTGGAGCAACTCCGTGAGGACGGCTCAGAAGATAAACACGCCATGTGCTTTTGTTGGTATTTTTCTGTGTTTGCTCGTGTGTGAATTATTTGAATATTCATTCATTTATCTAGTTGTTCATCTATTTATTTCTTTACTCATTTAGTATTTTGTTGATTTGTTTGTGTGTGGACTGGTGGTCTTGAGTGGATAATGCGTTTAAGAGAAATGTTGGGGAAAAAGAATGACAGGCCTGTGTGTCGAATCCCGCTGGATGGGGATTTTTTCTCCCTCTTTCTCCTTTCAACATAATGCTGTGGTCCACATGCAGTATTCATTTCTCGCACGTAAATGAAGCCACGGCTACGAGGGAACCGTCCCTGGCAAACCTCTATTAATTTTTTTTATAAGACAAAAAAAAAAAAAAAAAAAATTAAGTAAACAGAAAAAAAGTGGTTTTTGCCGCACTAGAGTTATAAACGGTCTCCGAGTAATGGAAATGTTACAGCACAAAATGCAACAATGTAACAGTCTCGAGAAAAAAATGTGACGAATATAGTTTGAAAAATTCGTGTTAAATTTTCTGTGTGTGATCCACAAAAAAATGTAACAATTATTATTTTTGTGTGTATATGTGTGCATTAAGCAGACAAAAAAAAAAAAAAAAAAAAAAAAAAAAAAAAAAAAATATATATATCAATACTGTTCAGAGTAAATAGTTTGAAGTAATCAGTTAGTATTTGCGAGCGGCAACATTTTGAAAACTGCAGATGCACTGATGGATAGTCTTGAGGCAAAATGACGATAATGATAACCAGGGGGTGATTATCCAAAAGGAATTTTTAAAAAGCATGAGGCGAGAAGGCTTCTGTTATCCAAGTCAACAGCTTTATCCTGATAGCAGATAGGCCCCTATGTTTACACACACACACACACACACACACACACACACACACACCACACACACACACACACACACACACACACACACACACACACACACACACACACACATACACACACACACCCGTATAACGTTACACACCCACACACTCGTAGAACTTAAGAAGGCGGAGGCGCCCCCATGGTATATACCATGAAATGTACCGTTCACTGCAAAACATGTTATTATGGAGCACTGGGAATTTTGTGATGTGAAACTTTTTACACTTTACAGCACACTATGGGAATTATGTGATGTGAAACTTTTAACACTTTACAGCAGACTATGGGAATTTTGTGATGTGAAACTTTTACTTTACAGCAGACTATGGGATTATGTGATGTGAAACTTTTACACTTTACAGCACACTATGGGAATTATGTGATGTGAAACTTTTAACACTACAGCACACTATGGGAATTATGTGATGTGAAACTTTTAACACTTTACGCAGACTATGAAAGTCTTTAGGGATGTCCGAAGTGATTTTCTTTTTAATTCCCGAAAGATAAGAATATCTTCTTATCTGATCTGAAATTACAGGAAAGATTTAAAAGTAATTTCAGTCCTATTTTCTAATTTGTTTTTAAGCGACATGTGTGTGTGTGTGTGTGTGTCGTGCGTGCGTGCGTGCGTGCGTGCGTGCGTGCGTGCGTGTGCGTGCGTGCGTGCGTACGTGTGTGTGTGTGTGTGTGTGTGTATGTGATATTTTTAAACATCTGTGTAGAGAGTCGTTATGAGAAGGTAATGCCCTGACATGGTCCTTTGCGGTCGGCTGGTCTATGAGCAATATGAATGAAATTTCGCTCACTAGTTATTGATTGATACATCCTAAAAAAAAAAAAAAAGAAAAAAAAAAGCAAAAAAAAAAAAAAAAAAAAAAAAAAAAGCAATCTCGACAAAGGAAAAAAGGTGATTTTTCGTCTTGATTGCTGCATTGTAACATTTATTGAGGAGACTATTGCCTCGTTACATTTTACGCTGTATCACAGCAGCTCGAATTTCTTACACAGAAATGTGTTGTGATAATGAGTTTACACAAAAACAACAGCATAATTTGATTTTTTTTCAATCCAAATTTCGCGACGGAAGAACGTTTAAGTTTGCTGGTTTGTTTGTTTCTTAAGGCTTAACATTCGGACGAATAATTCAAATGCTCTTGTATTGCGGTGGAAATTGAATTCCATTTATTGATCTCTCTCCTCTCGCATCTCTTGGCTACCTTCACCACCAGTCTCTTTCTCTGTTGCCCCAACGCCCCACCTCCTCTATCTTCTCCTCCCCGTCTCCCTCCTCCCTCCCTCCCTCCCTCTCCTCTCTCTCTCTCTCTCTCTCTCTCGTCACCCCTCCACTTCTTCCTCCCACCATCTCTCTCTCTCTCTCTCTCTCTCTCTCTCTCTCTCTCTCACCCCCGCCCCTGTATGCTGAAGCAGAAGAACCATCCCTCTCAAACCGTCGGCTGAAACTTGCCTTGAACTACTGTTTGAATGTCTCTTCTGAACTCGCAAAATCCTGCCTAATATGACTGTGTTTTTGACTTCACGTTCCAAAAGAAATTCGATGATCACCCCAGATTCATTCATCCCTTGGGAATTCGTAGCCTTCCCCATTTGAACAAAGAAGATAAAGACCTTGGTAGTAGTTTGTGATTTATTCAAGTTTCCCCATGACCCTCCATGGACTTTCGTCACTCCAGAGATCCGGTCAGATTTAGCCTCGTACCGTAGAGATACCACTAGTTCCTTGGCATACAAGACTTTTTTTTTGCCGAACTGTGTTCCAAGTTTCCATCCTTCGAAAGAATTTTCACGGACGGTTCCAAATCTGAGGAGGGGGTTGCCTCTGCTGTGGTTGGTGCAACAGAAAATGAGAAACAAATACAATGTGCTTTTTTTTTCTCTCCTGCTTTTATTGTGAAACAAATAAAAGCACACATTTTCCATCCCAGTGCTACTTGTGCTAAGCACAATTGAAAATGCTCCGCAGCACCTCGTGAAACAAATTATTGTTTGAATTTTATCAAGGGTTCACCAAGGTTTTGCTTTGTTTATTTGTTTTTGTTTGTTTGTTTGTTTGTTTTTTCGTTTAAAACATTGGACTCCAACCAAATAGCCACAGTAAGTATTCGAAAATGCACGAAAGCGATGTAGTTTAAACATTATTGCAAACGCACTGTAACATAAATGTATATGAACAACCAAATTCAAATGCCGAGATACATCTGAAAAAAAAAATGAACGATTGTTGTGATGCATTTGATAAGCTATCATCGACTTCTGCTGTCAACGTCATGAGACAGTAGTTAGTTAACAAGCAAATTGTTATTGGCCCGAATAAAGAGCAAAAAGCTGAGATGGTTTCGGTAGACATACACACTAACACAGACATAGAACACATTAATTAATAAACAAAAGGAAATGAACTATTCCCTCCGACAGATGCCGGGTTTGGAAATGGAAAAGGGAGAAAAAAAAGACAATGCTTCGAATAAGCACGTTGCCCTCACTTGGAAACTAAGGTCATGGAGAGTCGTGGCAGTAAAAAAAAATGTTCCCACAGCTAGAGTTCCGCGATTATAGTCCAACTCATAGAAGTCGAGGAGAAAGCCAAATGCTTAGCGTAGATGAGGTGTGTCGGTGTCCAAAAACCAACTGAACATTTAGCCCTGTTTACCGGCGTCAGTTAAAACGGCCATTTTGAAAACGTCGATGCACATGAAAATAACTAATTGGCGGTTACGGAAATGTGAGAAAAAGACTTGGAATTTCGAAGTCGTATGGGCCATCTTCTTAACCAGGGACAACTTGGGGAAAAGATGCGCGGCTTGTTTACTCGACAGACGCGGGAAAGTCGGCGACACTACATGCTGAATTTCAATACAGCGTGATTTTACGGACAAAGGACGGACAGTGATTGTGCGGCCGACCATGTCTGGTCAGAGATGGAGGCTGCCCTCAAGGAATAGGTGGAAAAAATACGGTCTGAAAACAACCTGTTCATATACAGCTGTATAGAGCTAAGAAGATATGCTGATCCGGGGGGGGGGGGGGGGGGGGGGGGGGGGGGGTTAGGCTGAAAGTCTATGTTAATGAAACGGCATTGTTCTTGTTAAAACATTGTCATCGTCACGAGCAATGAGTACGGCAGACAATTGACCCAAGGATCAAACGACAAGCAGACATTGTTTGCGGGTCCTGGAGTTCAGACTCCGCGGAAGGAGAAGAAAACGACGTGTGGGAAATTAGACTCATGTGCCACGCTCTCGAGAGCATGTTCGTCGCGAATCGAATTCTCTTCGGCAGACAGGGAGGAAGAGGACACAAAGGAAGCAGATGATGAGCAGGTCTGACGGACCTCCGCCCACCTCCGAGGCCGCCCACCAGTCAGTTCCTGCTGTAGTCAAGATGATCTGGGTTTGCCGCACAGGCCGCTAATGAAAGCGCCATGGCTAACGAACGTCATTGTCAGTGATCGTGATGGTCGTCTGGAGGACTCTGCACATCACTCCCTGAAGAGGAAGTGAGCGATGACCGTGGTAGTGGTGGTGGTGACAGGAATTGTAATGAGAGTTCTATGTTCTCAGGCTTTGGCCTGTGACACGGTGCAAGAGTCGGCAATGAGACCCCACCCAGACTTCTATAGAGGCTTTCTTTTTTTTTTTTAAATTTAGTTTATAGAGGCTTTTTTGAAATTTAGTTTTATTATTTAATTTTCTTTTTAGGACACGCTCGGTTTTGCTGGCCTTGAAGAGGGGAGGGGAGAGGGAAGGGTTGGGTGGGGGAGGGGATTGTAGGCATGTCTCAAAACACTCCTCTCTCTCTCTCTCTGTGTGTGTGTGTGTGTGTGTGTGTGTGTGTGTGTGTGTGTGTGTGTGTGTGTGTGTGCGCGCGTGTGTGTGTGTGTGTGTTTCGGGTCTCCTCTTCCACACAATATCTAGTGTTTGACAGGGAGGGCTACTCGGTGACCATCTTCATGTACCGCTGTTGTCAGCACTGTAGCCTTCCAGCTGTGCTGACTTGGTATTTAGCTCAATCTGTATGGACCCCCTGAGGTAGTTTTGACATTTACGCAAAAAAAATCACTCGAAGGGAGGAGTGGCGAGGCTACAGTACAGCACAATTTTAAGCAATTGAGGTTTCGGGAAGGCCGCACGAACGGTGCTGCGACTGCACACATGTACTATTTCTGAGTCAGCATGAGCTTAGCTGGACAGGGCTTCAAATGTTCAGTACCATCAGAAGTACTCGTGCAAACACTGCATATTCCTGACTAGATGAGCACGCTGAGAGCAATGTGTGTGTGTGTGTGTGTGTGTGTGTGTGTGTGTGTGTGTGTGTGTGTGTGTGTGTGTGTGTGTATGTCTGTCAGAGAACTATAAAATAGGCATTCTGGCTCACCCACCTCCGCCAGCTCCAACCGGCTGAAGCCGGTTTCGCTGTTGCTCCGCCGGCTTACCCAGAATGCCTATTTTATAGTTCTCTAATAGTAAACACTTTACAAACATACATAATGTGTAGGATTATCTGTTTTTAATACTAATTTAGAAAACTTTTGAGACTTAAGTTTTTGCTTAATCCTTCGTTTTTCCTGATCGTTTTCAATAACATCGTTTTCTTTCATACATTCATCAAATGCGTCTCTGTCTTTCATGTGAAATAAAACTACAGTCTTTAATTGCTCTCTAAAGTCTTTTAAAACTGAGTTATATTTTTGACATAAAATCCACACACTTATCCCAGCATGTCTTCCACTGAAAGCCAGTTTTGATAAAGTGTTTCTTTTTTTGACTATATCCTTTTCTGCTGAACAATCATCTATAATAAATAGTGTCTGAGTTCCTTCAAACTGTCTAAAGAAATGTTCTAAGCACTCGCTAAGTTTATTGCTAGGATCAACTAAATATATGTCATCATCTGTCCATATAAACCTTCTGTCGTGATATGCTTTGTTCCATTTAAGTGTTGGGCAGAAAATTACTATATGATCAAAATTATAACGATAAACTGTTTGTAATAGGTCGAGGACAAATATTGTTTTTCCACAACCAGTCTGCCCACAAATCAATGAACAATGAGGGGTTTTTATCATAAAGTTTAACATTGACACCAAAGTTGTTTGCTCCATAGTTTTAAAACAGAATTTAATTTACACCAGTTATTGTTTTTATCATACTCTCTGTCAAAACTTGTTCAGTATAATAAAACCCTATAAGGCCCAAATGTGTAAGATTAATCCAGTTCAGTTCTGTAAGATCGTTTCTATTTAAACTAATATCAATTTTGTTGCTTGTTGTTATGACCTTAATATCCTCGCCATTGTAAAGAACGACGACAGTAACTTTAAGTTTGTCAACGTCTAAGTTTTGCCAGCTAATAAGAATTCCTTCCATAAGGTTGTCACTGACACCCACAGCTCCATTTCTTGCCTCATCTTTTAAGACAGAAATTTTAAATATCATTGTGAACGTGTCTCCTAATTTTGTGCGTGGAATGAACTGTAATTTTGTAGAAGCTTTCTTTAAAACCGATTCTCTTCTGTGGAGGATGTACTGTTTGTCCCCAAACGGCTTTATTTCGATCTCTTTCCGACTGTTGTCCTCTGGCATAAGACTTACATGTAAAGGGCCAGAGTTCAATGCTTTTCTGAAACTTTTTTGACGGTCAAAAAATGTAAATGGGCTTAAGAATTCAAATTTTATGTCCCATTCTAAATATGGTTCTAAGTGCCATTTGTTGTCAGTTTTTCGAACTATTTTATATTCATACTGACCTGTATTATTTGCTTCTAGATTGCGTAGTTGTTCTAGTTTAGGAAACCTTTTGTTGTCGTCAACCTCTTTGCGCTTATAATAACCATCTTTAGTGTACTCAAAACCATATAAAGTGCCTATCTCACCGTTTTGTTCAAAGTCCTCAACGTCTGCAAGGTCTTTTAATTCTAAAGTTACACACCTCTCAGGCGCTAATGTGACCCCCGAATCGTCTGGTCCACGTGACATTTTTTAAAACAACGTATTATTTTATTTCTAAAACAATGTGCAGGTTATCACATTTCACGACTTTCCCTGTTTTATCTGTGATCTTTATATTAAATGATCTGACCCTCCCACAAGCTAATCTTTTAAACTGTAAATTAGGGAATCGTATAATTTCATAATCGCAATATGCAGCTTTCCCTGATGGAAGAGCTCTTAAAACAGTTGAGGGCCTTCCATCATATAAGTTTTCATCAGTGCTCAGCTCATCCAAATGTACATAGAGTAATGGATATAAGGCAAGATCGAGCGGATATTCTCCCTCAAAAGTAGTTTCGTCTGGTGCAACTCTAAATTTATGATAGACATAATCGATTTTAAAGCCTAACATTTTAGCTAGCTCTACATCAAAAAAGTAATGGACTACTTCTTTTTCAGGTTTGAATGTTAACATTGTTTTTAGATTTGCATTGTTAAGTTTGAGAGTAATGTCGAAGTTACTCATTGCTTCTTTTAGTGAGCAAAACCCGTAATAACCATCAGGTATGGTTAACTGGCTAATTAAGTTTCCTCCGTCATCAAGTTTTCGAATCTCATTATTCCTCTTGGATTGACTTATATTAAACCATACGACTTTGTAGAATATTTCATGGAGTGCGACCCTTTGGGTTCCGCAGTTATTATCAATAGCATATTCTAAAAACGAAGGACTGTCTTGAGTTGTTATTGTTACAAACATTTTTAAAACAAATTTAAAAATGAGTGCATTCAAATATACTAATGCAAAATATTCTGTTGGACCGCACTACAGTCCTAAAGATATAACAACTGATACCCTCGACATTTCTGTGACTCAGACTGACGCCTTTCAAGTAAAGGTTAGTACTCCATTGAACAGATATCTTAACCCTCCTATTAAAAACGACTACATCCCGAAAGTGTGGTTCAGTCATCCGATGCAGTTTTATCAGAACCAGTTAAACTTTGCTGTGTTTTGTGCATCAACTGGGTGTGGAGTGTCGTATGCTGATCATTTAAATCATCCTGATCCTTTGGTGAGGTCAGTGTATAGATTTCATTTCTATTACACCTTCAGACGTATTTTGTCTGAACTGCAAGCGCCATTACCAAATGACAAAACGTTTAATCCATTCAGCAACAGAATAGATTACAAGGCTTTTGAAAGGATCTGTAACGAATTTGATATTGACCCAAAGACAGACTTTAGACAAAAGTTGGATCTTAATCATGGTTTAGGCACCCTTTATTTTTGGGGCGTGCACAGAAAGTATAACTATGATTGGAATCCTCCTTACACATCTTTCTCTTCAGGCACAACTGTTCACCTCGGGTCCATAGAGCAAGAGCATAAAACAGCATGGACAACATTTATTTTGGATACTTCTAATGGTCTAACTAGAGCGGGAATAGAACGAATAAACGACTCTATTCGTACTTATGTTTGGTGTTTGCTAGGTTCGCAAGCACAAACGAGATCGAACATAACTGATCCTTCTACTGGCTTTGACGCACAAAAACAGTATTTAGCAAATTTAGAGGATTCTATTAATTCTGCAATTGATTTGCCTTCAAGTATTAAAAGGTACCAAAATGTTTTGCAATACGCAAGATCGAAAGTAGACTTTGCTGTTGGCACTGGTTTATACATGCTGCCTTCTGACCTCAGACTCCAGATAGGAACAATAATAAACTATAATAATGAAATCCTTGTGGCTGGCAATGAAGAGAAGGTCGGAAAAAAACGACATAAATTCTAAGCCAGCAATAGCAATAAAAAAGAAGTCCCCTCAAAACCCCATCCAATCCCCAAGGCCCAAAGCCCAAAGGCCATTGAAGACGCGCGTGATGACCATGAATATGAAAAGACAGCACTTGTTATTGGATTAACTGCCCTAGGATTACTTGGTCTTTATCTTACTATAAAGTAACCCAACTATTAAGACAACTAATGCCCATAAGTGCTCGGCCATAAAGCCAACTACTTTACTTGCGGCAGACAAAAGCCAGCTAACGATCCCCCCTATTATACCAGGCAAAGAGTCTATTGCCTTACTGGCTAATTTTTTTAATAAACTTGCAAGGTGATTGAGTTGTTTTTTTACCCATGATTTATCTGACGACGGAGTTGGTGGCACTGCTCCCCCACCCCTGTAATAGCCAACACCAGTGTACTTATTGCAAATCCTAAGGCTGTTATAACACTTGCTAATGTGACACCTTGCTCTCTAAACAGTGTTCTTATTCGTTCTGCTAACGTTGTGTCTTCATATAAAATTCTTTGGATAGTTTCTCTTATTCTGCTCACTTGAGTTCGTAATTGTTCTCGGTTAGTAGACAGCACTTCTAGTCTTGCTGATCTCTCTTGTTCAAGATCTTTTAGTCTTTGTGTTATTCTTTCTTTAACACCAGGTCCTAAGTTGTGGTCATCAGCCTCAACTAGTTTTTCTTTTTCTCTTTTTATATGCTCATCTAGTTCACCCAGTTTTGCTAAATTGTTTGTTAATTCGCCTCTGATGCTTTTCAAAGCATGATCAAGGGCCGTTATTTCTCTCATAGGTAGCGGCGGATCGTGCATAGTTTTTAATGCTTCTGAAAAACTGGTTTCTATTATTTCGTCTGCTGTTGGGCTTAAATCTTTAAGGGGTATGTTTTGTATTTGGTTATCTGTTGGGAGTTCTTGTAGTGTGTTTTGAAGTTTAGCAACTGCCTCACTGTCTAATCTTCGCGGTTTAGCAATGCCAAGGCGATTTTGATCGCTCACACTGAGCCTTTGTCTAATTGTAGTCTTTGCTAAAAACTTTGATGGGTCTGGTTTAGTTGTAAGCTGAACAAGTTGTCCTTGCTCGTTTTTCACAAACAAATGGTCATCTTTTGTTTCAAAATCATTAGGGTCTATAAATTCGGGAGGTTCTTGGCCTAAACTTTGATAAAATGATTTGACCTTACTTTCTGTTAATTCACGCCGCAATGATTGTAATGGATGTGTCAAAGGCGTCATTTCACTCATGTCGTCTCCAGGATCAAAAACATCATAATCTTCTTCTGCCATGTTTTTAAATAATTAACTTTTTATTTTGTTTTATAAAAAAATGTCACAAGCATATGGCTCGATTCTTGACCCGCATAGAAGACTGAAAGAGCCCTTTGGCGTGAAGGGAAATAAACAGAATATTATTGTTCCAAATAATCCATCTACTATTGATTCAGATCAGATTCTTACTGTCAAATTTCCAGACCTAGGAGCAGATGAAGTGATTGTGCCAGGATCTGCACGGCTTACTTTCAAAATAGAACTTGATTCAGCAACAGACGTAAACAGGACAGTTGTGCAGAATCTGGGGCGGGCAATCGTTAAGAAAATTTCTATAAAACTTGAGGGGCAAGAAATATTTTCTTTATACAATGCAGACATATTTTTAATCTATTGTGATCTATGGCTAACCGATAATGAAAGGGCCGATCTTGCGTTTCAAGGAATCGAAAATAACGAAGCACTAAAACACAGAATAGACGCCGAAGACGCTAAAGACGGTAACAAGTATGAAGCTGTAAGTTATGCGTTTGGAAATCGCTTTTCTATACCCTTGGATTTTGAGTTGTTAAAAGCGCATGCGCCATACTTTCAAGGAGCATTAAAAGACAGATTGTCATATGAACTAACTTTTAATGAATACAAACGTGTCGTTAGATCGACAGACACTGATTCTAAGTACAGCATTTTCGACATCTCGTTAGAGTTTGACATTGTTAGCAACCCTAACTTAGCAAGGCTGATTGAGCAACAATATCAGTCAAAATTAGCAATTATTTTACGAAAGAGTGATTCATCATTCAAAATATCCTAAAAGCAGGGCAGACACAATATGGAACTTTAGTTTTAGCGCCGCAGCAAGATCCCTTAAAGGTATTTTATTGCTGTGTGAAGATGAAGAACCATTCAAAAGACAAAGTGAAAAGTTTATCAATCCTAAAATAACGAAAGTACAATGTTCAATTGAGGGTAGTCCTAACCAAGTCTACGGTAGCGGGCTTAAACCTTATCATCATTTTGATGAAATAAGAAAATTGTTTGGAGGCGGGAGGTGTAGAAATCCAACAGTAGACCTTGTGTCTAAAGATCTACACCTTCACAGTGTTAGACTTGATGAATATTTAACAACGAAATACGGTTTATGGATTGACCTAAGGTCAACAGAAGATAATCAGTTGCATGGGAGTGGGGAGAACAGTTAAAGACGTAATAAACATTCAAATTGATAAAGAAAAAGAGAGTGATAAACCACTTAATGTACATTTGTTTTTAATATATGATGCGCAGCTGAATATTCAAGATAACAGATTGAAAGATATCCAATACTAAATTATTTTTATTTTAAAAAAGCATGTCTGTTACGACTTATCCAAAAGTGCCCAAAGAAGAGATAGCTGCTGCTGTAGACATAAAAACTTTCAGATTAACCAACATAACACAAATGCAAACCCAACTAGAGCAGGACCTTTCAAAATACAGTAAAACCAAACGAAGGTATTCTGCTGTCTTTAATGCTGTTACATATGTTAATACTGGAGCATCGATCACTAGTGCTCTATCAGCAGGAACAAGTGTAGGTCTCTTAGCAACAGGCGTAGGTGCACCGGCAGCTTTACCTCTAGGCGGTTTGTCTTTAGCTTTTGGCCTGTGCTCATTAGCTGTAAGTGCTGTCAGCAAAAAAATAAAAGCTAAACTCCAAAAGCACACAGCTATGGTTCAACTAATAACAGCTAAACTTAGTTCCTTCAAACTGATAATTGATAAAGCACTTGCCGACTCAAACATCACGGATGAAGAATTTAGTCGCCTACAGGCTGATTTTGAGGACTACAAAAGACAAAAGTTTGATCTTCAAAGAAAGGCAAGGGCAACTTTTTCTCAACAACCAGACACCGACCAGATAAAAAAGGAATGTTTAAAAAAAGTAAACGAGACATTAAACTCTGTTCTAAACAGCTCACATTAACAACCCCAAAGGGCGTTTATACTTTAGTTTATGAGTCCAAGCACAAAAAGACCGTTGATATTGATTCTGATTAACTTTTATTTTTTTGATTTAAATAAATATTTTGAGTTAGAAAAGAAGCTCAACATGGATAAGATATATGAAGGTTCAGATGAATTGTTTGAAGCAATGCTCGAGGAAGAGCGTTTGTCAAAAGCTTTAAATGAGGTCGTTTTAGAAGTTATTGATCCAACAAAGGTACAGGCAAGCGTTGTACACGCTATTTCTCAAGTTCCAAGTAAACTAACAATAAACCCTCCAGTTAAAGTAAGGTTAGTTGTTTTAATCGACTATATAACAATAAACGAAGAAAATCTAGAAGTCTGGGTCTCAACTAAACAGCAGACTATTCTTTCTCATAATGACTTAACACCCGGTTGGGCAGATCAACTTCTTACACAGTTTAATGAAGCCTCTGAAGCAGCTAAAATGAGAGGCTCTGGTTGGTCAGAGGGTGAAGTCCTAGACATCAGATTAAGACAGGCTAAGTATGAGCCGATTGTAGGCAAGTCTTACATTCCACTGCCTCCAACATTAGTTGCAAAGAGAGCAGTTTTGAACATAAAGAATTCAGACGACAAATGTTTTATGTGGTGCGTTCTTGCTAGGCTGCATCACGTTGCCAAAAATGCAGAGAGAGTATCTAACTATTTACAGTGGGCCAATAATCTTAACTTTAACGGCCTTGAATTTCCTATGGCTGTAGACAAAATTGATCAGTTTGAAGAACAGAATCCACCAATAACTGTTAATGTCTACACATGGTCTGAAGAAACCAACCTTCTGCCAATTAGAGTGTCAAAGAACAGTCCAACAATAGGCGAACCAACCAGGAGTCATGTAGACTTACTCCTAATGCAAAGCCTTAATGGGTTGCACTACACTCTAATACGCACAATGAGTAGATTACTAGTGCATACTACAAAACAACATAGCAAACAAGAATTTTGTAGAAAATGTTTAACAAGAATTCCGTCCGTTCAAGCTGCGAGCGAACATATAAAACATTGTATTAGCCCAGTTGACTGTGATACAGAACTAATTACGCCCGGAGAAGGCAGTAAAGTTAGTTTTAAGAACTGGAAACGGTTGCAAACTAGTCCATATGTTGTTTACGCAGACTTCGAATCACTCATTGTTCCTTATGAAGGACCAACCCCACAGAAACTTCCTAAAACAGTCTTAATGAGTAATCATCAGATTTGCTCATTTGCCTTCATCATTGTTAGGTCGGATGGCGCCCATTCAAAGCCAGAATTATACAGAGGACCAAATGCTGCAAAATACTTCTTAAAACGCATGCAGCAAGTGCGTAATGCCTGTTCTAATAATCTAAACTTATCTGAAATCATAATGACGCCTGAAGACCAACAACAGTATGACTCAGCCACTCACTGTTGGATTTGTGGGGCGGCCTTGGTTGCCACCGCAGAGAATCCAACAGTAAGAGACCATGATCACATTAGTGGAAAGTTTAGAGGAGCAGCACATAACAAATGCAATCTTCAACTAAAGTTTGAACCAAAGACATGGAAGCTGCCTATATTCTTTCACAACTTGCGAGGTTACGACTCTCACCTTATAATGCAAGCAGTAACCAGCGACTTCAGGGTGTCATGCATTGCACAGTCATCAGAAAAGTACATGTGTTTCACTTTAAATAACATGTCTTTCTACGACTCTATGCAACACATGATGGGTTCATTAGAGTCACTGGCTATGTCCTTAAAGTCCTGCCCAATAACAGAAGAATATTTTGACCCAACTCTTGTTAGAAAGGGCGTTTACCCTTATGAGTACATGAACAGTTGGCAAAGGTTTGACGAAGATACACTTCCGCCTAAAGGCGCGTTCTTTAGTAGTCTTAGGGGAAAGGACATCAGTGATTCTGATTATTCTTATGCTCAAGATGCGTGGCAGAAGTTAGAGTGTAAAACGATGGGAGACTATCATGATTCCTATTTAATGGCGGATACCTGTTTGTTGGCGGACGTCTTTGAAAATTATAGAAAGACCTGCATGAAACATTACAGCCTGGATCCTGCGCATTATATTTCTGCGCCTGGGATGAGCTGGGACGCTTTCTTAAAATTTACTGGAGTACAAATTGATTTATTGTCTGACCTGCCAATGCTTCAGATGATTGAAAACGGATTGCGTGGGGGAATCAGTATGGCGTCGCACCATTACTGTAAAGCAAACAACAAATACTTGGACGACTATGATCCAAGTAAAAGGTCTAACTATCTCATGTATTTAGATGCAAACAATCTGTATGGATGGGCAATGGCGCAATCACTTCCATTACGCAACTTTAAAATGTACACAGGACTCAAAGACATTCAAAAGTTTTTAAAATGGCTACCTACTCTAGAAGCTGATCGTAAAAGAGGTCTCATTCTAGAAGTTGATTTAGAATATCCTCATGAACTTCATGATTACCATAATGACTATCCATTAGCGGCAGAAAGTCTAAAAGTGTCAATGACAGAACCACCTAAACTTGTGCCTAATCTTCGTGACAAAAAAAATTATGTCTGTCATTACAGACTTCTTCAATTTTATTTAAGACATGGTTTGAAGTTGACAGCTGTTCATCGTATAATTGCTTTTGATCAAGAACAGTTCATGAAACCATACATAATGAAGAACACTGATCTCAGAACTAAATCCGCAGATGCTTCAGAAAAAGACTTTTTCAAGTTGATGAACAACAGCTGTTTTGGAAAGACTATGGAAAATCCGCACAAGCGTAAAGATGTTAGATTGGTCACCAGAGAAAACGTTGCAATTAAGTTGACTTCAAAACCTAATTATCAGGACTTCAGAAGATTTCATGATCAGCTTTTTGGCATAATGATGAAAAAAAAGAAAGTCAAATTGGATAAGCCCGTTTTTATTGGGTTTACTGTTTTAGAGCTGTCGAAGCTTTTGATGTTAGAATTTCTTTATGACTACTTTAAACCCTTGTATCCAGAGTCCAGAGTTCTGTACACAGATACAGATTCCTTTGTTATAGATATCCCTACTGAAGATATCTATAAAGACATGGAATTAGAAGTAGCTAAAGGGCATGCAGGATGGTACGACACATCTGATTACCCTAAAGATTCACCTTTGCATTCAGTTATTAATAAGAAGGTTTTAGGTAAGATGAAGGATGAATTATCTGGTGGTGTGATCAAGGAGTTTGTTGGTTTGAGGTCGAAAATGTACAGTCTTTCAAGCCAAAAAAAAGTTGTTAAAAAAGCAAAGGGAATATCTCGCAGCGCTGTGCAGTCAAGCATATCACATGACAACTACAAAGAAGCATTGTTTGGCAATAAGACTTTTCATCATGACAATTACAAGCTGCGATCTAATCTGCATGAGATTAACACAACAGTTGTAACAAAGAAGTCATTAGATAGAACAAACACTAAACGAGTATTTGTTAATCCAGAGTATTCATATGCAATTGGGCACTGGAGGACATTTGGTCAAGCGCAATTAGATACTCAGTAATTTCTTTATCCAGTATAGCTGGATTATTTGTGGTTGTTGTTTCAAGATTTTTGATTTTTTCAAGGTTTTTGATTTTTTCATATAAATTAGGATCAATGGGTAGTTTATTCTTTATCATTGTTTTAATAATAAATCTATACGCAAATAATTTTTTTTGAGCTTCCATTTTAACTCAAATATATTTACGTAAATCAGTTAAAGCGGAACTGTGTCTGGTGGGATTATCTGCAGTTCTTCCTTCACAAAAGATCTTTGAGGGGCTGGTCGTTTTGTTGTGTCAGTTTCTCGTAAATAATACACGGGTGGATTCATTTTCACAATTTTTTTTATCTCATATGGATCAACACTCCAAACTGGATCTGTTGCCCTGATGCGAGTGTCCCCTTCCGCTTCTCCCGGTGAATAAAGGTATCTCACTTTCAAACCAAATGGTAATAGTTTGCTTGATGAAGACTCTCCTTCAACAACATTTATTGTTTGTTTTCTGATTGCTTGTACTGGTTTTAGACCTTTAAATTCTTCATTATTCATTGCGCGCAAAACTGAGGGCAGTCTTTTTACCCATTCTGTGTTGCGAGAATTGTCAATCAGCTCTCTGTGATACTGGTAGGAGAAAAGTCTTTCAGATAACTGTTTGTTAAAGTTTTCAACCAAAGCCTGTGATCTGTGAACACCCGGAATGCCTCTTTTAATGGTAACTCTATGTTTTAACAATAATTGATTCACTTGACCTTTAAATTCTTTTCCATCATCGACTTGAATCATGCGAGGATAAGTTAAGGGTCCTCGTTGATATATCAGTTGTATAGCGACAGCAACAGCAGAAGCACTCTTTTGTGTTAATGGTTCCGCATCTTTGTATCTTGAAGCTATGTCAATGACTGTAAGTGCGTACTTAAATCTTTTTCGTCTAATCGTATCATGGGGTAAATATAGAAGATCCATTTGATGGGTGTCGTTTGGTGTTATATTCACAAAGTGTGGTCTCTGTATTTGTTTAGGCGCTGGTAGATAAATTTGCCAAATCGCTTGTTTAGATAACCATTCTTTTGCTGTTTGTTCACTGACTCCAGCTGCTTGGCTTAGCTTTTTAATTGCTGTTATTCCCTTCCAATATCCTTTTGGCGAATAATAGATCTTGTTCATTTTTTATTCAGCCAATATTATGTGCAACAAAATACACAACGGTCATGCCAAAGGCAATAAACAATATTTCTTGCATCTTTTGTTTTTCTGATGGTTGATAAAAGTCGCTAAATTTTGGTGGGGGCAATGTTTCAACTTGTTTGCCTGTTACTAGAAAATATTCTTTTATTGCCTGGTCAACATCTTTAAATGTGTAAGCTGCATGTCCCTGTTGTTTAAGTCTGTCGTTAATAAAATCTAACTGCTCCATTCTTTGCTTTTCATAGGTGTCTTGTGCAGCGGCTAGTTGCTCCATAGCTCTGTTATGTCTTTTTCTCTCATCGTTATTTTGTAGTTTACTAAACGCGTAATTACTTCCGCTGAAAGCAAGCGCGTTGACCACTGCGCCGCCTATCATCATTACGAGTGAAGCCATTTTTATAAATGTATTTTTTTAATTTTACATATTGATACTGTCTGGAATTATTCCTTGCTTAACTAGAAAATCTTTCGTAGCAAATGAAGCTGTAATAACAGCAATCAGCTTTGCTGAGTCTTCAAAGCCTAGTTTGCCAAGATCTGCTGGTTTTATTCTTAACAAGCTTTTACCAAGCATTGTGTATCCTACACTTAGGCCTCCAATAACAGCAGAATGGTATACGAGGTTGGTAACAGTTTTTTCGGTGCTCATTTTAAAAAAATAAAATAATATTTATTCATTAATAAAACATGAACTGCGATGATTTACTTCCTGAACTTACAAATGATCAAGTTGATGACCAAGCTATTATGCGTCAAAAGGAAAGGCTGTATTCTTTAGCAGCATGTGGAAAAACAAAACAGTACCTCGGAAATGAATTCAGCATAGAACAGATTCAACAAATGTCGCCACAAGACATTGTAAAGTATCACAACAGGTATGAAGCGCAACTGGGGTCAAGAATGGTCAAAAGTGTCGGACAAACTGTTCTTAGTTTGTACACTAAACTAGTTAGTAGATTTGCTCCCATTGATTCTGAACAAGATTTTATGTATGATTTAACGCAGGATCCAGTTTTAACAAAGTCATTAGAGTCTCTAGGATGTGATCTATATTACAGATTTGGAACATTATTGTCGCCATTAATCATGGGATTAATTACTTTTAATCATATAGATTTTGTTTCCCTTCAAAATGACCGAGCCAGAAAATCAGCAGAAAACATTGATGGAGAAAGTGACCAGTAAAAAGCCTCCTCATCCTGGGCGTGTTGCAGCAGGAAAAAAATTAGCAGAGTGGAACAAAAAAAAAAATTAATGTTGCAATCACAGAATATAACTCATAATGAAAACATAACACCGCCAACGCCAACAGTTGTTTCAACTGTAAATACACAAGTTGATTCAAGACCTACAACACCAAAGTCGTCATGGATTATTTGGATTAAAAGAGTTGGCATTTTTGGCGTCATTGCTGTTGGTGGGGGTGGTTATTACGTTTATAAAACATATAAAGAAAGACAGCAAAAACCAAAGCAGCCCAAAAAATCACAGCCACTAAATACAAAATCTGAACAAAAAAGAATACCAGAACCGCCAACAACAAAAGATCATTTTGATCCATTTGATATGCAGTAATATTTCAAGAACTTAATAAATAATTATAAGTGACTTGAATAAGAACTTGATAACGACTTGATGACGACTTGATAAAAACTTAAATAAGAACTTGATAAGAACTTGATGACGACTTGATAAAAACTTAATGACGACTTAATAAGAACTTAATGACGACTTGATGACAACTTGTTAAGAACTTGAATAAGAACTTGAATAAGTACTTGAATAAGAACTTGTTAAGAACTTGATGATGACTTGTTAAAAACTTGATGTTGACTTGTTAAGAACTTGAATAAAAACTTAAATAAGAACTTGAATAAGAACGTGATGCCGACTTGAATAAGAACCTAGAACAACTTAATGACGATTTTTTTCACAATTAATTGTTACATTCTTTTCCGGGGAGACAACTCCCTTCTGCCTTTATGTAGTATCTAGGTCAGACATGTCTGGCCACGGCTTACTCAACTGCACAATAGCCGAGTCGAAGCGCCGCACTGTTTCCGGGTTCGTGTCGAGTTACACATAAGGGCGTCGGGCCGCCACGCAGCATTGTATAAATTTAGACGGCGTCGTTCAGTACAGGCGTTAGACGTCATTGTATAAATTTAGGCGGCTAAATTTCCAAACATATCAAAACATGTTTCTTACCTTCCCCCAATCGCAAGACTAGATAGAATCAGCTGACGACATTTCCGCCCAGCACTTGTGTTGTTAGCAACTGAACCTAGCTGTCTTGTCATTTGCGGGTGTGCAGTGCAGTCGTGTTTTCAGTGTTGTGTTATGTCGCAAGACAGTATCTCTTCTGAGATAGAACTTCTTGAATCACAAACCGTTCATCAAGAATTGCTAGATTACTCAAGACAAAAATGGGAAGATTGGTTGATATTAGAATCTCACCTTCCTATTCCCGTAAACTGAGGGTGATATCTCGATTGCTGAGACCGTTCACGCGTGAGCGGTACTATTTTTAGAATCCTATCTAACGGAGCTGGCTTGTCTGGAAGACCAACCGTTCACGCGTGAGCGGTACTATTTTTAGAATCCTAGAATTTTGAGAATAAGTGCACTTGGTGGCTGCTTAGAATAATCTTCAACAACGTGCCACGATTCTACGCTTGTGTGAACACACATCCCACCCCTTTTCAGACACTCCCTATTCAGATAGCTTTCAATAGCCAGTCATTCCTCACAATAGAATGAAATCCCAACTTGGTTGACAAATAGCCCTCCTAAGAATAAAGGCATGGTTAACCAAGTCCCCATTGTTTTGTTTGTTTACTTCTTAACGGTCCAGTGACAGAGAACTATAAAACAGATAATCCTACACATTATGTATGTTTGTAAAGTGTTTACTATTAGAGAACTATAAAATAGGCATTCTGGGTAAGCCGGCGGAGCAACAGCGAAACCGGCTTCAGCCGGTTGGAGCTGGCGGAGGTGGGTGAGCCAGAATGCCTATTTTATAGTTCTCTCTGTCTGTCTGTCTGTAAGCGAGCGCGCGCATCACGGCACTGACGGCAGTAGTATGATGGACCATGACCATGAACTATCTTTTGCTTTGAATCGTATGTTTTGTGCACACATTTACAACGGTAATGGCAGTTTTATTATGGTTCAATTCAGAAGTTCATAAACTTTATTGAGATCTCTGTGGAATGTCCTGTCACATGTACAGATGATTGAAGACGTATGTGGTAGACAATCATTTTCACATTACATTGTGATCAGTTGAAAAAGACAATCATGAAAGAATGAAAAATAACGACAAGGGCAGTAGATCGAGGGTAAGGATGGTAAGAGATAAGCGGGAAAGACAAGGGGGATAACTTAGTTGCGTTATGGGACAAACGGGGTAGAGAGAGAGGAGAGAGAGAGAGAGAGAGAGAGAGAGAGAGAGAGAGAGAGAGGTTCAAAGATATAGAATGGAAGTACTTTGAAGTAACCTTACTTAATGGGCTTTGTAAAGGACAAGTCGTCAGTTTAACGAGCGAAACGACTGAAAACGAATCGAAAACGTAAAACGAAAAAAAAAAAAGATCAACATCCCTAGTGTCTCTAGGTGGTACACTTTCTTGGGAAGAAAAAGGCTAGCTAGTTTGCCATAACTTGTTAGCTTGCACGCATCATACATGTTTAGCATACTCATTTATCATCACCATCGTACTGAGATTGCTTTTATTTATTAAGTTAAAAAAAACTTAGTCATTTCTCCACCCACACATTCAGAATACTCATTTACCACAGTCCTTATAATTCAATTTCCTCTTTATTAGAAAATGCTGTTGATTACGTTTTCATATTGCGTGTTTGACATTATCAGTTACCATTGCTATCTTGATTTTTTTTTTAAAAATTGCTGTTTATGTTAACAATAAACAAAATTACGTTGTACGCATACATGTTCATCGAAGTGTTTCAGTAACCGATTCTATTAATCCAACAAATTGCGTACCAGTCTTATAACATGACAAGCCATTTGCGAGTATGTCTGGAATCTGAAGCTTCTTGTCACTACATATTCTGTGTGCTGTTGTGCAGGACTGGCATAGTCTGGGCCCGTGTGTGCAGTTCTACCATGACCACGCGTAGTTCGTCCCGCACCGAAGAAAGGTCAGAGGTTACATGCGTGAGGGGCAGAGGTGGGGGGGGGGGGGGGGGGGCTTTGAGAGAAGGAAGGGAAGCAAACCAAGCAGCCTACACCACAGCGCCACCTGTTGGCCGATCCAACGCATTCCAATGTCCGAAACGCGGTGCTTCAAAACGAGGCTGTCAGCATGAGATGCTTGTCCATGCTTGTGTCACGTCTCTCAGAATCAGCCTGTCTGTCTCTGTTTCTGTCTCTCTCTTCTCTCTCTCTCTCTCTCTCTCTCTCTCTCTCTCTCTCTCTCTCTCTCTCTCCCCTCCTTCCCTCTCTTTCTCTCTCTCTCTCTCTCGCTGTCTCTCTGCGTGTATACACATACGTACGTTAAAAAAACAACAACACTAATTCACGGTTTTATTGATCCTGAATATTTAAAGCCTAAGCAGTTTATTGCACAAACACTTTGGCATGGGTAAAATCTTACAATTGCTCAGCTAAAACAGCACAGGGGATGCGCGAGCTTCCATAACTCGAAAAAGGCTTTTGACCAATAATAACTTGATCGTGCTCTTGATTAAATAAGTCGCGAAGTTCTTTGCCCCGTTTTCGCGTGATGATTATAGACGTGCTGACTGCTTTCAGACAAGTTTGAACTCTTGTCGTGAAGAGAGGTCTGGATTGGAAGAAGTAGGCACACACACGCCAGAGAACAAAGGTGCAGTCGGGAGCGGGACAGCCCCGGTGCCTCAGACTGCTGTGGCTGTGAAAGATGCTGACCGATCCTGACAATCTGCCCGCAGGGATGTGGAACGTGACCAGGAGGACACCCAGCACGCACAGTCTTATTAATTGATGTCCGTGACGTTTGTAATTGGCAGGAAATGGGGTGGGGGTGGGGGCAAATACAGCCGTCGCAGTACAACACAACGCAGGCAAATTCGGTTCTTAGCATTCCGAAATCCTTTCCGACTACGTAGGAGTCCGGTTCATTCAGTGGGGCACTTCCTCATAGAGACGCACGTGAAATCCTGTCCACCAAGGGTCACTAGGAATAACACGGACCGTTGAAAAGACCGGAACAGTGTAACATGGTAGAGTGCTCATGTCAAAACGTTTATATTGTAATGACAGTTTCCTCAACGAAAACAGGTGAACAGATTTTATATCCTTTATTAGTCAATGTTTTTTTTTTTTAATTATTTTTTTAAAATAAATTTTTGGCTGTAGCTACATCGCATCTAGACTTCACGGCATAGTACAAACGTGGAATAGCCTATATGGGTTAGTCCGTGCACAGTGTCGCCTCCTTGATGAAACTGATCTGAAGTGAACTCAGGAAAACGATTAAGTTATATCACCTTGAGAAGCCAGCAGTCCTCTCACCATCCGTGCAGTGTCTTGTTTAGTGGGTGACCTCACAGCAAACTCCGTTAAAAGACGTATGTAGAGTTCTGGGATCGGGGCTGCGTCAGGACAAGTCTGGATGTGGAGGCATGTTATGCCCCTTCTTTCTCCCCTTGTTCTCGTTATCCCCCCTGTGTAAGTGGATTGTGCAGTGTGGGAGAGAGATACCACGCCACCATGATCTGGGATGATCCGTCGCAGGGGCCTACACCTGATGTAGCTCTTCCATACTCCGTGAACACCTTACGTAAAATGACACATACGTTGCAATTTTCTTTTTCAGACATGGAGATACACAGGCCAGCCAAAGAATAATAGATAGATAGATAAATAGATAAGAAAGGTTTTTTCCTGAAGGCGTGAAGGGGTTCCGTGCATAAAAAAGAAACATTTACAGTGTTCCGAAATGGTCCATAGTAAGAAAGCTGTTCTGAGGACAAAGCGACTTCGATTTGCGGTGCTTTCACGTAATCTGTACATTGACTAAAGTATGTGTGCAAAATTATCAGTTAATCACATTCCTGATTCGAGTTCAGCAACAAAACAAAACAAAACAAAACAAAAAGTGAAACATATCAAACTTCAATGGTTTTGTCCAGGGCGTGTTCAGAACACTCATTTTTTCCCCTAAACTGGGGGCCGGAATAGCTCACGGGTAGAGCGCCAGACTCGTAATCTTGGTGATCCTGGGGTTGCGGGATCGAATCTCCGCCGGGCCGTTTCGGTACAGGGAGATTTTTCCCTCGGAGTTAAGACTGGGTCTGACTCCATTTCCCATAATGATAGTCCTTCGAATGAGACTATAAACCGAGGTTTCGTGTGCATAGGTGTCAAACCAATTTTCCTCATTTTACGACTTCCCATATTGAAAAGTACTTTTTCCCTTATTCCGAGCTCAAAAACCTTATACATTACGGAAAACGCAAAAACATAAACAAAAATTGCTGTGAACACAATGTAATACTCAGCAGGCCTATCAGGCAGAACTTCTTCAAACCACACCACACACACACACACACACACACACACACACTCCTTGAGGTGTCGCCCATTACCAACTCGAGCCTTTTTAGCTGCGGGGGGAGGGGGGGGGGGGGGGGTCGTAGCCATTCTCGATTCAAACAATGCACACGAGGAAGGTGATGAAAGAACCGCGCATGCGCAGATTACCGGAACAATAAAAAAGAATTGTTTTCTGCGCATGACCGATCATCTATTTTGTTCGTTCCCGTTTCAGTGCTAAGAGTCCGTGTCGTCTGCTATGAAAATTTGTTCACCTCGCAGTTTGCCTCAGTGATTTAAGATTTGCCCGTACAAATCAGTTTTACCCGTATTGAAACTTGTATACGGCCGTACAGACCCGAAATCGTAGGTTTCCCGAACAGCAATACGGGAAAACCGTGTAGGTTGACACCTATGCGTGTGTGAACGCACTCATAACATCTTGTACACACGTAAAGTCCTGTCACCAACTTTGGGAAGAGAAGGCCAGTTTTTCCGTTGGTATGGATGACACGTTACACATAGCATGCGCCTTCCCCGAAATTGGAGTATAGCTGCCTTAATGGCCGGATAAAAAACGGTCATACACACAACACTCCACTCGCTTTGTTGGGCAGATGGGATTAATCCTTGCCTGTCTATACAGGGAGTGTCCGCAGGAGTATCAGTCTGCGAACGCAGAAAAAAAAAATCCCCGTAACTGACCCCTACCATTGGTAACGTTACTTGATCCGAACTATCCGTCACATGTTCCCCTTCTGTATAATTTTAGTGCAGTCTGGTTGAACACTTTAGGAGTTGCATCGACTCGGGAGAAGTGAGCTAGTTGCAGTTGTGTGTCTTCTCTGATGGGGCTGGA
>CM065723.1:7307926-7310426 GCA_033310375.1 Conus canariensis | reverse complement strand
AGTGGAGTAAACGTAACTCGCAGGCAAACAGGAATGGAAAGAGGACTCGCCTGGCATTGTTGTTGTTGTCGTCGTACCCTGGCTAAAAGACTCCAGGGATCATCCGAACAGCTGAAGCACTTGAACACTATGGTACAAATGCATCAGCTGGGGATGAGAACATTACGTGTGTGACCGTTTTTGATTACCCCGCCACGTGGGCAGCCACACTCCGACTTCGGGGGATTTTGGAGACTGATAATGTTATGCTAGGAAGACAATCCCTGCATAACTATGCAGAACACGACATTTTGATGTAGCCTTGGTGTTCTAGCCTATGTCAATTGGCCTGACACAGCCTTAAGCCAAGGCGAGCCCGGCAATTAAACTCCGATGTCCAAACTGGCTGGAAGGTTTTTTTTCCTGAGCTTGTAGGTGCGCACGTGCGTGTAAGGTAGTTTCAGGATTGACGCCTAAACCCACTACAGCTTACATGAAGACTGAGATGACCATTTTCAAGAGAGCGAGAGGAGGAGAAGGAGGAGGACCTATGTCAACACTGACAACGCCAGAATGGCATGTTACAGTGGGACAATGATAATGATGGGGATTTTTTATGTTGGGCGCCATGGGATTGGAACTCGCGACGGAAACTGACTGCAGATAGGGCGCTGTCCCACTCAACATGTCGCTAGCACACCCCGCTTACTTTGTTTTTAACTGACTGCAGATGGGGCGCTGTCCCACTCAACATGTCAATAGCAAACCATGTTTGGCACCACCACCACCACCCTCCCACCACTATGTCCCACACTCTCTCTCTCTCTCTCTCTCTCTCTCTCTCTCTCTGTCTCTCTGTCTCTCACTCTCTCTCTCTGTCTCTCTCTCTCTCTCTCTCTCACACACACACACACACACACACACACACACACACGCATATTAACTCAAGCACGCACGCACGCGCACGCGCGCGCGCGCGCGCGCGCGCGCACACACACACACACACACACACACACACACACACACACACACACACACACACACACACACACTTCGTCGGTCTGGTCTCTTTACTTTTCCCGGCCCTTTTCATCGAAGCGTCTTCTGAACCACGGCAACAATTTCAGTTTTATCTGTGTACTGGTCGTGTGTGTTGGTGGGCCGAGTGGACGAATCATTGTCTCCTTGATCTACGGCTTCCGGGGCGTTTGGTTCTCGCTGGAGTTTACCAGGGTAGAGGAGGCGGTCTTCTGTTGAGAGTCGACATCTGGCGCAGATTCCACCCCCCTCCCGAGAGCTTGGGATAAACGAACGATGTAGAGGGAACAGGATCAATGTCCCCCACACCTTGGGCCAGTTGGAGTTCCATCGCGGACATTGACGACATTCACCCCGTCTTGTTGATCCGACTGGCTCTGTGTCTGTCTGATGTTCACGGGTGGGCTGTTGGTTGACCACACACAATTGCTGACGGTGTCCAGTTTGAAGAACGAACACGCGCAGTGGTTCGCGCTCCGGCAAAAGATTGAAGTACACACACGGACGGTTCGCGCATTGGCAAAAGTACACACACGGACGGTTCGCACACTAGCAAAAGTACACACACGGGCGGTTCGCGTATTGGCAAAAGTACAAACACGGGTGGTTGGCGCATTGGCAAAAGTTCGAAGTGCACATACAGGTGGCTTGCGCGTGGGCAAAAGCTACATCCAGGCGGTAGGTCGTCCTTGTCAAACAGCGGACAAAAAGAAGCTGGCATAGCTAGACCAGTGGAGCAGTACTCTCACCCGGAAGTGATTAGTGAACTGAGCAGGCGAACTGTACCCCGACAAAAGCGAATAGTGGAAAAAAAACGAGACGAGACACCGACCCCTTTTACCAAGCGCAACGTTGGATAAGCTGAGACTCGTATGTTGTTTATTAAAACAAAACAATACAAACAAAAAAAAAACAAACTTTCAGAGAAAGTTACATCCCATGTTATTCCTGTAAAAGAAAAAGCCAGCGTGTTTCACAGTAAAAGGGATGACCCCCCCCCCCCCCTCCGTCTCCCCCTGCCCTACTCTCCGCCGTTGGCTCAGTATTGTATCAATATTGGTAGTATTATTATAATCATCATTATTATTATTATGTTGTTGTTGTTATCATTATCATCATTGTTATTATCAATATTTTATCATTATCATTATTGTTACTATTACTGTTGTTGTTGTTGTTATTGCTATTGCTGTTTATGTATGTATTGATTTGTTTATTCCTATTTGCGGTCTCATCTTCCGTATCACTCCAGTAGCATGACACTCACGTCCTGTCTACAGTCATGCTCTGGTTTGTCTGGCCGCAGCCCCGACATCAGCAATGTACAGACAGCCGCAGCCCCGACATCAGCAATGTACAGACAGCCGCAGCCCTGACATCAGCAATGCACAGACAGCCGCAGCCCTGACATCGGCAATGCACAGACAGCCGCAGCCCTGACATCAGCAATGCACAGACAGCCGCAGCCCTGACATCGGCAATG
>CM065723.1:7300426-7302926 GCA_033310375.1 Conus canariensis | reverse complement strand
TCGGAGAACTGTCTCCAGACATTCTAGAAGTCTACGATCACATCTAAACAACAGGGTTCTTTCCGCCCTCCTGGTGGAGAGCCCTCATGATTCGTATCCCTACATCCGAAAAAGATGACCGGCCCTTCGGAATTATCGCCCAGAGCTCAGGCGTGTGTCTAGGACCTATCGCAAGAGGAATGGAACTTGCAGACGGATAACAAAATCTTCCAAATCCTACGAACCTGGAGGAGGTTTTTCTTTTTCTTTTTTTTTTTTTTTTCTTAACCGTGTACGACAGGCGGACATAGAGAAGAAACCGTCGCCTTCCGTTTACACACAAGCCATATTCCTTGTACCATCCAATCGTATATTTTCAAAGGTGAAAGAGCTTTCTACCTTCATTGTGATACAACGCTCATAACAAAACATGTTCTTGTATTGTAGTGTTGGGACCAATGTGATGTCAAACGTAAACATTTCGCAACAGACGACATGAAAATCGTTATTTAGAGATGTCCCACCTAATGTGATTTTTGAATTTCTGAGAGAGATCAACGGGTTTTTTTTTCTGATCTAAGACTTTATGGAAGAAAGATTGTAACAAAATTCTGGCTTTTTTTTTTTATAGGAAATTTGTTTCAGTGAGTTGAGTTTGCATTTTGTTTCTCATCCGACTAGAGAGTCGACTTCAATCAGTTGACAGTCCTGATATGGCCCTTTGCGGTCGACTGAGGTATATAGCAGGATTGTCAGTCTACCGGAAGTGATTTTCCTAGTTCCTGAAAAAAGACATTTTTTTTACAATCTAATCGAAGACTTTATGGAGGAAAGATTTCTTAGCAAATTTTGCGTGTTCTGAAAATCTGGCTTATTGATCTATTCTTATTATCATTCTTCTTCTTCTTCTGTTAAAGAATTATGTTGAGAATCGACTTAAACGAGGTGATAGCTTCGGTATGGGCCATCGCAGACGGTTGGGCCATGGACATGTACTAAAAGGTCTCTGGGCTCTCTCTCTCTCTCTCTCTCTCTCTCTCACACCACACACACACCACACACACACACACACACACACACACACACACACACACACACACGCAGCACGCACGCACACACACACTCTCTCTCTCCGTCTCTCTCTTTGTCTCTCTGTCTCTCACACACACCCTCTCTCACCGTCCTCTCTCTCTCTCACTCTCTCTCTCTCCCTCTTTCTCTCTCTCTCTCTGTTACACACATACACTCCTCTCTCTCTGTCTCTGTCTCTCTCTCCTCTCTCTCTCTCTCTCACACACTCACACACACACTTCTCTCTCTCTCTCACACACACACACACACACACACACACACACACACACACACACCACACACACTCTCTCTCTCTCTCTCTCTCAAAAACACCCTCACCGGCACTCACCCCCCCCCCCCTATCCCCCCTAACACACACACACACACACACACACACACACACACACACACACACACACACACACACACACACACACACACACACACAAACTGAAACACACAACATGACAAACAAGCCGCTACCATGACGGATGTTGGGACAACTAAAACAATCAATACTGTTACCACCCCCTCCCCTCCCCCTCCCTCCCCGCAGACACCCTTCTTTCCCTTCCATCTTTAAAAAAAAAAAAAGGGGGGGGGGGGGGGGGGGGGAGGAAGGGAAAGAGAGTAGGAGAGGAACTGACAGAAAGAAGTTGAAAATTAAAATCCAAAGGAGTCAAAGCTGCCGTTCAGCTTCATGAAATATTGACCTCCCAAGCATGTGACACGATTTCTCAGCAGGCATTTAACTGATTTATCTGTATTCATCCATCATCACTTTGGCATTGTGTCCTAATTCTAATCAACAATGAAGAAAAACGAAGCGTCTCTGAGTAGAAGATGTTCTGTTTCTGTTGTCGTCGTCCAAAAACAGCAGGTTAATATGAAAACATGTTTAATCCTGCCGAAAAATAGATCGAAAGTACGTTTAATCACTCCCAATGAGACCATGAAAATACGTGTTAATCACACCGAAGGATAAAATGAAAATACCTTTATCACACTGGAGGATAGAGCGAAGATACGTTTATTCACACCAAAGGATATAATAAAGAGAAAAATACGTTTAATCACACCGAAGAATAAAGAGAAAATGCGTTTAATCTCACCGAAGAATAAAGAGAAACGACATTTAAGCACACCAAATGATCAAATGAAAATACGTGTGATCACAGCGAAAGACAAAGCGAAAATACGTTTATTCACCGCGAAGGATAATACCCAAATATGTTTAATCACATCGAAGAATAAAGAGAACATACGGTTTAGTCACGCTGAAGGATGAAGTGAAAATACCTTCAGTCACATCAAAGGTGAAAATGCACTTTAATCGCATACCGATAAAATGAGCCATGCTGTCCTCTCTCTCTCTCTCTCCTCTCTCCTCTCTCTCTCTCTCTCTCTGTGTCTCTCTCTCTCTCTCTCTCCCTTCCTCCCTCCCTCTCTC
>CM065723.1:7290426-7295426 GCA_033310375.1 Conus canariensis | reverse complement strand
GCTGTCCAACGAATACTGGGTCGGAGCAGGCATCCCTGAACATCAAGTCTGATTGCTCCTTCTGGACTGACAGTGCTAGTGACGGAACGGCGATGACACGAACTTGGGTGTGGCTGTGTTTGGGGGAAGTTGGAAGGAGCGACGTGAGAGCCATGCCAGTAAGGGGACATGGGAGAACACACACACACACACACACACACACACACACGCGCGCGCGCGCGCGCGCGCGCGCACGCACGCACACACACACACAGACACACACACATACTCTCTCTCTCTTTCTCTCTCTCTCTCTCTGTCTGTCTTTCTCTCTCTCTCGCTCGCTCTCTCTGTCTGTCTGTCTGTCTGTCTGTCTCACTCTCTCTCTCATGAGTAGTGTGCACACCACATGAAATGTATACAAATATATGTGCGTATTAAATCTCTCCTCTCTCTCTCTCTCTGTCTCTCTGTCTCTGTCTCTGTCTCTGTCTGTCTGTCTGTCTGTCTGTCTGTCTGTCTCTCTCTCCTCTCTCTCTCTCTCTCTCTCTCTCTCTCTCTCAAAAGAAATGAAAACAAAGGGAAAAGGATTCTGACATTCATAACTTGAACAATCAATCCCATGAACAAAGACGCTAACAAGCTCAAAGATCCCAGATCCCAGATCCCACAGCCTAATAATGGCTGCAGATGCAGCGTGACCTGTCAGAAGTTTTACCGAGTCTAGGGCATGCCGTGTTTGAAGGGCGGAGCCCATTCCACCCCCCCCCCCCCTCTGCTACTTTAAAACTTTTCCTGAATTGAATCAAGTACCCATTTACTGCTGGGTGGATAGAGAAGGTTTTGAAGCAAAAAAACAAACAAACATAGCCGATGCCACCACTAGTGATTTGAAAACAGGACCCTCAGTTCTGCAGGCAAACGTTCAAACTGTTTGACCACGGGTTCCCTCTCATCAGCTGAAGCCAGCTTTTGAAAACAGGGCCGCTTTGGCCCGCCAAGTCATGAAATATTCACCACTCAAAATGGGAATGGTTGTTCTCTATTATGATGCTGAATATTTGCCCGTCCTCCATGTGAATTGTGACCCACTGTGGTCATGAAATATTCACTGTCCGCAACAGTGGAATGTCTCCACGCACGCAGTGGTCAAAGCTCCTCTCTCTCTCTCTCTCTCTCTCTCTCTCCTCTCTCTCTCTCTCTCTCTCTCTCTCTCTTCTCTCTGTCTGTTTTCTGTCTGTCTGTCTGTCTGTCTGTCTGTCTGTCTGTCTGTCTGTCTGTTCTGTCTGTCTCTCTCTCTCTCTCTCTTGGTTACCATTATGATAATGCTTACTGTCGACAAATACGTCTTTTATTGCTGTTGTTCTTGTTGTTTACTGAGGTACTTGATAAAGATGACGCAGATGTTGACTTTATAGTCCTTTCATTCCATTGAAACAGTGAGCTGTTTTCTTTTTTGTTTGTTTGTTTGTTTGTTGTTGTTGTTTTTTTCCCCAGGAGTCGGTTTTCGAAGCATTGGCTTAAAGTTTGACAGGAGACAGCGCTTCATTGATTTCAATTCTGAATCTAAGAGATTCGTTGACTTTAGAGTCAATAGACTTGACCATCACCACCCCACCACCCTTCTTCCCTTCCCCATCCCTCCCTCCTTCCTACACCCGATGTTAGACGTGGCTATATTCTTCCTCCTCCTCCCCCTCCCCCCCCCCCACACCCCTCCCTTTCCATCACCACCATTTTCTCGTTCTGTAGCTCGTTTGGCAATCCCAGAAATCAAATCAGTTCCCATTGTTTCCTGCTGAGAGTGCTGGTCGTTAGCACTAAGCAAATGAACACCACCGTGCTGCAGGTGCCGTTTGTATTCCCCATTGTCTCAGATGCCTATATGGCCACGGTAAGAGAGAGAGAGAGAGAGAGAGAGAGAGAGAGAGAGAGAGAGAGAGAGAGAGAGAGAGAGAGAGAGAGAGACGTTTAAAAAGAAAGTGACCTGATACATTGAAGGGCCCGAACATGAGAACCGCCCCGTTCGCATGCTCTCTTGCTACAGCAATTCGTCTCTGATCAACTAGCCATTAATAGATGGACAGTTCTGGATAGAAACTACATGGCGAAGGTTTCTCTTTGAGTAGGGATGTTGTGTACTATGTCACCATACAGAATTGAATATTTGAAAGGTTTGTAGCCTGTAAATGGGGAATTACGCTGAGACGGCAATGACGTCCATTGTTTAGGTGGATTTTTTTTTTTTTTATCAAACAACCACAGGGAGGGGGGGTGGAGGGGGTGGGGGCATACCAAAGCACGAAGCGCTATGGGAAATGAACATTTGCATACATCAGAAACGAAAGTTGAAATGTGTCTTCCCTGCCCTCCTCCTCCTGCCCTCCTTCTTCCTTCTCTGTCCATTGTTATTGGTAATTCATTTGAACCGGTAATTTTGTCTGAAAATGCACAATCACTTCTTGTTCATCTTCTTGTTTCTTCTTCTTCTTCTTCTTCTTCTTCACATTCTTCGCATTCTTCTTCGCATTCTTCTTCGCATTCTTTGCATTCTTCTTCTTCTTCTTCTTCTTCTTCTTCTTTCTTCTTCTTCTTCTTCTTCTTCTTCTTCTTCTTTTCCTTTCTTCTTCTTCTTTCTTCTTCTTCTTCTTCTTCTTCTTCTTCTTCTTCTTCTTCTTCTTCTTCTTCTTCTTCTTCTTCTTCTTCTTTCCCCTCTTTCTTCTTCTTCTTCTTCTTCTTCTTCTCTCTTCATCTTCTCTTCTTCTTTTCTTGTTTCCTCTTCCTCCTTTTCCACCACCTCGTCCTCCTCCTCCTCCTCGTCCTCCTCCTCGTCCTCCCTCCGGGTGGGTGACGACGTTGGATGACTTGCATGGCCCAGTGATTCCTTAGCCTCTGCTGACATTACTTCGTTGGAATGCTGATTTTCCAAAGTACAGCGAGGCTTGTACACCCAAGCTGTTGACTGGTGTACGCACACCGTGGTAGGAGTTGTTGCCCCGGGCAGGCTCTGGCCGTATCAGGTTAGGGGTGAGGGCCCTTTCAAAGTGTAACCTGCCTTTACCAAACTTTAGAAAGAGAGGAGAGAGAGAGAGAGAGAGAGAGAGAGAGAGAGAGACAGAGAGAGAGAGAGGGGGGGGGGGGTTACCGCCTTTACCACTTCTGTCCTCTGCCTTTCGGTCGACGGTCTGAGTGATTGGTGAGTTCTGCTGTCATTATGACGCTTGCATTATCAACAGCTAAGAATTGCGCAGAACAGCGTTTGATCTCTGAAAGAGTGTCGCGCTGATTGACTGAACAACGACGAGGAAAGAAATGATGGGGGGGGGGGGGGGGGTTGAGGGGGGGGAGCAAGTGCAGGTTAACAATTTCTCCATCATCAAATCAGTGAAATTAGAATGGTTAAACAGAAAAAAAACAGAGCTGGGGTTTAGGGATAGGGTCTGGCAGACAGAAAATGCGAGTTAAAAAGAGATTGTCAGAATGGAAACATTAAACCCTCCACTGGCAGCGTAATATGGGGACCGTCTTGGAAACAGAACCAGTGTACTGCCAGCCCAGTGTCGACGGTCGTCGATTGAATCGGATTCGATCATTGGAACTCCGCTGACTGTGTAAGTATTAACTTTATTAAGAGTATTTATATAGTGCCTGTCCTCGGATAGAGACCAAGCTCTAAAGCGCTTTACAATCCACGTCTCATTTACACGACAGGCTGCCTACCTGGGTAGAGCGAACTGAAGAGCTGCTTGTTAGCACTTCATTCGGTCGTTTCCTGTGTCGTGCAGTCAATATCAGTCACTCGGTTTTCTTCCTTTATTCTTTGGATTTTTCACGCAGTGTTATGCATAACGTGTCGTCCATACCAACGGCCAAACTGGCCTTCTCTTCCGAAAGTTGGAGATGGGATGTGATGTGTGTGCAAGATGGTATACGTGCGTTCACACACGGAACTTAGGTTGGTGGTCCCATTCGAAGGACCTATGGGGAAGGGAGTCAGAACCAATGTGGGGAAGAAAAAAAAACCCACTGTACTGAAACGACCCGGCGGTGATTCGAACCACGACCCCCAGATCACGAAGTTTACGAGTCTCGGTGTTCTATCAACGGAGCTATTCCGCCTTCTTCTCCCCCCCCCCCCCCCCCCCCCCCCGGGCCGGCCCCCCTCCCCCCATCAAACCAATACCATCTGTTATAATTCTGTTTTATTCTCATCACCAAGGGCTCAAGACAATATCCAAGACTGTCCCACAGCAAAATGAGAAGAAAATACGAAAGAAATAAATGGCGTCAAAAATCAGTTAAGTAAAGAAGGAATAAATATAGAAGGAAACTTTCACAGTTTGCTTGAGGAGCAACTGAAAGGATATAAAAGAGATCACAAAATGTCGCCAATCTGAGTGCTCAACCGTTATCAACAGCTAGGGATTGTGCGGAACAGCTTTCACTTCAATCTCGTTGAATGTGCAGTCTCCCACTACTGACCAGTGTTATGATAAACAAATAACGGAGAGAGGGGAAGGGGGGAGGTGGGGGGGGGGGGGGGAGCGAGTGCAGGCGAACAATGCCCTGCATTAAATCAATGAGTTTGCAAAGATTTTTGTTTGTTTGTTAAAGAGTGGGGTAGGGGAGAAGAGAAAGAGGGAGGGAGAGGCGGAGTGGGGATGATATATAGATACAGGTGGATAGATACACACAGGTATTCGCTGCAAGGGACAGACGACACAGGGCCTCGCCCTCGTCATTCCCAAACTCAGACCATCGAATGGGGGCCGGAATAGCTCAGTTCGTAGAGCGCCGGACTCGTGATCCTGGGGTTGCGGGTTCGAATTACGGTACAGGGGGATTTTTTCCCTCGGAGTTAACATTGGTTCTGACTCCATTCCCCACACAGTCCTTCGAACGAGACTATAAACCGAGGTTCCGTGTGTGAACGCACGCACAACATCTTGCACACACGTCAAATCCCATCCCCAACTTTCGGAAGAGAAGGCAGTTTGGCCGTTGGTATGGATGACACGTTA
>CM065723.1:7266426-7280326 GCA_033310375.1 Conus canariensis | reverse complement strand
TTTTTGGGTCCTGTTCACTTCGTCAAGGGTTTTTTATTTAAAAAGACAACACTGGGTGAGGTGATGAAGGTGTGGGAAGAGGCATTCAAACGCGAAAGGAGGGGTGGTGTAGGACATTTCGACGTTTTGATGATCTGTGAAACAGCCATAAGCTTAATTTAGCCTATTAATAGCTTGTGTTTTTGTTTGTGACGTTTTTTTCCCGGGTTGGGGGGTTATTTCGAGAGAGAGAGAGAGAGAGTAATACGTTTTCATTTTTAGTTTTTATACCCCAGTTCTTTAGAACAGGGGTACTTTACAAAGGGAACGAAGAAATGCTGTCTGTGTGTTTTTTGTGTTGTCATCTGTCTGTCCGCCCGTGGTCAAAATTGTTCCACCCCGCTCCAGCAAAATAGGGGGGCCCGTCTTTCTAAAAATTGTGGGTATGTTCATTTGGGTCACGGATGATGCCGTGTTTTATTTTACCAAAAAGGGTTTCCCTAACGGCTAAAAACGGCACATAACAGTTTTTCTTTTGGAAAATCTCAAAAAGTATTGGCCGATTTTTTTAAAAATTGTAGGTAGTTCTTTTTGGGCACAATAGGGCCCGATGTTTATGAATAGCCGTTCTAACGGTTTAAAAGGGCCCCAAAACGGTTTTTTCCTTTTTTATGGATATTCACGCGTATTTAAGAAAAACGGGGTCTTTTTTTTCTTTGCACCCTTTTTCTTTCTCTCTCCTTGTTTGTCTTTCTGCTCATATTCTGTTTCCTGTTTTTTCCTCCCATGCTTTATTTGTGTCTGTCGTTCTTAATTTTTTTTATTTCAGTTTTTCCCTTTACTTTCTTATCCCAACTCTTTTCTTTGTGTTTTTTTCCTGTTCTCCTTCTCTCTCTCTCTCTCCCCTCTCCTCTCTTTTTTCTCCTCTCTCTCTCTCTCTTTTTGTTTTTTTTTTTCCCCTTTAATTTCGATCACCCGGGATCAAGGCTTTCTTCCCGGAATTTTGGTATTTAAAGCAACAGTTTGTTTTGAAGCAACATATCGCCTAAAAAAAAACCCAAATAGACACTTCAAACACAAAAATATTATTATTTCGAAATAATGGGAGAAAAGTTACGAAAAAAAAAAAAAAAAAACATCTGTCATGTAAAATGACAAATCTCAACATGTTGGAGTTAAATTAATTAAATCTTTTTCTTGTGTCTGTCCCCTCGCTTTCCCCCCCCCCCCCCCCCCTTACTTTTGTTTCATTCCTTTCCCCCCCCCCCCCCATTTTTTCGTTTTGTGTTTTTTTTTTTGTTTTGTCTTCCCATTGTCTCTTGTTTTGTGTTTTTTCCTTGTTTTGTCTTCACCATTGTCTTTTGTTTTGTGGTTTTTTTCTTGTTTTGTCTTCACCTTTTCTTTTGTTTTGGTTTTTTTTTTTTTTTTCTTTTTTTGTTTCACCCTTGTCTTTGTTTTGTGTTTTTTTTTTTTGTTTTGTTTCACCTTTTCTTTGTTTTGTGTTTTTTCTTCTTGTTTTGTCTTCACATTGTCTTTGTTTTGTTGTTTTTTTTTTCTTGTTTTTTTTCACCATGTCTTTTGTTTTTTGGGGTTTTTTTTCTTGTTTTTTCTTCACTTTTTTTTTTTGTTTTTGTGTTTTTCCCCTTTTCTTTGATCTCTCTGTGTGTGCTGTTTCCTGTTCTCCTGCCTGTTTCTAATTCACTGTTCTTTCTTAATTCGCGCCTGTTTTCTCTTCCACATTGCTTTTATCTTCTTCTGCTACTTCTTCTTCTTCTTCTTCTTCTTCTTCTTTTCTCCTCTTCTTCTTCTTCTTCTTCTTCTCTTCTTCTTCTTCTTCTTTCTTCTTCTCTCTTCTTCTTCTTCTTCTTCTTCTTCTTCTTCTTCTTCTTCTTCTTCTTCTTCTTCTTCTTCTCTTCTTCTTCTTCTTCTTCTCTCCTCTTCTCTTCTCTTCTCTCTCTCTCTCTCTCTCTCTCTCTCTCTCTCTGAGTATCTCTACCTCTCTCTTTCTCTCTCTCTCTCCCCCTCTCTCTGAAGAGAGAGAGAGGAGAGAGAGAGAGAGAGAGAGAGAGAGAGAGAGAGAGAGAGAGAGAGAGAGAGAGAGTTCAATATGAATAGTTTGTTACGTACTATTCATTAGGTTTTAAAATGCTTCACGTTTCTTTGTCTTTTTCATTTCCGTCAGCAAATAGTTCGGTTTCTTAAAGTTGAATTTTCCCCTGTTTATCTGTAATCAAACTGTCTGTACAGCTTAATTCTAATCTGACAGCTGGTTTCAGTCAGGCAGTGTACATCTCTACCCCCCCCCCCCCCCCCCTGTCTCTATCTCTGTCTGTCTGTCTGTCTGTCTGTCTTTCTGTCTGTCTGTCTGTCTATCTGTCTGTCTTGTCTGTCTGCCTCTCTCTCTCTCTCTCTCCTCTCTCTCTGTGCGTGCGTGTGGTTTGTACCAGTGACTCCGCCTGTGGTCATGTCTGTTAATAGTCAGTGTGTGTCTGTGTCTGTGAAACATTATCTTTTGGTTTCTATTCCTTTGGCATTTTGTTACTGGCTGGACGTACTGTGAATGTCCCACTGGGATAAATCAGGTTTCGTTCCGAGTCAGAGCAGAAAGGCTTCCCGCTGTCCTGAATTTATTATGCAACGTCTGAGGTGAATCATCATGTTCACTGCCGGCGAAGTTTGACATCCGGTAGGTCTGCTGGTTTGGTCAGAGACAGACCAAATAAGGGAAAAGGTTTGGGTTTGGAGCAGGTCTCCGAAGTGTTCTTAGGTTGAATCATGCAGAGAAAAGAAAATGAAGATTCTGGAACGATCACACAAACGCGCTCTTGTGCTCGCGCACGCACACGCACGCACGCGTGCGCACTCGCGCGCACACAAACACACACACACAAGCTCACGCACACACACACACACACACACACACACACACACACACACACACACACACACACCACTACCACCACCACCACCTCATTCACACACACAGACACTCAAGCACACGCATACACGCGCGCGCACACACAACACACACACACACACACACACACACACACACCACACCACATACACACACACACACACACACACACACACACAGACACGCGCGCGCATGCACACACACACATACATGCACACACCACGACCTCCCACCCCTACATACACACTCTCAAGCGCACTCACACACGCGCGCGCGCGCGCGCGCGCGCCACACACACACACACACACACACTGCGCGCGCGCACACACACACGCACGCACACACGCACACACAACACACACACAGACACACACACACACACACACACACACACACACACACACACACACACACACACACACACACACACACACACGGACACACACACGAGTCACACATGCACTCGCCTACATACTCACATGGTCAACATAAATCGCACTAAGTTCCTGACAGCTGGTCCCCCAGACTGGTAGAGTTTTTTTGTTTTTTTTTCTCTCACGGACGTATGTATGTTGGCAAGTATGCATGGGAGGCCTTGGACCGGGGTGTGTGTGTGTGTGTGGGGGGGGGGAGTCGTAGGGATGAAATACAGAGCTTTTAAAGGGAATACTAAGTAGGCCAACCAACAGCATACGGAGACCATCGAATGCTGTCTCGCGGAAAGGCGCACTAGTCTGCTGTTTGGTCATTTAGACTCCGCTCACGTGCCATTTGCAGCTGTACGCGCAAAGACATAAATACACAAGTGCTGACGCGTGCTCCCACATATTGTATGGTAAGCCTAGTGGTGGTGAACATGTAACCTAGGTTAGATAATGCCAAACTGGCCTTCTCTTCCTAAAGCTGGTGATGGGATTTTACGTGTGTGCAAGATGTCATGCGCGCGTTCACACACGGAACCTCGGTTTATAAAGTCTCATTTGAAGGACTGTATGGGAAATGGAGTCAGAACCAATGTTAACTTCGAGGGAAAATCCCCCTGTACCGAAACGGCCCGGCGGAGATTCGAACCCGCAACCCCAGGATTACGAGTCCGGCGCTCTACCACTGAGCTGTTCCGGCCCCCGGCTTGTCTCAGCAAGACAACCAACAACACATTCCACACCGTGAATGGCCTGACCGGAAATGAATTTCCCTGACTCCGGTAAAAACGGCCTTGTCCGCGAGTTCACAGAACGTTGGGTAAAACGTGCTTGCCGCTGTTGCCTATCCCTCCACGCTACACTCCTTGACCGTTCTAGCCAGTGCGCTGGGTTGATGTGTACGTCAGACATCTGATAAGCCTCGTACCTGATCCCATGTGATGAAATCTTTCCCTGTTTATTTATTCAGCTTTGCCTGTGTACTATGACCACCACATGGTTTGGGCGGGGATGGCATATACCGCAGGCAGTGACATCCTGAATGTGAAACTGAAATTCGTCAGCAGACTCCGCCGCCGCGGGCGTCGACTCAACAACAGTGCCCGGTATCAATCTATCCATAGTGTCTAACACATGGATGCCATCCCATCTATGAATCTGTGGTATTCTCACCACCACGAGGAGAAAATCATCATCAGACAGCCTCCAGAGGCAGCCAGTAGAGTGCAGAAGAGCGAAAAAGGGAGAGAAAAAAGAATGTCATGAAGTGAGAAGTTACACAATCTTGGTAACGAGTTACGACTTGAAAGAAATGATGTCTGGATTCACGAAGATGTAAGAGAAGTTATACAATGTGCCAACAGTGGGAGCAGTTACGTCGTCTACTCTTTGGTAACTGAAACATTGTCAGTCGCATTAACGCTGTGCTAGCCACACTCACACACACATATACAAGTACGCGCGCGCGCAAATACACACACACACACACACACAAGTACGTGCGCGCGCGCGCGCGCGCAACACACACACACACACACACACACACACACACACGCACACACACGCACACACACACACACAAGTACGTGCGCGCGCGCACGCACGCACACACACACACACACACACACACACACACACACACACACGCACACACACACACACACGCACGCGCGCGCGCGCGCGCACACACACACACACACACGCACGCGCGCGCGCGCGCGCGCCACACACACACACACACACAACACACACATACACACATAAACACTCACACAAACACACAGACACACAGACACACACACACAGACACACACACACACACACACACACACACACACACACACACACACACACACACACACACACACACACACGTGTGTGTGTGTGTGTTTGTGCGAGAGGGAAAGAGAGAAACTATATATTACATTCTGTCTCTCTGTCTCTCTCTCTCTCTCTCTCTCTCTCTCTCTCTCTCTCTCTCTCTCTCTCTCTCACTCCACTCCCTCCACCCCCCTCTTTCTCTCCCTCCCGCCCTCTCTCTCTTTCTCTCGCAGTCGTTATCCGGTGTTTTTACTCAAACCACTGCGGCAAGCATCTTTCCAATACCAATCAAAACGCATCCAGAGAACAGGCGAAATATGGTGCTGGCCATTCGAATGAGGAAAAAGAACTTTGATATAAATTATAGCCATATAATATAACTGCTAACGATCAAATCTGAAAGTGTTCAAGACGATCCTGGAACTCCAGATGCTTTGCAACTGTAAGGATAATTTTCCATGTGTTGCCTTCACGTCTGCATCCGTTCAATTTCAGCTTGATGATACTGTTGGTGTAGGTGAAGGCTTTCCTAGCTTTCAGCACCTCTCCTGACTTTCTTGCTGGTTCGGCACTGACTGTTTTTGCTTTGAGGGTCATGGCCCTCTGTCTGTTGACATAGAGCTCTGTGTCTGCTGAGGTAGTTGCCACGTTGCTAATTTTTCTATGTCTTCTAATGTGTATTGGAGAGTTGGTATGCTCAGCTATAAATTCCATGCTGTCAGGCTCTTTTTAATCAAACCGCATTCAGAGGATTTGGGTCCTTGTCTGGGCTGCGAATGGTTTCATGATCCAGTTAGTCACCAGCAGGAAGAGAGACGGTGAGATTAAACGCCTGTGGCGTACTCCTGCCCTAACTTTTGAAGGTATCTGTGAGTTGTCTTCCATTGATTAAGGTCTACTCGTGCGACGGTTAGCTACTTTGTTTTGAAACTCAGTGTAAGTAGAGGATGCGTTGTGATGATATGCAACACGACACACATTTTTTTTTTTCCGATAGACTACAATGCTCCTTTGTTTGGCTTCCTCTCTCATCAAGAAATTTCAGAGTCCAAAATCATGCTGCCCACCTCATCTTTCGCTCATCTATGATTGATCATGTTTCCCCATTCTTACTTTATCTTCACTGGCTCCCTATACAACAAAGGATCTTCTGCAAAGTTGCATCTCTCTGCTATGATTCTTTTGAATCCACTTGTCCTAAATATTAGACAGATGTATTGCCCTTGAGTACAGCATCCTGTGAATTAGCTTCTGTTGGTTTTTTTTTTTATACTCTTCTCCTCTGCATTACCTTTGTTCGTTCTAAAGCTTTTGGTCAGCGTTCCTTTGATACTCTTCTCCTCTGCATTGCTTTGTTTGTTCTAAAACTTTTGGTCTTCGCCTATCAGACCCCTTTGACTTGGAACAATCTCCCACAGCAATCCAGATACTCCGGCCCTCAGACATCTTTTCAATGAACTCTGAAAACTTTCCTTTTCCCTCTGATTGATATATATATATATATATATATATATATATAGATAGATAGATAGATATAGATATAGATATGTGTGTGTGTGTGTGTGTGTGTGTGTATAAAAGGATATATATATATATATATATAGAGAGAGAGAGAGAGAGAGAGATAGTTAGATAGTTAGATAGATAGATAGATGAGCTGGCGGTCATTCAGTACCACTCTATGCGTTTGTATACCGGTGTTAATTCATTTAATTATAGTACCTGGGGCACAATTTAGAAAAAAAAGAGGGGGTCAGTTACCGCCAAGGACACAGACAAACAAAGCACAGGACAGAACACAATGCATTTCGACCTCTTGGGTCTTCTCCAGGCAAAAACAAATAACATTTAGGACAGTGAAAACAAAGAACGAGAAACCACTAATCTTTTCATATTCGGCGCAAAATGAAAATGTCTCATCATCAGAAATGCATTTTGATCTTGCGCGGAAGTTGAGAAGACAAGTGGTGTCTCGTTCTTCATTTTCAGTGTCCTAAATGTTACTTGTTTTTGCCTGAAGAAGACCCAAGAGGTCGAAATGCATTAGGGTATGTCATGTACTTTGTCTATGTAACTACCCCCCTCTGTTTCTAAATTTGGCTTCATCTCCCTCCCTCAGTCACTTCGGTTTGAAATTGTAGTATCTGGGTTGTCGGTGTGATGGGTGGGTGATGGGTGGAGAAGGAGTGTAGGAGGGTGAAGCTGGGTGGTGGTGGTATGTGTGGATGGGTGGAGTGAGCTTGTGGCAGTGAGATGCGTTTCCTGTGTATCGCCTGTTGTTCTAACTGATTAGTTTTGTAGTTTGATGTGTATTGCCTGTAATTCTAACTGATTAGTTTTGTAGTTTGATGTGTATTGCCTGTTGTTCTAACTGATTAGTTTTGTAGTTTGATGTGTATCGCCTGTAATTCTAACTGATTAGTTTTGTAGTTTGATGTGTATTGCCTGTAATTCTAACTGATTAGTTTTGTAGTTTGATGTGTATTGCCTGTTGTTCTAACTGATTAGTTTTGTAGTTTGATGTGTATCGCCTGTAATTCTAACTGATTAGTTTTGTAGTTTGATGTGTATTGCCTGTAATTCTGACTGATTAGTTTTGTAGTTTGATGTGTATTGCCTGTAATTCTAACTGATTAGTTTTGTAGTTTGATGTGTATTGCCTGTAATTCTAACTGATTATTTTTTGTAGTTTGATGTGTATTGCCTGTAATTCTAACTGATTAGTTTTGTAGTTTGATGTGTATTGCCTGTAATTCTAACTGATTAGTTTTGTAGTTTGATGTGTATCGCTTGTTGTTCTAACTGATTAGTTTTGTAGTTTGATGTGTATTGCCTGTTGTTCTAACTGATTAGTTTTGTAGTTTGATGCGTGTTCTTGTGCATTGTAAACACCTAGGGCATCGCTGATATAAATAGTCTTAGTAATAATAATAATAATAACGATAGTAATAATACTAACAATAATGATAATGATGATGATGATGATGATGATGATAATAATCATCATAATTATAATGATGATGATGATGATGATGATGATGATGATGATGATGATGATAACAGTGATAATGCATTGAAAAACACAACAATGCAATGCCTTGCAGCATAATTCATTACAATTCAATGCGATGCCATAAGATAAAGTGATATGCGGTTAGACATCACGTGATGAAATGCAGCACAGCACAGTAAAGTACAGTGTTACTAGTAAGATGCAGTATAACTACATCAGAACACAATACAACGCTATGCAATGCACCACACATCGTTACAACAGAATCCAATGACTAGTATACAATGCAGCTCGCTACAGAATATTGTACTACAAATACAACACCTTCCAACACCAAACGACATAACAAAACATTGTACTTTACACTGGAATCCAAATACAAGGCAACGCAACACAACACAACATACCACACCAGGAAACAATATAATATATTTCAATACAATATAGGCCTACTACATTGTAATGCGAGAAAAATGTAACGAAATACAATGGTAAAATACAAGACAACACGATACAATGCGACAGACTACAACAAAACAAAATACTATGCAGTCCTACACAGTACAGTAAAATATAACACAAGGCCATACAGTACAGCACAATATAAATATGGCACAAGAGAATATAATCTGATAAAGAACTCATTAGCTCAGGCTGCGCTGATTGCTGGAAAGTACTCCTGACTCGTACGGGTGTGACCACGTGACCTTTGAACGACCTTCCTCAAAACCATACAGTGTACAGAGCTGCGATGGCAGCACCTTCATGCAAACGTTTCCATAGCGCGCGCGCGCGCGCGCACACACACACACACACACACACACCACACACACACACACACACACACACACACACACACATACACGCGCACACACACAACACACACACTACACACACACACACACACACACACACACACACACACACACACACACACACACACACACACACACACACACACACACACACACACACACAAGAAAGAAAGACAATGCAAATGGTCCATATACTCTCCTCAACAGACTGTTTATGTTGAGAACGGGACGCTCATTAAGGACCCTTTACCCTCACTGGCTGAGGTCATTATACGGCCCTAGGAGGACGGGAATCCCTGGGAGACACATCACAGGCTGCTTTCCCTCAGTGCACTGCAACTGTCGGAACATTAGGCTTTGTATCCGCTGGATACGGCTTGTCCACATCCACCGAGTGGGAGAGGTGGGGGGTATGGGCGGGACTGCTGATTTACTGCGGGCGTAGAGTGAATGGGGTGTTGTGTACGTATTGTGAAGAGGTGGTGTGGTGGAGGAGGAGGAGGAGGAGGAGGAGGGTGGTAGGTGTGTGTGTGTGTGTGTGTGTGTGTGTGTGTGTGTGTGTGTGTGTGTGTGTGTGTGTGTGTTAGTGTGTGTGTGTGTATGTGTGTGTGTGTGTGAGTGTGTGTGTGTGTGTGTGGTGTGTGTGTGTGTGTGTGTGTGTGTGTGTGTGTGGTGTGTGTGTGTGTGTGTGTGTGTGTGTGTGTGTGTGTGGTGTGTGTGTGTGTGGTGAGTGTGTGTGTGTGTGAGTGTGTGTGAGTGGTGGTGTGTGTGTGGGGTGTGTTGTGTGTGTGTGTGTGTGTGTGTGTGTGTGTGTGTTGTTCAGAGGTAATGAGACAAAAGGATACATTTAGAAAAAACAAATCGATGCTAATTTACTAATATATCTCCTGTTGGTGTTGCTGTTCTTTTCTGTCGTCTACTTTCCCCCCAAAATCAGCAACAATGCCAACCACAATAACAACAACAACCACAACAGGAACAAGGATCCAATGTATTTCTATTAAAGCCTTTGAGGGCAACAAGAACGACAGCAACGATGTCAACAAGAAAAACCAGCTACCCCATCAACATCAATAATGAGGGCAACAATAACAACAGCTCAAAATGACTCATAAAAAACATGAGGAATAACGGTAGTGAGAACATGACAGACGTCAACAGCAACAGAAGTAACAATGATAATATTGATAAGAACACCAATCATGATTATTTTCACCAAAACAAAAACAATTACGATATTGACTTCAGTTTCAGTGTAATTAAGTCCCAACTGAAATTAAAAAAAAAAAACAGACATGGCACTTTAAGGACAAAGAGAACAACATCCACGACACAATACTAACAACACATGAACGTCAGCAGCAGAAACACAGCAGTAACAAAAATGAAGATACAAATGACTTCACTTTTCAAAATCAGTTTTACTCGCCTAACTCAACACAAGTCCCTTTCAGGATCACAATGAAATCGACGGTTCAAACACGACCGGCCTGAGCAGCAACAGCAGCAGCAACGAATAAAACCAACACCAGCAACATTACTAACAACAAGAACAACAACAGCAACAATTGCCGCAACAGCAGCAAGGCTGAACTCACGAGAACACTCTCCAAGGGATTCCAAGTGAAGTGTCATTTGTTTTGATTAGAACAGCCCATGCCATCAGCTGGAGTATCGAGGGGTCGAAAGCGAACAGGGGTGCCATCATCACCACTGCCCCCCCCCCCCCCCCCCAACAGACAGCAGACTCCCATCTTTGATGCGGGTGACATACACAACAAAATGCAAACATCAGAGATGCATTAGGAGATGAACAATGACACAATCGTCGTTGATGTGGGGGGCACAGATCACTCTGTCAAAATGATGACGATGGGGGGGGGGGGGGGGGGGGGCCAAATAGCTCAGTTGGTAGAGCGCCGGACTCTGGTGATCCTGGGGTTGCGGGTTCGCATCTCCGCCGGGCGTTTCGGTACAGGGGGGATTTTTCCCTCGGAGTTAACATTGGTTCTGACTCTATTTCTCGTAGAGTCCTTCGAATGAGACTATAAACCGAGGTTCCGTGTGTGAATGCACGCATAACATCTTGCACACACGTCAAATCCCATCACCAACTTTCGGAAGAGCAGGCCAGTTTGGCCGTTGGTATGGATGACTCGTTACACATAGCATGCATCTTCCCCGAAGATGGAGTATGGCTGCCTTAATGGCGGGATAAAAAACGGTCATGCACACAAAACTCCACTGCCTGTCTATTCAGGAGTATCAGCCTGCGTACGCAGAAAGAAAGAAAAGAAAGATGACGATGTCAATAATGGCGCTGTCAGACGGTTCGACTCCAGGGGTTATAGTGGAATGAAACTAGTTGAAAGATACCCACAACTGTAGGTCAGATGTTGTGAACAGAGTTGAATGAACACAGAGTTCAATTAAATTCAGTTTACCCAGTCGAAGGGAAACAGAAACGGGTTTACTTTGTTCAACCCCCCCCCCCCCCCCCCCCAGCGATTAATCAAAGTCAAACAGCCAATGAAAGGCGCCATCTGAGTCATGTGACCTGATGGGTGGTAGTCAAAATGGCGGCGCCTGCGATAGGAGGCTGATCGAGTGATGATGGAGTTGCACCAGGATGAGGAAAATTTGTGTTGGTTATTTTATTTTTTTTTCAAACGAGGAAAAAAGTGCAAGAGAGTCAGTGTGCATGTTTTTGTGCCCGGTGTGTAACTTTTCGTGTGTGTGTGTGTGTGTGTGTGTGTGTGTGTGTGTGTGTGTGTGTGTGTGTGTGTGTGTGCCTGCGTGCCAGCGTGCCTGCGTGCGTGTGTGTGTGTGTGTGTGTGTGTGTGTGTGTGTGTGCTGGTGCTGCGTGCCTGCGTGTGTGTGTTGTGTGTGTGTGTGTGTTGTGTGTGTGTGTGTGTGTGCTGTGTTGTGTGTGTGTGTGTGTGTGTGTGTGTGTGTGTGTTGTGTTGTGTTGTGTTGTGTGTGTGTGTGTGTGTGTGTTGTGTGTGTTGTGTGTGTGGTGTGTTGGGTGTTGTGTTGTGTTGTGTTGTATGTTGTGTGTGGTGTGGTGCGCACGCGTGTGTGTGTTGTGCGTGCGCATGAGCGCGCGCGGCGCGCGCGCGCGCGTGTGTGTGTATTCGCGCGCACATGAATGTACCATACGTGAGTGACTGCATCAGACAGTGCCTGGTAAAGCACAGCATTGCCGTTTCATAAAGTTTCGCGAGGCATTTGATAAAAACACCATAAAAATTTACTGAATGTTTAGCAGTACCTTGTGTAATAACAAATACACACAATAGAGTATAAGTGGATGCTAAGATCGCATTGACTGGTATGCTAAAGCTCGTGAGGGTGCTTGGTGTGCTTGTTTCAACTCTAGCAATTCAACCGTTCCGCTTCTCCCACTCCCTCATCTCCCCCCCCCCCTCCCCCTCCCCAGCCCTTCGCGTTCTCTATACTTGGTTAGGAGGATGGGGGAATGATTCAGGGGGAAAAAGACAGTAGGCACCCTCCTACCAACACCTGTGGGAGGATTAGTGGAGTGCCGTCAGTCACACACACGTACACACACACACACCACACACACACACACACACACACACACACACACACACACACACACACACACACACACCACCACACACACACACACACACACACACACACACACACACACACACACACACACACACACACACATACACATACAAACACACACACACTCACACACACAGACACACACACACACACACACACACACACACACACACACACACACACACACACACACACACACACACACGCTGATAAACATGAGAAAGTTCGGAGTTACAAAGGAAAAATGTATAACAAGTGAAAAACGGTCGGGAAAGTGTTTGTGATCCACGCCATCGCCTCTTTGCATCGTGAGCCTCATATCTGATCCAGCAAAGACTCATCGCCCCTCCCCCCCCTCCCTCACCCCCCCCCACCCCATTTCTATAACAAATAGCAGCTGTGGTCATGGTAACCAGCACAACCATCTTCACTCTGCCGATCCTTTGTTTTTTGTGTGTGTGTGTTTTTTTTGTCGATAGTTAAAAAGAAAGTTATCTCATAGTGTTGCTTTGTTGAACTGACAAAAAATAATGTCTCTTAATATTAACAGTAGACTAGATAGACTGCTGCAGCTGCAGTACGCAAGCTGGATATGTCTGACCAGGCTGAAGGTCCACACTCACTTTGCATTATACAGTGTAGCCATCACAAGTGTCAACCATCACTGAAAGTATTCTTTTTTGTCCTTCGACAGGCAAGGATTAATCCCAACTACCCAACAAAGAGAGTTGAGTTTTGTGTGTATGACCGTTTTTTTTTATCCTGCCATTAATTAAGGCAGCCATACTCCAACTTCAGGGAAGGTGCATGCTATGTGTAACGTGTCATCCATACCAACGGCCAAACTGGCCTTCTCTTCCGAAATCGGTGATGGGATTTTACGTTTGTGCAAGATGTTGTGCGTTGCGGATTCGTTAATCTTGCTCGGATCATGTAGTGATTAACGTCGTGCCAGACGTGTCTATCGCAAGCGCGCGCACGTGTGTGGGTGTGTGTGTGTGTGTGTGTGTGTGTGTGTGTGTGGTGTGTGGTGTGTGTGTGTGTGTGTGTGTGTGTGTGTGTGTGTTTGAGTGTGTATTCCACGTGGCTTTAAGTACTTTTTTTTTCTAGCATGAGAAAGCCACGTTGGTTTGAAGTAGATGGGGAACGATGCTCAGGGCGAGTCAGCCGGCAACAGCTGAGATGGAACAGTCCATAGAATTGGTGAGAGACAACGTGTCCTTGTGTGGCCACAGCTGGAAGTACGACAGCTATGTTAGTCCCATTTATATCAAAACCATGGAACGCCATATTTGCTAAAGAGAAGCGGTTTCGATTGAAGTGGTGCCAGACATGA
>CM065723.1:7256426-7258926 GCA_033310375.1 Conus canariensis | reverse complement strand
AAAAACTCGCCACTCATGGTCCGAAATCCAGTGGGGTCAGACTGTCAGAGGCAAAAAGCATTGAACAGGACATTACAGCAATGAGACTGTGTGTTATGTAACGCTGTTGCTTTGATAACCGACAAAGGAGAGAGAGAGAGAGAGAGAGAGAGAGAAGACAGACAGACAGACAGACAGACAGACAGACAGACAGACAGACAGACAGAGGCAGAGACAGAGACAGAGAGAGAGACAGGGACAGAGAGAGAGAGAGAGAACTTGTTATTGTTCCTACAGTGTAAGGGTTCGATCCTTCAGACAAAGGGTTAATGCACGTGATTGTGTGAATAAATCCTGTACAGTTTACGAAGCATTTTGAACACGCATAATCAAAGACATGACCACCCCCATCCCCTCCCCCACACACAAACACATACTCTGTCTCTCTCTCTCTCTCTCTCTTTCAACACACACACACACACACACACACACACACACGCGCGCGCACCACACACACACACACACACACACACACACACACACCGCGGCGCACACACACACACACACACACACACACACACACACACACACACACACACACACACACACATACACACACATTCGCGAATGCGTGCACGCGCACATTCAGAATCTCTCTCTCTCTCTCTCTCTCTCTCTCTCTCTCTCTCTCTCTCTCTCTCTCTCTCTCTCTCAGTAATGCACAATTGCACGTACACTCATATACGCTAGCATGCACGCACACACATCCGTGTACCCCCCGCCCTTTGCCCCCCCCCCCCCTCCTTCTAAATTCCCTCAAACTCTCCTCTATGAATCCCTTTCTCTCTTCCCTCTCAGCGTTCGTTTTCTTTGTGTATAAAGAATTTTGTGTTTTCACCAAACCGCTAGCTTTTATTTCTTTATGCCTTATCTTCTCTAAATCCTTTTACGTTTTTATTTTGACGCATCATACACATGCAAATAAAACTTGGCATAAAGTACAGAGGTAGGGAGGTACAGAATCACCGTGTATCAATCACCTTTCAATGGGGGAAATATGTTTACAAAGCACTGTTTAAAGTAACAGCTGACTTAGTATTCTTGTAAAACTCGCCTATGTAGGCCTATATCATATCGAAAGACAAGTAGAGTTTCAGAGGTGACTTGTCACTGTCCAAAGACTTGTGGTACTCAAATTGGCACTCGACTGAGTCGAATACTTTTTTTTTTTAATATTTAAGATAAGGTGAAAAGACCAGCAGTTATCTTTATTATTGTTATTATTACTATGTTGATGATGATGATGATGATGATGTTGACGATGATGATGATGATGATTATGACTGTTATGATTACTATTATTATTATTATTACTGTTGTTTTTATTATTATTATTATCATTATTATTATTGTTGTTGTTGTCATTATCATCATTGTTATTATCATCATTATTATTACTTTAATTATTATCATTGTTATTATTGTTTTTAATCATTATTATTATCATTGTTATCATTATCATTATTTTTTTTTTATTAACCTTACTATTACTATTATTGTTATCATCATCATCATCATCATAATTTGTATTGTCATCATCATCATAATTATTATTATTATTGTTGTTGTTGTTATTACCATCATTATCATTTACAGTGCCTCTTTAGCGTCTATCCTCACTTAGAGACTTCGTTCTAAGCCTTTGACAAATCAATCTGTCGTCGACACAACAAACTAATCCACCCGGGCAGAGCCGACTGAAGAGCTTCCTGCTGGCGTTAACCCTTCGATTTCCGTATCATTCAATCAGTCATCAGTCACTCTTTGCAAAGTGTAGACGCGTCCTCCATGCCTACAGCCAAACTGGTCTTCTCTTCCGAAACTTGGTGAGGGGATGGAACGACTGAGGAAGATGTTATGCCTGCGTTTACACACGGAACCTCGGCTTACTGTTTCATTCAAAGGACTTTACGGGCAAAGCAGTCGAAACAAATCCGAACTACGAGAGAAAAATCCCACTAAACCAAAACAGCCCGCGAGATAAGGTAAGGTAAGGTAATGTTGCTGATAGCCCAGCCGACCGCAAAGGGTCATATCAGGGCTGTCACCGCGTTGAAGTCAACTCACAAGTCATCAAAAAGAAAAAAAAATCATTATTCACACATTCTTTAAAATACACCTTCTATAAAAAAAAAAAACGCACCAGAAACTTCGTTAAAAATCTTTCTTCCATAAAATCTTAGATCAGATGAAAAATGTTCATCTCTTTCAGAAACTCAAAGATCACATCAGGTGGGACATCTCTGAATAAGGTTTTCATTAGAGTCTGCTGCAAAGTGTTTATGTCTCACATTGTGCAAGTCCCAACACTCTTAAAGAAAATGCTTCACTGTGAGTGGTACATGACATGGAATGCACCACGGAGCTCCTTCACCTTGTAAAAAATAAGAATGGGTATAAAACGAGGGGCCTGTGTGCAAACGGTACATCTTTCCGGCCGCCTCTGGAACATGGTTACAAA
>CM065723.1:7243926-7248926 GCA_033310375.1 Conus canariensis | reverse complement strand
AGGGGCATCGTTAGGGAGATGAAGCAGAAAGGGAGTGGAGCGGATGGGGGGGGGGGAGGGGGGAGGGTCGGAGGGGGAAGGGGAGGAGGAGAGATGAAGGGGTTAGAAGCTGCGCTCCGAAAGGCCGAGAGGAGGTGAGGTGGAGGATGTGAGGGGTGAGAGTGTGAAAGGTTTGAGAGGATGACTTATGGATCGGAAGCGGTGGGGGGGGGGGGGGAGGAAGTTGTGTGCATGTTGTGTGTGTGTGTGGTGTGTGTGTGTGTGTGTGTGTGTGTGTGTGTGTGTGTGTGTGTGTGTTGTGTGTGTGTGTGTGTGTGTGTGTGTGTGTGTGTGTGTGTTGTGGTGTGTTGTGTGTGTGTGTGTGTGTGTGTGTGTGTGTGTGTGTGTGTGTGTGTGTGTGTGTGGTGTGTGTGTGTGTGTGTGTGTGTGTGTGTGTGTGTGTGTGTGTGTGTGTGTGTGTGTACTTGCGAGTGCGTGCGCCCCCATATGAGAGCGCGTGCGCTTTCTCTCTGTGTGTGTGTGTGTGTGTGTGTGTGTGTGTGTGTGTGTGTGTGTGTGTGTGTGTGTGTGTGTGTGTGTGCGTGCGTGCGTGGGTGCGTGCGTGCGTGCGTGTGTGTGTGTGTGTGTGTGTGTGTGTGTGCGAGAGAGAGAGAGAGAAAAGAGAGAGAGAAAGAGAGAGAGAGAGTTTGCAGACACAGCGGCGAGAGATAATGTATTAGTAGCTGGAAAGAAGCAATCGCATCATCAACAGCAGCAGCAGAGGCAATAGTAGTAATGAGAAAAAGATATCTTCATTATCAGCAACACTTAGAGCAGCAGTGGGAACAGCAATGGTAGTTGCAGTAGTAATACCTACATTAGCAGCAGTAGTAGTAGTAGTAGTAGAAGTTATTAGGGTAGTAGCCGTGATGGTAGAAGTAGTAGTAGTTATAGCGACAGCAGCAGCAGTAGAAGTAGTAGTAGTAGAGTTCGCAATAATAGTATTCCTTTTAGATTACACACACACACACACACACACACACACACACACACACACACACACACACACACACACACACACACACACACACACACACAGAGAGAGAGAGAGAGAGAGAGAGAGAGAGAGAGAGAGATTTTGCTTTTCTGTGCTTTTGTTTCTAAAAGAATTGTCGACTCATGTAGTTAATGGGCAGGTAACAGAATGTTTGACTGTACAACGCAGATGTAGACAGGGGGACCCCATCTCCCCTTATTTATTTATTTTGTATGCTGAGATAATGACAATAATGATTCGTGAAAACAAAGACATAAAGGGAATTTTTATTAATGAAACAGACCATAAAATTTCTCAGTTCGCTGATGACACTCAGTTAATGAACATAGGAGACAGAAAATCTTTTGAACAAAGTATGCAAACGGATCTTTTGAACAAAGTATGCGAACGGTGGAAATATTTGGACAGTACTCTGGATTACACATCAATGTAGATAAAACTCAAGCAATATGGCTAGGATCTATGAGAAAATCAACCAAAAGGTATTTACCACATCTAAAAAATAAACTGGAACCCAGACAGATTTAAGATACTCGGAATTTGGCAAACAAGCGATCTAAAGCATTGCTACGCAATTAATTATAACGACAAATTTGAAGAAGTGGTAGCATTGTTTAAAATTTGGTCCAAGAGAAATATTACTCCGCTGGGAAGGGTGGCTGTTCTGAAATCTTTGATTCTTTCAAAACTGATACACCTGTGGATTCTGTTGCCTAACCCTCCCGATGATTTCATGGCAGATCTCCAGAAAGCGTGTTTCAGATTTGTGTGGAATGGAAAACAAGACAAAATTAATAGGAAGACAACAGTTAAAAGTGTAAAAGATGGTGGTTTAAATGTTCCTGAAGTTAAAACATAATTATTTAATGTCTGCTAAAATTACATGGATACGAAAATTGTATTATTCTAAGCATAACTGGAAAAGCATTTGTACCCAGTTATATCCTGTTTTAGATAAACTGGATACTCGGACCATTGTGTGCTACTCATAAAAAAACGGATAACCTATTTTGGGAAACATGATTTCAGTGTAAAGCAACTATTCTGGAAGAAAGCACAGCCTAAAACAAGTACAGATTTACCAGCCGAACCATTTCTGTACAATGAACGCTTTAAACTTGGAAACGAAGTTATTCAATCAACGAACTGGACAGGTCATGGCGTTCATTGCATTGCAGATTTTGTGACTGCAAACGGAAGGTCTTTGTCTTTAGCAGAATTCAATCGTCGTTTCCAGGTCAGCATTAACTTTTTGACGTATGGTGGTTATCTATCATGTATTCGACAATATATGACTAAAGATAACATCGCTTTTGAAAATAATAGCAAGTCTGACTTTCATGCGCCCTAAAAACGATTTTGTCGATCTGTAAAGGTATGAATCTTTATTATCGCATAATAATAAACGATAGCCCAGCTCCTAACTGTTGTAAAAAAAAAAATGGAGTAATACATTGGAAGGCGAAATAGTTTGGCAAAATGTTATCGAAAAGATACACAAAATTTCTGAAGTGAAATTGAAATGGTTTCAAATGAGGATCGTACATCGAATTCTTGGTACAAATTTTGTATTGAAAGACATGGGTGTAGTTGGCGATAACTCTTGCACGTTTTGCCATACAGAAAAGAAATCTATAAGACACTTATTTGGGGATGTAATGTTATCAAAGCATTCTGGACTAAACTCATTAAAGAAATTAATGAAAAATGCAAAATGACGTTAAATTTGACCGAAAACTTTGTAATTTTAGGAACTGATACACAGACTAAAAATGACGAAGCATTTGAAAGAATAGTTCTGTTTGCAAAATGGTTTATTTTTCAATGTAAACAAATCAAATGTGTTCCAATGCGCAGTGTATTCAGGAACCGACTACTAGGAAAGTTTAAAATTGACGAATATATAGCCAAAATTAACTGCCTGACACGATTTGAAAAAAATATGGGAATCGTATATACCTTTTACTATTACAGATTGAAGGAAAATTTGAGCATCACATACTGCTTAATGATACCAATATCTATATGTTTACATTCATCAAGACTGTTTATGCTGTCTCACTACACATGTGTCTGGAAACTTTTCACTGGACAGACTATACAATGTAGGGCGGCACCTACATCTTTCCCGGTTTCAGCTCAATTCTTTTACCCCTTTTTTCTTTTCAGTGGTGTTGTGGGTGTGTGTGTGTGTGTGTGTGTGTGTGTGGTTGTGGTGTGTGTGTGTGTGGTGGGTGTGTTGCGCGCGCGCGCGCGTGTGCGTGCGTGCGTGCGTGCGTGCATGCGTGCGCGCGCGTGTATGTGTGTGTTGTGTGTGTGTGTGTGTGTGTGTGTGTGTGTGTGTGTGTGTGTGTGTGTGTGTGTTCGTAAGTGTGTGTATATGTGTGCGTGTATTAGTGTGTTTATATGTGATTTACCGGAGTTCACATGCTCCGTTGAACCAGATCCTTCTAAAAATGTGTTCTGTTGCTGACTGGCTTATTAGCAAGTCCTTTCGAGGGGTAACAGGGTAGAAATTCTTTGCGGCGCCCATCTCCTCTCCTCCAGAGGAAACATCCATCATTCATTCCTTCTTTCTATCCAATATGGAAAAGAAAAACCGTCAAGGAGATTAGATGTTCATCAACAATATGTCTAGACGCCAACAAGTCATGAAAAACAAACAAAAAAACAACCGCCAAACTGATGCTAACAAGACTGTGGAAAGACGTAATGCACCTAACAGACAAAATCCACCGGTTCAGATCCGGACCAAAGAACGAATCCAGGATCTGTTCGACTGTTGGTGGAGGTCTTTGCTCTCCCCAGCGCCTCCCCCCCCCCCCATCCCCCCCCCCCCACCCTGTGGTTCTTGATGTCCCCATGTGTTGCGCTGTGTTCTCAGGGAACCCCTGTCATCCCTCCAGGCCCTTCCTGTGCCTGCGGATCCAGAGTTGTGTTCGTCTGATCGATGTGTGTGACGGCAAGTGGGACTGCGAGGACGGCTTCGACGAGGACCCTGCCGTCTGCGCTGCTGGTATTGGGTTGGGTTGGGTTGGGTTGGGCTGGGTTGTTTTATGTTGTGTTGTGTTTGTTGTTGTGTTTGTTGTTGGTTGGGTTGGTTGGTTGGGTTGTGTGTGTTGTGTTGGGTTGGTTGGTTGGGTTGGTTTTTTATGTTGTGTTGTGTTGTTGTTGGTTGGGTTGGGTTGGGTTGGGTTGGGGTGGGGTTGTTTTATGTTGGGTTGTGTTGCGTTGTGTTGTGTTGGATTGGGTTGGGTTGGGTTTGGTTGGTGTTGGGTGTGTTGGGTTTTGGGTTGTGTTGGTTGTGTTGGGTTGTGTTGGGTTGGTTGGGTTGGGTTGGGTTGTGTTGGGTGTTGTGTTGGGTTGGTTGGTTGTGTTGGTTGGGTTGTGTTGGTTGGGTTGGGTTGGGTTGGGTTGGGTTGGGTTGTGTGGTAGTGTAGTGTAGTGTAGTGTAGTGTAGTGTAGTGTAGTGTAGTGTAGTGTAGTGTAGTGTATGTAGTGTGTTCGAAATAAAGCTAGCTGTGTTGATCTAGAAAGATGTCAGATATGACAGTTTAGATAAAGGTCACTTTGGATCGTAAATAGAAACGTGATATTACAAGCCATATTTAGATCATAAATAGGAACGTGCTATAACGAACGATATTTTCTTTATAAATAGAAAGGTGATATAATGAACAATATGCCCTAAACAAAGCGATCCCAGTATGAATAGCGTTATCCACGTGTACATTTGCATCTTGGTTGAACAAGAGTGTGTAAGAGGCTTCGTACAGTTTCACTGTGAGATTAAGTTTAGGCAAATCAATACGTTTGTTAGTTGACAGCTCAGTTATTGAAAATAAGAAATTGATAGGGGAGAAAAGACATTTTTTTCCATAAGGCACATACTTGGTAGAAATGGCGAATACGCTGCACATGGTGAAGTTTTAGCCAATCCGGATCGCTCTATTTCCTTTATGGT
>CM065723.1:7208926-7221426 GCA_033310375.1 Conus canariensis | reverse complement strand
AATGAAGCCAGGAATAGTTGCAGAGCTTATTGATATATTTAGAGATTGGGAGTTGCAGGAAAGAGGGTGGGGGGTTGATAGAGAAGAGTTTGAAGAATTAATTACGGAGCTTTTTGAGCGCGTAGATATGCGGGAAAGCGTCAGGAACATCATCAGTAAACTACCATATTCTTGGCCTCATCCAATTATAAAGTTGTTTGCCATTTTAATTGATCAAATAGCTCCTGGAGATTTTAATCTGACTGCGTCTACTGACCCTGAAGGAGTAACTATTCACTTTAATTCAAGTCACTTTTTACGACTAACAGCAACAAATGCTCACTGAACCCATCTATTTTTAATAGTAAAGTCAGTTAAGTACGTTCTTGAGCTTTTAAGTCAGTTCTCCAATGACCTATAGCGTATGAAAACTCAGGATTAACGTAAGTTCGTTTGTTATTGTTAGAGACTAGTGATTTCTTATTAACAGCAGTTGTGTTTCCTTGATGAAGAGTAGAGCGCAGATTAACATTTGTGTGATGAAATACTTTGCCTTCAAATAGCGCTTGTTTGTAGTTGTCGTGACTTATATTTTTTTTTTACAACTTCTTTACTTACACCCTTAGCCTTTCTCATTTCAGAGGCCTGGCTGGCAACGCTATACATCTTTGACCGTAAACCAACATATTCTTGTATAACTGTCCCGTTAAGTTCGTCTTTAAACTTTCCAATTACTTTCTTGTTTACAGCCGAATGTAAAGGGCTGTCTTTAGGGTAGTCACATGTGTCGTACCATCCATCAGCTCCTTTGGCTACTTCTGCTTCTCAGTCTTTGTAAAAGTCTTCAGTCAGAATGTCTAGAATAAAAGAGTCAGTGTCTGTGTAAAGGACTCTTGATTCTGGGTACAGCGGCTTAAAGTAGTCATACAAAAATTCTAGCATTAACAGCTTTGACAGCTCTAACACAGTAAACCCAATAAACACCGGCTTGTCCAACCTCACATTCTGTTTCTTCATCATAATGCCAACCAGGCAGCCGGTAAATCGTCTAAAGTCTTGGTAGTTAGGTTTAGAGACCAGCTTAATTGCTTGTTTTTCTTTTGTAACCAATCTTACATCTTTACGCTTGTGTGGGTTTTCCATGGTTTTGCCAAAACAACTGTTGTTCATTAGTTTAAAAAAAGTCTTTTTCTGAAGCGTCAGTAGCCGCAGCCCTCAGCTGAGTATTCTTCATGATGTATGGTCTCATAAAGGGCTCTTGGTCAAACTTTATTATTCTGTGAACGGCAGTAAGTTTCAGTCCGTGTCTTAAGTAAAACTGTAGGAGCCTGTAATGACATACGTACTTAGTCTTGTGGCGAAGATTAGGCACAAGTTTAGGCGGTTCGGTGGGGCTCATCTTTAATCTTTCTGCTGCTAGGGGATAATCGTTATGGAGGTCATGCAATTCTGTAGGATATTCTAAGTCTACCTCTAAGATTAATCCTATTGGATAATCGGGTGTAAGACACGGTAGATAACTTAACATATTATTAACGTCAAGAGGTCCTACGAACATTCTAGAGTTTCTTAATGGCAGTGCCTGGCTCATGGCCCACCCATACAGATTGTTGGCGTCTAAGTACATTAGATAGTTGGACGGTTTAGCTGGGTCATAGTCGTCTAAATACTTATTGTTGGCTTTGCAGTAAGAGTGCGAGGCCATGCTAATGCCTCCTCTCAACCCATCTTCAATCATCTGGAGTGTATCCAGATCAGATATTAAGTCAATCTCAATGTCTGTAGACTTTAAGAATGCGTCCCAAGACAACCCCGGGGCAGAAATGTAATGTGATGAACCTAAGCCGTAATGTTTCATGCATGTAGATCTGTAATTCTGAAAGACGTCAGCCAATAAACACACGTCAGCCATCAAGTATTTATCATGATAATCGCCCATTGTTTGGCAGTGCAATTCTGTCCAGGCTTTCTGTGCGTATTCATAGTCAGCGTCAGTTATACTTCTGCCTGTAAGACGGCTGTAAAAGTCTTCTTTTGCTGGCAAGGCCGGCTCGTCAAACTTGTCCCACGAGTCCATGTATTCATAAGGGTAAACGCCTTTACGTACTAAAGCCGGGTCAAAATATTTTTTAGTGATTGGACAGTCTTGTAGAGATTCTGCTAATTTACTTAAACTCCCCATCAGATGTTGAGCAGAGTCATAAAAGGATAAACAGTCTACAGTAAAGGCCATGTACTTTTCTGATGATTGTGCAATACAGCTAACCCTTTTACATTCAGAAGTTATTGCTTGCATGATGAAGTGAGAATCATAGCCTCGTAAGTTATGAAAGAAGATTGGCAATTTCCATGCTTTAGGGTCAACCTTAAGCTGAAGATTACAACTCTTGGGTGCTGTCCCTCTGAATTTGCCAGTAATGTGATCGTGGTCTCTTACAGTGTCACCTAATAACTTGCATTTGCATATCCAGCAGTGTGTGGCTGATTTATACTGTTCATGGTCTTCGGGGGTCATCTTAATGTCTGAGAGATTCAGTTGATTAGAGAATTGATTGCGAAGGTGTTTCATCTGTTGTAAAAAATCTATCAGCCGCGTTGGGGCCTCTGTAAATCTCTGGTTCTGTATGTCCGCCGTCCGACCTAACAATAACAAACGTATAAGAACAAATCTGATGATGGGTTAATAAAGTTGTTTTTTGTTCTTCCAGTTCTTGAGGGCCGTAGTACTGCGGCAAAATCGCTTCAAAGTCAGCATAGACTATGTATGGTCTCATCTGCATTTTGTGTACGTTTTTAAAACTAACTTTAGACCCGGGTGGGGGCGTAAGAAGTTCGGTTTTACAGTCTACAAAACTTTTACAATGTTTCTTATGTTTGGCAGCTGCTTCTATAGTGGGGATTCTGACCAAACACCTTCTACAAAGCTCTTGTTTAGATGGGTCCTTTGTAGTGTAAGCCATAAGTCTGCTAATTGATCTGATTAATACATAATGGCTCGTAAGGTCATCTGTAAACAGTATCAAGTCCACATGCTTGTTAAGGGATTCACCGAAAGTAGGGGCGTTAGGAGAAATCCTTAGAGGCTGTAGATTGTTAACTACAGACCATGTATATACGTTTTCGGTTATTGGTTTGTTTTGCTCTTCAAACTGGCTTATATGTTCTATGTTTACTGGAAAGTTTATGTCTTTGAAGTTCAGTTCATGTGTGTATGCTTCATAATTAGATACTCTGTCTGCGTGCTTTCCAACGTGATGTAAATGTGCTAAAACACACCACCTGAAACACATATTGTCAGAATTTTTTTATGTTTAAGACTGCTCGTTTTAAAACTAACTCTCTTGGGAGAGGAATGTAAGAATTGCCGACTATGGGCTTGAATTCTGTTTGTTTTAATTTGATTTCAAGGACTGTTCCTTCAGACCAGCCGGAACCCCTTAGCTTAGCCTCTTCACTTGCATGGTTAAACTGTGTAAGCATGTAATCAGCCCAGTCAGAATTAAAGTCGTGATAGCTGATTACTTCTTTCTGTCTAGTTGAAACCCAGACTTGCATGTTTTTATCATCGGGGGTCATATAATCAATCAGAATGGTTAACATCACTTTCACTGGTGGGTCAATTTGAAGAGACTCTGGGATTTTACTTATAGCATGTGTTACGCTTTCTTGAACATTTGTGGGGTTAATAATGTCCATGTCTAATTCGCCAAACATATTGTCTAATCGTTTGTCACTGCCGTCTAACAGCACGGTGTTGGGTAGTTTTTCAAACCCAGATTCACTTGGGGACTTCATTTTAAAGCAACAATATTTACGTAAATTAAAAAATAATGAATTAAAGAACTGTACTTGTACTTAAGTTAAGAACTTAACTAGTACTTTACTTGTACTTTACTTAAGAAATTAACTAGTACTTAACATGACTTGTACTTTACTTAACTAGTACTTAACATGACTTGTACTTAACCAGTACTTAACTTGTACTTTACTTAACCAATTAACGCCCGCAGGACGGAGACCTTACTATTTTTTTACGCTCTTCTAATCTCAAGCACTACTAACAAATCAGAACAAACAACTGGTTTTCCGTCTGGGTTAGTTATTTTTACATCCAATGAATTTATAGACCCTTCAACTAATTCTTTTAATTGACTGTTTTCACCAAATGTGTTTAACTGATAATCGCAATAACCCACCTTAGTTGATGGGAGTGCTCTTAGAACTGTAGATGGTTGGCCATTATACGAATTAGTATCTGTTTTTAATTCATTTAAATGGACATACAACCTTGGGTTAATTAGAAAATCGGATGGTCTACTACCTACATACTCATACTTTCTACGTACATATGTGTTTTAATATGATACGTTTCACCACTAGTATAAAAGCCTAAAATTCGTGCAAGGCTTCTGGGACAAACGTACTCCCTTCTTTCTTCTGGAAGATTCATAGTAATTCTGAGGTTTGCCTCATTAATTTTTAACTTAATGCCAAAATTGCTAAATACTTCTTTTAAAGAACAAAAGTTGTAGTAACCATCAGGTATTTTTAACTGCTTTAATACATTACCTTGTTCGTCCTTAATATCCACTCAGTTATTCTTAGTTTTTTCAGATATATTAATCCACTTTATTTTAAAACCAATTTCTTTAAGGGCAACCCTATTATTACCGCGCCTATTGTCAATTGGATACTTTAAGAACACACGCCTGTTTTGTTTAGTTATATAAATGTGCATCCTTTTTAAATCCTTTTTAAAAAATCTATTTAAAATGGAACCTTTTAAATATAATGAAAGTGTCACTTACGATGTAGGAGGGGTTTATGAGCCCAAATCTCTGGACTTCAGTGTCCTAACCATTGCAGTGGATGAATCATATGGCTTCCAAGTCAGACTTGTAAACCCACTAACTAGATATTTAAATCCTCCAATAAAGAGCGATAGTGTGCCATCAGCATGGTCAACCCACCCTATGGCTTTTTACCAGAATCAGTTAAATTTTGCAGTTTACTGCTCAACCACTGGCTGCGGTGTTTCATATGCAAACCATTTAAACCACCCCAATCTCTTAGTAAGGTCAGTATATAACTTTCATGTTTATTACCAGTATAGACGCATACTAACTGAACTACAGGTGCGCCTCCCCAACGACAACGCGTTTAATCCATTTCTCAGCCCAATGGACAATAATGCATATGAAAGAATCTGCAATGAATTTAACATTAAACCTTCAACTGACTTTAGACAAAAGTTAGACCGCAATCACGGGTTAGGCACATTGTATTTGTGGGGTCAACATAGAGAATATGATTTTGACTACTGGCCTGGACACACCTCTTTTCAACCAAACAAGCAAGTTAGATTGGGATCAATAGAACAAAAACACCCCAATGCTTGGGCAACATTTATCTTAGATGAAAGTAAAGGCCTAACAATGCCAGGAGTGCAAAGACTCAATGACTCCATATGGACGTACGTTTGGTGTCTATTAGGAGCGCAAGCACAGACCAAGTCTAGCATAGTGGATCAATCTACAGGCTTTGACGCCAGAAAACAATTTTTAGCCAATTTAGAAGATGCTATTAACTCTGCTGTTGATTTGCCTTCCAGCATACAAAGGTACCAAAACGTTCTTGCACATGCTAGGTCAAAGGTTGACTTTGTTGTAGGTCATGGATTATACATGCTGCCTTCTGACCTTAGACTACAGATTGGCATGATACAGAATTATAATAATGAAATCCTCATAGCTGGAGACGACCAAAACTTAGGACACAATCAAGGTTTAAACACAAGGCCTGCACCAGCCATTTAAAAAAAAGCATCTAGCCCTGAACAACCAGAAAGCGACCCACCACCGGCTATAAGCACCCCACAGCCAGAAAGCAGCCCACCAACACCTGTTAATATACTTCATCCCGACAGACACACTAGCCAAAAGACAGCCCTTGTTGTGTTTTTAACTTTTACTGGACTGGCTATACTTTATTTCACTAAAAATTAAACCAGCAGCCAGCACCCCTAACGTCCACAGATGGTCAGCCATATAACCAGCCACTTTGCCTATAGTAGACAAAACCCAACTAACAACACTGCCTATTATGCCAGGCAGAGCATCAAGCGCTTTGGCTGCTAACTTCTTTAATAGGTTTGCTAGATGGTGCAGTTGTTTTCTAATCCAACTTTTACCGGGCTGAGGCACTGGAGGTGCTACTGGCCCTGTTGGCGCACCGCCGGTTAATGCATAAACCAATGTAGAGACAGCAAACCCAATGGCTGTCATTATACTAACTATTGTAATCCCCTGTTCTCTAAACAGAGTCCTTATTCTTTCTGCTAGCGTAGTATTTTCATAAAGTATTCTGTTTATAGTTTCTCTGATTCTGCTTGTTTGCGATGCTAGCTGTGTTCTGTTAGTAGACAGCACTTCTAACCTGGCTAATCTTTCTGGCATTAAATCCTGTATTTTCTGTTGTATTCTGGCCTTTTCTTCTCGCCCTAAATTGTTATCATCTGCATTAGCCAGTCTAGTTTTTCTTCTTCTATCTCTCTATCTAGCTCACCAAGTTTTGCCAAATTGTTTGTTAGTTCACCCCTTATTGTCCGTAGAGCAGTATTAAGACCCATGATTTCACGCATAGGCAATGGAGAATCGCCAATTGTTTTTAAAGCTGTTTCTTCATTAAAACTCGTTTCAAGTTCTGTTATTGCTTCATCTGCTCTTGGACCTAAATCTTGAAAAGAGGTGATTTCTATTTCAGATCGTGTTGGCAACCTCCGCTCCAAGTTCTGTAAAAGTCTAACAGCATCAGACCTTAGATTTAAAATATTTAACCGCTCTTGGTCAGCAATAGGGAGGTCTCTAATAATTGTGCTCTTACTTAAAAACTTGGTTGGGTCTGCCTTTGTAGTAACTCTTACACGACCTCCTACACGAGTCCTTATATACAAATGATTATTTTCTTCTTCAAAATCGTTAGGATCAAGTATTTCTGGTGGCTCTCGTTCTATACCTCTATAGAATGATTTAATTCGTTGTTGCAATAGTTCTTGACGCTGTCTAGGGAGTAAAGAACCTGCTCCTTCAAGTTCTTCTTGCAATGAAGGACTCGGCTCTTCATCATCTTCTTCTTCAATAGGATCAATCGCGTCAAAATCTTCATCAGCCATATTTATATATTTATTATTTTTTGTTTTATAAAAAATGAACTCATACGGCTGCGACCTTGATCCATACAGAAAAGCGAAGGAGCCCCACGGCATAAAAGGCATAAGACAGACTGTGCGTGTTATAAATAACCCATCAACAATTGAACCCAATGAAATATTAACAGTAAGATTTAGTGACCTTGGGCCTGACGATGTTATAATGCCAGGCACTGCCAAGCTGTCATTCAAAATAGATATTGATTCAGCAGATCCTAATGCCACTGTTGTTGCTAACTTGGGTAGGGCCATCATTAAAAATATGGTAATCAAACTGGAGGGCAGAGAAGTCTTCTCGTTACAAAGAGCAGACATTTTTAATCTCTATTCGGACCTGTGGCTGCCCAGAACAGAAAGAAAAGACAAAGGTTATCAGGGGATCCAGAGCCCAAACGGCCTTAAGCACAGACCGAATGCTGAGGATGCAAAGGATGATGTTAAAGACCAGGCAGTAGCACGAGCATACGGCAACCGATTTTGCATCCCTCTAGATTTTGAACTGTTAAAAACCCACCAGCCATATTACCAAGGCGCACTAAGAGACAAACTCACTTACGAACTGACATTTAATGACAACGGCTCTGTTATTCTGTCTGAAGACCCCACAGCTAGATACACAGTCAGTAACATCTCTCGTGATTTTGACGGTGTTACTAACCCTGAACTGGCTAGAACAATCTTAAACCAGTATAAAAGTAAGACAGTTGTTTACTTTGAAAGAGTTTTACACCACAGTCCAGCGATTAAAAACAAGCAAGACACTGTCTGGGAAATAGCTATAAGCTATTCTTTAAAGTCCCTAAAGGGAGTTCTCTTGCTATTTACTAAACCCTCGGCTCCTTTTCAGAGAGAGACTGAACTGTTTTACAATCCAAAAATTGAGCAGTTGTCTTGCACAGTAGATGGCAAGCCTTTTCAGCTGTATTCAGCCGGACTTTTACCTGACCAACACTTTGATGAAATAAGAAAGTTGTTTGCTGGAGGCAGACAGACAAGCCCCACAGCCGATCATGTGTGTAAAAAACTTCACCTTCACGATGTAAGACTCGAAGACTATCTAACAAACAAGTATGGACTATGGCTGGATTTTAGATCCACGTATGACAACAGACTGCATGGAAGCGGAAGAAGGGTAGGGTCAGATGGCATAAGCATACAGATTAATAAAGAAAAGGAGGAGAATGGTCAGATACAAATGCACGTTTTTGTGGTTTATGACGCCCAGCTGAACATTGAAGAAAATAGACTGAAAGAAATAGCCTATTAAAACAGATGGATAGTTTGAACTTTTTGCCCAAAGACCCACACTGTTCGCTTATTTGTGGGATTACTGGGTGTGGGAAAACTGTCTTCGTGCTTGATTTGTTACAAACAATCTACAGATTTCATTACGAGTACATTGTTATATTCTGCACAACCATTAAGCACAACAAGTCTTACAAAGAAAGGCAGTTTGTTTGGACAGACGAGAATATATTTTTAGTTGATCCTACTGACAAGCTAAGCGACTGTTTAGAACATTACTATAGGCTATTTGAGGGAACTGAAACGCTGTTTATTATTGATGACTGTTCAGCTGAACAAGACATTGTTAAAAAAAAGAAAGACTCTGTCTAAGCTAGCCTTTAGCGGAAGACACGCATTAGTTTCTGTTTGGCTCTTAACTCAGAAATACAATGCTGTCTTAAAAGACTTTAGATCGCAGTTAAAATCGGTTGTATTATTCTATACTAAGGACAAGGATAGTTTTGAAGAATGTTTAAGTGAAAATTATATAATAAGGGACAAGGATGAACTAAAAAAATAAAAGACCAGTTAGAAAAGTCCAAGCACGCTAAACTATGCTTACGGACTGACCCACCGGTTCAATACATTTGTTTATTATAGATTGTTTATAACAAATTGTTTACTATTATAGATTGTTTACTATAGATTGTTTACTATCATTTTTATATTAAAAAAATGTCTCGAGGGCCAGAATCAAAAGTACAGCTAGCTCCTAAATGCGTTTCAGTAGAGCTAAAAGACCTAGCAGACACAACTGAGTTTGATCTAATAGGAGTGCCAGGAAATGTTTATGGTTTTGAGTACACCGACGATGGCATTTACAAACGAACAGAAATTGAAGACAAAAAACGACAGCAATATCCTACCCTGGAAGAGATAAGAAATCTAAGGGCAAACGATTTTGGCAAACACGAATACAAACTTCATAAACGAGAGAATGCCTGGGCGTTACTTCCTAAAATTAACTGGGATTTGAAGTTTGAACTACGAAGCCCCAATGTATACTTTGATAAGAAAAACCATTTTAGAAAAGCTTTGAATGCAGGACACCTTCTTGTTAGCCTAGTCCCAGGAACACAACAGAAAAAGCAGATTGAAATAACTAAGCAGGGTCCTGAATATATGCTGCAGAGAAAGAAGTCCTTAGCTGAAGTGGGGGTGACACCGTTGGCTTAGAATTTAACCCAAAACTAGAACCACTGCCTAGAAAAATGACGATGCTTTTTCGCTTACTTATTACTCCGAGGGAGTCTGATCCTAGTTTGCCAGAACATACGTTAATCAGAGGCGTACAAATAAAGTCTGAAAACTTGGTCGGACCTCTTAGGCTTGTTATTGCTATTACTAAAAATGGGGATCAAATAAACACTTCTGTATCTTCTGACAAAGTCACTGTGATGGTTGACAAAGACAAACTAACAGTACTTGATTTTATTTTTATTAAGTATGTTGATTTTATTGGGTTTTACTCTGTTGATGAAGTGCTGCCAGAAGGGTTAATAAGAAGATATGTACAAGATTAAACAAAAATAATTTTGTTTAAAATGGAAGACGGTCAACAGTTTAGATTCTTCTTCTTCTTCTTCTTCTTCTTCTTCTTCGCATTCTTCTTCTTCTTCGCATTCTACTTCTACTTCTTCTTCTTCTTCTTCTTCGCATTCTTCTTCTTCGCATTCTTCTTCGCATTCTTCTTCTTCTTCTTGTTCTTCTTCTTGTTCTTCTTCGCATTCTTCTTCGCATTCTTCTTCTTCTTCGCATTCTACTTCTTCGCATTCTTCTTCTTCTTCGCATTCTTCTTCTTCGCATTCTTCTTCTTCGCATTCTTCGCATTCTTCTTCGCATTCTTCGCATTCTTCTTCTTCTTCTTCGCATTCTCTTCTTCTTCTTCTTCTTCTTCTTCTTCTTCTTCTTCTTCTTCTTCTTTCTTCTTCTTCTTCTTCTTCTTCTTCTTCTTCTGTAGGCAGAATGCATTGTAAGAGTGTCTTTCTCTTTCTCTTATAAGGCATCATTGCAATACGTTTGGTCGCTTGTTTTTTTTTCAATGACAGTTTCATGAATGTATTGCTCTTCTTTCCATGTTGTTTCCTTCATCTTTCTGTTCTTTGTTTCTTTTCGTTGTTTCTTTTCCATCCGTATTCCCTATTACCTCCCTTGGGTTGAAGATGCATCAGATTGGTACAGAACACTGTACTCACGGAGAAGTCGGTTTCTGATGTTTTGCTAAATGATGCCTGCACATGTTTTCAGATAAATGTCAGTGATTTACTGTCAACAGAAAAAAAAAGTATTTTATTGGTATAGTTATTATCATTATCATTATTATTTTTATTGTTATTAATATTATTATTATTGTTATTGTTATTATTATTATAAGTAATAGTAGTAACAGTAGTAGTAGCTGTAGTTGTGGTGGTGGTGGTGTAGCAGCAGCAGAAGTAGAAGTAGTAGTAGCAGTACTACTACTAGTAGTAGTAGTAGTATATGTGTTGACATGTGTGTGCGCGTGTACTTGTGTGTGTGTGGGAGGGGAGAGAGAGAGAGAGAGAGAGAGAGAGAGAGAGAGAGAGTCAGTTTGTAAATGTGCGCGCGCATGCATGTGTGCATGCACTCTTGTGTGTGTGTGTGTGGGGGGGGGGGGGTGCGTGTGTGTGTATGTGTGTGTGAGTGTGTGTGTGTGTGTGTGTGTGTGTGTGCGTGCGTGCTGCGTGCGTGCGTGCGTGCGTGCGTGCGTGTGTGTGTGTGTGTGTGTGTGTGTGTGTGTGTGTGTGGTGTGTGTGATTTCAAGTCATGTCAAGAACACTTTATTATCTCCAAAGAGAAATTAAGAGTGGCCATAAAAACATGACTATAGATCTATAATTAACAAATCACAAATCACACCCATCCGTCTACCCACCCACCCACCCACCCACTCACACACAGAGAATAATACACACACACTCATACATAATATACAAACAAACTTTCTGAACCGGATGTAATCGAAAGTTCAGTTTTGATTCAGGAGTTTGATGGAATTGGGAACAAAGCTGTTTTTAGTTCTATTTGTTTTGGATTTTGGAATTTGGAACATGTCAACACATATACTACTACTACTACTACTACTACTATTAGTGTGTGAGTCAGTTTGTATATGTGCGCGCATGTGCGTGTGCTGCACTCTTGCATATAATAATAATAATGATGATAATAATAATAATAATATGTTATAGTAGTAATAATGATAATCATAATAATGATAATGATAATAACAATAATGATAAGGATAATAGTAATAGCAGTAATAATGATAATAATAATGACAATGATGATGATGATAATAATAATAACAATAATGATAATTATAATAATGATGATAATAATAACAATAACGATGATAATAATAACGACAACAAAATCAACAACAACAACAACAACAATAATGATGATGATAGCAACAACAACAACATCAATCATCACCATCATCATCACCATCACCATCATCATGATCACCATCATCATTACCATCATCACTATCATCATCCCCATCATCATGATCACCATCATCATCATGATCACCATCATCATCATCATCATCACCATCTTCATCATCATCATCATCACCATTATCGTCATCATCACCATCATCATCACCATTATCGTCATCATCACCATCATCATCACCATCATCAACATCATCATCATTTCTTCTGTCTGAAATTGGTGATCAACATGCCAAAAGATTTATAAAAAAAAAAAAAAAAAAAAAAAAACACCCAAAAGAAATCACTAACACAATAAAGAAAACAAAAACGAAATAATAGAGAAATAAAATAACAATACAACATTATTGTTGTTGTTGTTGTTGTTGTTGTTGTTAGTATAGTAACATTTGTCGCTTGCAAAGTCTCTTTTTAATCATGTATTTTTCCTTGTAATGTCTTGTTTGAAAGTAGGTTTCTTTTACAAACATAAACAAACACAAGGCCAAAAAAAAAAAAAAAAAAAAAAAAAAAAACCCAAACAAACAGGACAGCGAGATTCAGAA
>CM065723.1:7198926-7201426 GCA_033310375.1 Conus canariensis | reverse complement strand
GTGCTGCGAGAGACAGAGAGACAGACAGAGAGACAGACAGAGAGACAGACAAGAAAGACAGACAGAGACAGAGACAGAGACATAGAGAGATTCTACCGACATGTCATTGAATCTAGAGAAATAACCATTCGTTTTTTTCTCGAGGACTTTTTAATGTGATCATGATTTCCAAACCTTTTTTTTTTTTTGCATGGATGTAAACTCTAACAGTCTTTGCTTATGTGGGGAGAAAAAAAAATCACTGAATTATACCAAGAACCGAAATAGTTGAGATTAAAAAAGTTATTGTCGTCAGACGGTTTTGTTTGTTTGTCTGTTTGTTTTTTTCTTTTTATGCAGTTCAGCAAGATATATTAACCGTTAAAGCAAGCTCTATGCAGTTCGTCAACAACCATTCTAAGCCTGTTGAACTAAATTCTACATACAGCTAGTTAGCTGTTTTGCTGCGTCTGTTGTTTTGACTCTTTGTCAGCTTATTGACACTTGCATGTGAAAATGGGAGATGGAGGAGGGGTGGGGGATTTAGGCGGATGTGGGGGGGGGGGAGGGATTGTGTGCTACAGTTTGTATAATTGTAGATGTCATACTCAGGAATAGAGGTAACCAAATAACAAGTTAATGAATAGATAAGTGGACAGGGGGGGGGGGGGGGGGGGATTGTGTGCTACAGTTTGTATAATTGTAGATGTCATACTCAGGAATAGAGGTAACCAAATAACAAGTTAATGAATAGATAAGTGGACAGGGGGGGGGGGGAGGGGATTGTGTGCTACAGTTTGTATAATTGTAGATGTCATACTCAGGAATGAGTAACCAATGACAAGTTAATGAATAGATAAGTGGACAAGTCAATGATCTCAGTCCGTCCATAGATGAGAGATAAATTAAGAAAATAAGTATATAATAAATAAATGAAAAAAATTGAGATGTATACTGAGTGGATACACCGCTATTCCTCCCCTTTCCTCCCCCTTCACCCGGTGCACCATTCTCCCCCACAACACAAAGTAACCGCATATATATATATATATATATGCATAGATAGACAGACAGACAGACAGATAGATAAATAAATAGATAGATAGATAGATCGAGAGTTAGATAGATAGATAGATGGATATATAGATAGATGGATGGATGGATAGATAGATAGGCAAATAGATAGGTAGATATATGGCTGAGACAGATAGATAAGAGATAGATAGACAGATAGGTAGGCAGATGTATATATGGATAGATAGATAGATAGATAGATAGATAGATAGATAGATAGATAGATGGATGGATGGATGGATGGATGGATGGATAGATAGATAAATATATGGTTTGACAGATAGATAGATAGATAGATAGATAGATAGATAGATAGATAGATAGATAGATAGCATACATACATAATACATACATAGACAGATAGACAGATAGATAGATAGATGGATGGATGGATGGATAGATAGATAGATAGATAAATATATGGCTTGATAGATAGACAGACAGGCAGACAGACAGACAGATGGACGATAGATAGATAGATAGATAGATAGATAGATAGATAGATAGATAGACAGATAGATAGATTGATTGATTGATAGATAGACAGGTAGGTAGGTAGGTCGATCGTTAGATAGATACTTGGATAAATAGATAGACTGATAAATGGATGGATGGACAGATAGATAGATGGATCGATGGGTAGATAGATAGATAGATAGGTAGTTAGATAGATAGATACTATCCCAGGTTAAAACACCGAACCCTAGGAAGCGAACGTGTGGGCACTCGTGGGCAGGGGGGGGGGGTATATAGTTTGTACATGGCCCTCAAGACGGGAGAGTGATGGGCTCCGCTCTGTTCCCAGTCCACCGCTTCTCTGTGCCACTCAGTGTCCCCCAGTGTGATCTGCACAAGCCAGCAGTCTGTACCGGCTGTGCCTCAGTACACACTGTAAACATCGACAGATGGACGATGTGAAAAATGAACACGAAACCAGCGATCGTGTCAGAGAAGCAGCAAAAAGTGCCACTATGGGGGCCGGAGTAGCTCAGTTGGTAGAGCGCCGGACTCGTAATCCAAGGCTTGCGGTTTCGAATCTCCGCCGGGCCGTTTCGGTACAGGGGGATTTTTCCCTCGGAGTTAACATTGGTTCTGACTCCATTTCCCATACAGTCCTTGGAATGAGACTATAAACCGAGGTTCCGTGTGTGAACGCACGCATAACATCTTGCACACATGTAAAATCCCATCACTAATTCTCAGAAGAGAAGGCCAGTTTGGACGTTGGTATGGATGACACGTTACACATAGCATGCACCTTCCCCAAAGATGGAGTATGGCTGCCTTAATGGCGGGATAAAAAAAAAAAACGGTCATACACACAAAACTCCCCCCCCCCCTCCCCCCTTTGTTGGGTAGATGGGATTAATACTTGTCTGTCCATATAGGGAGTGTCCGCAGGAGTATCAGCCTGCGTACGCAGAAGAAGAAGAAGAAGAAGAAGAAG
>CM065723.1:7191177-7193826 GCA_033310375.1 Conus canariensis | reverse complement strand
ATAAAAATTTTAATGACATAAAATCAAAGACACAAAGAGACTAAGGCTAACGGAAGGGGAAGGTTTTTGGGGGGTCTAGGGTGCTGAAAGGCGCGAGAGACAAAACAGAAAGAGACAGACAAGAGACAACAAAACAAAAGAGACAGAACAGAACAAGAGATTTCCCTCCCACATGTTTAAAATCTAGAGAATAACCATTCGTTTTTTTTCGAGGATTTTTAATGTGATCGTTTCCAAACCCCTTTTTTTTTTTGCATGGATTAAACTCTAACAGTCTTTTTTTATGGGGGAAAAAAAAATTCACTAATTTTATCCCAAAGGGGCCGAAATAGTTGAATTAAAAAATTTTTTGTCGCAACGGTTTTGTTTGTTTGTTTTTTTGTTTTTTTTTTTTAGCTTTCAGCAAGATATATAACCGTTAAAAGCAACTCTATGCGTTCGCAACAACCATTCTAAGCCTGTTGAACAAAATTCAACATACGCTAGTTAGCTTTTTGCGCGTCTGTTTTTTTGACTCTTTTCACTTTTGACATTTGCATGTGAAAAAATGGGAGGGGGGGGTTTGGGGGGGGGGGGGGGAGGGGGTTTTTTGGGGAAAATTTAAGGCCCCCCGGAGGGGGGGGGGGGGGGGGGGGGGGGGGGGGGGGGAGGGGATTGGTGCACAGTTTGTAAAAATTTTTGATCCGGAATGGAACCAAAAAACTTAAGAATAAAAAGTCCACTTTTGAAAAAACTTAAAAAATGAAAGAAAAAGTGGACAAGCAAATCTCCCCCTTAGGAAAAATTAAAAAAAAAATAAAATAAAAAAAAAAAATTAAATATACTGGGGTAAACCGCAACCCCCCCCCCCCCCCCGGGAACCCCTAAAAAAATAAGAAATTTAATAAAAAAATTTTGGGGGGGGGGTTAAAAAAAATTTGAGAAATTTTTGATAGATAATAGAGGATAAAATAATGGAGGGAAAAGGATAGTTTTGATAGGCAAATAGATAGGTAGATATATGGCTGGCCGATAATGGGAAAAGAAGAAAAGGGGAGGCAATTATAAATGGTAGATAGAAGATAAAATAAATAGATAGATAATAGATAGATGGATGGATGGAGGATGGTGGATAAAAGATAGATAAATATAGGGTTTTTAAAAGATAGAAGATAATTAATAGATAGATAATAGGAAAAATAGATAGAAAAAATAATAAAAATTTTACATAGCAGATAACAAAATAGATAGATAGATGGTGGATGGATGGATAGATAGATAGATAGATAAAATTGGTTTGATAGATAGACAGACAGGCAGACAACAGAAGATGACAATAGATAGATAGATAGAAAAAGAAATAGATAATAGAAGATAGATGATTGATTGTAAAATAGAGGGGTAGGGGGGTATCGATCGTTAGATAGATACTTGGAAAAAATAATAGACAAAAAAATGGATGGATGGACAATAGATGATGGATCGATGGGTAGATAATAATAGATAGGTAGTTAGATAGAAGATACTACCCCGGGGTTAAAACACCGAACCCAGGAAGCGAACGTGTGGGCACTCGTGGGCGGGGGGGGGGAAAAATTTTGTACATGCCCTCAAGAGGGAGATGGGGGCTCCGCTCCGTTCCCAGTCCACCGCTTCTCTTGCCACTCATTCCCCCCAGGTGACTGCACAAGCCAGCAGTCTGTCCGGGGCTGTGCCTAGTAACACTGTAAACATCGACAATGGAAAAAAGTGAAAAATGAACCGAAACCAGCGATCTTTTAAGAAGCAGAAAAAGTGCCAAAAGGGGGGCCGGGGGTAGCTCAGTTTGGGAGCCCGGACTCGAAAACCAAGGCTTCGTTTCAAAACTCCGCCGGGGGCCTTTCGGGGACAGGGGGTTTTTTCCCTGGGGGTAACATTGGTTCTGACTCCATTTCCCATACAGTCCCCTTGGGGAAGAGACAAAAAACCGGGTTCCGTGGTGAACGCACGCATAACCCTTTTTCACCAGTAAAAACCCATCACAATTCCCAAAGAGAAGGCCAGTTTGGACGTTTTAGGAAACTTACACATACATCCCCCCCAAAAGGGTAGGCGCCTTAAGGCGGGAAAAAAAAAAAAAAAAAAGGGCCACAAAAAAACCCCCCCCCCCCCCCTTTTTGGGAGTGGGAAACGCCCCTAAGGGGGTGTCCGCAATATCACCGCTACCAGAAGAAGAAAAAAAAAAAAAAAAGAAGTGCCATTTTTGTTTTCCCATTGGCGCAGGAAATAGGATGTGTCCCCCAAAAGTTTTTAAGCGGGGGAAATTTCCTTATACCGGAAACCAATAACTTAAGACTTCCCCGCTTTGCTGGTTCATGCAAGCAAGGAAAAAAAAAAAATCAAAGCATAAAAACGTACTCCTTAAGTATTTTTACAACAAAAAGAAAAAAAAAAAGTATATATTTTTTAAAAACAAATTTTCTACCTTTTCCCTTTTTGGAACATTTTTAAGTAAGAAAAAAAAAACCCCTCTCCCCCCCCAAAAAATTTGGTCTCCGCGGCGGCGGGGACATTATCCATAACTACCGGACCAAAGAATTGGCTAACTTAAGTTTTTAAACCGTTGTTTGCTTACACGTACATCAAAAAATTATATTTATAGCCGTTATAACGTCGCTGGGGGAATAAAAC
>CM065723.1:7186177-7188677 GCA_033310375.1 Conus canariensis | reverse complement strand
AAACGTCATTGACAATGACTTATTTGGCATCAAGATAAACGTCATTGACAATGACTTATTTGGCATCAAGATAAACGTCATTGACAATGACTTATTTGGCATCAAGATAAACGTCATTGACAATGACTTATTTGGCTTTGTCGTGTTTCCTCACAACACATAAAAGAGGCTGACAGACTCAGAACACACTAAATCAGACTGGCTCCACATCCAAGCAATTAAATCCCGTTTGTAGTAGGATAAGTGGTGGTGGTGGGGGTGGTGTGGTGGTGGTGGTGTGGTGGTAGGGAGGGAGTGGGGTGGAGAGGAGAGGATGGGGATCGATAAAGGCACATCCAGCATATTTATGGAGTAAAAGAAGTGGCATGGTGATAACTCAAAAGCGGTGCTGTGTCTCCTCCGCCATGGAGTCTCCCGCCGATCTGATAAAACAGCTACTATCGAACACTTCGTGAGAGAACTTAATAACATATGTAAGATTGAAAAAAAAAAAAAAAAGCATTGTTTAGACACGAAGTACAGGGAATTTAACAGAAAATGGTGTCCCTATGAAAAAAAAAAGTTACTGTTTCTAATGAAAGGACGTGAAGAAAGAGAAAAAACAAAGTGAGCAGTCATTGATCGACGGCAATAACTACATTTCAGAAATTGCTGAAAATCTTTTCATGATTGTGTAAAATTTTATCAGATGACTGTAACCTGCATCGTCAGGCATAGCGATGTGCATATTCCTCGAATGCCTTGTAGACGAAAACAAAAGTAGTATATTTGTGATTCCTTCCTTTGTCTTTTTTTTTCTTTTTTTTTTTTTTGCTTCAATTATTAAATCGAACTGTTAAAAGCTTTTTGTGTAGTCTGTCTTTATGTGTGTATATCATTGTTTTCTATCCCTCCCCCCCCCCCCCCCTCCCCGCCCTTCTTGATTTTGCATATTTATTTATATGCGTTTCGTTGACATTTGTTTGTTGTTATGGAAACCATTTTTTAATGCAGAAAAAAAAATAGCTACCAGCGGATCATTGGAACACGAGCTATGACTCTACGATACGGTTGCGGTTATAAGGAAAACTCATAGTGAGCAGTTCGTTGATAAAGCCACCGAGAAAACACAAAAGACAATCTCCATCCCCATCCTGTCCCCATTCCCCCACTATTGCGCCCGGCCTACACGCCCGTCATTTCCATTTCCAACCCTTCAGCTAAATTTAGGAGAAGGGGGGGGGGGGGGGGTAGTTACTGCCAACGACACAGACAAACAAAGTACAGGACAAAACACAATGCATTTCAACCTCTGGGGTCTTCTTCAGGCAAAAACAAATAATATTTAGGACGGTGAAAACGAGAAACCACTTATCTTTTCATATTTGGCACAAAACCAAACTCTCCGCTGAGTTTACGACGAAGTTTAAGAATAATTCTTTGTGAGTCCGCTGAAGACACAAGGACAAACAAATCACAAGACATAACTCGACGCGCCTCGACCTCTTAGAGATTTCTTCGGGCAAGATAAACAACGTTCAGAACAATGAAAACGAAGAACGAACAATCACTTACCAACGCCCATCTTGCTCCGAATGTCAGAAGGTAAGTGACTGCTCGTTCTTCGATTTCGTTGTCCTGAATGTTTGTTTACCTTGCATGAAGAAGATCTAAGAGGTCGAAACGCGTCGTGTTTTGTCTTGCATTTTGTTTGCCCCCCCCCCCCCCCTCTTCACCGTTTTTATTTAGCGGATTCACTAAAGAATACTTCTTAAAATTTGTTTTCAAAGCTGCTTGCAGTCACCTTAGTTTGAAACCAACTTTACCAAGACCAACCACTCTACCACTTCAGCACCTCACTCAGGTTGTGTCCCCTGTGGGTCCTTTGCAGATGTCGTCCGCGCTACGACTGGGCGTGGTCCTGCTGCTGCTCTCCGCGGCCGTCGTGTGCGCCGAGAACAAAGAGTCTAAGGACATCAACACCAACAACAACAACAACGATGTCAAGAAGGAGGCAGATAAGGACACCACCACCACCAACAACGACAACAACGAAGTCAAGAAGGAGGCAGATGTGGACACCACCACCAACAACGACAACAACGAAGTCAAGAAGGAGGCAGATGTGGACACCACCACCAACAACGACAACAACGAAGTGAAGAAGGAGGCAGATGACGCCACCACCAACAGCGACAACAACGACGTCAAGAAGGAGGCAGATGACGCCACCACCAACAGCGACAACAACGATGTCAAGAAGGAGGCGGGTCAGGAAATGGAAGAAAAGCGTCAAGCCATGGTCATGGGCAACCCGTACTTCAATCAGAACTATTTCTCGCCGTGGTCTTTCATGAACAGCATGTACCCGGGGTACTTCCACGGCGGCTTTGCTGGAGCTCCCCCCATGTACCCGTACTCGCCTGGCTACCTCGCGAATCCCATGATGTATTCCGGGCATCCCTTTGCTGGTGGCTATCCTGGTTACCCCATGCAAGGTATGTTCCAAGGGTTCCCAGGG
>CM065723.1:7176177-7178677 GCA_033310375.1 Conus canariensis | reverse complement strand
ACCGATAATTTGAAATTTGAATAATTTACCGTATTTTGAATTTTGCTGGTTTGTTACACAGACACAGATATATACAACACGCACGCACACACACACACATACACACACACACACAGACATACACACACACACACACACACACACACACACACTCTCTCTCTCTCTCTCTCTCTCTCTCTCGTCTCTCTCTTTCTCTCTCTCTCTCCGGTAACGTGAGTATTTTCAGAAGTGTTTTAACGGGGTAATTTTTGTGCCAACATCGCGTCAAAATGACAGCGCACGCCAGCCTGTTTTTCAAGCACAAGCGATCTTCAGTATCCCAAACCCCAACTTGCAAGCGTTAACCTTCTCCAAGTAGCAGTAATCAGCATTAATGGGTAGGAGTCGACTCGCTGAGACACCACGGACGACAACACGACCAATCGATACATGCCACCGAGCCAGCCTGTGGCGTCACACACTCGCTGGAGTCACTGCATACGTCACTATAGCCTTGCGACGTCATACAGAGTGTAGCTGCCGCGCGAGCAGCGTGACAGGTGGGGGGGGGGGGGGGAGGGGGCTCCCAGGCAAAGGTAGGGAAGTGGAGAGTGAGGTTATAGGAAGGGGTGGAGGGCGGGGAGGGAGGACTGGGGTATAGAGCGGTGGGGTGGACATGAGAAACAGATTGTGGACGTGGGAGGTACAGTCTGTATGGTAGTCTGTACTTAGTACTTGCTGTTGCCGCGTGGCGGATGAAGAGTGGGACAAAAGATAAAGGGGTGTTTGGGGGTGGGGGTGGGGGTGGGGGTGGGGGGCGAAGGGGGGGGGTGCAGTCAGGGGGATATGGGCCGAACAATTCCGTTTACAATGCAGATATCTGCGCGCGCGTTAATTCTCTCTCTCTCTCTCTCTCTCTCTCTCTCTCTCTCTCTCTCTCTCTCTCTCTCTCTCTCTCTCTCTCTCTCTCTCTCTCTCTCTCTCCTACACTTCAAATCCTCTTACAAATTCTACCGCAAATCGAAATGAACCCGCTACTAAGTCGTCACGTTCACCAAAACGAAGATGGGAACAAATCCAAAGCCATCTTTCATACAGTTTGCACAGATTTGTCAAAAAAAAAAAAATTCACCAAATATACTGACAATTCTGTGTGCATTCATTTATAAACCTGACGATAATAACACAGGAGCAGCTTTCGTAATACCTGATTCGGAAGTGGAGGAAATGTACCATCTAGACAGAAATGTTTCGATTTTTACTCACTATTTGCCATTCCAATGTCTCTAAATCAGATATTTTTTTCCGATGAATATTAGCCAAAATCTAGTACGTTCAGATTCTAAACTAGCCCCTTGACTCATTTCTGTTTGAAGATTCAAAATCCTGTTTGGAGATAATAACAGAGATAAATCATGTTATACATCCCCCCCCCCCCCCCTAAAATAGGCATGACAGTAGCCTTTTATTGGGTTCCAGCGCATTGTGGAATTTCAGCCAATGAGAGAGTCGATCAGGCTGCAAGAGGAACAGCCGGAATTTTCCAAAGCTCAGGTTCCATTCCACATATCACTCCTTCAGATTTCAGAGAATGCTCACCTATTGTAAACAGGGCAGCAGAAGAAGGTTTTAAAAAACCTGTTAATGAACTCAGCAGACATTCAATATCATCTCAGCTAATATTATTAAATTCGGTGACTTTAAGTTAATCCGAAAACCTTGTCAAACAATTACTTTGTTTCCCTGTCTTGAGAGATAAGAAGTGTTAATGCACAGAATGCGCATAAATAATCTCCATAGAGAAATTCTGTCTAAAAAAACAAAAACAAAAAAACAAACAAACAAAAAAACTTACATCTATGTGTGGTGAAGCATATGTGTCCGCCTTCTGTTCATCCATTGGTCCAACAGCATGGGAATTGCTTCACAATCTGGCTTTTCTAGTTGCTCTGATGGATCTACTCTGTTATCTCTCTCCAGTGTGTTGAACGACTATTCGAGTTTGAGAATTGCTTCACAAGTCTGGCTTTTCTAGTTCATCTAATGGATCTACTCTGTTATCTCTCTCTCTAGTGGATCTACTCTATTATCTCTCTCCAGTGGATCTACTCTGTTATCTCTCTCCAGTGTCGGGTTTGGAGCTGGGGCTGACTGCTGTCACACGAAGAAACAAACTAATCATGAAACAAACACAACGCGTTTCGACCGATTGGGTTTTCTTCTTCAGGCAGGTCAAAAACCATTCAAAACAATGAAAAGAAAGGAGGAACAGACCGGCATTGACCTCTTTGATCTGGGCGAAAAATTTGGCCTTCGATAAACAAACAAAAACAAAAACAAAAGGAATTGAGGTTGAAAAGGAAGAAGGTACGGTATAAAAGATAGCATCAACAACCACAATTACCATAACAACCAGAACAATAACAGGAACAACAACGGCAACAACCACAACACAATAATAATAATAATAATAATAATGATAATAATAATAATGATGATGATGATGTTGTTGTTGATGATG
>CM065723.1:7158677-7163677 GCA_033310375.1 Conus canariensis | reverse complement strand
CGTTATAGCCGTTACTAACGGCTGTAACGGCCCGTAACGCTTTTCTTCTTTATGGAATATCTCAGAAAGTACTTGGCCGATCTTTGTGAACATTAGCAGGTATGTTCACTATGGGTTACGGATGATGCCCGATGTTTTAGTTTACCGTTATAGCCGTTACTAAGGGCTGTAATGGCCCGTAACGCTTTTCTTCTTTATGGAATATCTCAGAAAGTACTTGGCCGATCTTTGTGAAAATTAGCAGGTATGTTCATTATGGGTCACGGATGATGCCCGATGTTTAGTTTACCGATATAGCCGTTACTAACGGCTGTAACAGCCTGTAACGGTTTTTCTTCTTTATGGAATATCTCAGAAAGTACGTGGCCGATCTTTCTGAAAATTTGTAGATATGTTCATTATTGGTCACGGATGATGCCCAATGTTTAAGTTTACCGTTAGAGCCGTTACTAATGGCCCATAATGGTTTTCTTCTGTATGGAAAATCTCAGAAAGTTCTTGGCCGATCTTTCTGAAAATTTGTAAGTATGTTCATTTTAGGTCACAGACGATAGCCGATGTTTACCAGAATAGCCATTACTAACGGTTACACCAGCCCAAGACGGTTTTTGTACTCCCAGTTCTTAAAGAACAGGGAGAACTTTAGAATGGGAACGAAGAAATGCTGTGTGTGTGTGTGTGTGTGCGTGTGTGTGTGTGTGTGTGTGTGTGTGTGTGTGTGTGTGTGTGTGTGTGTGTGTGGGGTGTGTGTGTGTGTGTGTGTGTGTGTGTCTGTCTGTCTGTCCATGGTCAAAATGTGTTCCACTCGCTCCAGACAAAACTACTGGGTCGATCTTTCTGAAAATTTGTAGGTATGTTTATTATGGGTCAAGGATGATGCCAGATGTTTTTAGTTTACCGTTACAGCCGTTACTAACGGTTGTAAACGGCCTGTAATGCTTTTTCTTCTTTATGGAATATCTCCGAAAGTACTTGGCCGATCTTTGGGAAAATTAGCAGGTATGTCATTATGGGTCACGGATGATACCCGATGTTTTAGTTTACCCGTTACAGCCGTTATAAACGCAGTAACAGCCTGTAACGGTTTTTCTTCTTTTTAGAATATATTAAAAAGTACTTGGCCGATCTTCCTGAAAATTTGTAGAAAGTTCATTATGGTCACAGATGATGCCCGTTGTTTAGTTTACCGTTACAGCCGTTACTAACGGCTGTAACGGCCCATAACGCTTTTCTTCTTTATGGAATATCTCAGAAAGTACTTGGCTGATCTTTGTGAAAATTAGCAGGTATGTTCATTATGGGTCTCGGATGATACCCGATTTTTAGTTTACCCCGTTATAGCCGTTACTAACGCTGTAACGGCCTTAACGGTTTTTATTCTTTATAGAATATCTCAAAAAATACTAAGCCGATCTTTCAGAAAATTTGTAGGTTATGTTCATTATGGATCACGAATAATGACTGATGTTTTTAGTTTACCGTTATAGCCGTTACTAACGGCTGTAACGCCTGTAACGCTTTTTTTCTTTATAGAATATCTCAAAATGTACTTGGCCGATTCTTTCTGAAAATTTGTAGGCATGTTCATCATAGGTCACGGATGAATGCCCGATGTTTAGTTTTACCGTTACAAGCCGTTACTAACGGCTGTAACGGCCTGTAACGCTTTTTTCTTCTTTATGGAATATCTCAGAAAGGACTTGGCTGATCTTTGTGAAAATTAGCAGGTATGTTCATTATGGGTCACGAATGATGCCCGATGTTTAGTTTACCCCACCTTTTAGCTTTAGATACGTCAGTAAGGCCTAACGCTTTCTTCTATATACTAGAAACTTGGCCGATCTTTCTAATTTGTAGGTTTCTTAGGGTCACAAATAATGCCGATGTTTTTTTACGATATACTATAAACGCTGTAGCCTTGATAACGTTTTTTTTTTATGGTTCAGGAAAGCCTTGGCCGATCTTGTGACATAAGGTTTTCATTATGGGTTCTTCATGATTTTTAGTTACGTTAACCGTTCTAATGTGTTGTACGCTGTACGGATTTTTTTAGAATACTAAAGTACTTGGCATATGTAAAATTAGAAATTTCATATGTACAGGATATTCTGAATTTGTTTACTTTAGCCGTTACTAACGGCTTACGCTGTTTACGTTTTTCTTTAGGATAACCAGAAAGTATTGGCCATCTTTTAAAAAGAGTTGTACATGGCACGGATGTGCCGTTGTTTTGTTTGTTTATGCGTTTTAACGGCTGTAACGGCCCGTAACGCTTTTCTTCTTTATGGAATATCTCAGAAAGTACTTGGCCGATCTTTGTGAACATTAGCAGGTATGTTCACTATGGGTTACGGATGATGCCCGATGTTTTAGTTTACCGTTATAGCCGTTACTAAGGGCTGTAATGGCCCGTAACGCTTTTCTTCTTTATGGAATATCTCAGAAAGTACTTGGCCGATCTTTGTGAAAATTAGCAGGTATGTTCATTATGGGTCACGGATGATGCCCGATGTTTAGTTTACCGATATAGCCGTTACTAACGGCTGTAACAGCCTGTAACGGTTTTTCTTCTTTATGGAATATCTCAGAAAGTACGTGGCCGATCTTTCTGAAAATTTGTAGATATGTTCATTATTGGTCACGGATGATGCCCAATGTTTAAGTTTACCGTTAGAGCCGTTACTAATGGCCCATAATGGTTTTCTTCTGTATGGAAAATCTCAGAAAGTTCTTGGCCGATCTTTCTGAAAATTTGTAAGTATGTTCATTTTAGGTCACAGACGATAGCCGATGTTTACCAGAATAGCCATTACTAACGGTTACACCAGCCCAAGACGGTTTTTGTACTCCCAGTTCTTAAAGAACAGGGAGAACTTTAGAATGGGAACGAAGAAATGCTGTGTGTGTGTGTGTGTGTGCGTGTGTGTGTGTGTGTGTGTGTGTGTGTGTGTGTGTGTGTGTGGTGTGTGTGTGTGTGTGTGTGTGTGTGGTGTGTGTGTGTGTCTGTCTGTCTGTCTGTCTGTCCATGGTCAAAATGTGTTCCACTCGCTCCAGACAAAACTACTGGTCGATCTTTCTGAAAATTTGTAGGTATGTTTATTATGGGTCAAGGATGATGCCAGATGTTTTAGTTTACCGTTACAGCCGTTACTAACGGTTGTAACGGCCTGTAATGCTTTTTCTTCTTTATGGAATATCTCCGAAAGTACTTGGCCGATCTTTGGGAAAATTAGCAGGTATGTTCATTATGGGTCACGGATGATACCCGATGTTTTAGTTTACCCGTTACAGCCGTTACTAACGGCAGTAACAGCCTGTAACGGTTTTTCTTCTTTTTAGAATATATTAAAAAGTACTTGGCCGATCTTCCTGAAAATTTGTAGAAATGTTCATTATGGGTCACAGATGATGCCCGTTGTTTAGTTTACCGTTACAGCCGTTACTAACGGCTGTAACGGCCCATAACGCTTTTTCTTCTTTATGGAATATCTCAGAAAGTACTTGGCTGATCTTTGTGAAAATTAGCAGGTATGTTCATTATGGGTCTCGGATGATACCCGATGTTTTAGTTTACCCCGTTATAGCCGTTACTAACGGCTGTAACGGCCTGTAACGGTTTTTCTTCTTTATAGAATATCTCAAAAAATACTAAGCCGATCTTTCAGAAAATTTGTAGGTATGTTCATTATGGATCACGAATAATGACTGATGTTTTAGTTTACCGTTATAGCCGTTACTAACGGCTGTAACGGCCTGTAACGCTTTTTCTTCTTTATAGAATATCTCAGAAAGTACTTGGCCGATCTTTCTGAAAATTTGTAGGCATGTTCATCATAGGTCACGGATGATGCCCGATGTTTAGTTTACCGTTACAGCCGTTACTAACGGCTGTAACGGCCTGTAACGCTTTTTCTTCTTTATGGAATATCTCAGAAAGGACTTGGCTGATCTTTGTGAAAATTAGCAGGTATGTTCATTATGGGTCACGAATGATGCCCGATGTTTTAGTTTACCCCCTTATAGCCGTTACTAACGGCTGTAACGGCCTGTAACGCTTTTTCTTCTTATAGAATATCTCAGAAAGCACTTGGCCGACCTTTCTGAAAAATTGTAGGTATGTTCATTATGGGTCACAAATAATGTCCGATGTTTTAGTTTACCGTTATACTGTTACTAACGGCTGTAACGGCCTGTAACGTTTTTTTTTTTTCTTCATGGAATATCTCAGAAAGTACTTGGCCGATCTTTGTGAACATTAGCAGGTATGTTCATTATGGGTCACGAATAATGCCTGATGTTTTAGTTTACCGTTATAACCGTTACTAACGGTTGTAACGGCCTGTAACGGTTGTTTTTCTTCATGGAATATCTCAGAAAGTACTTGGCTGATCTTCGTGAAAATTAGCAAGTATGTTCATTATGGATCAAGGATGATGCCTGATGTTTTAGTTTACCGTTCTAGCCGTTACTAACGGCTGTAACGGCCTGTAACGTTTTTTTCTTTATGGAATATCTCAGAAAGTACTTGGCCGATCTTTGTGAACATTAGCAGGTATGTTCACTATGGCTTACGGATGATGCCCGATGTTTTAGTTTACCGTTATAGCCGTTACTAACGGCTGTAACGGCCCGTAACGCTTTTCTTCTTTATGGAATATCTCAGAAAGTACTTGGCCGATCTTTGTGAACATTAGCAGGTATGTTCACTATGGCTTACGGATGATGCCCGATGTTTTAGTTTACCGTTATAGCCGTTACTAACGGCTGTAACGGCCCGTAACGCTTTTCTTCTTTATGGAATATCTCAGAAAGTACTTGGCCGATCTTTGTGAAAATTAGCAGGTATGTTCATTATGGATCACGGATGATGCCCGATGTTTTAGTTTACCGATATAGCCGTTACTAACGGCTGTAACAGCCTGTAACGGTTTTTCTTCTTTAGTGAATATCTCAGAAAGTACACGGCCGATATTTCTGAAAATTTGTTGATATGTTCATTA
>CM065723.1:7151177-7153677 GCA_033310375.1 Conus canariensis | reverse complement strand
TCACTGCGTGCGGACTAGTCCATATATGCTACACCCTACACCACATCCGCTAAGTTTTGAGACCACACTACGCATGATTTGAAGCTGATGGATAAATGAATTAACAACTAAGATGAGACAATAGAAGCAGAGGGTCTCGTGGCTACGACTCAGTTGTTGTCTGACCTACGCATTAGCCCAAAGGGCTGGTCAGACCTTGAGTGCCTACCTACCATGGTGTGTGTGTGTGTGTGTGTGTGTGTGTGTGTGTGTGTGTGTGTGTGTGTATGTGTGTGTGTGTGTGTGTGTGTGTGTGTGTGTGTGTAGTGAATGTACACGTGTGTGTATGATGTGTGGGCATGGGCCCATGTGTGTGCGTGGGCGCATGTGTGTGTGTGTGTGTGTGTGTGTGTGTGTGTGCGCGCGCGAGTCGGTGTGTGGGCGCATTTGTGTGTGTGCATTTGTGTGCATTTGTGTGTGTGCGTGTGTGTGCGTGTGTGTGCGTGTGTGTGTGTATGTGTGTGTGCACGTGTGTGTGCGTGCGTGTGTGTGTGTGTGTGTGTGTGTGTGTGTGTGTGTGTGTGTGTGTGTGTGTGTGTGCGCGTGTGTGTGTGCGTGTGCAGAGGTGCGTGTGATGTTCTCGCGCGCGCGCGCGCGTGTGTGTCATTTGTGGGTTTGTGTGAGCACACGTATCTGCGCGGGAGCAGTTCGTGGAGTCCTTCCAGGGACTCCCACACAACAGAAGAACACACGTCGACTCGATGAAAAACGAAGCCGCTCACGGTAGTAGTTCGTGGAGTCCTTCTAGGGACTCCCACACAACAGAAGAAACACAAGTCGTCGTCCCGACGAACTCTGAAGCCCTTTCACAGTCCAGCTTATTGCTGACCACACGGACAGCCTCTCCACACCCCCATGGGGCGGAGACAGCGGCTGGGCTCGTGCTGCACCCCGCACACGGATGGCAGCGCACACACGATGTCTACTGACCCTCGGTCAGTTTCTCCACACCCCCACGGGGCGGAGACAGTGGCTAGATAAGGGCTGCACCCCACACCCGGATGGCTGTCAGTTCTAGGTCGGATACAGGGGCTTCACCGACACTTGGGGATCTAACTGCCAGCGAGGACCTGCCTTCAGTCTCCGTTTGGCTCTCTGAAAGTGTTGCTCGGCCGGTAGCTCTTCGGAGACTGAAGGGAAATCCTCGCTCACCCGACTTACACAAAACGTAGCTGAGTAGCTGTCAGGTAAACAGGCCAACCGGTTTTACAGGTTTACCTGTTCCGTTCCAGCGTGTCCCCAAAATTTGGGACCGGACGAAATACGGTCCGTCACAATGCATAATACGCTTTACTGCGTAAGTGTGAACTTTCTCCATGTGGGCGTTGTCTAATAGACCCCACACCTGATGCGTATGTCAGAATTGGTTGTATCTGGGCGTCGAATAATTTCCAAAACAAATCCCCATCAACTGAATTCAGTCCTCTCATCGTTCTTAAGATCTCAATGACCCCTCTCTTTCCTTTCCTACACATCTCAAGCTTGCATACATCCCTGGATATTCATAATTTGTCACTTTGACTTCAGATCAGCCGTAAAACCATCTTTCACGTTGTGCTAAATGCCCACCGTTTCTAGAAAGCATGATATCAGTTTTACCTAAATTTACATTCAGTTGCAATCTATCAGATACCTTTTTCAAAGCGTCCAACTGATTCCGCAAACCAACAGGTGTATCCGCAAGGAGAACAACATCATCAGCAAACAGCATTAAAAATAGCTCAGTTGCCCCAGATAATATTTGAATCCCATGTTTTCCATTCTCTGAAATATCTCCTGCAAGCTCGTTAATGAAAAAACAAAACGCAAATAACTAGCGACTGAACAGACATCCTTGTTTCACACCACGTGGACAACTGAAATAATCACACACACACACACACACACACACACACACACACACACACACACACACACACACACACACACACACACACACACATACACACACACACACACACACACAGAGATAAAGAGAGAGAGAGAGAGAGAGAAAGAGAGAGAGAGGGGGGGTGGGAGGGAGGGGTGATCGCGATCAGACAGAACTCTGGACTTGCCGGAGGGAATTTTTTTGTTTGTTTGTTTGCTTGTTTTTTTGTTTTGTTAGTGGAATGAACAACATCTCCGACACTGGCTTAATGCTGTAGTGCTATGTTCTTAAATCTACCCGATTAAAGTGCACAGTTTATAGCTGAGAAGAAAAACAATGTTCCTAAATCTACCCGATTAAAGAACACACTTTATACCTGGGAAGAAAAGCAATGTTCCTAAATCTACCCGATTAAAGAGCACACTTTATAGCTGAGAAGAAAAACAATGTTCCTAAATCTACCCGATTAAAGAACACACTTTATACCTGGGAAGAAAAACAATGTTCCTAAATCTACCCGATTAAAGAACACACTTTATACCTGGCAAGAAAAGCAATGTTCCTAAATCTACCCGATTAAAGAACACTTTA
>CM065723.1:7141177-7146177 GCA_033310375.1 Conus canariensis | reverse complement strand
TCTGTGAAATGTTCGTAAAGCTTTACGTACTTCACGTCTTTTTGCTGCACATTCTCTGTCAAACCATAGCTTTTGTCTGATACTATCTACCCTAAATGTCTTTAACATACTTTTTCCTGCCATCTTGAGACCCCTGAGTGAATGAAGATAATGATGCGTCAGTATCAACATCTATTAAGCTGCTAGCTTCTTGACTTAGTTTCTTAACACCATTATCATTAAACGTTGCATAATAATCATTTTTCTTGTCATTATTCCACACAAACTTAGTAACTTTACTTATCGTAGAATGGGTCGAGGTGGGTTTTCAATTCAATGGCCTTTGGTACTTCAAGAAGCATCTTTACAGGCATATGTTTTGATTCAAACCTGGGTTTCAAAACGGAGTGACTGAGGGCTGAAAATGAAGCAAAATTTAGAAAGGGAGGGGGTTAGTTACCGCCAAGGACACAGACAAACAGAGTACAGGACTAGACACTTGCTTGTCCTGTACTTTGTTTGTCTATGTCCTTGGCGGTAACTAACCCCCTCTCTTTCTAAATTTCAAATCTGGGAATAACTTTTTTAGATATGAATCCGCAGGAAACATACATTGAGATACGGTAAAATAATCAATAACACAACATCCATTATAGGCAATGCAAGTGAAGTCCCCCCCTCCCCCCCCTCCCCCCCCCCCCCCCCCCCCCCCCTCCCCCCCCCCCCCCGCATCACCCAAAACAAATAATATTTACCAAATTCATTTGTAACACCATTCTTTGACTCCCTACAATATCTGCTACGCAGCTTCAATTCCTCTGCATCTTCACCAATAAAGTCGTCTATGGAGTAGTCAGAAACATTACCATTGCCTGTTCTGCTGTTCAAATCTTCAAAAACAATAATAGGTAGTTCGCCATATTCTTCAAATAAATCAGCGAGACAGTTGCCCCCCCCAAAAAAAAACAAAAAAAAAAAACACACACAACAAAACAAAAAACAAAAACAAACAAACAAACAAACAAACAAACAAAAAACATTATCAATTTCAGTTTCAGCATAATGGACACTATTTCAAAGTGGGATATACAAACCAATCAAAAAGCAGTCAGAAGAAAAACCCGTTAGTAGTTTCGATATCTTGAGAACCAAGCAGTTGTCATAGTCAATTTGCGATATGTGTAATAAATCTAGTTCTGATTTCTCTTTGCAAGAAGCGCAAGAGAAAGAGAGAGAGACACTCAAACTCAAACTCAAACTCAAATAGTGTAATTGCAAAGGTAACCGACCTATCTGCAATGAGGTCAAGAACAAAATTAGATCACACACGCGCTCGGCGCATATACTGAAAATTATGAAAGAAAATACTTGCATAACAAAATGTTTTTCCTGAGATTATTCTGGCATTTTTGTGTTAACTGATAACAGTTCCTCTCTTCGTTTTAGTGCTTCAAAAATGAACATGGCTACAGAGCGAGTTACAATTCTCTTTTCATTTTGCAGTATAAGAAGCACTGACGCTTGATGACCATTTCTAGTATGAGGCAAAATGTATTTATCTCTTAAGTTTTTATAGGATGGACAAACAATCAAAAAATGAATTTCGTCCTCGATTTGATTACAGAATGGACACTTTTTGGAGTTCAGTATATATATATATATATATAATATATATATATATATATAATAGAGGAGAGAGAGAGAGAGAGAGAGAGAGAGAGAGAGAGAGAGAGAGAGAGAGAGAGAGAGAATGTTTTCTTTTTGTAATCACTTTTCTACCCATTACTGGCTGCTTTGGGGTGCTGTTAGATTCTGTTTTTGAACCCTTGGTGGGTGAGAGTACCACCGAATCTTGACTGTGGCTTATATCCATTTCATGGCAAGGCTGGAGCAGTACAATCATTCGTGTCCCACTGAGGAATCAGCACCAGCAGTCGAAAGGCCCCCAGGCAGGCAAGATGATTGATTCTGTTTTCTAGATGGCTTCCGCTGCAAATGAAGGGTTTATGTATACCCACTGACACCGTGTGTTGATTTCTGTTTACCGTCTGTCTCCTCACCCATTTCTCTTCTTCTTTTTTTCATTTCATCTTTGCCAAGTCATTGTTGTATCTTTGCCAAGTCATTGTTTTGGTGACTGAGGAATTGTTAACTTCGCACCCGTTCACCTTCACTGTGATTTTGTTACACACACAGGCGCGCACGTGCTGCGTGCACATACGCACTCGCGCACACACACGCACGCAGCACGCACACACACACACACACACACACACACACACACACACACACACACTGCACGTGCATATGTTTATATACATACATACATACTTACTTATATACAGACAGACAGACAGGCAGACAGATAGCCACACAGAGAGATGGATAGAGAGACAGACAGATAGATATAGATAGATAGATAGATAGATAATGATAGATAGATAGATGGATGGATGATGGATAGTTAGGGAGGTAGGTAGATAGATAAATGGATAGATAGATATACAGATAGATCGATCGATTGATAGATAGATAGGAGGTAGGTAGATAGAGAAGTGAATAGATAGATAGGTTGATAGATACATAGATATACAGATAGATCGATCGATCGATCGATAGATAGGAGGTAGGCAGATAGAGAAGTGAATAGATAGACAGATAGGTTGATAGATAGATAGATATACAGACAGACAGACAGAGATGCGATACGTATCTGTCATTACGATAATTTCATTTGGATAATTCCGATATGATTACGAGCCATACAACAGAATGCAATACAACACAATACGACACAATACAATGCAAGGTCGTTTAGCACAATACACTTCAACCCAGCACAAAGCAATACAGAATGAAATAGTATGTAACATTGTACAATACAATACAATAACTTTACACCGATAGATATGCTGTACTAATGAATCACTTACTACAAGGAAAGACAATACTATGCTATGCGATGCCTTGCTATGCTATGCTATGCTATGCTATGCTATACTGTGCCGTACTGTATCCTACCATACCATACCATACCACACATACCATACCATACCACACATACCATACCATTCCATACCATACCATACCACACCACACCACACCATACCACACCACACCACACCACACCACACCACACCACACCACACTCCACACCACACCACACCACTCCACTCTAATCCATTCCACTCCACTGTTCTGTGCTTGACGAGTCTAGACCAGACTACTCTAGACTAGACTAGACTAGACTAGACTATATAACAAAAGCCACGCCAGATCCCAGACTTGGGTCTTGGGGTGGGGGGTGGGGGGTGGAGAGGGAAGGAGGGGGGGGGGCATGTAAGCAGGACAGTTTCATTTAAAGGTCAAGGGTGAAAAGAGACAGAGAAAGTGACAAGATGGCGGAAAATTGTCATGAACCTCCCAACTGACCGTCTAACCAGGCCGCGCCATTTTTTTTTTTTTTTTTTTTTTTTTTTTTTTTAGCGACTAGTGAAATTTCCGTTTTCTGTTAAATTCGGTATTCTGAGCTAAGCCAGTGCTGTCTTCTTCCAAAATTATTTTGGATGTTTCTTCTTCTTCTTCTTCTTCTTCTTCTTCTTCTTCTTCTGCGTACGCAGGGTGATACTCCTGCGGACACTCCCTATATGGACAGGCAAGGATTAATCCCATCTCCCCACCAAAAGGAGTGGAGTTTTGTGTGCATGACCGTTTTTTTATCCCGCCATTAAGGCAGCCATACTCCAGCTTCGGGGAAGGTGCATGCTATGTGTAACGTGTCACCCATACCAACGGCCAAACTGGCCTTCTCTTCCGAAAGTTGGTGATGGGATTTGACGTGTGTGCAAGATGTTATGCGTGCGTTCACACACGGAACCTCGGTTTATAGTCTCATTCGAAGGACTGTATGGGAAATGGAGTCAGAACCAATGTTAACTCCGAGGGAAAAATCCCCCTGTACCGAAACGGCTCGGCGGAGATTGGAACCCGCAACATTGTGGATGTTTAAAAAATGACATAAATAAAAGAACCCCTTTTGCTCACGCCAGCGTCATGTCTACAGTCAGCAGTTCTTTTTCCATAATTATGCGTCACGTTCAACCCTTGCTTTTGGCTTCAGACTATTGCTTGTGGTGTTGTTGTTGTTGTGGTTGTTGTCATAGTTGCTGTTGTTGTTGTTGTTGTTGTTGGTGGTGGTGGTGGTGGTGGTGGTGATGTTATGTCGCTGCTCGTGTTGTTATTGTCGGTGGCTTTTTTTTTCTTTCTTTCTTTCTTTTTTTTTCTTTCTGCTGTTCTTGTTCATTGTTGTTGTTGTTGCTGCTTTTGTTGTTCTCGTCGTTGTCTTCGTCGTCACCGTTGTTGTTGTTGTTGTCGTTGTTGTTGTTGTTGTTGTTGATGTAGTTGTTGTAGTCGTTGGTGAAAGGTGCTGTTTTTGCTATCGTTGTTGTAGCTGTGGATAACAGTGGTGGTGGTGTTGTTGTTGCTGTTGTTGTTGTAATCGTCGTTAGTGATGATGCTGTTATTGCTATTGTTGTTGTAGTGTTACAGTGGTGGTGGTGTTGTTGTTGCTGTTGTTGTTGTAATCGTCGTTGGTGATGATGCTGTTATTGCTATTGTTGTTGTAGTGTTACAGTGGTGGTGTGTGTTGTTGTGCTGTTGTTGTAATCGTCGTTGGTGATGATGCTGTTATTGCGATTGTTGTTGTAGTGTTACAGTGGTGGTGGTGTTGTTGTTGCTGTTGTTGTTGTAATCGTCGTTGGTGATGATGCTGTTATTGCTATTGTTGTTGTAGTGTTACAGTGGTGGTGGTGTTGTTGTTGCTGTTGTTGTTGTAATCGTCGTTGGTGATGATGCTGTTATTGCTATTGTTGTTGTAGTGTTACAGTGGTGGTGGTGTTGTTGTTTCTGTTGTTGTTGTAATCGTCGTTGGTGATGATGCTGTTATTGCTATTGTTGTTGTAGTGTTACAGTGGTGGTGGTGTTGTTGTTGCTGTTGTTGTTGTAATCGTCGTTGGTGATGA
>CM065723.1:7131177-7138677 GCA_033310375.1 Conus canariensis | reverse complement strand
CACAAAAAACATACGGTTAAACAGTAATTATTATGAATCCACCGAACAACGTGGACAAACGAATTACAAGACAAAACACGACGCGTTTCGACCTCTTAGGTCTTCTTCAGGCAAGATGAACAACACTCAGGATAACGAAAATGAAGAACGAACAATTGACTTATCTTTGTTGTATTCGGCACAAGTTGGGCATTGAATCTTGCATAACGCCTGTTTGCAAGTAACACAAAACACATGTTTTAAAAAGGTATTCGGAACATGACTGTATGACATGATGCCAAGAAATTGTTGCTCTGACTGGGTTGAACAGGTCATCGATGTAACTGATCTGCAGCATTTGGCTGAGTGTGGGTTTGACTACATCAGCATTGAACGGTGATATGATTGTGTTAGCTGAGGCTAAAGTGTTATTCCGCATCCACACCTGCTGCGTTCCGATTAGTCATTGTAAAGATTCTATTCCGATTGGCTACTACTGTTGGTTTTAGAAGACTGAGGCTTCTATAGCGGACAACACATTGCTGTATAAATCTTTCGCATCAGCGCGTGTGTCTAGTGGTAATCTCTTTCTTTTTTCGATATTTTATGGCAGGAAAGGTCTTTGTCGCCGATTGAAAAGTACAACCTAGTATGACACAGCAAGACTCCCCGGTTTATTCAAACTACGCACGAGCAGTGTCCGATTTCATTTGCTAAAAAAAAAAACACGCATTGAGAACCCGGAGATAAATTTTCTCCTACTTACGCAAACCCACGGCAATCCAGAACATACTGGACATAGAGTAGGATCAGCGTGTCTACCATGCCCCCCCTCCCCCCCCCCCACCCGCCTTCCGACACCCCCACCCCCACCCTCCACCCCCTAACACATATACACACAACTATCCTTAGTATGCTTGTTATTGTCAGTGTAGGACATAGTAAGTGATGCCCTGTGTGTGTATGTTGAATCAGAACAGACACTATGGAACACCTGCAAAAAAGACGCGGGAGCAGTGCAGTATCTCCTGCTGTGGGGTGCCTCGTGGATACTTGATAGTGATGGCTTCCTATAGACTGTGGGTACAGTGGCAGTGATGGCACCAAGCTGGGTGTTTCCGTGCATGAGGGAAGAAAAGATGAGTGTCATGAGCGTAGAGCCACTGGGAGGAGGTCTCAAGACAGTGATCAATCAATCAATCAATCAATCAATCAATGAATAATTACATGAATAAATCAAATGAACAACCAATCAATTAACAGTTCAACTAAACAAGATGAAAAAAAATTTAGTCGTGCGGCAAACCCGGTCATTATTGCTGAAAGAGAGAGAGAGAGGAGGGAGGGAGAGAGAGAGAGAGAGAGAGAGAGAGAGTACTTTGAACTCTGAACTCTGACATTTTTAATTGTAAGGCCACCGACCTGTATGCAATGGGTACACGTTTGCTGAGAATGAAATAAGAATAGTACGGGTCATCCACAAGGGAAGTAACTTGTTTTCAGAAATACACAAGGCAACAATTGCAAGGGGGATAATTCAGGGAAACAAACCAAGATAAAAATATTTTCACTTGCGTTTGAAGCCAATCACAACACATATTCATATATCCAGTTTCCGTTCACAAGTTCATGTCTAGTTTTCAGTGCATAAAAGATATACATTGCCAAATTTCTATGGGTCATCATGTTTTCTGATTGCATCAAATAAGCGAAACAGTCGCCAATTGGATAGGAATAGAATCTTGATAATTTTTTTTTTCTCTCGCAAACACGAGTACTTTAGACATTCAAACAAGAAATGAAATTCGTTTTCAAATCTATTACAAAATGGACAGTGGTTTGGTTGTTCGTCATATCTGTTATTTATTCTTAAATCGCATAATCCCAAACGAAAACTCGAAAGAGCATACGGGAGAGACGGACAGAGAGAGAGAGAGAGAGAGAGAGAGAGAGAGAGAGAGAGAGAGAGAGAGGGGGTGGAGAGAGAGAGAAGAGAGAGAGAGAGAGAGAGAGAGACAGAGACAGAGACAGAGAGAGACAGAGAGAGAAACAGACACAGAAAGAGAGAGAGGGGGAAAGCAGGTCGTGAGCGGTGAGGAAGGGGAGGGGAGGTTAAGAGGCAGGGAGTGATGGGGGTGAGGGGACGGGTGGGGTGGATAGGGGGTGGGGAGGGGAGGGCGAGGAGAGCTGAAGAACAGCAAAGACAGAGGGTGGGGGGTGGGGGAGGATGTGGGGGGGTGAGTGGGTGGGGGGGGGGGTGAATAAGTAAACGTCATAATTATACCTCCTTTTTTGGACATGTGCGTCACTTGAATTTTAACGAACTACACACGCACATCCTCCACTCCTCAAACCCCCACATCCTCTCACGACCCCAAACCCCCCCCCCCCCCACTCCTCCCCCCCCCCTCACTCCCCCACTCTGCCCACGTGAGTTGAAACAGATTGGTTGCAACACACCAGTACACAAAAACTGACTGGTTTCCTACATTTATATATATATATATATATATATATATATATATATATATATATATATATAACAACCTTGCATTCAAACACCAGTTCTCCAGATGTAGTCATATGCTAAGACGCTGAACAGGTGACGGGTAAGCAAGACGGGTTGGTTGGGGGGGGGGGGGTAAGGATCCATAGAAAGGGGAAGGGGGAGGGGAGCGCTGGTGACAAGGGTTGGTGGGATAAGACAGGGGTGTGGTTGGAGGAGGGGAGAGGAGAACGGAGGGGTTTGTTGGGGGGGGGGGGGAGAAGGGGTAGGGTGGTAGTTAGTCCCGTGAGGAGTAACATCTGGTGTGTTAAACTGTGAAAAAAAAAAAAAAGAAATAAAAAATTCCTTTCGCGAGATCTCGTGAAATCTGTAGCCATTCTGTTGCGAAAAGTGGAACGTGGCACAAGCTTCGAGAAAGGTATGTTCACGTTTTCCTCTTGTCTCTGTCTCTCTGTTGGTCTGTCTGTCTCTTTCGTCCCTCCGGTCCCTTTCTCTGTCTCGCTTTCTCTCACCTTTTTTTTTTTGTTTGTTTGTTTGTTTTTTGTTTTTGTTTTTGCATTTATTTGCTCTCTCTCTTCTCTCTCTCTGTCTCTCTCTCACTCACTCACTCTCTCGTCTCTCCTCTCCCTCTCTCTCTCTCTCTCTCTCTCTCTCTCTCTCTCTCTCGCTCTCTCTCTGTCTATCACTTTCACCTTTTCCTAATTTGTTTCTTGTTGTTTCAGGACCCATTACATTTACTATGCCTCTCTCTCTCTCTCTCTCTCTCTCTCTCCTCTCTCTCTCTCTCTCTCTCTCGTGTGTGTGTGTGTGTGTGTGTGTGTGTGTGTGTGTGTGTGTGTGTGTGTGTGTGTGTCGCTCCGCTCTCTCTCTCTCTCTCTCTCTCTCTCTCTCTCTCTCTCTCTCTCTCTCTCTCTCTCTCCCTCACTTTCACCTTTTCCTAATTTGTTCTTTGTCGTCTCAGGACCCAGTACATTCACTATGCCCCTCTCTCGCTCTCTCTCTCTCTCTCCCGCCTCTTACTTATGAACCATATGGTATCTTCGTGTGCAAGTATCCTCTCTCCCTCCCTTTCTCTTTGTCTATCTGTCTATCTGTCTGTCTGTCTCTCTCTCTCTCCTCTCCCCCCCTCTCTCTCTCCCTCTCTCTCCCCTCTCTCTCTCATCTCTCTCTCTCTCTCTCTCTCTCCTCTCTCTCTCTCTCTCTCTCTCTCTTTTGTTTGACGTGTAAAAATGAAGCGAGAGAAGATGAAGAATATTTAGTATTTGGTTGTAAAGAATACGAAGATATTAGGCCGAAAGTCTCAGCTCTTCAAGATAATCGTTGAAAAACGTGATAATTTACGTGATTTGTTATCCACTGACGATGCTTATGCAATACATTTAGTCGCAAAGTATGTCGCAGAAGCTGTTAGCTGTAGGAAAAAGAAAATGCTTGATCTTAATGACCTTTGTGATAGTGTCTGATGCTGATACCAGTTTGATGATCACCTGTTCGCTTTTTCTTTCTTTCTTTCTTTCTTTCTTTCTTTCTTCTTCTTCTTCTTCTTCTTCTTCTTCTCTCTCTCTCTCTCCCTCCCTCTCCTCTCTCTCTCTCTCTCTCTCTCTCTCTCTCTCTCGCGCGCGCGCGCACATGTGTGTGTGTGTGTGTGTGTGTGTGTGTGTGTGTGTGTGTGTGTGTGTGTGTGTGTGTGAAACGTTCTCTTTCCTTTTTCTTCTACTATGTATTTGATTTGTTATCAAGACGAATCCTTTTCTTTATTTATCTATTACTTTATTTCAAAATGCCTTGGTTGTTTACATTTACTGAGCTATTCAGTTTACCTATTTCATTCTACATTGCCCTCTTGTTTTTCGTTCTCTTTCCTGGCGAGGCAAATATGACCTTATCCCCCCCCCCCCCCCCCCCCCCTTGACGCACAGACTGTATAGGTCAATGTCAATAATAAAAAAAAATTGCTTCTGAAGCGTCTCTCTCTCTCTCTCTCTCTCTTCTCTCTCTCTCTTTGTCTGTCTGCCTCTCTCTCTCTCTCTCTCTCTTTCTCTCTCTCTCTCTCTTTCTGTCTGCCTCTGTATGTCTGTCTCTCCTCTCTCTCTGTGTCATGCACACAATCTCTCTCCTTTCTCTCTACCCCCCCCTCTCTGTCTCTCTGTCTCTTCTCTCTCTCTTTATCTCTCACTCTCCATCACACAGTCTCTCTCTCTCTCACACACACACACACACACACACACACACACACACACACACACACACACACACACATTGATATAAAAGAGTTACGATTATATGATATATATGGTTATCCCCCCCCACCCCCACCCTCCCACTCCCTTCCTCTGTTCCGTCCTCTTTTCCACCCTGATGCCCCCCCCCCCCCCATCCCCACCCGCAAACTTTCCCTTCCCCGTCCCATCCCCCAGCATTATGCTTCAATCCTACTAAACTTGTTTCATTTGATATACTTTAATTCCCCCGATCAACATACACTAAAGGCTAGATAAGTAAATATCTACCTATCTTACCACCCATCCCAACCTTCCCCTCTTGTCCCTAATACAGTCCTCTCTCTCTCTTGCGCAAACACACACACACACACACACACACACACACACACACACACACACACACACACACACACAGTTAATTCATCATTATGCTCATCTTTCAGTGCAAGTCTTCTCTCTCTCTTCCACCTCCTCCGCCCCATCCCCTCCCTTGTCTGCCTCTGTATCTGTCTGTGTCTGTCGGTCTGTCTCTCTCTGTCTCTCTCTCTCAGACACACACACACACACACACACACACACACACACACACACACACACACAACACACACATATTCAAACTCTCTTCCTCCCTCTCTCTCTCTCTCTCTCTCTCTCTCTCTGAGAAAATCTCAGGCTTGGAGTCCGAATTAGATCGCTTGGACAGTTTCTCTCGGCGAAACAAAGTGAAATTATTTGGCATACCTGAATCTTCAGACAGAGAAGACTGTGCTGAGGCTGTCAGACACGTGCTAAATACCTACATTCCGGACAAGACAATGGAACCGGACGTGATCCAGAGGGCGCATCGTCTGGGTAGGCCGAACCCCCACAATCCTAACGCCCGGCCGATCATCGCCAAATTTCAACGATGGAGTGACGCCATCCAGTTGATGAAGAACCGGACGGCCAGAGACAGTATGAAGAGAGATGGTTTGAGAGTGGCACAGGATCTGACCAGAAGACAGGCAGTAAAGCTGAAGAAACTACGGGAAGAAGGGAAGAGCGGCTATTATGTCAACGGCAAACTCCGTATCATAGAACAACAGGACACGCCCCCTTGCCGCCACCCCCCCCCCCCCCCCCCCCTTACCTGCCAGGTGGGAACCCCCCAGCGCACGCGAACAAGATGTGGCACGACCGTCCTTTGACCCAGAACAGCGCGAGCCAACCAGAGACGCGGCGGGGGGGGGGGGGGGGGGGGGGGGGGGCAAGACCGACAACCCGTTCCACCAGCCGTCAACCACGACTGAACGAGATGGTGCGGGGCAGCAAGGCGGTCACCACTGCACGTGCACACCACACTGACAATAGCAAATAGCGGCGAGGCCAAGGCCTGCAACATGATAACACGACACACACACAGAGCACGGACACACAGACCACTCCTGTACACACACTACAAGCACGGAACAAAGTGTCACTGATCAGGGTAAAACAAAAACAGTTTCCTTTTGTTGTTAGAACATTAATGGTTTAATTTCCAAGTTAACAGATCCTGATTTTGTGAATGATATCCAATCCTTTGATATGTGTTTTCTTTCAGAAACGTTTACAATGCCATCGTTTGATTTTGATGTGTACTTCAAAGACTTGCTTGTTCTTCACTCACCAGCTGTGAAACTTTCCAAGATGGGACACTGTTCTGGTGGAACTGTTCTATTGATCCGTAAAGAGCTGTCAGAATATGTAGAAAGAATCGAATGTCAAACTGAAAATGTAAATTGTTGTAAACTGTCCAAAGAACTGTTTGGGTCAGAAAAAGATGTGATGTTGATTGGTGTTTATAATCACCCAGTAAAGAGTGTGTACTATGACAGGAAAGATTATTACTGTGCTCTAGAATTATTGGAACACTTTATTCAGTCATTGATGGAATTCAGACAAGAACTGTATATACTGATTAGTGGTGATTGAACTCTCGGATTGGTTCGTGGAACTTGGACACTGGTACAGATGAAGACTTTGTAAACAGCCCAGATGTTGTGCATGAAAGACATTCTCAAGACGGTGTTGTTAATAATTTCGGTAAAATGCTAATACAGTTATGCTCTATGTTTCAGTTAACTCCCTTGAATGGTTTGATAAGTGGAGACATTGATGGTAAATTTACGTTTTTCTCAGATAGAGGAAATAGCGTCATTGATTACTTTCTGACCTCTGCTGATTTTAGTCCATTTGTGACATGTTTATCTGTTGTTAGCCGTGTGGAGTCACATCACATGCCTGTTGAACTTGTGTGTACTGCCCTAGAGCAAAAGCGAAAAGGTCAAACAAACCGTAGTGCGCAGATACTGAAATGGGACCCACAGAAAGCGCACCTATTTTTAGACCGTCTGACATCAGACGAAGGGCGCATAGCGTTGGAAGAGGTGGCGGACTGTGTAGAAACGAGTGTTGACGACGCGCTGCGGAGATTCGTCGCCGTACTGCTCAAAGCAGGCCAGTGCATGCAGCAGTGTTTCACGGCGCGCGCCGCACAAATAAATAGTTCGACGACGAATGAAGGGTGCTTAAGTGCCAGCTGGTTTGGGTCCGATAGTCCGACACTTCACGATTCCGACGTTTCGATAGTTCGACAAATCACGATTCCGACGTTTCGACAATCCGACAATTTTGTCGGACCAACGAAACTTGTTTTGTAATGTTTTATTTTGTGCCAATAGTTCGACACATCACGATTTCGACGTTTCGATAGTCCGACATAATGATACACCGACACGGCACTCTATGTTCCCCCAGGTCTATGTTCCCCGG
>CM065723.1:7121177-7123677 GCA_033310375.1 Conus canariensis | reverse complement strand
AACTCAAATGCACAGATAGAGAGAACTAATGGGTGGTGATCATAATGATGATAGTCATATGTGGGTTTATATATTGGTACTGATGATAATGGTCGGGAAGAAGGTGAGCAGTTGGTAGAGGGAGGGTGGGGGGTGGGAAACACACACACACACACACACACACACACACACACACACACACACACACACACACACACACACACTGACTCACTCACACACAGGGGGGAAAAAACCATGTCAGCAGTGAAAGGAATGGAAATGGTTAAAGAGACAAGGTTTGACATGTCAACAACAAAAACAACAACAACAACAGCAACAACAACAAAAGAGGGGGGCGGGAGAGAGGGGGTAGGGGACGGTGATTGGCATCTGGATAAAGAATAGATATAGTAATTGGAAGAAGGGTGGAAAGTGGAACACAGCTGTAAGTTATATGTGAGGTAAATAGAGAGCTGGGAATGGTAGTCTGAGTGTGAGTGTAAGTTGGTGTAGGTTATAGTGGGCTGGTGTAGCGGTGGTGGATAGGTGTATGTTGTTTTCGGAAGTTGATGATATGCGGATGGAGGGAAGGAGCGGGGGGGGGGGGGGGGGGAGGGGGTGAGGGGGCGAGGGGGGGGGTGGGAAGGGGGAGGGGGAGGGTCAAATACCTGCACCTACACTTACGCACAGGAATTTAGGTTTTAGTTTCATCGAGTTTTCTTCTAAGATAACAACCATAACAACAACAGTGTCATATATGTGACCCTCGTCTAAGTCTCCTGTATACGTTTGTCATCTTTCCTAGGATCGTCCTTGCGTTTTTTTTTCGCCCTTCTTCTTCAAGGATGATTACCGGGAATATTGAGTTCAGGAGCGACAGTGATGGGTCTTATTATGATCATAACTACTTTCCTCAGGCGTCATACCTCTCTTCGTTTGTTGTGAATTTTTAAAGCTTCTATAAGCCGATCCTCTTTCTTTTTGTATGAATGTCTGTCAGTCTGTCTTTGAAAAAAAAAAAAACTGAGGGGAAAAATTGATGAAGTCTTTTGCTTCATTTAAGTGGTTTGCGTTGTATAAGCAGCACACTACCAGCGTGAGAGTGCCAGTACACCACACATTAGAACATTAACAAACCCAGACACTTTATATCAACCGCTAAAACACTAAAATCAGCAAAAAATGCGTCCATTTGTAAGAAAACGTACAGACTATGCATGGTGTGTAAGAGACTGGTTGGAGACAAAGGAAAAGAAAAAACAAAAGAAAGAAAAACAAAAGTAGTGGAAATCCTCCCCCCCCCCCCCTTTTTTTTTTTTTTTTTTTTGCAGATGAAGAGGACAGTGTGAAGCACCAAAATATGAAGAGGTGGATTTCGGCCTTAGGAAAAAAAAATCGTCACCGCCTTAGGTGCTCCATTGATCCGATAACTGATGCCACATAAAAAAACAACAACAACACAATGTCAGCAACAACACAGCAAGAACAACAACAACACACAATAGCAGCAGCAACAACAACAGCAACAACAACAGCCACATGAGTATGTATTTTCATAACATTTTTTTTTAATTAGAAGAAACAATGGAACATTCATTTTCCTTTCATAATATATTCGAAAATCATTTAGTTTCTTGGCATAGAAAAAAATATCCTCATCAGCATCATCATAATTAACAACAACAACAAGAACATTAACAACAAAAACAACGACGCCGCAATGGTAGATTTTTTTTCTTTGTTAAAAAACCTACATCACGATTATTGGCTTTCTTTGCATTTAAGAAAGAATGCCATTCTGTATTTTCTGTGTTTTGCAAACAGCATGGAGATTGATTTTTGTTGTGTGTAAAAAGAAAACGACGATCATTTCCACGCCTACGCCTCGCATAGAAGATAATATCTTAGACATTCGTGTTACTGCTAAGGATGAAGAAAAAAATCAATTCTCAGATACAAGAAAAATCAGCGTCAAAATTTGTGTGACTCATGAAAATAAAGAGACATTTTGTGCAAAAAAAAAAAAAAAATTTCTAATTGTGAGGAAAACAAATCATTCATTTTTGATACAGTAAAAACAAACAACAATCACCCATCAAAACAATCAATCGTGTTACTTATGTCTGATAAACAGAACAGTAACACTTTTCCCACGATAAAAAGAAACTTCATAAGCATTACATTAAGCATTAATTTTCTTTAGTACAAAAACAAACATTTTTGTTCCAGTTTCACCAGAAGAAGAAACAATTTGGATTCTAAAACATGACAATTACTGTCCTAGCTGTAGCTCTCGGTGTGTGTGTGTGTGTGTGTGTGTGTGTGTGTGTGTGTGTGTGTGTGTGTGTGTGTGTGTGTTTGTGTGCGTGCGTGCGTGTGTGTGTGTGTGTGTGTGTGTGTGTGTGTGTGTGTGTGTGTGTGTGTGTGCGCGTGACTATTATTGTTTTAGCTGTAGCTCACAGTGTGTGTGTGTGTGTGTGTGTGTGTGTGTGTGTGTGTGTGTGTGTGTGTGTGTGTGTGT
>CM065723.1:7111177-7113677 GCA_033310375.1 Conus canariensis | reverse complement strand
ACACCATACATACACACACACACACACACACACACACACACACACACACACACAGACGCATACGCACACACACGCATACACATACACGCACAAACGTGCGCTAGGGCTTACGCGCACGCCCATGCACATGCATGTGTACGCACATACTTACACATACACATACACACAGACACACACGCGCGCACACAGACACAGACACTCACAGACACACATACACACACACCACACACACACACACACACACACACACACACACACACACACACACACATTCTGACACTCGTGCGTGAACACACACACACACACACACAACACACACACACACACACACACACACACACACACACACACACACACTCCAACGCATATAGATTTTCCACTTTGCACTATCGCCCCACCGCGTACGCACGCACGCACGTACACACGCACACGCACACACACACTCATTCACGCGCGCCCGACCGCGCGCACACACCCACACACATACATACACACACACACACACACACACACACACACACACACACACACACGCACGCACGCACGCAAGCACGCACGCACACACGCACGCATGCATGCACGCACGCGCGCGCGCGCGCCCCGCACACACACACACACACACACACACACTCACACACACACACACAACACACACACACACACCAAACGCACACACACACACATACACACACACTCGCACACACACACACACACACACACACACACACACACAAAGATTCAAAGATTTTAATCCTGTGACCCCTTTTGGGGCATGGAGGACTTGAAGCAAATCAAACAAGTAGAAATGAAACAAATTAAACATCCAAATTTTCCCTATAATTAACACACTGAATGTAATGTTACACAACTTTACTAAGTTTTAAAAACTTCGCTAAGTTTAGCAACACTTTCTTACCACCACAAAGCAAACGACAATAGTTTAATACGGACTTTGTACATGTAAATTTTCTAGGTATAAACTGATTTTAATGTCACTATATTTGCTACATTTCATTACAAAATGAAATTCGGAAATGAAATGAGGCAGGGAACAGTAAACGATAAACTGTAAACAAGTGGGGTATTTTTTGCTCCCATAAGAAAACCTAACACAGAGTAACTTTTATTCAAGACTGGCACAGCCTTTTAAACTTGAATAAAGTCAGACAATTACATAGACGAACAATCTAATAGTGGGGGAAAAACCAAGCGCAGGCCTACAACTGAACTGTCTTCATAGTAATGACTTGGCAAAGATTAGGACTTAAGGAGGGGTGGGGGGGGGGGGGATTTGAAGATGGAGAAACTGGGAACATGAAATTAAGAAAATATGTTTCAGATATGAAAACTCTTCACTAGCTGCATAAGGGAACCATTGCAATCCCCTTTGAAGGCAGATATATTTGTATTGCCTGCTCCGAGGCCTTTCGTCCGCTGGGTCGGACTCATCAGGTGTGTGTGTCTTTTGATCTCCCTTGCATCTTTGGGTGGATCCTCAAGCGTAGGCTCAAAGATTGTCCCCTACATTTTATACTATTTGCATGTGAAGAGTTTTCATATCTGTAACATATTTTCTTAATTTCATGTTCCCAGTTTCTCCATCTTCAAATCCCCCCCCCCCCCCCCCCCTCCTTAAGTCCTAATCTTTGCCAAGTCATTACTATGAAGACAGTTCAGTTGTAGGCCTGCGCTTGGTTTTTCCCCCACTATTAGATTGTTCGTCTATGTAATTGTCTGACTTTATATTCAAGTTTAAAAGGCTGTGCCAGTCTTGAATAAAAGTTACTCTGTGTTAGGTTTTCTTATGGGAGCAAAAAATACCCCACTTGTTTACAGTTTGTCGTTTACTGTTCCCTGCCTCATTTCATTTCCGATTTTGTTTTGATTAAGTTGAGGTTATTTGTATTTGTTTCTGTCCGTCTGTGTGTTTGTCTTTTGATCTCCCTTGCATCTTTGCGTGGATCCTCAAGCGTAGGCTCAAAGATTGTCCCCTACATTTTATACTATTTGCATAATGTCTTTAGTTTTTCAGCAACTTTTTTCCTCCCCACACTTTCGTTTGGTTTCATTTACTACTCTTCGCTGGCTGCTTTGGGGGTGCTATTGGATTCTTTTTTGCACCCTTGGTGGTGAGAACACCACAGTGTTATGGACTGTGGTGTGTCTCTATTTGTCGCCAGGAGCGCAGACACAACCAGCCGTGTCTCCCTGATGAGTCCGACCCAGCGGACGAAAGGCCTCGGAGCAAGCAATACAAATATATCTGCCTTCAAAGGGGATTGCAATGGTTCCCTTATGCAGCTAGTGAAGAGTTTTCATATCTGTAATATATTTTCTTAATTTCATGTTCCCAGTTTCTCCATCTTCAAATCCCCCCCCCCCCCACCCCTCCTTAAGTCCTAATCTTTGCCAAGTCATTACTATGAAGACAGTTCAGTTGTAGGCCTGCGCTTGGTTTTTCCCCCACTATTAGATTGTTCGTCTATGTAATTGTCTGACT
>CM065723.1:7076177-7106177 GCA_033310375.1 Conus canariensis | reverse complement strand
TTCTTTGACTTGTATTACAGAGTGCCAAACTTTGTTTCGAACATATGTTACGGAGTGCTAGGGTCTTCTTTGACCGACGTGATGGAGTGGCAAGTGTTTGTCTTTGACAGACATGATAAAGAAGCAAATAGTTGTCTTTGACAGACATGATAAAGAAGCAAATAGTTGTCTTTGACAGACGTGATAGAGAAGCAAGTATTTGTCTTTGGCAGACGTGATGGAGCATCAAGTATTTGTCTTTGACAGACGTGATGGAGTGGCCAGTATTCATCTTTGACGAACGTGATAGAGAATCAAGTATTTGTCTTTGACAGACGTGATGGAGAAGCAAGTATCTGTTTATGACAGACGTGATAGAGAAGCAAGTATTTGTCTTTGACAGACGTGATAGAGAAGCAAGTATTTATCTTTGACAGACGTGATAGAGGTGCAAGTATTTATCTTTGACAGACGTGATGGAGAAGCAAGTATTTGTTTATGACAGACGTGATAGAGAATCAAGTATTTGTCTTTGACAGACGTGATGGAGAAGCAAGTATTTGTTTATGACAGACGTGATAGAGAAGCAAGTATTTGTCTTTGACGAACGTGATAGAGAATCAAGTATTTGTCTTTGACAGACGTGATGGAGAAGCAAGTATTTGTTTATGACAGACGTGATAGAGAATCAAGTATTTGTCTTTGACAGACGTGATGGAGAAGCAAGTATTTGTTTATGACAGACATGATAGAGAATCAAGTATTTGTCTTTGACAGACGGGATACAGCGGCAAGTATTTGTCTTTGACAGACGTGACAGAGGGGCACGTATTTGTCTTTGACAGACGTGACAGACTGGCCAGTATTTGTCTTTGACAGACGTGATGGAGCGGCAAGTCTTTGTTTCTGACAGATGTGGTGGAGCATCAAGTATTTGTCTTTGACAGATGTGACGGAGCGGCAAGAATTTGTCTTTGACAGACGTGATGGAGCGGCAAGTATTGATCTTTGACAGACTTGACGGAGTGTCCAGTATTTGTCTTTGACAGACGTGATAGAGAATCAAGTCTTTGTCTTTGACAGACGTGATAGAGCGCCAGGTATCTGTTTTTGACAGACGTGATAGAGGGGCAAGTATTTGTCTTTGACAGACGTGATAGAGGTGCAAGTATTTGTCTTTGACAGACGTGGTAGAGAAGCAATTATTTGTCTTTGACAGACGTGATACAGGGGGCACGTATTTGTCTTTGACAGACGTGATAGAGAATCAAGTGTTTGTCTTTGACAGACGTGATACAAGGGCACGTATTTGTCTTTGACAGACGTGATAGAGAAGCAAGTATTTGTCTTCGACAGACGTGATAGAATAGCAAGTCTTTGTCCTTGACAGACGTGATAGAGAAGCAAGTATTTGTCTTTGACAGACGTGATAGAGAATCAAGTATTTGTCTTTGGCAGACGTGATGGAGCAGCAAGTATTTGTGTTTGGCAGACGTCACAAAGTGGCACGGTATTGTCTTTGACAGACGTGATAGAGGGGCAAGTATTTGTCTTTGACAGACGTGACAGAGCGGCACGTATTTGTCTGTGACAGACGTGATGGACTGGCCAGTATTTGTCTTTGACAGACGTGATAGAGCGGCAAGTCTTTGTTTCTGACAGATGTGATGGAGCGTCAAGCATTTGTCTTTGACAGACGTGATGGAGCGGCAAGATTTTGTCTTTGACAGACGTGGTGGAGCGGCAAGTATTGATCTTTGACAGACGTGACGGAGTGTCCAGTATTTCTCTTTGACAGACGTGATGGAGCGGCAAGTCTTTGTTTTTGAGAGACGTGATGGAGCGCCAAGTATTTGTTTTTGACAGATGTGATAGAGAAGCAAGTATTTGGCTTTGACACACGTGATAGAGGGGCAAGTATTTGTCTTTGACAGACGTGATAATGGGGCAAGTATTTGTCTTTGACAGACGTGATCGAATGGCAAGTATTTGCATTTGACAGACGTGATGGAATGGCAAGTATTTGTCTTTGACAGACGTGATAGAATGGCAAGTATTTGTCTTTGACAGACGTGATCGAATGGCAAGTATTTGCCTTTGACAGACGTGATGGAATGGCAAGTATTTGTCTTTGACAGACGTGATAGAATGGCAAGTATTTGTCTTTGACAGACGTGATGGCATGGCAAGTATTTGTCTTTGACAGACGTGATGGAATGGCAAGTCTTTGTCTTTGACAGACGTGATGGAGCGGCAAGTATTGATCTTTGACAGACGTGATTGAGTGTCCAGTATTTGTCTTTGACAGACGCGACGGAGCGGCAAGTATTGATCTTTGACAGACGTGACGGAGTGTCCAGTATTTGTCTTTGACAGACGCGACGGAGCGGCAAGTATTGATCTTTGACAGACGTGACGGAGTGTCCAGTATTTGTCTTTGACAGACGTGATGGAGCGGCAGGGTTTTGTCTGTGACAGACAGTGGCTATGACTGCACTTGACATACATTGCAAGAGACAAGGCTAGTCTGTGAGGGACGTCATAGCAACCTCACATTGCAATGCACCAGGAGTTGTCTTTGACAGACGTCACAGAACTGTGAGGCTTTGCTGTGATGGACTTACACACTGGCATGGTTTGATCTTTGACAGACTCACAGAGTGGCACGGTATTGTCTTTGACAGACGTCACAGAGCGGCACGGTATTGTCTTTGACAGACGTCACAGAGCGGCACGGTATTGTCTTTGACAAACTCACAGAGTGGCACGGTATTGTCTTTCGCAGACGTCACAGAGTGGCACGGTATTGTCTTTGACAGACGTCACAGAGCGGCACGGTATTGTCTTTGACAAATTCACAGAGTGGCACGGTATTGTCTTTGGTAGACGTCACAGAGCGGCACGGTATTGTCTTTGACAGACGTCACAGAGTGGCACGGTATTGTCTTTGACAGACGTCACAGAGTGGCACGGTATTGTCTTTGACAGACGTCACAGAGCGGCACGGTATTGTCTTTGACAGACGTCACAGAGTGGCACGGTGTTGTCTTTGACAGACTCACAGAGTGGCACGGTATTGTCTTTGACAGACGTCACAGAGTGGCACGGTATTGTCTTTGACAGACGTCACAGAGTGGCACGGTATTGTTTTTGACAGACTCACAGAGTGGCACGGTATTGTCTTTGACAGACGTCACAGAGTGGCACGGTATTGTCTTTGACAGACTCACAGAGTGGCACGGTATTGTCTTTGACAGACGTCACAGAGTGGCACGGTATTGTCTTTGACAGACGTCACAGAGTGGCACGGTATTGTCTTTGACAGACTAACAGAAAGACATGTCTTGTATTTTACCTACGTTACAGTAAGGCGAGGCTACTGTTTCACAGACAACACTGAGATCTCACATTACAGAGCGTCCAGATTTATTTATTTTTTTAACATACGTTGCAACCTGGCATGGTTTGTATTTGACAGCGTTCCAGACTAGGAAGGGTTGTCTTTGATAGATATCACAGAGTTGCAGGGTATGTCTTGGACAGATATTACATGGCGGAGGTCTTAGTCTTTGACAGACGTCACAGAGCAGCATGTCTTGTCTTTGACAAAATTACCAAATGGCAAACTTTATCTTTGATAGACATTACATAGCGGAACTCGCCGTCTTTTATAGGCATTAGAGAGCGGTAGAGTTTGCCTTTGACAGAAGTAACAAACCAGAAGTCTTTGTCTTCGACACACGGATGCATAGTGACACGATTTGTTTGTGACAGACCTTACACAGTGAAATGTGTTTGTTTAGTTTGCTGTCAATACACTGCAACAGGAACTGTCTTTTAAAGATAAAAACAGAGTGGCAGGATATATCTTTAACAGACGTTACAGAGCGACAAGGTTTGTCTCTGACAGATGCAACAGTGAGGCAAGCTTTGTCTGACAGACATTACAGAGCGACAAGGTTTGTCGGTGACAGATGTTACAAGGCGACAAGGTTTGTCTTTGACAGATGTTAGGGAGCGACAAGGTTTGCCTGTAACAGATGTTACAGAGCAAACAGGTTTTGAGTCCAACAGATGTTACAGAGCGACAAAGTTTGCCTCTTACAGACGTTACAGAGCGACAAGGTTTGTGTCTGACAGATGTTACACAGCGACAAAGTTTGTCTCTGACAGATGTTACAGAGCGACAAGGCTTGTCTCTGACAGATGATGCAGAGACACAAGCTTTGTCTCTGACAGATGTTACAGAGGCACAAGGTTTGTCTCAGATTTTACAGAGCGACATGGTTTGTCTCTGACAGATGTTACAGAGCAACAAGGTTTGTCTGACATGTTACAGAGCGACAAGGTTTCTCTCACAGATGTTACAGAGGGACAGGTTTTTTCTCTGACAGATGGTACAGAGCGACAAGGTTTGTCCCTGACAGATGTGACAGAGCGAGAAGGTTTGTCTGTGACAGACGTTACAGAGCGACAAAGTTTGTCTCTGACAGATGTGACAGAGCGACAAGTTTTGTCTTTGACAGATGTTACAGAGAAAAAGAGTTTTGAGTCTGACAGTTGCTACAGAGCGACAAGATTTGCCTCTTACCGACGTTACAGAGCAACATGGTTTGTCTGTGACGGAAGTTACAGAGCTACCAGGTTTGTCTCTGACAGATGTTACAGAACGACAATGTTTGTCTGACAGATGTTACATAGCGACAATGTTTGTCTGATAGATGTTACAGAGCGACAAGTTTTGTCTCTGACAGATGTTACACAGCGACAAGGTTTGTCTCTGATAGATGTTACTGAGCGACAAGGTTTCTCTGGCCGATGTTACAGAGGGACAAACTTTGTCTCACACATGTTACAGAGGGACAAGGTTTGCCTCTGACAGATGTTACAGAGCAACAAGGTTTGTCTGATAGATGTTACAGAGGGACGAGGTTTGTCTCTGGCAGATGGTACAGAGCGACAAGGTATGTGTCAGACAGATGTTACAGAGCAACAAGGTTTGTCTGACAGATGTTACAGAGCGACAAGCTTTGTCTCTGACAGATGGTACACAGTGACAAGGTATGTGTCAGACAGATGTTACAGAGCAACAAGGTTGGTCTGACAGATGTTACAGAGGGACAAAATTTGTCTGACAGATGTTACAGAGGGACAAGGTTTGTCTCTGACAGATGTTACAGAGCGACAAGGTTTGTCTGACAGATGTTACAGAGCGACAAGGTTTGTCTGACAGATGTTACAGAGGGACAAGTTTTGTCTCTGACAGAAGTTATAGAGCGACAAGGCTTGTCTGACAGATGTTGCAGAGGGACAAGGTTTGTCTCTGACGGATGTTACAGAGGGACAAAGTTTGTCACTGACAGATCTTACAGAGGGACAAGGTTTGTCTGTGACAGACGTTACATAGCGGCAAAGCGTGTCTCTGATAGATGTTACAAAGGGACAATGTTTGTCTCTGACAGGTGTTACGGAGCGATAAGGTTTCTCTGTGACAGACGTTACACAGCGACAAATTTTGTCTCTGACAAAACATGTCGCTCTGTGACATCTGTCAGAGACAAACCTTGTCGCTCTGTGTCAACTGTCAGACAAACCTTGTTGCTCTGTAACGTTTGTCAGAGAAATCTTAAATAAATGTTAGCGAACCGACCAGAGAAACGTGGACAAACGAGTCACAAATTTTGTCTCTGTCAGTGACAAACTTTGTCCCTCTGTAACATCCGTCAGAGACAAACTTGTCCCTCTGTAACACCTGTCAGACAAGCCTTGTCGCTCTATAACATCTGTCAGAGACAAACCTTGTCCCTCTGTAACATCTGTCAACGCCTTCTTCCTTGCGCTGAACACTGAAGCGATCTGAAGCGATCAAAGCTAAGTGAATTTTCGTTGTTTTATTCGTTTGTTTCTCACCTGAGGAAGACCTAAGAGGTCGAAACGCGTTGTGTTTTGTCTTGTGACTCATTTGTCCACGTTTCTCTGGGCGGTTCGCTAACATTTATTTAAGATTTCTCTGACAAACGTTACAGAGCAACAAGGTTTGTCTGACAGTTGTCACAGAGCGACAAGGTTTGTCTCTGACAGATGTCACAGAGCGACATGGTTTGTCTCTGACAGATGTTACAGAGCAACAAGGTTTGTCTGACATGTTACAGAGCGACAAGGTTTCTCTCACAGATGCTACAGAGGGACAGGTTTTTTCTCTGACAGATGGTACAGAGCGACAAGGTATGTCCCTGATAGATGTGACAGAGCGAGAAGGTTTGTCTGTGACAGACGTTACAGAGCGACAAAGTTTGTCTCTGACAGATGTGACAGAGCGACAAGTTTTGTCTTTGACAGATGTTACAGAGAAAAAGAGTTTTGAGTCTGACAGTTGCTACAGAGCGACAAGATTTTCCTCTTACCGACGTTACAGTGCAACATGGTTTGTCTGTGACGGAAGTTACAGAGCTACCAGGTTTGTCTCTGACAGATGTTACAGAACGACAATGTTTGTCTGACAGATGTTACATAGCGACAATGTTTGTCTGACAGATGTTACAGAGCGACAAGTTTTGTCTCTGACAGATGTTACACAGCGACAAGGTTTGTCTCTGACAGATGATACAGAGCGACAAGGTATGTGTCAGACAGATGTTACAGAGCAACAAGGTTTGTCTGACAGATGTTACAGAGCGACAAGCTTTGTCTCTGACAGATGGTACACAGTGACAAGGTATGTGTCAGACAGATGTTACAGAGCAACAAGGTTGGTCTGACAGATGTTACAGAGGGACAAAATTTGTCTGACAGATGTTACAGAGGGACAAGGTTTGTCTCTGACAGATGTTACAGAGCGACAAGATTTGTCTGACAGATGTTACAGAGCGACAAGATTTGTCTGACAGATGTTACAGAGGGACAAGGTTTGTCTCTGACAGATGTTATAGAGCGACAAGGCTTGTCTGACAGATGTTACAGAGGGACAAGGTTTGTCTCTGACGGATGTTACAGAGGGACAAAGTTTGTCACTAACAGATCTTACAGAGGGACAAGGTTTGTCTGTGACAGACGTTACATAGCGGCAAAGCGTGTCTCTGACAGATGTTTCAAATGGACAATGTTTGTCTCTGACAGGTGTTACGGAGCGATAAGTGATGAGTGACAGACGTTACAGAGGGGCAAGGTTTCTCTCTGACAGACGTTACACAGCGACAAATTTTGTCTCTGACAAACATTACAGAGCAACAAGGTTTGTCTGACAGTTGTCACAGAGCGACAAGGTTTGTCTCTGACAGATGTCACAGAGCGACATGGTTTGTCTCTGACAGATGTTACAGAGCAACAAGGTTTGTCTGACATGTTACAGAGCGACAAGGTTTCTCTCACAGATGCTACAGAGGGACAGGTTTTTTCTCTGACATATGGTACAGAGCGACAAGGTTTGTCCCTGACAGATGTGACAGAGCGACAAGTTTTGTCTTTGACAGATGTTACAGAGAGAAAAGAGTTTTGAGTCTGACAGTTGCTATAGAGCGACAAGATTTGCCTCTTACCGACGTTACAGTGCAACATGGTTTGTCTGTGACGGAAGTTACAGAGCTACCAGGTTTGTCTCTGACAGATGTTACAGAGTGACAATGTTTATCTTTGACAGTCGTTACACAGCGACAATGTTTGTCTGACAGATGTTACAGAGCGACAAGGTTTGTTTGACAGATTTTACAGAGCGACAAGGTTTGTCTCTGACAGGCGTTACAGAGCGACAAGGTTTGTTCCTGACAGACGTTACAGACTGATTAGAATTATCTTTGACAGACGTTACACGGCGACAAGGCTTGTCGCTGACATATGTTCCAGAGCGACAATGTTTATCTCTGACAGACGTTACAGAGGCGCGAGAATTTCTGACAGATGTTCCAGAGCGACATGTTTTGTCTCTGACAGAAGTTACAGAGCAACAAGGTTTGTCTGACAGATGTTACAGGGCGATAGCTTTTGTCCTACAGATGATAAAGACAGACAGGGTTTGTGTGTGGCAGATTTTACAGAGGGATAAGGTTGTCTCTGGCAGATGTTACAGAGCTAGAAGGTTTGCTGTGACAGATGTTACAGAGCGACGAGGTTTGTCTCTGACAGATGTTACAGAGCGAGGAGGTTTGTCTCTGACAGATGTTACAGAGCGACAAGGTTTGTCTCTGACGGACTCAACAGAGCGACAATGTTTGTCTGAGAGAAGTTACAGAGCGACAATGTTGGTCTCTGACAGACGGTACAGTAGGCCAGTTTTGGTCTCTGTCTGACAGACGTTACAGAGCAACAAAGTTTGTCTCTGACTGATGTTACAGAAGCACAAGGTTGGTCTCTGACAGATGTTACAGAGGGACCAGATTTGTCTCTGACAGATGTTACAGAGCGACAAGGTTTGTCTCTGACAGATGTTACAGAGGGACAAGTTTTGTCTCTGACAGATGATACAGAGCGACAAGGTTTGTGTCAGAGATGCTACTGAGCGACAAGGTTTGTCTCTGATAGATGAAAAAGAGCGACAATATTTGTCTCTGGCAGATGTAACACAGCGACAAGGTTTCTCTCTGACAGACAATACAGGGCGACAAAATTTGTCTCTGACAGACGTTACAGAGTAACAAGGTTTTGTCTCTGACAGACGCTACAGATTGACAAGGTTTGTCTCTGACAGACGCTACAGATTGACAAGGTTTGTCTCTGACAGACGCTACAGAGTGACATGGTTTCTCTGACAGACGTTACAGACCGATCAGGTTTGTCTCTGACACATGTTACAGAGCGAGAGGGTTTGTCTCTCACAAACGTTACAGAGCGACAAAGTTTGCCTATGACAGACGTAACAGACTGACAAGGTGTGCCTCTGCCAGACGTTACAGAGTGACAAGGTTTGTTTATTACAGACGTCACAGGGCGACAAGGTTTGTCTATGACAGATTATCAGAGTGACAAGGTTTGTCTGTGACATACGTTACAGAGTGACAAGCTTTGTTTTCTGCCAGACGTTACAGACCGATCAGGTTTGTTTATGACAGAAGTTACAGAACGACAAGGTTTGTCTATGACAGACGTTACAGAGGGACAAGGTTTGTTTCTGCCAGACGTTATAGAATGACAAGGTTTGTTTATGACAGACGTTGCAGAATGACAAGGATTGTCTCTGCCAGACGTTATAGAGTGACAAGGTTTGTCTGTGAGAGACGTTACAGTCTTACAAAGTTTGTCTGACAGACGTTACAGAGCGACAAGGTTTGTCTGTGAGAGACGTTACAGTCTTACAAAGTTTGTCTGACAGACGTTACAGAGAGACAAGGTTTAACTGACAGATCTTACAGACCGACAAGGTTTGGCTCTGACAGCTGGTGCAGAGCAACAAAGTTCGTCTATGACAGATGCTAAAGAGCGACAAGGTTAGTCTCTGACAGATGTCAAGTCAAGTCAAGTCAAGTCAACATTTTATTTAGAGATGGAAACATTGAATAAGCAACATATCTGCTTTTTTACATCAAGCCATCTATGAAAAAAGAAAGAAAGAGAAAAAAAAATCAAATCGTGTACAATGCCTTTCATCAAAAGAAAAGTAAACATACCGTCTTCCCCCCTCCCCTCTCCTCCCCTTTACCCACTGACTTCCATTCACGTAAAAGGCATCAATGCTCATTGCCGCCCCTATGGTTACATTCACGAAGTGTATATCTTTACCAATGCATTTCTTTTCTGCACAGGATGGACATTTTTTCAGTATCATATGTGGTTAACGATTCATGAGATAATCTTTCAATTTTTTCTTAAACGTGTTTTTATTTTTTGTATTTTTTAAGGGTTTTGTGAGTTTATTCCACAGATTTCCACCTGAATATACAAAACTGGATTTGTATAAATTGTTGCGTGGTCTAGGAATGGACAATAAATGATTATGTCTATGGCAATTGACTCTAAATGTTTCTGTAATCTTTTGGGGAGCTGTTCCATTAATAACGTTATGCATACAAAGGGCTTTATTGAAAAAGAGTCTGTTTGGGAAGGTTAATATTTTGAGTTGTTTGTAATCTTCATCAGTTAGGGAGCTCGATTTTAACAATATTAATTTCAATGCTCGTTTGTACAGACGATGAATTAATTTTAAATTATGTTCACTACAGTTGTCCCAAAGGGTTGATGCATAATCAATTAATGACAAAATATGTGCGCAGAAAAAAAGTTTTCGAGAGTGGCCATCGAGGAAATTTTTTATCCGAGACAACTGAAATATTTTTTTTGAAAGGCGTTTTGCTAAGAATGTTATATGTTCAGTCCAAGATAAATCTTTGTCAATAATGACACCTAGTGTTTTGTGTGAACTGACTTCCTCAACTTTATTGTTGGATATGAGTAAAGGCTGAAAGTTTGATTTCATTTTTTGTCGTTTTTGTCTTGTAGACACGTACATGCACTTTGTTTTAATAGCATTTAAAGACATATGGTTTAGTTGTGTCCATTCAGTAAGTTTATCGATATCTGCTTGAAGCTTAATTGTTAATTCATAGGCATCAGAGTCGTTTTCGTGAAGAGATGTATCATCTGCAAACATTTCGCATTTACATTTAACAAAACAAGGCAAATCATTTACGTAAATTGTAAACAAAAGAGGTCCTAACACAGAGCCTTGTGGAACACCATATTTGACAGGCATAAATGTTGACAATTTGTCAGCTACAGCTACTGATTGTTTTCGGTCACATAAAAAAGATGAAATAAGACTTATGAATTCTGGAGTCAGTTTGTAAAGTTCAAGTTTACGGCACAACAAAGAATGGTTGATGACATCAAAAGCTTTTTCAAAGTCTACGAAGAGAATACCTGCAAATTTATTCTCGTTTATGCTGCAAAGAAGACTGTCAATAAGCTGTATGAGGGCTGTGTGGCAAGAATGATGTTTTCGAAAGCCCGACTGACTTTCGTGGAGAAGTTTGTTATCAGCGAAATAAGAATACAGAGACTTATGCATGTGTTTTTCAATCGGTTTTGCAATGGCTGATAAAATGGATATCGGTCTGTAATTTGATGGGTTTGAAGAATCCCCGGTTTTATACAGAGGAATAACTTTAGCTTCTTTAAATTTTAGAGGAAAAGTTTGTTTATCTATGCATAAATTGTATAAGTATGTCAAAGTATCTGTGATAGCAGGACATGACAACTTAAGTATTTTTGTCTCGATACCATCTAAATCACGAGTATTTGATTGGGTTGAAGTAGACAAAGCTTTACTAACATCTAAAATGGTCATGGGTTTCAGACTAAATGGAACACGAATATCCTTAGAATGGATGTATTGTTCTAAATAATTGAGATCGTTTTCACTAGATCTATCATTTAATATGATTCTATCTGCTATGGTTGCAAAATGATTATTTAGTTGATCTGCAGATATGTCTGAGCTCATTTGTTGACTTTTTGACACATGTTTATTAGTTAATATGTTAATTGCTTTCCAAATTTGCCTGGTATCTTTGGTAGAAGTTAACATTTTTCTAAAGTAAGTACGTTTCGATTTCCGTTTTAATGACGTCACTTTATTTCTTTGTTTTCTGAATTCTTCATTTGTTCCGAAATTACTCAAATGATTTCTTTTATTAATTTCTGTGTCAATTTCTTTAGTTATCCATGGAGGTTTTGGTTCCTGTTTAATCCTTTTCTTTATAAAAGGGGCGTGTTTATTATATACGGAAGTAAACGTATCAATCCAAAATTCAGCTGCTTTATTTGGATCTCTGATTTGATAAATGAGGTCAAATTGTGCTTCAGAAAGGTCAGTAAGGTAATCTTCTTCTTTAAAGTTTCTAAAGCTCCTGTAGTAAATAACTTTATGACCTACTTTTGGAATTTTTACACGGTTTTTGAACCAAGTAAGGCAAATTGGGTTGTGATCACTGCAACCATAGGGAGGGGAACAAAGTTCGATAATGGATTGTTTTGCATTTGTGTAAATATGATCTATTAGAGTAGCGGAGTTTTCAGTTATGCGTGTTGGTCTATCGATTAACTGTTCTAAATTATGTGATATATAGTTTTGATACCACTTTGATTTTGTTTTTAAGAGATCAATGTTGAAATCTCCTAATATGATTGTCTCATAACTTAGAATGGTTACTTCATCCATTATTGCATTAAATCTGTCCTGCCAATCAATGGTTTCTGATGGGTTTCTATAGACAAAGCCTATTGCAAGCGGTTGACTATTTTTCATACTTATTTCAATCCAGACAGATTCAACACCATAATTTTCAAAATTAACTAGCCTTTTACATTTTAATGAGGAAGCATGATATATAAGTAAGCCAGTGGATTTTGGTTTATAGGGGTCTAGTCGCATTATTTGGTATCCTGGCATGTCCATTTCTGCATCTGATATATGAGAAGATAACCGGGATTCAGAAAAACAAAATACATGAAAACTGTTTCCATCACTGCGAAGTATAGTTGCAATGTCATCTTTTTTGTTTATTGCATTATTGATGTTAAGGTACCCTACACGAAGTCCATGTTTGGATGGCCATATGTCTGAAGTCCTAGGCATGTTGCAGTGTATAGCACTAGGTATGGCTTAAATAGAATGGTGAGAGGGAACACTAAATAAATCACTACTTATTTACAAAACAAATATTCACTTTCTAAACCAGTGGCCTAACTATTGAAATTCTAATAATGATATGGAAAAAAATCATATAAAAAATCAGAAGACAAGGTGAGTAATCAAACAAAGGATCAAATCTAAAAATCGCAAGTATCAAAGAAACCACGAATCAAAAAAAAAAAAAAAAAAAAAAAAAAAAAAAAAAATTATGATTTGAAAATAGATTACAAATTAATCTGTGTAATTTTCACACAGCACAAGGTGAAAACCTATAGAGTATTTCAAAGACAAATAAGGGGAAAACTACGTGAACAATACCAAGAAACGTTTGTACGAACGTAAGCAAAACACTTAAAAAAAACAAAAAACCAACAGGAAAGCACAATCAGTCTGAACCCTCTTATGAGTAGGCAACTGCATCACACATCATGCGCGCTCTCTCTCTCTCTCTCTCTCTCTGTCTCTCTCTGTCTCTCTCTGTCTCTCTCTCTGTCTCTCTCTCTGTCTCTGTCTCTCTCTCTCTCTGTCTCTCTCTCTCTGTCTCTCTCTGTCTCTCTCTCTCTCTGTGTCTCTCTCTCTGTCTCTGTCTCTCTCTCTCTGTCTCTCTCTCTCTCTCTGTCTCTCTCTCTCTCTCTCTGTCTCTCTCTCTCTCTCTCTCTCTCTCTCTCTCTCTTCAGCGCCCCCTCCCTCTTCCTCCCTTCCTCTCTCTCTCTCACTCCCTCCGACTCCCCACCCCCATGACCTCCCCTCTCCCACCGCCTCCACACACATACGTACGTGCGTGTTCATCCAAACCACGCAGACAATGACGCAGCAGGATTGTTCAAACCAGTAAAAGACATGCTATGAATACAATAATAGGCGCTTGACACTGCTTAATGTAATGCATTTACATATACATTCACAATTGACCATTATGTTGAATGTTCAACATGTGGGATGTCATCATGTTCAGCCAGTGCAAATAACGGGTCATGTCATTAGTGGGAAACATGGGCTGGGTACTGGACATTGAGTTCAGTTCCCGCTGGGCAGGGAAGACATCCGGGTTCCGATCGTAGTACGGTGACCCTGACTCTATGTCAGGATGTACACGGGGGTTAGGCAGTCTGTGTGGGGGTGGGTTAGTATGAAGCATTGGTTCTGGCTGAAAGCATCGATTCTGATCATTAGATTGCCTCACCAAAGAAGGGAAATGCTGCATGGACTGTAAAGGGGGTATGGCACGGTTTCTAACCTGGCCATTGTTGCAGCCAGGATCCTGTTGGCGCGGGAAGTCGGAACGATGGACAGGGGCATAGCTAGAGGCCTGGTTTGGGCCCTCTGTGTTAAAAGGAGATTGACAATGTGAATAGTAACTACGCTGGCTAACATTACCAATAGGAGTAGAAGGGTTATTTGACAAACGGGCATCAGGAGCATTCTTATGGTTAGCTTGTGAGGAATAGTTGGATGGGTAAGCATACCAGGTATCACGGAAGCTGGGGACAGGCTGGGAGGTATGAGGATTACCGTGAGGAGCGGAGTGCAACTGCTGGTTGGGAGACATGTCAGAAAGGATGGCATCGTTAAATCCGACATTGCCAGCATTGAATCTGAAATGAAAATCCCGTGAATATTTGTTCCCTCCCTGCCGACCGTTTGGCAAATCCCGCTCTGTCTGGTGACCTCTGCGCTGTGGCAGTGTGTCTACCAGCCAGTCCAAGACAGTGCTCTTGAATTTAGAGGCCAGCTGAGCTGTACCTTTAAAACTGGGGTGGGTGAGGTCTTTGTACATGGCCAGCTTAGGAGCACCAGAAGCGGCAATAAATGTGTCAGTGTTGTCTATAAAAGTAGCTTCAGACTGGGAACAAGCTTCTCTAAGATTTCGGTTTGTGGGGAAAACAGAATTATTCAAATTGTGTCTGCCCTTTGCTGGAATTAAGGAGCTGAATGCTATTTTTGAAGTAGGGAAAGCTTGATGACACAGGTTAATCAACTGTGTCCATTGTTGAACTGTGACCTGTCCTGACGGGCAGTCATTTATGCCAACATGAACGATTAGGGCTTTGACTTTGTGATTAGCTGATTGACGGATAAGCCAATGCTCTAAGTCATGGGTTGAAATTCCTGACACACAGATTTTAGACATATTATAAGAGCGTAACGCTAGTCTCTTGGGGTCCAGGTACTGCAAGACAGAGTCACCAATTAAGAGCGCAGACACTTGATCATTCACAGATATAGAACTTAAGATATCATGGGGAGAGAGTTTGAGTCTTGTTTTATCGGATTGAGAGTTTACATTATCTGCTTTAGCTTTCTGCTGATGTTGAGAATACATGTCACTGGATGCATTTTCACATAAATCACTACTAGACAAAGGAGCAAAAACATTACTGACAGGAATGGAATAGTCAATCGTAAGATGAGCAGACGAGGAAGCGTCATCACAAACGCCAGGTTTGGCAGGAAGGGCTGCTGTATCAGAGAGTGAGGCACTGGGTGTGTTTAATTCAGTGGGCATAGTGCCTTCATTAGCAGGATCTGTGAGCGTGGGGGACTTGACAGGATGTGAGGAAGGCTTCCCACTCTCCACACAGCTGTTGTCACTGCCATGAACAGTTGATTGCTGAGCTGGCCGTGGGTTAGCAGGTTTGGCGAGAAGGCATTCCGCATTATTCAGGCTGTCAGTCGGAGAAGTCGGCTGAGAAACTGACAGATGAACAGGTTTAGCTGTGTCGTCTGCACTCCCTGAGACCGCTTCTTTGAGGCTGAACTGCGTGCTGGTGTCAACTGTTGACTTCGTGGATTTTACTTGTTTAAGTTCTGAACGAAGGTTGCCAAGTTGGGATTTAAGCCATTTGTTTTCTTTCGTTAAAACATTAACGGAGTCCTTCAACTGGAAAATTGTGATTTCTAACTCACTGATTCTTGAGTTGAAGGAATCCCTGTCAGATTTAATATGGGATTTTAGTTCATTTTTTGTCGCCGTTTTTGCATCCTCAATCAATGAGAAAAACATATTTTTCATGTCTTGCTGGGAAGCATCTAGATCATCCACTTCTTCTTTCAGCTGGTGAAATTCTTGTCTATACAAGTGGACTGAGGAACGCGAAACTTTGTTTTGGTTTTGTCTGAGACAAAGAGTCCGTCTGCGAAGTCTTTTACTTCTGGGTCCTAGAGGTGTTGCCTTGAATGTCTTTGACTTTGTCTCGGTGGAAGATAGTAGCGCTGATGCGGAGGGGTAGGTGTGTGCAGCACAACTTGCTGAGGGGTGCACTGACCGGGACTCATCAGGTGAAGGTCACTGACAGACACCGGTGGTGACGTTTCCTGTTCTGTGACTGCTCTTGGGTCTCCACAGGGACTTGATCCATCCTGGGGGTCTGTCACCGCTGCAGGTTCCCAGTGAGGGTCCATTGTGGAGGTGGTCAGGGACACGGGGCCAAGGGGATGGACAAACGTAAGAGGCACGTGAAGAGTGGAGGAAGTCAAACTGTCGAGGTCCTTGTTCAGCAGAAATGCACTGACGATATGTTTTAGTTTTTCACACTCTTCAAGATCCCAGAGGGAGCAGTCTCTTCCTTGACACAGCAGTGTGCCCGAGTCTTGATCAGTTACAAAATAAAGAGTAACAGTAATTCTTTTCGTTGATTTCCAAAAAAGACGTATGGTGGTTTTAGCTAGAGCAGTGGGAAGGTCGGTGATCCAGTGTAAGGAAGGAAATGATAATATCTGATCGTTTCGGTTGTAATCAGTCACTTGTAGTTTAAAGGAGCTGTCAGAGATCGCTGAGTAACGATACAGAAGAACATTTCGCCAAACACATAATTCCTGTACTCCGCACCAAAAACGTTTTTGTATTATGTCAGCGGTGTGAAGAAGTTTCTTTTTGCTTGAAATTTCATTGTTTTCATGTGCCTGTGGGTGTTCGTTTACGGACGTTTGTTCTGACATCATGCAGTTCAAAAACACAGAATCACTCCGCACATACGCACATGTGTCAGCAGTGCCATACTCATTGACTTTACACACGGAGCATCGTTTCACAGAACAGTGTTCAACATTCGACGACGGTCATGGCAGCGCACAACTATTTTCTCAGATACGCACGTGCACCACACTTCTTTGCCGGGGATTTGAAAATGGAATCGATTGATCGTTCACATCTTCTGAATTAAGTATAAAAAACGAAAAAGCAATTAACACAAAATCCAAAAACGATCAGCAAGAACTAACAACACCAACTAATGGACAGTACCTTCATACAACTTCCTGCAAAACAATTCACACATATGTCATCTGGAAGTTGAACAACTTTCACATTTTTTTAGGACACCACGAAGAGTGCGACTTCCTTTTCCTTGTGTGTGTGTGTGTGTGTCAAAGAGCGACAAGGTTAGTCTCTGACAAAAGTTACAGAGCGCCAAAGTTTGTCTCTGACAGACGCTACAGAGCGACAAGATTCCTTTCTGACAGATGTTACACAGCGACAATTTTTGTCTGACAGATGTTACAGAGCGGCAAAGTTTGTCGCTGACATGCCACAGAGCGACAAGCTTTGTCTCTAACACATATAGTACATAGCGACAAGGTTTGTCCTAGACAGACGTTACTGGACGGCAATGTCTGTCTCTGACAGATGCCACAGACCGGCAAAGTTTGTCTCTGAGAGATGTTACAGACAACAAGGTTTGTCTCTGAGAGATGTCATAGAGCGATAAGGTTTGTCTCTGAGAGATGTTACAGAGCGGCAACGTTTGTCTCTGAGAGATGTTACAGACAACAAGGTTTGTCTCTGAGAGATGTCATAGAGCGATAAGGTTTGTCTCTGAGAGATGTTACAGAGCGGCAACGTTTGTCTCTGACAGATGTTACAGACAACAAGGTTTGTCTCTGAGAGATGTCACAGAGCGATAAGATTTGTCTCTGACAGACGTTACAGAACGACACAGTTTGTCTGAGGAGACGTGACAATGCGCTAAGGTTTCTCTGACAGACGTTACAGAGCGACACAGTTTGTCTGAGAATGTTACAGAGCGACAAGGTTTGTCTGACAGATGTTACAAAGCAACAAAGTTTGTCTGACAGATGTTAGAGAGCAAAAACGCTTGTCTCTGACAGTCTTTACAGAGCGACAAGGTTTGTCTGACAGATGTTACAAAGCAATAAAGTTTGTGTGACAGATGTTATAGAGCAAAAAACGCTTGTCTCTGACAGTCTTTACAGAGCGACAAGGTTTGTCTGAGAGATGTTACAGAGCGACAACGCTTGTTTCTGACAGATGTTACAGAGCGACAAGGTTTGTTTCACAGTCGTTACAGTGCGACAAGGTTTGTCTTTGACAGATGTTACAGACTGACAAGGTTTGTCTGTGACAGATGTTACAGAGCGACAAGGTTTGTGTCTGACAGATTTTACAGAGCGACAAAGTTTGTCTCTGACAGATGTTACTGAGCAGTAAGGTTTGTCTCTGACAGATGTTACAGAGCGATAAAGGTTGTGTAACAGATGTTACAGAGCCACAAATTTTGATTTTGACAGACGTAACACAGCGACAAGGTTTGTCTCTGACACGTGTTACACAGCGAGAAGGTTTGTCTCTGACAGACGTTACAGAGCGACAAGATTAGTCTCTGAGAGATGTTACAGAGCGATAATGTATGTCTGACAGACTTTACAGAGCGACAAGGTTTGTCTCTGGCAGATGTTACAGAGCGATAAGGTTTGCCTGACAGACGTTACACGCGGACAAGTTTTGTCTCTGACAGACGTTACAGAGCGACAAGGTTTTTGTCTCTAACAAACAGAGTGAGGCTTGTCTGAGAGATGTTACAAGGCGACAATTTTTGTCTCTGACAGACGTTACAGAGCGACAAGGTTTGTCTGTGACAGACGTTACAGGGCGACAAGGCTTTTCTCTGACAGATGTTACTGAGCGATTAAGCTTGTCTCTGACTGATTTAACAGAGCGACAAGGTTTGTCTGACAGATGTTACAGAGCAACAAAGTTTGTCTGACAGACCTTACAGAGCAAAAACGTTTGTTTCTGACAGTCCTTACAGAGCGACAAGGTTTATCTGACAGATGCTACAGAGCGACAAGGTTTGTTTGAGAGATATTACAGAGCGACAACGCTTGTTTCTGGCAGACTTTACAGAGCGACAAGGTTTGTCTCACAGTCGTTACAGTGCGACAAGGTTTATCTGTGACAGATGTTACAGAGCGACAAGGTTTGCCTTTGACAGATGTTTCAGAGCGATAAGAATTGTCTCTGACAGATGTTACATAGCGACAAGGTTTGCCTTTGACAGATGTTACAGAGCGACAAGGTTTGTGTCTGACAGATGTTACAGAGCGATGAGGGTTGTGTGACACATGTTACAGAGCGACAAGGTTTGTGTCTGACAGATGTTACAGAGCGATGAGGGTTGTGTGACACATGTTACAGAGCGACAAGGTTTGATTTCGACAGACGTTACACAGCGACAATGATTGTCTTTGACAGACGTTACAGAGCAATAAGGTTTGCCTGACAGACGTTACACACCAACAAGTTTTGTTTCTGACAGATGTTACAGAGCGAGAAGGTATCTCTGACAGACGTTACAGAGCGACAAGGTTTTGTCTCTGACAGACGTTATAGAGCGACAAGGTTTTGTCCCTGACAAACAGAGTGAGGTTTGTCTGAGAGATGTTACAAAGCGACAAGATTTGTCTCTGACAGAGTTTACAGAGCGACAAGGTTTGTCTGTGACAGATGTTACAGGGCGACAAGGTTTTTCTCTGACAGACGTTACTGAGCGACTAAGCTCGTCTCTGACTGATTCAACAGAGCGACAAGGTTTGTCTGACAGATGTTACGGAGCAAAAAGTGTTTTTCTTTGACGGACGTCACAGAGCGACAAGGTTTGTTTCTGACAGACGTTATCGAGTGAAAAAGTTTGTCTCTCACAGACATTACAGAGCGACAAGGTTTGTCTCTGACAGATGTTACAGAGCGACGAGGTTTGTCTCTGACATATGTTACAGTGTGACAAAGTTTGTGTCTCACAGATGTTACAGAGCGACAAGCTTTGTCTCACAGACGCAACAGAGCGACAAGGTTTGTTTCTGACAGACGTTACAGAGCGACAAGGTTTGCATATGACAGATGTTACAGAGTGACGAGGTTTGCCTCTGACAGATGTTACAGAGCGACAATGTTAGTCTTTCACAGATGTTACCGAGCGACAAGGTTTCTCTGACAGATGTTACAGAGCGACAAGGTTTCTCTGACAGATGTTACAGTGCGACAAGGTTTGTCTCTGACAGATGTTACAGAGCGACAAGGTTTGTCTGACAGATGTTACAGAGCGACAAGGTTTGTCTGACAGATGTTACAGAGCGACAAAGTTTGTCTGACAGATGTTACAGAGCGACAAGATTTGTCTCTGACAGATGTTACAGAGTGGCAAAGTTTGTCTGACAGATGTTACAGAGTGACAAGGTTTGTCTCTGACAGATGTCACAGAGCGACAAGGTTTTTCTCTGACAGATGTTACAGAGCGACAAGGTGTGTCTCTGATTGGTGTTACAGAGCTACGAACTTTGTCTCTGACAGACTTTACAGATTCAGATTGGGATCATTTATTCATTTAAAGGCATAGTCCCATATGAAGAGGGCGATAATAATATTACAGGAAAATTATTATAAATGCAGCCGTATCGCGAGTACGTACTAATGCAACTTGAACATCAATACAATCATGATAACGTTGTTTCTCTTAACTGAAAAGTTTCATGTATACAATGCAGTACTCTCACGAGTCCTTACGAATGCAATATAGAGGCAAGCATGATATCATTGTGACTCTCAACTGAAAAGCTTTATATCGCTAAAGAATTAAACTAAGAATCACGCTCTCTTTCTCTGATGACATTAGCAGGCAAACACGAAACAAACATGGTTGATTGTAGAATTTCCCAGGTATTAGCTGCACACGGAGGTAATTAAAAGCAGGGCACTGCAAGAGATTAAAAAAAGAACTTGATCTTCAACTGATTGTTTACAAAGGGGACAAAGCAGTTTGTGGTAACTTACGTTCTTTGTAGCGATTACCACGTACTTTTATTTCAGAAATCTAAATCTTGTAAAGGTATGTCGTAAATGTTTGTTCATATTAAACACAAGGTAGCTTTTAACTGAATGTGAGGAACTATAAACTTTGTACGCATCAAACCTGTTACTTTATAGAATATGACTTTCCCGTGTCTGCCATCTACTGTTGTGTCGATCAATCTTTGTCGAATTGTTTGAATAAACTTACTTTCCTCTCCTGCTCCCTGATATAGCCATGCATACCCTAGCCCCAGTTCAGACAGTTAATACGTACATTTGAAACCCAGTTAATTTTGCCCCATAAGTCGCAATGAAATAGCGTATTATGTGCTTATCGTGGTAATCTATTATCATTCATTTTCAACAGCTTTAACCAGTAGCGGGTAATTTTAACTGCAGAATTTACATGCATTGGGTATCTATCGTTTTCTATAAATTAAATCATTTGGAGTTCTAAGTTCTACACCTAAAAAGTTTTTTTTTTAACCAGTTAAAGAACCGATTCACAATGAACGACAGCATTCTTATCTAAACCCCATAGCTTTGATCCATGCTGCACAATGGGTTAGATCTGTGAATAAAAAAGTTTGACAAATACTTCCAATGAGTCAGTATTTAGTACAAACAACCTCTGCATAACACATAATAATATGTTTCTAGCTCTACTAGAAAAGTCTCTACATTCAGCAACAAAACTGTGGCGAGTAGAAAAAAATATGCCAAGGTCCTTACAAACGTTTACAACGGGCATAACAGAAGCATTACATCCATTTCTTCGTCGCAGCCAAGTGACCTCCTTTTCTGAAAACTATAATCTTGCTTTCATCAAAATTGACATTTAATTCTATTTGTTGGCTAAGTACTTTAAGTTATGTTGTTGTCTCTGCAAACCAACTGCAGTCTTCGGGAGCAATACTGCATCGTGTGCTAGCAAAAGAATGAAGAGTTCCATGACATGGTTTGTAAATCGAGCACCATGCTTACCGTTTTCTACAATTTTATTTGCGAGCTCATTAACAAATAATGAAAATAGAACATGACTGCACACATCTCCTCGTTTTACTCCTCTAGTGCACATTATATAGTCAGTTAATCTATTTTCGCTTCTTACCTTTGTTTTAATTGATTTGTACATGCTATGAATACACTTAAACAATTTTCCTCTCATACCGTTTTTCGCCAGTATAGACCACAGTCAGTTTCGATTGATCGAGTCAAACGCCTGTTCAAAATCAGTCAATGCTACGTTTAACTTGCGGTTAAATGAAAACTGCTCCTGAATCAATCCAAGAAAGGTAAATATATGGTCTACAGTCGAGTATCCGCGTTTAAATCAAGCCTGATGTTCACCACTTGGGTTATTTTCTTCTACATATTCCTAAAGTCCTGAGCTAATAATGATACTTTGCTACTAATATTAGACAACAAATTTCCTCGGTATCTGTTCACATTGTTCACATCATCTTTCTTTTTATACAATGGAAGAGTTATAGACTCACACCAGGACTCGGGGAAAAATACCGTTATCGAGCAATGCATTGAAGAACATGACCAAAAACAGTCTATGGTCTGTTGGCATGGAGCTTACAAAAATTCCCCGATAATTCTGTCAGGACCTGCAGCCTTACCAGACTTTAATTTTTCAAGTGCTAGCAAAAATTCCTTTCTTGAAATAGGACGGTCCATGAACTCATTTTCCGCGTTTGGCAAAGCATAATCATAATTATTTGGCAAATCTTTGTTTAGTAAGGACTCAAACTGTCTGAACCATTCATCTAATGGAATATCATTTCTAGGTTGTTTTCGTTTTTCAGCGATTTTTTTTTTTCATGCAGTCCCAAAAATTCCTGTGATTATGAACGGATACTGTAAGTTCTTCATACACACTGCCTGGGAGACAATGTATGTCTGGCGTAGGTGTCACGGAGCGACAGGTATTTCTTTGAGAGATGTTGCAGAGCTGCAGATGTTCTCTTCGCTACTGAGTGGATGGGCTGGTCTTTGAAAGACATTTCATTGCATCAGGAATTGTCCTTGATACACATTACTGAGCGGCAGGGTTTGTCTTTTGATCGACGTTTCAGCATGGTGGAGTTTGTCTTTGACAAATATCATAGAGCTGAGGGATTTTTCTGAGTCGAGATGTTTGTCGTTTGGCAGACATCGCAATGTGGCCAGTTTTGTCTGGAACGTAGGTGACAAGGTGGCGGGGACAGAGGCAACATAGTGGCAGGGGTCGCTTCGGACATAGTCTGTCTTGCACTGAGTCTGACTTGCTCAGGTCTTCCTACTGTTGTGGGACAGGTATCAGAACTCTGCATAGTCAGTGTTGCTTAGAGGTAATAGGGAAGTATGATTTGTCTCAGAAGACCTCACCAGGTGGCAGAGTTCGTCCTGCTCAGACGTTACGGCATGGAGTTCCTTTCATGTTCAGACCTCATACCTTGGAACGGATTGTCTTTGTAGAGGTCATGGAGTGGTGGCATTTGTCGTGTTCAGTCATCACAGGGTGGCAAGGTTCGTCTTAAGCGGACTTCAACGTCCAGCTGGCATAGCTCTGATTCTTCAGGAGCCGAGCTGATGTGCCGAGAATGCGACTTGCGTCAAGACAAAAGGACAAAACGCAGAAGATGACAAAACGCACTTTATGAGCGTCCTAGCGGGTCTAAAGACAGCAGTATGTTCTTCTTTCCCAGCTCAGTAAGGACTGGGTGGTGGTTACTGAGACTCTCTGTCAGCCAGCCCACTTACGGGTGCCATTTGTAACGCCTTTCAGAATCGGCTTCCGAGCCACCACGGCTGGCGGACTTCAGGCAGCTCGACTAAGGGTCGACGACCACCGATTTATTCGCACGGGAAAACAGAGTTCTCATGGAGCGTGCATCCGCACACGGATATCAATCTGGGTTCAGACCCATACCACCTGACAGCGTTGCGCAGTTGTGCTTCAAAGCCGAGTCACGTTATGTAGTTGCCATCTTAGGTGTGTTCGCTTTGAAATATCTTGATTTTCCCTGTACCCGAACTTTCTTCATCGAGTGCGCGATGGTCGGAATTCGGTGGTGAAAGGTCAACCTTTGAACTTTCCTGGCCTAAACCCTGCAACGTCATGTCCCAGGACCAGGCAGCACGGCGATCCTCCCGACAGTCTTTCCAAACCTACCGATTGTGGTCAGTGTTTGGGGGAGGGCGAGTCAGCAAGAGGCTGTCAGTTTGAAGTAGAGAACGAATAAGCTGGAGGCTGGGCGAGAGTCCAATGAGATGATAGGATCCAACGCACTCCCGTTGCACCTTCCCCTCCTTCTCCGAAATGCCCTTGGATGATGAAGGCACGCTGACCAAAACTGGCAACGATTGCGAATGTATCGGGGGGTAATGGGGAAAGACACTCGCGGATCTGATCAAAATTAGGAAAACAAAGGCCATCCCACTCCACAAATATTGCTAAAAGGGGGCAGAATTAGCCAAACAATTCACAAATATTGCTAAAAGGGGGCAGAATTAGCCACAATTCACAAATATTGCTAAAAGGGGGCAGACTTAGCCACAATTCAAGAAAGGAAGCACCTAACCTCTGACGATAAAACAAGGTGTGGCAGCAAGTCCTAGATCTGACAAGTATCTTGAGTGGCACTCCGGCCATGTAAGGAAGAACGGAAACAAAAGTGCGCCCAGGACCAGGACTGTTCAGACGGCCGTGGAGCCAGGTGCTAGCCGCAACACTTGGCCAAACGGAACTGTACACTGGGCATTTGCAAGCAGTCGGTTTGACCTAATGCGGTATTTGGAGCCAAACAAGATTTGGATGTGATGTGACTTTGCAGAGACATTAAGTTTGGGATGTGGTGTGGGCTTTGCATAGATATTAAGTTTGGGATGTGGCGTGGACTTTGCATACATATTAAGTTTGGGATGTGGCGTGGACTTTGCATACATATTAAGTTTGGGATGTGGCGTGGACTTTGCATACATATTAAGTTTGGGATGTGGCGTGGACTTTGATTAGATATTAAGTTTGGGATGTGGTGTGGACTTTGCATACATATTAAGTTTGGGATGTGGCGTGGACTTTGCATAGATATCAAGTTTGGGATGTGGCGTGGACTTTGCATACATATTAAGTTTGGGATGTGGTGTGGACTTTGCACAGACATTAAGTTGTGGATGTGGTCTGGACTTTGCAGAGACATTTAGTTCGGGGTGTGGTCGGGACTTTATAGTGACAGCAAGTTTTGAATGGTATTAACTAGAGATATCGTATTTACTTTTTGCGCACACGAGGACACTGTAGTGTTCAGTACTTCTAAATCATTTTGGTTGTGAAAGGAATTGACAAACACGTTTAACTCTTTTCCATTCATTTGGTCTGAAAGATATGGGTGGAGGTTCAGTATCTCATTTTGGTCTGAAAGGGATGGGCGAAAGTGTTTTGCATTTCCATGTTTCATGTTACTTTGGAATAAATGGACGAAAATTGGCAATGCTTCTAATACAACTCGTATTTCTTGTTCTTGTATCCATTAGTGTATTCTTTGTGACGATGTAAGATTTAAATGTTAAAGTAATACAATCTTACTCAATCGTTGTAAGCGTTGAACTTTTCTTCTCATGATGTTGCTGTGTGCAGTTTTTGTGTGGTAAAGGCTAAGCTGAAAACTTTCTTGTCAGGAAAGTGTCCAGATTGTTTTTCTGAGCTCTGATCTGCTAGGGAAATGGTTACCTCAAGGAGCTTTGGGTTGGAGCTATGTGTATATCATAGATTTTTCACGAGAGCAACGATCACCGTCCCTGCTACCTCCCCAGGAATGTTTGTTTGTCTGTCGGCAGCATCACGCTAAAACTGCTAAGCCGATTTTAACGGAACTTGAAGGAAAGGTGAAATGTAGCTTAAAGACAAAGTCCTGATATTTTCTCACACAGCCGGAGTTTTAACGTTCAATTTTATCTGTTTTGTTTGTTGTTGTTGTTGTTTACATAGTACATGTAATGTTTTTAACAATCTGTAATTTTCTAAAGGCATATTGCCATATTACCTCTCACTGGAAAAAATCAAGCTTATTAGACGTCTTCATATTTACAAACTTGTAAGATTTGGCGTGAATTTGGGCTGCAACCTGGCTTTAGTGAAAAGAATAATATTTATTCGAGAGTTGACAGAGAGGTGTACTGGTGTATGTGTGGGTACGGAGATAGGTGTGGGAGGCTGTGGGAATGAGTGGGAGGGGAGGGATGGGGGCAGGCACATTGTTCAGCCTCGATAGAGGTCTGCAGTCTCTGGTATGATATCTTACTGTATTCTTTTCTGCCACCAGTTTCAGTTTGGTCTCTTTCAGCCTCGTTTCTGAAGGTACACTTAATTCAAACATGAATTCATTCCGTTTTTCTTTTTGTTTTTCCTTAACTTTCTTTCCTGTTTTTTTTTTAAAACTATTTTTCTAGATGTTGTTATCGGAGAAACTTGGAGAGGCGGTGCTGCTCCTCTCTCTGGTGGCTCTGTGTACTGCCGGACGAAGTCGAATCCTCAACAGTCTGGTCAACAATGCTGACGACACCCTGCGTGATTCCAGCCCTGAACGCGATGACATCGATGGTTTGCAGCTCCCAGATATCGCCGAGTCTTCTACTATGGGGTCTCCCAAGTCTTCGGGACAGCGGGCCACCCCTATCTATTCCCATTATCATGTTCCTTATCACACTCATTATCCTTACGCCTATGGTTCGTTCGCCAGTCCTCCACTTCTTTACACCCCTAATCCTTACAATTATGGGCTTTATGCTATGACCACGCCCTACCCCTACCATCCTATGGCCGGCTACCATCCCTATTCTGCCATGAACTCTCTCTACGGCTACCGTCATATGTCCGGTTCCTACATGAATCCTGCAATTAACTCTCTCTACGGTTACAGTCCTATGGCCAGCTACTACCCCTATTCTGCCATGAACTCTTTCTACGGCTACAGTCCTATGGCCAGCTACTACCCCTATTCTGCCACGAACTCTTTCTACGGCTACAGTCCTATGGCCAGCTACTACCCCTATTCTGCCATGAACTCTTTCTACGGCTACAGTCCTATGGCCAGCAACTACCCCTATTCTGCCATGAACTCTTTCTACGGCTACAGTCCTATGGCCAGCTACTACCCCTATTCTGCCACGAACTCTTTCTACGGCTACAGTCCTATGGCCAGCTACTACCCCTATTCTGCCACGAACTCTTTCTACGGCTACAGTCCTATGGCCAGCAACTACCCCTATTCTGCCATGAACTCTTTCTACGGCTACCATCCTATGGCCGCTTCCTACTTCCATCCTGCTATGAACTCTTTCTATCCCACGGTCGCTCCCTACCCCTTTCCTGCCATGAACCCTCTCTACGTTCTCGTGAATGGCTCTTCCCCCAAACCTCCCCTGACTGCCTACACCTTCCACGCCCCCATGGCCCCCTATTCTTACCTCCAACCACCTGTGGGCTATTCCCCCCTCTACCCTCCTGTGGGAGGCTCATACTATCCTATGAACTCGTTCTATCCCCACTCTGCAGCTATGATGCCTTTCAACTCTTTCCACCCTCCTATGTATCCTCTTTCCTATCTCCAACCGCCTATGGGCTATCATTTCGTCTACCCTGCAATGAACACCATGAATCCGTACAATCTTATGAATACCATGTACAACCCCGCCCATCCTGTGCATCTTATGAACCTCTACAATCCTATGGATCCTGTGACCAACGTCGCCCATCCTATGAATCCCTACCATCCTATGAATCCTGTGACCAACGTCGCCCATCCTATGAATCCCTACCATCCTATGAATCCTGTGACCAACGTCGCCCATCCTATGAATCCCTACAATCTTATGAATCCTGTGACCAACGTCGCCCATCCTATGAATCCCTACAATCTTATGAATCCTGTGACCAACGTCGCCCATCCTATGAATCCCTACAATCTTATGAATCCTGTGACCAACGTCGCCCATCCTATGAATCCCTACAATCTTATGAATCCTGTGACCAACGTCGCCCATCCTATGAATCCCTACAATCTTATGAATCCTGTGACCAACGTCGCCCATCCTATGAATCCCTACAATCTTATGAATCCTGTGACCAACCTCGCCCATCCTATGAATCCCTACAGTCCTATGAATCCTATCAACAGCTTGTACAATCCCATGAACGTCCCATACCCCTTCCACCCCCCTATGCAAGTGGCTTCCTATTTCCTCGCTCCTCCTCTGGGCACCTCCTACCTCCTTCCCTCTAACGGCTATGGCCACTTCCACCCTGTTCCTATGCAGGCTGCCTCCAAACTTCTCCAGCCTTCCCTGGTCGCTGCGTCACCGCTCAATCTCCACATCCCGTACTCCTACCAAGCTGGTATGTACTCTCCTTACAACTTGCCCCCGTATCATCCGTCGGCAGCGCTCCAAACCCTGTATCCGCCCTATGGCTACGCTGCTGGTGTTCCTGGTGCCATGGCATGGAATCAGTTCGGGGGAGCTGCCTGGAATCCCTATTCCGCCATGGGTTACGGAGCTTATCCTCTGTGGCCGTCTCAGTTCGCTCACATGTGGCCACTCCATCCTTACTACCAGACCGTGGTGCCCGCCCAAGGTACTGCTGGTCTCTTTTCCTTTTTCCTTTTTTTTTCTGAAGTGTTTCGGGGGGAGGCGGGGGTGGGGGTGGGTGGGTTGGGGGGTTATGTCTGACAGTCTGGTTTGTCTGGGTTGGTCTGCAGTCTGTCTGACTCGATGTCTTTGTCACTGTCTGTCTGTAAGTCTGTCTGCCTTTAAGTCTGTTTCTACGTCTTCTCTCTCTCTCTCTCTCTCTCTCTCTCTCTCTCTCTCTCTCTCTCTCTCTTTTTGTGTGTGTGTGTGTGTGTGTGTGTGTGTGTGGATCTCTCTCTCTCTCTCTCTCTCTCTCTCTCTCTCTCTCTCTCTTTGTGTGTGTGTGTGTGTGTGTTTGTGTCTGGATATCTCTCTCTCTCTCTCTCTCTCTCTCTCTCTCTCTCTCTCTCTCTCTCTCTCTCTTTTTTTTTGCTGGCTGGCGGACTGGCTGGTTTGTACTCTCCTCTCTATTTACATACACTGAAAAAAACCATGGTGAGACAAGTAGGTATCCAATTTATCTAAACTGTGTTATTAAAACCAGAAGTAACTGGTTAAGGTTAAAGGAGATATGCAATACAAGATTACAGAGACCGCCTATAGGACTTTATGTTACTTCCATACATCGGACAAGATAGACTGGGTGACAAACACCAGAATGAGTTTGAAAGATTTAGGCCTGGAACCACAACTTTAAATATGCTTCGTTCTTGGCTCGGTAATTAGTTATGAATGGCAATGCTCACGTTGAAAAGAGTAGGGCATTAATTGATTTGTATCTAAGCAGATTTTTACATATGATTAATAGCGAAGCGCCAAGAAAACGTAGACAAACGAATCACAAGACAAAACACGACGCGTTTCGACCTCTTAGGTCTTCTTCAGGCAAGATACAAAACACTCAGGACAACGAAAATGAACGAGCAACCACTCATCTTCATTCACTTTAGCGCAAGATCGGCTTTGTATCTAGACAGTTTAAACCATGGCATTGTATCCCAAACCTACATATCTACGATCATGGACAGAGATTTGCAGGGTGTTATGACAAAGATTAAAGTTTGCATTGTCTGAAATCTATGTTCATCGGTATCGTTATCGTAAACAGCATACAAACAATGAACGTGTTGTTTTTCCGTGAGATGCCCGTGAAAGGAAGGTGCATGGTTGGAAATGAAATGAGGTAGGGAACCGTAAACAATAAACAGTAAACAAGTAGGTTAACTTCTGCTCCCATAAGAAAACCTAACACAGAGTAACTTTTATTCAAGACTGGCACAGCCTTTTAAACTTGAATAAAGTCAGACAAGTACATAGACGAACAATCTAATAGTGGGGGAACAAACAAGCGCAGGCCTACAACTCAACTGTCTTCATAGTAATGACTTGGCAAAGATTTGGACTTAAGGAGGCGGGGGGGGGGGGGGGGGGAGAGAGAGAGAGAGAGAGAGAGAGTTTGAAGATGGAGAAACTGGGAACATGAAATTAAGAAAATATATTACAGATATGAAAACTCTTCGCTAGCCGCTAAAGGGAACCATCGCAATCCCTTTTGAAGGCAGATATATTTGTATTGCCTGCTCCGAGGTCTTTCGTCCGCTGGGTCGGAACTCATCAGGGAAACACGGCTGGTTGTGTCTGCGCTCCTGGCGTCAAATAGAGACACACCACAGTCCATAATACTGTGGTGTTCTCACCACCAAGG
>CM065723.1:7028677-7066177 GCA_033310375.1 Conus canariensis | reverse complement strand
TACACTCTTGCTGTAGTGTTTTACCGATGCTTTGTTGATTTGTTGACAGGAATAAACAGTACAGCCAAGAAGAGAAGAATATCCATCAAAGAGGATGGAACCAGCGTCAGAAACCAATCCAGTCTGTCTGTCTGTCTTCCTGGCTAAATCCTGTTGCATTTTTTTTTTTCATAACAAAATGTAGCTCCCGCCTACTGACCTCCCTCCTCTCCACGTTCACCCCCTCCTCCCTCCCCCCCTCTCCCTCCCCCCCCCCCCCCCCCCCCCCCCCCGTATCTGTTTTCGGATCGTATTCGTAGTTGATTATCACAGATGATACTGTATCGAAAACAAAACTATGAATAAAAAAATTCTCTAGAGTTTTGAACAGTGTGATTTTCTTTTATTTAAAGTGTACATGTTTGGTCAAGCGCTTGTGTGTGTGTGTGTGTGTGTGTGTGTGTGTGTGTGTGTGTGTGTGTGTGTGTGTGTGCGCGCGCGCGCGCGCGCGCGCGCGCGAGACCATGTCTGTGCGAATGTCTACGGTTGCATTTTATGCGTGTGCACGTGTGCGTTTTGCCTGCTTCTCTCTCTCTCTCTCTCTCTCTCTCTCTCTCTCTCTCTCTCTCTCCTCTCTCTCTCTCTCTCTCTCTCTCTCTCTCTTTCTCAAGGACGCTTCTAATATGCATATGTATTTGTGCTCTCTCTCTCTCTCTCTCTCTCTCTCTCTCTCTCTCTCACACACACACACACACACACACACACACACACACAGACGCACTCACACACGCACGCACGTACGCACTCACACACACTTACACGCGCTCGCGCGCGCGCACGCACACACACACACACACACACACACACACACTCTCTCTCTCTCTCTCTCTCTCTCTCTCTCTCTCTTGCTTGCTTGCACAAACAACAAATCAAGCGTGTGCCCACACACGCTTACAACGTATACACGTACAATATATACATACACATACTACACGCATTGTATAACAAAGGTTAAAGGTAACGCGAACAAGACAGTGTCATAAAACCCAGACTCATGTTAAAGGTTAAAAAGAAAAGAAGCAAGAATGTGTCGAGCATGTCATAGTGATCTGCCCCTGGATTGAAGGTCAAGCAACATATAATGGGCTATTGCGTCCCAGAGTTCAAAGGTCACAATGGGATGTCGCGTCCCAAAAAAGAGGTCAAAGGTCTAGTGACTCATTACAGGTCCACTGATCTATGCCAGGTTCAACACGGGCGGATAAATCAGAATGAGCCAATGAGACCAAGAGCCTCAGAGTGGATCACAGTTACCGAACCATAGGTTTCAGATCAAATAACCGAAGACGTCAGGGTGATCCTTGAAGTTCTGAGAGATTATACATGTCCGAGAACCTCTCATCGACCCACACCTGGAATCAAGATCAGGTGACTACTACACCTATGGCATTGCGACCAAGACATAGAGTGAAGGCACACGATCTATGGGGTCAGCGGGTAATAGTTCAGGTTCAAGGTCGGTTGACACAGAATGGTTCCGTAGTTTACAAGCCAGAGTGATGCTAAATGCTTCATCACCCTACATGGATTACCACGACTTAATCTGGGTAAAAGGTTAAGTGACCCAGAATATGTCAGGGTGACCCACGAGGTTATAATGACTTAGAATATACTGAAAGTAAGAACAGGTGACATTGACCAATACCTAAATGTCACGTGACCCAGAATGGGATTTGACCACAATCTCAATGCTGAATGTCTGATAGTCCATGAATGGGATTTGACCAACAATCTCAATGCTGAATGTCTGATAGTCCATGAATGGGATTTGACCAACAATCTCAATGCTGAATGTCTGATAGTCCATGAATGGGATTTGACCAACAATCTCAATGCTGAATGTCTGATAGTCCATGAATAGGATTTGACCAACAATCTCAATGCTGAATGTCTGATAGTCCATGAATGGGATTTGACCAACAATCTCAATGCTGAATGTCTGATAGTCTATGATTGATTAGCTTTCCCATGTTCTGATTTAAGATCGGTTGGTCCAGAGCTGGAGGTGGGTGTGTGTGTGTGTGTGTGTGGGGGGGGGGGGGTAATTTTTGTCAAAATCCAAGTGACACAGAAGGGCATTTAACGATCCAGATCATGCTGAAAGCTACGATGGCCCGCACCAGATCAGCTATCTGAGGTCCAAGTTAAAAGTTATGTGAGCAGAATGGGTCAAGCTGACTCTATTGAAATTTTAAGATAAGTGCCTAGGAATGGGTTAGAGTGGCCACATCTACAACATTTTTTTTCTTTTTCTTTTTGTCCCATCTTCTGTGCCACCTCAGTGGCAGTGTACCCACGCCGCCCATTCCAACACCCGTCCACAGCCACAGCCCGGTCAGTCCCGCCGCAGCTCCGGCACCGGCAACACACAGGGTGCAGTCAATGTCAAGTCGTCAAGAGGCAACCCACCGGAGGAGACACTGCACATATGCCGAGTCATTTCGGTGGTGTTCAGTGGCGCCTGTTCTGATCCAACATACGCAGGACACCACCTACTAAGCCCCCAGCTGACGACAATAATTGCTTAGTCGTGGAGCCGGCGTGAGTGGGATGTCAGTCCGGAGGGCGCCACCGCGTCCGTCCAACGACAGCCCCCATGGACTCGCCGATACCGGTGACCCCGACGGAACCAAACCAGGGCCACAGACACAGAGAGGACATCGAAACTGAGGTGCACTCCCTCCTTGCCTGAGGCCATCGCTTCGTTTCTGTTAGTTCCATCCGTGTATTTTGATCGTGCCTCTCCCATATCTGGATGTCTCGCTCAGAATAATGATGTCGAAAACATTTAAGTGCTACTACGTAAGCATGGTGTAGTTGCATAAGTTTCGCTGGCGTCGGAACAGTTTTGTTAATTTGCACATTTTTCTCGAAATTAGATCCTGCCATCTTTTCTTGCTCTTCTACTCAGTCATGAAAGCGGTGTCTCTTGTTTGCCTGAGCTTTGTTGTGATCGGTGGAGACAGGCGTTCGACTTGATATCAACGACGCCTTGGTAGGCGCAGTCCTCAATTCTGGCGTGAAACAGGAACAGCGCACGGCATCACAAAGGTAGTTTAGTAACATACAGACTGGGGCCGCGACGTACGTGGAAGGTCAAGTGACCCAATACGGGACATTGCTAGCCACACTGAACAAGAACTCATGCTGGGTTAGTTGGCCCACGTCTGTGTACAACTCGGACAACTCAGAGTGGGCCGTGCTAACCCAGAATGATACTGAAGATCAAATGACCCAGATTGGGTCATAGTGATCCACGCGTAGGTTAAATACCACATCTAGGTTACAGGTCAAAATGGGAGACCTGACCTAGTCTTGGTTAAAGGTAAGAATGGTTTAAATCATCCAGAATAATGTTGAAGATTTGGCAGTACAGAACTACGTTAAAGTTCATCCAGAATAATGTTGAAGCTTTGGCAGCCCAGAACTACGTTAAAGTTCAACTGATCCAGAGCAGAACATTGCAGCCAGCCCACGTCAAGGTTAAAGGTGACGTGATCCAGGTTGAAGTAACGATTCAGTCACTCAGAATGTAATCATAGTGACCCAGAATGATACTAAACGGTTACGTGACCCAGAGAGGATGACGGTCACGATGAATACGTTAAGGTCAAGTCAAAGGTAAAATGACCCGGACCAAAAGCAAAAGTTCACTGACATAACCCGTCGTGATGATCCATGTCGTGTGTCATGTGTGCACAGTTATCTGACACATGATTCAACCTCCATGAAAGGAATCTGTAAGCTGACATTCAGCCAAGTCAATGCCTGCTCTCCGAGTGTGATGAAGGCTATATCACGTCAAAAATTAACTATTACGTCATGTATAAGGCGTCATTTACTCAGTAGATATAGTGTGATGTAAAAAAAAAAAAATCCATTTCTACATTGAGAGTGCAACTGACAGCTAACATTTTTACCTCGATAGCATTTATCACCAGATCTTGAATCATTTTCAGTTTTGGTGTTGTGCATCGTTCTGAGATTGACATTGAATCATTTTCAGTTTTGGTGTTGTGCATCGTTCTGAGATTGACATTGAATCATTTTCAGTTTTGGTGTTGTGCATCGTTCTGAGATTGACATTGAATCATTTTCAGTTTTGGTGTTGTGCATCGTTCTGAGATTGACATTGAATCATTTTCAGTTTTGGTGTTGTGCATCGTTCTGAGATTGACATTGAATCATTTTCAGTTTTGGTGTTGTGCATCGTTCTGAGATTGACATTGAATCATTTTCAGTTTTGGTGTTGTGCATCGTTCTGAGATTGACATTGAATCATTTTCAGTTTTGGTGTTGTGCATCGTTCTGAGATTGACATTGAATCATTTTCAGTTTTGGTGTTGTGCATCGTTCTGAGATTGACATTGAATCATTTTCAGTTTTGGTGTTGTGCATCGTTCTGAGATTGACATTGAATCATTTTCAGTTTTGGTGTTGTGCATCGTTCTGAGATTGACATTGTATGGTGGGCGGACTCAGACATAGACGGAAGGCATCTAGTAATGACCAGACCCAGGTACAGTTAGGATAATCAATCCGTTTGACTGTATGTGAGCCTATGTGACTGAAGAAGTGGCCTTGGGGGCCAGTGATGGAGTGGTCGTTGGGGACCGTTTGTGCCAACTGGTTGTGACGGCCTGGGACTATATTCCAGAGAATTTTGATGGCTTCGGGAGCCTGTGGAAAGTGTTATATTTTCATGAGAAAGGGATACTGATTACTATTTCTCATTTGTAGAACTTGAAATTGAATAATAAGTTGAAGCCTCTTGAAGGAGGCAACCTTATTCGAGTTGGTAACTGAGACAAGAACGCGCGTGTACGTGTTTGTCTGCTTGTGATTGAGAGATGAATGGTTCCTTCTGAATGGAGTGAGTAAGCTTCTGCCCTATATTTAATTTCAGCTCACCTAAACGCCTTCTGACATTGCGCTTAATGTCTCCATGACCTAGAATGAGTCGTGGTGATGTGGAGACAAGTTAGACGTCAAGTGATATGTGAAGGATTATAATGACCAAGAATGATGTGAAATGTTCAGTGATGCAGAAAAAGGTTGACCCAGACCTAGATTAAAGGTCAACAGTCCCGGTATAGTTAATAATCTTGTTCAATTGTAGGTCACCTGATCTTCATCCTCGATCTCAGTCACAACATCCCACTGTGGTTCAGCTGACCTTTAACCTTGATCGTAGTCACTGAAAGTTATTCCAGGACACAAGAGCTTTCGTTTGGATCAATGTCAGTATACTATATTGTGAGAAAGACGATGTTCATCTTGATCTGGGTCACGGTATCACATTCTGATCATCAAATCTTTCATGTAGGCATGGATAGGCGTCACCCATACTTAATCCCCCCCCCCCCCCCCCCACCCCTAAAAAAAAAAAAAAAAAAAAAAAACTCTGTAGAATAGTTGCAAAGTGAGGCGACTGCAGGCGGAAATCTAAACAAACTTAAAAAATGATTTATAAGGCTCCGCCCCAACACGTAGACAAACGAATCACAAGGCAAAACACAACGCGTTTCGACCTCTTAGGTCTTTTTCAGGCAGATACACAACACTCAGGACAACGAAAATGAACCAGCAGTCACTTATCTTCATCCAATTCAGCGCAAGATGGGCGTCGAATGATGCCAAACAAATGATGTGGATAACATGAGCTTCAACAATCTGGGCATGGGTCAGCTGATGCATTATGGGACACTCGACCTTAAACGCACGCGATTTCGGTCAGAATACTCCAAGCTTGTTCACCTGATATCTAATCCGTTCTGGTTCACTGAACTCGTTAATACGGCGGGTATCCATGACATGTTCTGATTCACCATGACGCCTCCTGGATCGGGATGGGGGGGGGGGGGGAGGGGTAAGGCTCCCAACATCATCGATCTCGCATGGGCCTGGAATGTGTCACTGGTACCACCAGGTGCATACCTCCTTCACCACTTCCCTAGTCTATGTGTACCGTGTACTCCTCCGTCAATCCCCTCACCCCATCCCACCTCCTGATTAATATCCCCCCCCCCCCCCCCCTAATTTATATTTCCCTGGAGCTATGTTTCTCATGATCTATATTCATCCTGGACCTATCATAGGCGCACATCTCTCTATGACTGTGTCCCCTCAAGTCTATGTTACACCGGATCTGTTCTTTGTTCTATCTGGGCCTATCTTAATCTGTGTCTTTGTTTCCGCATGTCTGTATTTTTTCCAGGTCTTTGTTTCTGCTGTGTTCTGTTTCTCCAGGTCTATGATCATTTTTGTGTGCATTTCACCAGATCATGCGTTCCTCTGTGTCTGCTTTTCGGGTCTTTGTTCCATCTAGGTCTCGACTTAGACTTTAACTGTCATTAGAATCATCAAGATTCTATAGACAGGATATGATGAGAAATCATAATTAATGGATCACGATTAATGAATAGACCATAATTCATGTGGGTCTATGTACTGTCTTTTCAAATTCATGCAGTCATGAACATCTTTTTTTTTGTAATATGATTTTGTAGGTCATCACTGCCGAGCATTTTACTTGGGCATAGGTTTTTGCAAGTTTGAGTGTAGCATATCTTTTGAGGGCTGTTCCTACAGCTTCAGTCGTAGCTGTTTGTATCTGGAACAGCTGTCCAGAAAATGAATGTCATCTTCGACCACACCACATGCTGAGCATTTTTTTGTCTTCTCTTGAAGCGTTTGTGTACACAGCCCTTTCTGTTTGTAGGCCATGAGTGCTGACGCGAAGTTCCCTGAGATCATCTCTTTCTTCGAAGTTTTTAAAGTTTATTATGTGTGGTTCTAGTCGGCATATTTTCTGCAACTTTCTTGTAAAAGTACAGTTCATGGTCTATGTCCACCCATTGTCTGCTCCTCTGTGACTGTATTTCTCCAGGTCTATGTTCCCTCTTTCAGTCTAAGGTCTATGGTCTCTGTTGTTCATGGCTTCCCAGTTCACGCGTTGCCACAAAACTGTTTCCCAGGTTCCTTGTTCCCTCTAGGTATGTTTACCCCAAGTATCAGTTCTTCCATGTCTGCTTCGCTAGGCCTATAAATGGTTCCCTCAAGGTCTTTAACTGTGCTGTAGCATGACATTATTGTGTTGATTTTGGCACAGTATTGGCGAATGAATGGCAAGGCAGAGGTAGCCTAAAGCAGGCAAAATACTGACAAATCCTGTATGCGTATGCCAGATAAGTAGACCACATATGACAAGTAAGCTTTACTGTTTTTAGACATGGGCCAACCGTGTCATGTTCATAAGGAACTGGCTTACCTTTGGGATGGATGCCTGAGAAGAGCGGAAAACGAGGGCGATAATCACAGACCGACATGCAGAGCCACAAAACTTCGTAGAACTGCAAAAATGTACTGATCTACTCGTTGGTTTTATCTATCTGTTTACCAAATGGATGTTTTGTTGTTATGGCACGAGATTTTAACACCTGTATTAATTTCATTTCTTGTTCTTGACTACGCCGCTGCGTGATCACACTCCATGTGCACAGTAGCGGGTTTAGCGCACAGTTTCCTGGTAGCATGAAAATAACCAAGGTGTCATGGACCTTTCTGAAAACAACCATGCCACACAAACTTAGCATCGTAATCCCCCCGAATACCAACCAGCACAAAGCCTCTGTGACAGCCACTTTTCCAATCACTTTGACAGAGGAATACACCAATCGATGTGCGGGGTTCAGGGCTATTCTGTATTTTGGAGTCTGCCGGAAGATGATACACTGAGCACCTATAGTCATCGAGTTTATAATGAAATTGATTGCAGCAATTACCGTAAACCACGTAAACCTTTGACTTGATTGATAGTGATCAACTAAAGCCAGACGACACAGACCTGACTGACTCTGAACACCCCAGTGTGACAGTTCTGGAAGATATGGAATCAATGCCAACAGAATTCCGATGATCCATATCGCCGTGCAAGCTACAGCCACTGAACATTTGTTGAATTTACGTGCATCAGTATATAGCCAAAAGACGCTAAAGTAACACACAGTCATGAACCAGATAATCATTGGTGCTACTGTGCTGGACACAACGAAAAGAAAGCCAGCCACTTTGCACGTCAAACTGCCGATCCACGCTTTTTCATTCTGCATGTATTGTCCATGATATATGAGGTCAGCTGCCAAAATGATGCTGACGTGACACCCCATACACATATCGGCAAAATGAAAGTGGGCAACAGATATCATAGCATCGCTTCCAGTCATGCGTTTAGCTGCAGGAGAAGCTATAAAGCAGGCCACAAATCCTAACACAGCGGACACAGAGATCAGCCAGTGGAACGTCCTGTACAGGTCAGTTGGTAGCAGTGTTGTGCACGATAGAAGCGCAGCATCAGGAGCCCAACAGCTGACTTCACTCGAGTGCAGCATATCTTTACAGCAAATTCTGTAGTTCGATGATAAGATACGTCGTAGTCTGTCTGACCGTGACAACATGTCTAAGGGAAAATGTGCAACTCTATTCCCCCTCAAATCCAGCTCTTGTATGAGTGGTATATTCTTTAAACCAGTCGAACCAATTGTTTGAACAGCGCTAAATGAGGTATTCAACATTTTCACGCGAGGTAAGGAGAGAGAGACGTTATTGTGAAGAATGTTTGCATGGGTTTGAGAGATGTCTACTTGAGTCAATGAATAAACAATGTTCTTCGACGTTGTACTCGTTATTTTACTGAGAGGGTTATTTTCTATGTGAAGGTTTCTTAGATTTGGGAGCGCACGGAGAACAGCCATACTGAGAGTTCTCACACTGTTATGTGCAAGGTCCATATACATCAGGTGTACAAACTGAGAGCGTGACATATTATGTATATGACAGCGAGATAAAATTAAAACAACAAGACATGTGCTGGCATTGAAATCAGCCACTGACATGTCTGAACCTGCTGCATCCACGTATCGCAGCTGAGGAAAGCGATCAGAAAGAAATGGTTCAGAACACAGGAAAACATGACCTTGACACTGACATCCTTCAGGGCAAATCCTGTGACACATCATTTCATCATCACGTTGTGGGCACTCCCCCCATCCATTGCATAGATGATCCCCATGCACACACACTCTGGAAGCTCGACATCGGTAGAAACCAGGACATCTCATCGTGTCACACTCGTGCTCGTCCTCTCCATTCACACAGTCAAAGAATCCGTTACATCTAGTGTAGACCGGTAAACAGGACAGCCACTCAGAGGAACAATGGTAGTGACTCTGAGGACAGGACTGGTCAGCTGTCATCAGCTGTTGGGTGAAGTAACCTGTCCCATCCAGATCCACGTAAACCTGTCGTTGTCTCGTGTCTTCTCTTCTGGTCGGGGCATGGTAGAAGGTGTTCTCAAGACACCCAACCTCATCAGAATCGTCCAGACAATCTGTGTATTGATTACAATGTTGACTGACTGACACACACTGACCGTTGGAGCACAGAAATCCGGCGCACGAAAATTCACAAAATGATTCATCACTATTATCTGGACAGTCCTGTCTGAAGTCACACAACAAAGTGTGATGGACTATTGTCATGTCGTCATCGCATCTAAATGGGCGTAGGTGAATTGTCTTCTTTCAAAAAATATGTCGTCAGGCTGTCTACAACTAACGTTTAACAATTCGTGGGATCTCAGATTCTTTTCTTTCATACAATGACTCTTGGGGTCACATATGAGAAGCACATGTGTAACAAACCCGGTAGAGCAAATAAACAAATGCTGCCGTGTGTACACGCCTATATACCCAGAGGACCACAAACCTGCCCGCAACAGAGGTGAAGAAAAGGCACCATGTGACTGCAATTTCCTTTCACATAGTATTAAACCAATATCAATATCTGCAAACCTTATCGTTGCATCTGAGACAATTGCGTTTATGAAAGTCCTTCGAGGAACATACAGATGCTTTGAACGGAAGTGATGCAAGTTATAAATCAAAGTGGTATCCGTCCACGTGCGAAACTTGCTGTATGGAAACGGCACAGAATGCCACCCCGACTTCAGGCCTATCGCCATATCAAATTTGGTATAGTTTCTCAAAACACGTCGAAAATCTACCTTTTCCTTCCCATTTTTCACACAACCCGGATCTTCACCCAGTTTAAGACACTCCATATCAGAAAACACCCTGCGAATCTGCTCCTTGGCTACAATCAGTCTGGAACACTTATGTGGTGATGCCACCAGTCCCTGACACTCAGCACTGCTGAAGGGGCAGTCCCCTGTTTCATCTCGTCCGTCTTCACACTCTGTCCTTTGATTACAGTGCAGGTGAGGTTGAAACTCAGGGTAGTGCTGTACAGAACAGTTGAACAAACCACTGGGCAACTTCACCGACTGTGGAGTCCTGAGAAGCGCTGTCATCAGCAGTGTCAGCCCGCCGTGATGATACGTATAATGAAACTTGATCTGGAGCTTTGAACTGTCGATAACGGTGGTACCTAATGGATGACATGTGACACAAATATGTTCAACAGTTTGTTGAGATGTACTTGGCTTGGTGTAATGCAAATAAATGTGAGGCGCATCTGGAGTCCGATCATGAATGAAATGTTGAAAACTAAAGATGCATATATCAGAGACGTCCCAAGCGTAATCGTATATGAAAGGCAGTCCAAAAATGTTACTGTTCTGTAAGGATATAAATGGGGTGATTAAATATGTGGAACGTTGAAGGACATGTCTTTCGATAAAAGAACGATAGCTTATTGACTCCACATACACATCAATTTGAGGGCTGTTGATGTGGACCATCAACATCATGTTCAATGGCGAGGTAATAAAACTCTCCACCAGACCGTTTAAGTAGCAAGCCACAACAAAGTAAGGATATCTAGGCTGAAGGGCTGTCAGTATTTCAGTCTTCCATTGCCCGGAATCACAGTCCAACGATACCCGTTCAATACGAGCTCGCAAATACCTAACCCCGGGTGTGTCCACCAGCAGTGTACAGAAAGGGGTGTCCTGGTTGCACACCCCATACACCACACCCTGGTGGGCGACATGTGGCAAATCGGACCAGTAACAACTGGATGCGTTGGCCTGTAGGATTGTGGTGTCTGTGCTGTTTTGACTTAAGAGATGTTCCAGGCCCGGACAAAGATCAGTCATCTTCGTTGGTCTAGGAGTGGTGTTAATGTCTGGAGCGCTCCAGCTTCGTTCCTGTATGGCTATGTCAGCACACAGAGAGAGGATCAAGCATCTGAACCACCATGACATTTTACTGCAGTGGTGCAGTAGGTTGACACTGGTGGTGGTGGTGGTGGTGGTGGTGGTGGTGGTAGAACGTACAGCAGACGCTCCTTCCATCATATAACTTTCCAGCTTTTAATGCAGATGTTAATGCCAAGTCTGTGAACCAAGTGCCGATGTTAATCTTTTTGACCTTGTGCTGTTATGAAGTAGGTTTACTAAGGGAAAGTTTGTTCAGTGCTTCTAGTTTTTCGTCTGTTGTTAGAGGTACGGCTGGAAGGAGTAGCGTTGCTGCATGTCTATGGAGAGAATTCAGTCTGGTTTTGTGTGTGTGTGTGTGTGGACATCACTTCTGCCGTCCCATATTGTTGAAGCATAACTAACATGTGACATTACGTGTGCGTGAAAGAAAAGTTAAAGCGCAGTACTGTTGACATAATGCTTTAATTGAAATAACAGGAAAAGGGTTGGGTTTTTTTTTTTAGATTATCTTGCATAAATCATTGAGATGAGATTTCCGTTTCACTTCTTTATCAAATTTTAAAATGTCCGCCAAATAACGTAGACAAACGAATCGCAGTGCAAAACACGACGCGTTTCGACCTCTTAGGTCTTCTTTAGGCGAGATACACAATATTCAGGACAACGAACATGAACCAGCTATCACTTATCTTCATTAAATTACAATGATCAGAAGTAGTATACAGGGATCATAAATGCAGTCCTAAAGTAGGTGACGTAAAGAGAAATACAAAACAAGGAAGGGTAGTAGTAGTCAATATGAATCAAAGTTAGATCTAGTTGTAAAGTGAGGTGCACTTGTGATCGCTGTGTGATGCTTTTGATCATTGTAATTGAATGAAGATAAATGATCGCTGGTTCATGTTCGTATTTCTGAGGGTTATGTATCTTACCTGAAGAAGACCTAAGAGGTTTAAACGCGTCGTGTCTTGTCTTGTAATTCGTTTGTCTGGGTTATTCGGCGGAGTCCTTAGGAACTCTTTTTAAGCACTTGTGATCGCTGTATGCTAGGCCTACTTTTGATCATTGTAACCTGGTGAAGATAAGTGATTGCTGGGTCATGTTCGTTGCCCAAATGTCGTGTATCTTGCCTGAAGAAGACAGAAACACATCGTGTTTTATCTTATCATTCGTTTGTCTATATTATTCGGCGGAGTCTTTATAAACAATTTTTGAAATTTGTACAGTTTTCCATCTGCAATCGCTCACTTTGCAACTAGATCTATCTTTACCTATCGTTATCCCTAAAACACGATGCTCATCTACCTGTTCGATAGAGGTACCATTCGACTGAAATTTTAGGCAGAGAGGGGTCAGTTTGTGGCTTTTGGTACATGGCGGGTGGCTATAAACATAGATTTGGTTTGGGCCGTGTGTATGACCTTTGAATTTAAATTGCACCAGTCTGACACTGCATTTAGACATTCCTGGAGACACATTTCTGTCGTTGGTAGATGATTCCCATTTGTTTTGAGAAATGAGTCATGGGCAAATAAAACTGTTGTGACTTTGTCATCTGATATGGATACTGGTAAATCTTTGATGAAGATTCAGAATAGGAGGGGGCCTAATACTGAACCTTGTGGGACTCCATATCTGACTAAAGTCTGAAGAGGAGGTTTTGTCATTAAACAGGGCATACTGAGTCCAAGTGTGATTGGAATAATGAGTCTTTGCTTACGTCATTTCAAAGACGAAAAGAAGACAGCACGTCACAGGGCGTTGGATTTTAAGGACATTGCTGACGTCTCTTTAAAGACAGACAGAAGACAGGATGTATTTGGCCACTGCTTGCTGAGAACATTGCTGATGTCTCTTTAAAGACAGAAGGAAGACAAAGTATGTCTTTGGCCACTTGTTGTCGAGAACATTGCTGATGTCTTTTTAAAGACAGAAAGAAGACAGTGTGTCTTTGGCTACTCGTTGTCGAGAACATTTCTGATGTTTCTTTAAAGACAGAAAAAAGACAGTATGTCTTTGGCCACTGGTTGTTGAGAACATTGCTGGTGTCTCTGTTAGAGACACCAAGAAGACAGCATGTCTTTGGCCACTGCTTATAGGACAGAAGACAGCATGTCTTTGGCCACTGCTTATAGGACAGAAGACAGCGTGTCTTTGGCCACTGCTTATAGGACAGAAGACAGCATGTCTTTGGCCACTGCTTATAGGACAGAAGACAGCATGTCTTTGGCCACTGCTTATAGGACAGAAGACAGCATGTCTTTGGCCACTGCTTACAGGACAAATTCCGCATATTCAGATTTTTTTTTCCTGTTATAGAGCAGGTTGCAGATGACTTAGACCGTAAATATCTCCGTTTTTGCTGCAATCTCCCTCGTCAGCTCAGAAGCATCTGGTATGGATCGAGGTTTCGACTGTCGATATGTGCTCATTAGAGCACTCAATAATCGACATGATCATTCTGAGATCGAGTGGAGAGCTGGATGTGGTTTATTGATCTGACTTACACTGAGCAGCCATTGTGTTCTGTTGTGATTTCGTACGCAAGAGTAGTTTAGCTATGCCAAGATTTGATTGATTACTTCCCTTATGCTTGATTATTGGTGAAAATTCCTGCTTTCATGACACAATTTCGCACGTTCAGAAGCGTATCAAGACTCATTTGTACTATTTGTCAAACACTTGATATATCCTATCAACCTCAGCGATTATCATCAGCCTCTGAAACAGATCTCTAAGCAACTCAGTAACGGACTTATTTTGAGTTTACCTAACTAATTTCGACAAAAGTACTTGAGCTACTGGAACAGCTATCATGCAGTTCTTCGTCTATTTAAATATGAATTTCTACCAGCCGCCGTGGCGAAGTGGTTAGCGTCGCGGACTCCCGGCTGGGAGGTCGTGGGTTCGAATCCCATCAGAGTCATGTGGGTTTTTTTCTGCCCCGACCGGCTCCTACCCAGAGTTGAGTTTGCTGCGGACTCAGTTGGGAAGACTGGAACCACACAGTCGAGTTTCATCCACTTCATGAATGCGTTTCTGAGAGTGTTGCTCAAATTTTCTGACCGACACTGCAGGTGCCTGTATCTCTCGGGCATGGTTGAAGCCGGGATATATTATGAAAGGAAGCGTAGAGTACAGCCCTGTCATGTAGTCTCAGACCCAAATGGAAATCTGTAGCATCATCTTAATCATCCTCATTTTCATCGATCAGCATAAAAAAAACTGTCTCAAATTCTGTGGCCCTTCATGCCCTGATCTCATGGTGACCTCAGTTTCGATGTCCTCTCCGCGTCTGTAGTCTTGGTTTGGTTCCGTCGGGGTCGCCGGTATTGGCGAGTCCATGGGGGCTGTCGTTGGACGGACGTGGTGGCGCCCTCCGGAGGGAGAGCTCACTCACGCCGGCTCCGCGACTAAGCAATTATTGTCGTCAGTAGGGAGCTTAGTAGGTGGTGTCCAGCGTATGTTAGATCAGAACAGGCGCCACTGAACACCACCAAAGTGACTCGGCAGCAGTGCAGTGTCTCCTCCGGTGGGTTGCCTCTTGACGACTTGACATTGACTGCTCCCTGTGGATGGCCGGTGCCGGGGCCGCGGCGGGGCCGACCGGGCTGTGGCTGTGGACGGGGTGTCGGAATGAGCGGCGTGGGTGCACTGCCTCTGAGGTGGCGCAGAGGTTGGGAGAGCAAAACAAAAAAACAAAAAAACAAACAAAAAAAAAATCTTTTGGTTTCTGCGAAAAAACAAATTCAGGGAACGCTACTCCGGAGTGATCATCCCAGCTTGGCAAATGGACGACTGAAAAACGCTGGAGGTCATATTAAGAACGTATCCTGAAGGACTAAAACGTCGGTCAAGCTAAAAGACAAACTTGCGGCGGATGGCCAGCGACTTGGCATTTCAGGAGCATGCTGTGTGTTGTCACCACGGAAGTACAAAACGCCTGCATGAATGAGAAGGGTTTGCAGCTCGACGTTAGTGTCGCTCGTGTGTTTTAGAGTAGTATATGCGAGCACTGTAAAGACAGCCGTGTTTTTTTTTTATCTACACCACAGGCACTACCACAGTTTTCAAAGCTTCAGCCGCTGATCGCCATAGTGACACTGGTAGTACAGTGATTCTGGTGTACTACACTGGTGCCTCTTTAGATGTAGATTGTTGTTTTAATCAGATATTAAACCAGGATGTGATTCCAGCCATTTCACAAGTTTGTCTTCTTCGGTTTTTCTCTTTCTTTCGGCCAACGTATTGAACGTGTACATAAATGGATTTATCGCAGAGTTTAAAGGTAAAATAAACACAGCAAGGGCCACGTTCACTTCTCCAGGAATGGGAATGCCACCCAATGCCAACATCCCGCATAAGCCAATAGGAAACCAGCACAGGAAATCAGTCACGGCAATAGTAATCAATCGCCTGGCTATGGTCATGTCACGTGACACCTTTGTCGAATTTGTTTTTAGGGCATTGCCCTGCACAGACCAATATATGAAAGCCTGACCAGTAGAAATTAATAAAAATAATATGAAATTAAAAATGATTAAAACGCCGATAGAATAAAACCTTCCTTTGAAATCTCCTCTTGTAACTGGCAAGGGGATACAAATCCCTGTCTGGCTGAAAAATTCCCAGTGTGATGTCACCGGAAGTAGAGGTATCAAGGCTAAAAACAAACCAAGCAGCCACGTCATGAGACAAGCCACAGCTGCTGACGTTCTGCCAAACCTCACAGAACTGAAAGTAAACCGCAGGACCACAAAACGATCGAGTGTAATAAACCAGACGATCAAAACTGACACCTCACTGGACAGTAAAGACAGAAAGCCAGCCACCTTGCAAGCCACGCTGTTTTTCCACGTGTTATCGTTGTGGAGATATTGCCCACGGAACCGTTCATCAGCCACCCCGATGACAGCACCGTAGACACCCATCAGGAAGTCAGCTATGGTGAGATTAGTGACAAACACACTGAAGCCACTTGAAGATGCCATGCTCTTCACAAGCAAACGTGCACAGCAACACAAGATGTTACCCGTCAAGGACAGACAGGCGATCATCCACAGAAACGCTCGGTACGTCCATGACAGTAGCAGATCGTTACACGAAGAAATTTCATCTCTTGGGGCGAGGCAGACCAAGCTCTCAACAGTCTGTGGAAGTATTTCAGGGCAGCAAAGTTTATAGTTTTGTGTGGATATAAAACGTATACTGGAAAGTCCTTGAAATACATCAGGTGGAAATGTTTGAACAGGGCTGTTATCTATGTAGAGTTCACTTAACTGTGATGTGAACTGGAACCCCGTTGGACCGATTGTATGAATTGAACTATGAGTTAAATTCAGTGTTTCTAAGCCGGGAAACAGTGACAGGACTGTGGTGTCCAAGACAGTCAGGGTAATGTGCTCCAGATGCAGCACTTTGAGGGCATTGTGCTGGTCTACAGAGGGGAGATCACCGGAGAGGGAGGAGAGGGGATTGTTAGACAGGGACAGTGTGTGCAGACTTTCTAAACCGAGAATCGAGTTCAGATTGACAAACTGGAGTTTGTTACCGCTGAGATCAAGAAACCTCACATTCACCAATCGAACTTTGGGCAACAATGTCAAGGAACATTGTGCAAGGACAAGACCAATAAGGAGAGTGTTGTTACCCACATCACGCAGTGTCAGACCTGACCCTGTGGCATCCAGATAGCGGAGCTGAGGAAAGAGAGCGGCAGAGAAAGGCTGAGGACACAGGAAGGTGTAACCCTGACACAGACAATCTGTAGGACATGCCATGCTGCACGACAATTCATCGTCAGACATTGGGCAGTGAGGCCAGCCGTCACACACATGGTCATTTTGTAAACACATTGCTGACAGTCTGCATCGGAAAAGGCCTGGACATTTCATGTCTTCACACCCCTCTTCATCCCGATGGTCAATGCAGTCGTACAGTCCATTGCAGCGTGTGTAGACAGGCAGGCAGTCATCATTGTCACCAGGACAACGATAGTGAGTGTCCGGACAAGATTCGTTGGTCTCCATCTGGCTGGAGCTGAAATGCGCGATGCCATTAAACCTGATAAGAACGGGGGATGGAAATGCCATCGATATTTGATCTGCGTTGACCCTAATGTCAGGACAGTGCCCTTCATCCGACCCATCCTGGCAGTGGAACATATCATCGCACCAGCGTTCGAAGGGCAAGCACTCGCCATTGCTACATCTGAACATCCTAGCACAAGGAGGATGTTTACAGATGGATTCATCGCTCTCGTCAGAACAGTCAGTGATGAAATCGCACACCAAAGTGTATGACATTCGTATGGAATTATCGTGACATGTGAACACAGCGACAGATGAGTCACGGTGATGAGAGAATTCCGATACCTCCGCACGTGAAAATCTGCCGGAGAATTTACAAGGAGGAATGGTGTGTTGACCACAAACTTTATAGTGGTCAGAACCACAGAGAAAAAAAGTATGTGTCACGTGACCATCGGGGCATCTTATCATGCCATGTTTTAATGATGGCACTAAAAATGTCGCGTTGCTCACCGACATTTTCTGTGAATTGTTACGGCCTGTTTCGCTTTTGTTAAATGTGCGTTCACACAGTGTCCCATAGTCAGAAGAATAAAAATGTAAATGCACACGGCCACACTTCTCAGGTGACAGGTGTATGAGCAACCATGATTTGTCTATTACAGTAGTTACGAAACATGTCTTTAATAGTCTATTGCGTATCTGACTATAGCGCCAGTGATGATACAAGATGGTCCCTGTCGTTGCTTACCAAAACATGTCTGTACATCCGTGGCAGGGAACTGTCTTTAGAGTGCAAACCAACCCGAAGGGAATCCAACCGATCAGGATGCAGTTTGGTTTTGTTCCTAAATGTAGCGTGCCACCCGTGATCACACGTTGGAACACTTTGCCGGCTTTCTATGGAACAGCAGTGCTCTTCAGCCTTTTTGTCAAAATCCACTTACTACCGGCAACCTCTCCCAGACTGTCTACAAGTAGGTAGCAACGGTTACACAGTGCAAATAGTCCCTGACACTGAGGACTGCTGTAGGGACAGTCCCCTGCTTCGTCCCGTCCATCTTCACACTCTGTCTGCAGGTTACAGGCCAGGTGGTGATGGAAGCTGGAATAATGCTTCACGGAACAGTTCCAGAAACCTTGGGCTGATTTCAGAGGTTTTTTGTCGTCAGGAAAGAATGAAAAGAAAAGTTTGAACCAGGCTGCGTTTGGGTACTCTGGCACTTGCCCAGGCATTGTGTCTGCGATAACACCGAACCGGACAGCTTGAAACATGTGGGCAAAATCAGACTGAATATCCTCCTGCCGGCTCCAAATAAAATCCCTCTTTAGATAAAACCTTTTATCCAGGCCATTATAGTAATAATGGATGTAGTGGCGATGTAGATGCAAATATGTCAACCTGTAAGTGTTTTCCTTGAAACTCACCACGACCGTACTGTTGGTAGGTACAGGAACGGTTCTGGTCGCACGTTCGCGTCTAAAACTAGTGTAATTTCTACTAAAGCCGACATAACCCGACGCTGGTGATGCCATCACGACAAAGAGTGGATCTGTGTTTCACCAATCATGAACAATACGTTCGTTAGAGTAATACAGTATCATCAAACAAACTAAGAGTGGGGGGGGGGGGGGGGGGAGAAAGAAAGTAAGAACACTCGGAGCCGAATGATTCCACACGTACGCAGGCAAAAAAAAAAAAAAAAAGAGGAAAGAGTTGTTGGCAGGGGAGGAGGGGGGGGGGGGGGAGGTGGCGTTCTCAACAGAACAATAACAAGACCTCAATGAAAAACCTGATGATGAAAGTTACTCTATGTTACGTTTTCTTATGGGAGCAAGATTTGCCCCACTTCTTTATTGCTGATGATGAAAGAACGCTGTAATAGGCGTTATTGGATGTGCATGATCAGATCAACATACAAACGTCTTATCAATGTTACTTATTCTGCCACGTTAGGTTATACTAGCGTTTTGAATATGGCGAGAAAATTCAAATTCACCAAGGGGGTGCTCCACTACCCCTTCCCCTCCCCCCCTCCCCCCCCCCCCCCCCCACACACATATATACATACATTCTGACAAACGTGCGTGAAAACACACACACACACACACACACACACACACACACACACACACAACACACACATTCTGATACACATGCCTGAACACACACACACACACACACACACACACACACACACACACTACACACACACACTCACACACACACACACACACACACACACACACACCACACACACACCACACACACACACACACACACACACACACACACACACACACACACACACACACACACACATTCTGACACACGTGCGTGAAAACGCACACACACACACACACACACACACACACACACACACACACACACACACACACACACACACACATGAAATTAAATTACACACCCTTAACACTAAACGGATGCAGCCTATGGCACTGATTTTCCCAGCACACATGCAGACACAGGGCACACAGAACAAACGAGGAAAAAAAATTCAAAAAGATGTTCCAACCTTGCCCACATATCCTACACACAAACCAACAGCAACCAAAGAAACAAACAAACGCAAACTAACGTTCATTCAAGACTGACACATCTTTTTGATCTCGAATATTGTCAAAGAGAACACACAAGAACAGAAACGAACACGGGTAACCTCGATTTAACTAATACGAGGAGAAACAGTATTCGTTCGGAGCTATGGTCTCAGCGTAGGGACAAAAGTGATCTTTCTTGTTTGTAAGCTGCTGTTAGTGGTTGTTAAGTCTAAAAGCACCTTCACCCTGGATTAAACGCTGACCTGTGTGTGGAACAAACGTATGACCGAGCAGGGGAAAGGACTCAGCTAGGCCATGCAGATGCTGCCGCTGAGGCCAAAGCTCTGAATTTCAGCAGTTGAGATGGAGACAAAATCAAGAGCTCTCTACCCGTCAGATTTTCCCTATTTGCGTTTCTTTCTTCTTTTTTTTTTCTATGACAGTTGTACGTTGTTTATGTTAAACACTTACTTCGGAAATTTGAGTATAATCTCTTTTTTTTGTACACCAGCTGTTTACCCAATGTTGTTGAGGATGTGTACATGTCTAAAAGAAATCATTATAAAAAGGTATCTACTGGTATTCAAACCCGTGACCTTCAACACACCATTGAAGCGTCATAACCACTTGTGCAATGCATATTCAGATCATATGAGACATGTTTTAGTACTTGCAGCTGTGATAGTGTTTGCATACTTAAAAGAAACCGTCATAAAAGAAGTGTCTCCTGGTATTCAAACCAGCAATCTTCAACACACCATTGGAGCGTCATAACCACTTGTGCAATGCATATTCAGATCATATGAGACATGTTCTAGTACTTGCAGCTGTGATAGTGTTTGCATACCTAAAAGAAATCGTCGTAAAAGAAGTATCTCCTGGTATTCAAACCAACAATCTGCAACACACCATTGGAGCGTCATCACCACTCGTCCAATGCGTATTCAGACAGTATGGCACATGTTTTAGTAAGCCCTACTTGTGGCTATTCTGCATCGCTTCAGTCATGGACGTCGCTGGAACAGCTGCAGCATTACTTAGGTTGTTTTCCATCGTTCTGTGACACTAAGGGATTGGAACTGCTAATGACTGGATCTGGCGTGTAGATACTAAAGACGATGAACTGACCTTCCAGGATCAGACTGTCTTAAGGTTTTATATCAAGCGCGAGTGCACGCTCTTACATAATATCATCTCTGTGGCATTATTGCTAACAAGGTTCCAGTTTTATCTGTTGTTTCTTTGTTGCTTGCTTGTTTGTTTTTTCTTTTCAATGCAGCTAGTTGTAGAAGTCCTTTCTTTGAACTGAACATTCTTTCCCCAGTCTGGCTTCATGATATTATCCTGCACAAAACAATTTAAGAGCCACCTGCATTTTTCATATGGTTTAGATAACGCATCGTAGTGTATAGAATTCAAAGCTTTTGTCCAAGTTTTGCACTGAAAGTGTGACAACTGCTTCAATGCAAAACTGGTTTTGGCATGTGTTCAGTTGAATCTGAGTGTAGTTGGTTGAACGAGTTCACAAAAGAAACACCTAAATCACGAAAACATGGTCGCGGTTTGCGAGCGCATAGCTGAGGTAGCAGAGTTGGGCTGACTGCAAACCGCATTGCACGTGCAAGTCGTGCCTTTACTGAACACATGGCAACCAGTTTTGCTGACCAGTGGGTATAAAAAAGCCGCTTTTGGGGGTGTTTTTAACCATGCCACCAAGACGGAGATTAAATGACACTGACCGGGGAAGGGCTGTTGCTTGGCTTCAAGAAGGTGTAGGCATCAGAGAAGTTGGTCGTCGCCTTCAAGTGCATCATGCTGTCATCCAAGACTTCGTGACCGCTTCAACGCCACCGGTAGTACTGCTGAACGAAGACGTCTGGCCGGCCTAGGTCCACCACCAGACAGCAGGACAGACTGCTGGTTCTGACGGTGCTGAGACAAAGAAGTGCCACTGCAAACAACTTCAGGCGACAACTGCGTGCTGCAGTGAACGTCAACATTTCCGACCAGACTGTTCGGAACCGCCTGAGAGAAGTTAACCTCCGAGCAAGATGGCCAGCTGTTCGACCTGTGCTGACGGTGGCTCACCGTAGGGCGCGACTGACCTGGTGCCGAGCTCATATGGCCTGGACGAGGCAGTATTGGGGCCTGGTGATGTTTTCTGATGAGTCGCGTTTTGCTCGGCTCTTCCACAATGGTCGCATACGTGTCTGGAGATGGACGGGGGAACGCTACCAAGAAGCCAACGTAATCGAACGGGACCGGTATGGCGGGGAGTCTATCATGGTGTGGGGTGGCATAGGAAGGAACTTCAGAACCCCCCCCTGTACCGAGTTGAAGGCAACCTAACTGGTGTGGGGTACAGGGACAACATTCTTCAGCCTCTGGTCCTGCCTGCCCTGCAAGCCCTGGGCCCTGACGCCATCCTCCAGGACGACAACACCCGTCTCCACCGTGCCAGGGTGGTAAACGTCTTCTTGGAGGAGCAGCAGGTCAACCGCCTCGACTGGCCAGCGTCCTCGCCCGACCTTAACCCGATCGAGCACGCCTGGGACGTCCTGGGGCACCTGCTTCACGAGAACCACCCTCCAGCAGTGAACCTAGGCCAGTTCTTCGACTTCTTGCAGCAGGAGTGGAACAACATCCCCCAGCTGACTCTCAGGAGGCTTGTGGACTCTATGAGACAGAGATGTCTAGCTTGTAACCGCTTAATGGCGGCCATACTGAGTATTGACATTGATTGTCATTTGATTTGACTGTTCTGATTTCTGAAATGAAGGTGTTCATCAATTAAACCCATGAAGTTGTTTTTGAGCAGCTGTTATTCGTTTATTTCTGATGTCATTGTATCGTTCCATAGATGAATTTTCAATTAAATTGTTTGAAGAAGTTATTGTTTTTTGGTTGAATTGTGTGTGGATGTTTTCAACTGGCTCTTAAATTGTTTTGAGCAGTATATTTGTGTGTGTGTGTGTGTGTGTGTGTGTGTGTGTGTGTGTGTGTGTGTGTGTGTGTGTGTGTGTGTGTGTGTGCGAGAGAGAGTTAGAGCGCGCGGGCGCGCGCGCGTGTGTGTGTATGTGTGTCTGACAGAGAGAGAGAGAGAGAGAGAGCGAGAGAGAGAGAGAGAGAGAGAGAGAGAGAGAGAGAGAGAGAGAGCGTGTGTGCATATCCTCGAGTGTTTGCTCAGTTGTGTTTGAGTGTTTGAATTCATAATCGTGACTCAGGCACTCCGTCTAACTTTGCATCACTGAAATAATATTTCCATCGAGCACAAACAGTTATTTTCAAATAAGTGAATATGATGATTAAATCGTTTCTGATTGTGATTTGCGAGGGTTGAAATTGGGATAAATCGAAAAGATCCTGCTCGAAAAGCTGGAGCGCGCGTGCGCGTGCCACACACACACACACACACACACACACACACACACACACACACCACGCACGCACGCACGCACGCACGCACGCACTACCAGTCACTCAAAGGATCACACACACGCGCGCACGCACAGAAATACACACACACACACACACACACACACACATACGCATGCACGCACGCACGCTCGCGCGCGAACATACGCACACACACACACACACACACACACGCGCGCGCGCGCGCGCGTATATGTTCTTCAAAATTCCTTCATTTTGATTTGTCATAAGCAAAGCAGCTCGAAATAAACAAGGGTCTTCACAGAATTTCCGAAGAATATATTCACGCCGTAAATCCTGAAGTGTAGAACAACAAAGTAAACCGTGTAATTCGTCTTCATTTCTCTCTTTACATAAAGGACGCAGAATATCAATATTTGAGTCTTTGTATATTGGTGCTGATATACTCCAATGGCCGTAATTCCGAATCCGAATCCTCTTATATAATTTATAATGTGCCTATTAATAATAAGTAAAAGATATTTTTCTTATTACATATCATTATTATATATTTCCCACAACCATCAGTTTTAAAAGTTCTGTAAAACGAATATCGTATATGGTTTCGAGCCAGTTTTGTCATCAACTGTTCATCAGTCTTTGACCTAACTTTTTCAAGACGAATCCAAATCAATTATGACACAAAAAGTCCCAAATACCTAAAAACCATGACTTATTACCACGTGATTCTTATCCTAACAGCATATTATATACTTTATTTCGTAAACGTTCACCATCCGTTCGTAAAACTGTTAGCCAACATGCAATACACTGCACAGATGAATATATATATATATATATATATATATATATATATATATATATATATATAAACAGGACAACAGTTTTTCTTCCCATAAACACAATCACTTGATGTCTTCATATAAACCCTCAGAAAAAAAAAAATTGAGAGATTAAATTCAATAAAAACACAAAACACCGTCTTTTTTCAGCGCAAGCTTTCGAGCCACTGCTCTTCTTCAGGCCGCATGACAACAAGTGACGCAATAGAAAAAGTGACGTCCATTGGTGACATTATCTGTGACGTCATCTCTCTCTCTCTCTCTCTCTCTCTCTCGTGCACAACTCTATCATCCTCCGTTTCTCTGTTCAGTCAGGCCCACACATGGAGCCCTTGTGGATAGTTCGTCTTGAGCTTGTATCTCCAGAACCTCTCCCTGTCTCTTCGCTTATTAAAAAATTGAGAGCAAACGAACGGATTTTTCTTTCTACATAAATAGCAGATTTATCTAATCCCCAAATCTCAGCCCCACATTCAGCAGCAGGTTGACCATGGACATCAAACAGTTTTAGAAGCACTGTTAAGGAATTGTTATTCAACATATCGAGGGTTAACTGCCAGAATCCAGTATCTCCCTTATCTATATATATATATGTGAGATACTTGGTTCTGGCAGTCAACCCTCGATACATAATTTCGGCAAAATACTTTTTAAGGCATTTTTGCCCTGCTTGCTAGATCCCGACAACCAACTGTAAAACTTAAGCGAGTAGAGAAATATGTACCAATATATTTATAATAGTTCACGTTAGCCATCGTTTTGTCCATTAAAAAAAAAATCTGTCTCTTGCTGCCAAATAACCGCTTTTTCTTAATGTTTACCCTCAGCTGAGAGAGAGAGAGAGAGAGTCGGGGAGAGAGAAAGAGAGACAGACAGACAGACAGAGAGGCACACACACAGACACAGAGAGAGAGAGAGAGAGAGAGAGAGAGAGAGAGAGAGAGAGAGAGAGGGCCCTTCATGTACATTAATAAATCACGTCTTGCGTTGCTCACGATAGCTGCACTGACATCCCGAGTGTATCTTTTTTTTTTAAAAATTGATTTATAGCTGGAATCATTAATTTCGCCCGTGTACACGTTGCGACATTTGATGTCTTTGAAATATACAGCAAGACACTGCAGAAGATTTATGACTGCATGCGTCTGAATCGAGAAAGCCAGCATTGTTGTGTTTTCCAGTTTGCTTGGCAGTGTGACACACGGCCATCTTGAGGAATAAAGGTAGTTTCAAAGTGAGATGACTGCAGGCGGAAACTGAAATAAACTTAAAAGAAAAAATTACTGTACCGCCCGACGAAAGAGACAAACAAATCACAAGACAAAACACGACTCGTTTCGACCTATTTGGTCTTCTTCTGGCAAGACAAACAACATTGAGCACAATGAAAACGACGTTTGAGGAGAGAAAAGATTGTTCGTTCTGTGTTCATTGTCTTCAATGTTGTTAGTCTTGCCCGAAGAAGACCGAATAGGTCGAAACGCGTCGTGTTTTGTTTTGTAATTTCTTTAGTTTCTGTCGTCCGTTGGTACATTGATTTTTTTCTGTTGCTTTTGTTTCAAAGAATAAAAGCTTTTTGTTTGTGTGGGTATGTTTCTGATGAGGAAAAGAAGACGCACAGGATCTAAAGTCTGTTTTTGTATTGTTATCATCGTCATCAGCAACAGCAACAGTAACAGCAACAGCAATAGCTTTTTTTTTTTTTATAGTACTTATATTGTGTGTGTGTGTGTGTGTGTGTGTGTGGTGTGTGTGTGTGTTTTGTGTGTGTGTGTGTGTGTGTGTGTGTGTGTGTGACTGTGTGTGTGTGTATGTGTGTGTGTGTGATGGCGCGCGCGCGTGTGTGTGTTTGCGTGCGTACGTGCGTGCGTGCTTTTTTGTTCGTTTGCTTGCTTTAGCTTAAAATTCCTCCTTCTCCTCCTTCTATTCATCCTCCTCCTCCTCTACTTCGTATTGTTGTTGTTCTTCTTCTTGTTCGTCCTCTTTCCTTCTTTCTATCTATCTTTCTTTCTGTCTGTCTTTCATTCTTTCTTCTTCTTCATCATCTTTTTCTTTGTTGTTGTTGTTTGTTGTTGTTGTTGTTCTTCTTCTTCTTCTTCTTCTTCTTCTTCTTCTTCTTCTTCTTCTTCTTCTTCTTCTTCTTTCTTCTTCCTTTCTTTTCTGTTTATGATTTTTGGGTCTATTTCCACTTTTTGACCTCTCTTTCTCTGTCTCTCTCTGTCTCTCTCTGTCTCTGTCTCTGTCTCTGTATCTGTCTCTGTCTCTCTCTCTCTCTCTCTCTCTCTCTCTCTCTCTCTCCCCCCCCCCCCCCCCCCCCCCCCCCCCCCCCCCCCGCCTCTCTCTCTCTCATGTGGACCGTTAGCTTATTCATATAGGTAATACCTTTACTCGGTTGCTCTAACGTACAGTCGTTTGACGTGTATATGTTTTCATTTGAATAGGAGGGGGGAAACAGTCTGTGTGTTCACTGGTGCTGCAGCATTTTCTATCGTTTTTTCTTTAATCGGCTCATACTTCCGCTGAAGATGTGTGCGCGCGTGTGCGCGTGGAATTCAGTTCTATACTACCCCCTGCTCGATACACTCGTTCTCTACACTCCCCTTGTCCGGTACTCCCCCTGCTCAATACTCATCCTGCTCAATAATCTTCCTGCTCGATACTCCCCCCCCTCCCCTGCTCAATCCTCTCCCTGCTCAATACTCTTCCTGCCTAATCTTCTCCCTGCTCAATCCTCTCCCTGCTCAATACTCTTCCTGCCTAATCTTCTCCCTGCTCAATACTCTCGCTGCTCAATAATCTCCCTGCTCGATACTCTTCCTGCCTAATCTTCTCCCTGCTCAATACTCTCGCTGCTCAATAATCTCCATGCTCAATACTCTTCCTGCTCAATACTCTTCTTGCTCAATCTTCTCCCTGCTCAATCTTCTCCCTGCTCAATACTCTCGCTGCTCAATAATCTCCATGCTCAATACTCTTCCTGCTCAATACTCTTCCTGCTAAATACTCTTCCTGCTCAATCTTCTCCCTGCTCAATACTCTCCCTGCTCAATACTCTTCCTGCTCGATACGCTTCCTGCTCAATACTCTTCCTGCTCAATACTCTTCCTGCTCAATACTCTTCCTGCTCGATACGCTTCCTGCTCAATACTCTTCCTGCTCAATACTCTTCCTGCTCGATACGCTTCCTGCTCAATACTCTTCCTGCTCGATACGCTTCCTGCTCAATACTCTTCCTGCTCAATACTCTTCCTGCTCAATACTCTTCCTGCTCGATACGCTTCCTGCTCAATACTCTTCCTGCTCAATACTCTTCCTGCTCGATACGCTTCCTGCTCAATACTCTTCCTGCTCAATACTCTTCCTGCTCAATACTCTTCCTGCTCGATACGCTTCCTGCTCAATACTCTTCCTGCTCAATCTTCTCCCTGCTCAATACTCTTCCTGCTCAATAATCTTCCTGCTCGATACGCTTCCTGCTCAATACTACCCCCGCTCAATACTCCCCCACTCCATAATTTTCCTACTCAGTACTCCTCCGCCTAATACTCTTCCTGCTCAATACTACCCCTACTCAATACTCTCGCTGCTCAATAATTTTCCTGCTCAGTACTCCCCCTCCTCAATACTCTTCCTGCTCAATACTCTCCCTGCTCAATACTCTCCCTGCTCAATAATTTTCCTTGTCAATATTGCCCCCGTTCAATACTCCCCCTCCTCAATACTCTCCCTGCTCAATCCTCTCCCCGCTCAATCCTCTCCCTGCTCAATCCTCTCCCTGCTCAATAGTTTTCCTTGTCAATACTGCCCCGTTCAATACTCCCCCTCCTCAATACTCTCCCTGCTCAATAATTGTCCTTGTCAACACTGCCCCCGTTCAATACTCCCACTGCTCAATATTCTTCCTGCTCATATTCTTCCTGCTCAATACTACCCCTGCGCAATAATTTTCCTTGTCAATGCTGCCCCCGTTCAATACTCCCCCTCCTCAATACTCTCCCTGCTCAATCCTCTCCTTGCTCAATACTACCCCTGCTCAATACTCTTCCTCCTCAGTACTCCCCCTCCTCAATACTCTCCCTGCTCAATCCTCTCCCTCCTCAATACTCTCTCCTGCTCAATACTACCCCTGCTCAATACTCTCCCTGCTCAATACTCTCCCTGCTCAATACTCCCCCTCCTCAATACTCTACCTGCTCAATATTCTCCCTGCTCAATACTCCCCCTGCTCAATCCTCTCCCACCTCAATACTCTCCCTGCTCAATACTACCCCTGCTCAATAATTTTCCTTTTCAATACTGCCCCCGTTCAATACCCCCACTGCTCAATATTCTTCCTGCTCAATACTCTCCCTGCTCGATATATGCGCTAGATGGTGGAAGTGTATAATTGTAGGTATGTATAAAATGAAATAATAGGCGTGCTGCATACTGTGTGTGTGTGTGTGTGTGTGTGTGTGTGTGTGTGGTGTGTGTGTGTGTGTGTGTGTGTGTGTGTGTGTGTGTGTTGGTGTGTGTGAGTGTGTGTGTTTTGTGTGTGTGTGTGTGTGTGTGTGTGTGTGTGTGTGTGTGTGTAGTGTGTGTGGGGTAAGTGTGTTGTGTGTGTGTGTGTGTGTGTGTGTGTGTGTGTGTGTGTGTGTGTTAGTGTATGTGTGTGTGTGTGTGTGTGTGTGTGTGTGTGTGTGTGTGTGTGTGTGTAAAAATGGGGGGGGGGGGGGGTCTTTGATGGTTGCATAAAGTTGAGTATTTAGCGGAGGAGCAGAAAGTGCTATCAGGTAGGGCGAATATTAAACAGGGTAAGTACAGTTGTGAACGGGGTGAGTATTAAACAGGGCGAGTACTGTCGTGGAAGGGGTGAATATCAAACAGGGCGTGTACAGTTGTGGCAGGGGTGAGTATTAAAATAGGCTAGTTCAGTTTTGGAAGGGGTAAATATCATGCAGGGCGTGTACAGTTGTGGAAGTGATGAATATCAAACACGGCGAGTACAATATTTCACGGTTGTTTTCCCTAGTAAAAATATTAATATATTCTGAAATGTATACTGACAGCTCTGCAAGATCTATTCTGATTCTTTTGATACTCTTTGAAACGATTCTAACTGCTTTTCGTGGCAAATTGTTACTTTCTTGATCGGTCACTGGAATACATAGTTCCACTGATTTCGCATGCTCTCTGTGTCTACCTCTTTGCTGCACTGTCGGCCAAATCATTAGCTGACATTCCACAATGTGATGGTGTCTAGAAGATTGTAACACTGATCCCTTTTAAAACAAGCTGATGAATTTCGGTGTTAATTTCACTCATTCTTATCTTATTCTTATTCTAACGACAAGTCTATGGATTGCAGAGAATAAGAAAACACTTCGAAATCAACACAAATAAACACGTGTGTCAGGGATAGTCTGTGTGAGTGCGTGTAGGCGTGCGTGGATAAGGCAGACTTTCATAAGATTGTGTCTGGAAGATATGTTTTTTTAAAAACCGAAGTCCCTGGCACCCGGACAAACTGCAGACACCCCTCCAGGAATGGCAGCACAACAACTAATCATACTTTAGCAAAACAACTCCTTCACATAAACTATACCATAATGCAACAGGCTACCAGTTCCTCAGGCAAACGCACACCAGTGTCACAAAACAACAAACAGGACTCAAAGATCATGTCGTGGAACCATCCTGGGAACTAAATCTTCAAGTGCCCAAGAGGAAGCCACAGTGAAATCTTTTTTACCAACGTTCTCCAAACCTGATTCACCGATGAACAACTCCGCCTTTTTCATGAGCATGATAAAAAAAAATACAGTGGATTTTTTTAATTCAAATCACTCCACTCCTCGTCAACGGAGATGATACGGACCAACACAGGGTAGTGTTCGAATTCCATGTCCAAACACGCAGTCGAACCATGACACCAGCGGCTGTGTGGCTGGGCGCTCTTCATTCTTCCGACTTCAGTTCCCCGCCTTCCCCCCCCCAAGAAAACGAACTCTCTCTGCAAAGACTGTGTCATAAAAGGGCGGAAACTTAAAAACTTCAATAACAACAACAACAAATTTTTAGGTGCTCAAGCGACCTTGGACGAGCATTTTCACAACAGAGTGTGCACTCCAGACCCAAAATGCAGGACACACAAAATATTTGGTGGATTAAAAGAAAAATTATTCACATCAAGAGGCTCGTTCGGAAAACAGAAAGCGCTGATTGTATGAATTGTATGAAGAACAACATTGGAAAAAAAAAAAGACGATTGGTTTAATCAGGACTTCGTTATTACTAAACAAATCAAAACAAAAAAATAACGAAAAGGAAAGAAAAAGAGAAAGAAAGAAAGAAAGAAAGAAGGAAAGAGAGAGAACGAAAAAAAAAGTATAAATCAGAAAGAAAGAAAAAGAACAGACCAGAACAGAACAGAACAGAAAGCAAAGTTAGGCTCTACCAGCTATATATAAACCTTCCTAGGCATTAATATTCGTAACAGAGTAATCTCCACGCGAACGTGGGCCTAAAGCATGACAACAAACAAACACACAAACAAACAGAAAACAAAAGAGAAAGCAACATCAAACTACAACAACAACAACAAACTAAACAGGAGAGAAATACAATGTCATAAGAATAATCGATTTTGATGATTACCGATCAGATTGGTGTTTCTCGTGTGGAAAAAAGAAGGCAGCTACACCATTCTGACGGGAAAATATCAAAGCTCGAAACCTAAAAAAAAAATCAGAAAGTATTCTGGGAAACAAACAGACACATATTATGCAAATAATCAAGAAATAACATTTGTAAATAGTCTTTTAGTAGTATCCTTTCTTTACGCAGTGAATGACTAATAATGTTTGTAATTTTATACTGATCATGTTCAACGATGAGTGATTTGCACAGGTAACATGCATGTAACACATACTCTGATATGTATCTGCATTTAGATCTACCAATCGGCCTGCCTGTTTTCTCTGTCTGCTTCTCTGTTCATCCACCTGGCTATCTGTTTACCAATCTGTTCCATCTATCCGTTAGAAAGGACAGTTCTTGAATATTGGATTACAGTTAACAATAGTACAGTAGGGTTAAAAATTCCGGAGACTTTATGAAGCTGTTGATTATACTGAAATATGTATACTTGTTTGCTCGAAGAAAAGAGAAAAACAGGTTTGGGTGGAACAGGTGGAGTTAGAATGTGTGTATGTGTACGTGTGTGATGTATATATTGCGCCCTATGATTTTGTACACTGTGAATCGAAATATGACCAATATGTAAAAGGACCTGTTCAATATATTAGCGACTCATTTGAACCGTTTCAAATTCAGGAATATCGTTTAGATCTTAAAGCCATACGGAAGATTATATAAGTAAGGCGAATACTGTGGGGAAAACGGGGGGAGGAGGGGGGAGGAGGGGGGGGGGGTAAAAAAAAACCCTCGGTAATAGATGACGATATTCAAATTGCATATACATGTTGCTGGTGACTGTGACGAGTTTCCAACGTTCCCTCTCGTTATCAAAATATGATTACCACATACAGGGATGCGGGGGGGGGGGGGGGAGGGGGGTATGGACAGAAGCCACCTTCACAAACAACTTGCGCTCTCGCATATGCACACGCACTCTGTCCCTCACATTGGACCCGCACAATGGAGACAGGAAATCAATAACACTTCACAGAAAAAATAAAATTGTATTCAACTTGACTCTGAGCCCCCACCCGTCACTACACAACCACATTTCATCTGTATCATACAAAGATGCAAACATTATACAGATGACCCCATAACTGCATCCGTTGTCCTCAGTCACTCTGAATCAACCAGGAAAGACAACACTCCAAGATTCTGGTTACACACCTATAAACACAAGAAAGAAAGAAAAAAAATAACAAGCATTCAACGCTTGCCCAGCTGTTTCCGTGGGTTGAACAGTTCAGTTCTCATTCCAGTCAAGGCCAGTACGATTGCTGCCGAAGCTGCTACACTGTTCGCGTCCGCCCGATTGGTCAAATCCCAGTTGGGGGACACTGGCATTGTAGCTGTGGTTGCACTCTCAGACCAAGTCTCCCGGATTCCGCTGCCAATCGCCCTCTCCATGGAAAGGTCTCGTCGTCTCTCCAGAAGGGCTCCTTCCTGTCGGTCTCTCCATGGAAAGGGCTCCTTCCTGTCGGTCTCTCCATGGAAAGGGCTCCTTCCTGTCGTCTCTCCATGGAAAGGCTCCTCCTGTCGGTCTCTCCATGGAAAGGGTCTCCGTCGTCTCTCATGAAAGCTCCTTCCTGTCGGTCTCTCCATGGAAAGGCTCCTTCCTGTCGTCTCTCCATGGAAAGGGCTCCTTCGAGGACAGAACGCTCTTAACAAAACGGATGGGAAGAGGAAAGACAAGGTGGGAGAGACAGAGAGGACGAAGAGACAGACGGAGAAAATGATGAAGGTGAGAAAAAATGGAACAACGAAAGCATTAACAGCAGCAACAACAACAGTAACAATATTAACGATAATGATAATCATGATAAGAATTATAACAACAACAACAACGACGACAAAAAAATAATAATAACAATGATAATGACAATTATACTATCAATAATAATAATGATAATGATGATGATGATGATGATGATGATGATAGTAAAAAAGAATTATGCTGCTGCTGTGTGCTGCTGCTGCTGTGCTGCTGCTGCTGATGATGATGATGATGATGATGATGATTGAACAACAACAATAATGATGATGGTGATATACTACTACTACTACTACTACTACTACTACTACTACTACTACTACTACTATACTACTACTACTACTACTTATATTGATAATAATAATAACAATAATGATAATAATAATAGTAATGATATTCATTATTATTATACCATTATTGTTATTGATGATGATGATGATGATGATGATGATGATGATGATGATGATGATGATGATGATGATGATGAAACGTAATGAGATGATGACAATGATGATGATGAACGTAATGAGATGATGACAATGATGATGATGATGATGATGATGATGATGATGATGATGATGATGATGATAATGATGATGATGGATGATGATGATGATGATGATGATGATGATGATGATGATGATGATGATGATGATGATGATGATGATAAGGATGTGTCAATGCCCTGTCTATGCTGAGTCCAGTTGTTTAAGACAAGTAAGAAAAAAAAACACCTTCAAACACTTTCATACGCGCCCTCTCACCAAAAGCACACGCAAACACACGCAACATACAACAGCCCCTGCCCCAACTCAACTCACTACCGTCTCCATTCACTACACACACACACACACACACACACCCGACCGCAGCCGCCACGCGCACACACACCACACACACACACACACACACACACAACACACACACACACACACACACACACACACACACACACACACACACACACACACACAACACACATGTGCGCCAACGCCTGTGCGCACGCACGTACACACGTGAACATCATGATACATCAGCAAATCAGAGATCCTGTCAGAACGTAGCGAAGGAACTACATGTAGTGTGACATACAAGTCTGGGACTATCAATGACGGGGGAAAGAAACGCACTTTGAATATAAATACGTTTCTACCTTGGATTTGAAAGTGGTAAGAGACAAAACATGGCTTAAAGGAAACGGAAGATCATTCAACAAAGCAGTTCCATTTATGACAGAAAGCATTCGGAACTAGGCCTTTTTGAAATGTGTGGTATTGCTCAAAGAACGGAGAGAGAGAATGCGACGGACTATACAAGTGAACAAATTCATATGCATGAGGTGGTGCTTTACCAGCTATACCATTGTAATAATGCATGCAAATTTTGTATCGAATCCAACTAGAAACAGGAAACCAGTGCAGTTCGAAGCGCCGAGGAGTAATATGTTCTCTTTATAATACTTTGAAAATAAGGCAGCAGCACGATTTATAACTCCCTGCAATTGCTTTATAAGAGACTGAGGAAGCCCAGCCCGTAAGGCGTTGCAACAGTTCAGCTGAGAAAGAACCAGAGATGTGACTAGAGTTTCTCTGGCTCTAGGAGCAGGTAAGTGTCTTTGTGATCCTCTGGATCTCATCGGTAAACAGTTTTGCATAATTTTTTTTTTTCTGACCTGGATGCTCACTGTGAATGTTTAATCAGATACTGCAACTAGATTTTGAACTGACTTTAAAGAAAAAGAGACTACGTTGGTCGGTTTCTAATGAGCCCAAAGGAATGGTTCCACCAGAAACTCTCGTTGGAATCGCTTATATGTTGTTTTCATGACATTGAAATATATCGTTTGTGGTGTAAGGTTTAACGTCTCTCATACAGTGTTGTATTGTTTGTAACTAAGTATCAAGCTGCGGACGTTTATCTGATTTGTAAAGTTCAGTGTAATCAGCAAACATATAATGTAGGATGTTGCTCAGTCTATGCTCAGTAATATCGGAGAGAAGCTGTGTATAAGGTATGAAAAGAATTGGACCCAAGAGTCAACCTTGGGGGACGTCACATGGCAAAGGCAATGCGTCAGACAAATCATAACAGACAGACACACACTGAGTACTATTACACAAACAGAAACGGAAAAATGAGAGAGGGTTTTCTTGAATTTCAAAAAGAGTCCAAAAAAATGTTATGATCAATCGTGTCAAAGGCAGCATTTGAGTCAAGAAGAGTGGTAAGTGATATCTGGTTATCATAACTTGCCATCAAAAGATCATAGATACTCTTAACAAGGCGGTCTCTGTACCATAGCAAGCTCTGTCCCCTGATTGAGACATAGTTACGAGTTCTTTACTTTCACATGTTATGTAAGCTTGGATGAAACAAGTTTCTCAAGGAGTTTTGAAATGAAAGGGAGATGCAACACTGGACGATAATTCTGTGTTACGACAATTGGGTCAAGGGATTACTTGTGTGTGTGTGTGTGTGTGTGTGTGTGTGTGTGTGTGTGTGTGTGTGTGTGTGTGTGTGTGTGTGTGTGTGTGTGTGTGTGTGTGTGTGTGTGTGTGCGTGTGTGTGTGTGTGAGTGTTTCACAATGAAAGTTCCTCCATAACGATTTTTAAACAGCCAGAAAAATATCAGAGGACCTGCACTCATTGATGACAGACGTTAGCAAAGGTGCAATTTCATCACAACGTTACAAAAAAAAATGATGGAATGGGGTCAAGAGTATAAGCATTAAAAAAAAATTAGGCATCTTAACATAGCTTTGTGAACATTGATAACAGACACTATTCTGAAAAAAAAAATGAAATAGTGTATCAGTAGAACCTTATCATTTGGTATTTCATGAGCGGCCTTAAAGACATATGATCAAGACTTTTGCGTAAAGAGTCCCCTCAATCTGAAACTTTTCAAAATACTCCAACTTCATAACAAAACAGATCATTGGAAGGATCTGTGATACGAAATGAATTGCATATACTGGAGGCGGCTATTGTGGAACGGTAAAACGCTGTTTGTGTCTCATCATCAAGCTGAGCCTTGCTGTGCATGAACGAGTTCTTGATGTGTTGGTATACAGTCAGACGTGAAGAAAGCCAATGTCTGTCATTGCTTCCTCTCTGGCACTTGCAGACACCAAACTCAGGTACCACAGCGCTGAACCAAAGTGCTGACTCCGGGCTTTGGCACGGTGACAGACAAACGGAGCGTGGGATTCATTCGCCAGTTGAGCCGATCGCCAGTCACTACAACGTGGATCGCCACATGGGTCAAGAAGATCAGCTTTGAAAGATTCGGTGTCGGTGGCACGTAAATTTCTGACCCGTTTGTAATTTCTGACCTGCTGCTGTGTGCCTTGGCTATGTCAGCCGATATCTAGCGGGAAATAGCACAGGGTGGGAACATGTTGCTCTTCTGCCTGAAGATGATGCCAGCCTCCCTGAAGATTGTGCCAGTAAGTGGATGACCACACCTGTGAATTGGAGCATTTTCTTTACGCTGTTCAACGTCGCTGTCAATTCTGTCACTTTCCTTGTGTTGGGAATACAAGATTAATCAACTGAACATTAAGATTACCGACTATGTCCAGTTTTCCTCTAAGCATGTTACAGAGAGCGAGCGAGCGAGACAGAGAGAGAGAGAGAGAGAGAGAGAGGAGAGAGAGAGAGAGAGAGAGAGAGAGAGAGACAGACAACAGAGACAGGAGTGACAGATTCTCTCTCTCTCTCTCTCTCTCTCTCTCTCTCTCTCTCTCTCTCTCTCTCTCTCTCTCTGATGAATTGACCAGTCAGGTGTTGTAAGCGGTAAAGAAACCACGCAGTTCCTCAGGGTATATTATACCGCCACAGAGACCTTCCACAGTTCTTGCATTGATCGGAAGGTTGTCGCCGGCGATGGTTTCTACTACCGTAAACTGGCCGTCTGGCTTATGTAAGACAGGAAACACACACACACACACACACACACACACACACACACACACACACACACACACACACACATATATATATATATATATATATATATACACACACACACACACACACACACAATGGTGCGCGCGCAACAACAACAACAACAACAACAACAACACACAACACACACACACACACACACACACACACACACACACACACACACACCACACACACACACACTCACACGCACACGCACGCACGCACGACACACACACACACACACACACACACACACACACACACACACACAACACACACACACACACAGATGTACGCACGCACACTCGCACGCACGCACGGACACGCGCGCGAGCGAGCACACACACACACACACACACACACACCACACACACACACACACACACACACACACGAGAAGAGAGAGAGGAGAGAGAGAGGGGGTGGAAGAGAGAGTTTGTCAGTCAGTTACTCAGTCAGTCTGTCTGTCAGTTAGTCAGTCAGTCAGTCAGAAAGTTAGTGAGTTAGTTACTTAGTTGGTTAGTTAGTTTTGTTAGTTTGTCAGTCAGTCAGTCAGAGCGTTGGTTCCTTCATTCGTTCACTAGTTAGTTGGTTTTTGTTTCCCAAGTTATTTAGTCGGTTGGTAAGTTAGCTGGTTTATTGCTTGATTGGTTGATCAGTTCATAAATGAGTTATAATTCACCCAGTTGTGCACACACACACAATACACACTACCTGTTTTTGGCAGTGGTCTACACTTGCACTCAAGAGCTCAGTTCAAAGAAGATTTGAATCGTTATACACTCAGTCACACGAACGCAACCTTCAAATTCTGCCACCACTCTCCAGACACGCCCAATTTACTCACAAATGCACGTGCACCATACCTAGCACTATCAAGTAAGCCTTTTCACAGAAGTAAATGAAATGGGGGCCGGAATAGCTCAGTTGGTAGAGCGCCGGACTCGTGATCCTGGGGTTGCGGGTTCGAATTTCGTACAGGGGGATTTTTCCTCGGAGTTAACATTGGTTCTGACTCCATTCCCCATACAGTCCTTCGAATAAGACTAT